>JAWDJE010000001.1:313495733-314095733 GCA_035047345.1 Bradypodion ventrale | reverse complement strand
AGTGCAGAAAAATGGGAAATCCTGGCCAATACGGGATACTTGACAGGTATGCCCTGAAAGGACTTCCAAAGAATGAAATTCTAAACTGGTTCTATGGTTGTACTTATTAAATGTGAAGGATCACATTCTTTGTTGTATTATTATATTTAAACTATTTTCATGTCATCATATTTAGGGGCAAACATCAATTGCATTGCTTCTCGTCTCTGCCTCATTGTGGTTTGTAATCATGGATCCAAATTCCAAAGAGTTCCAGACTTACTACCCTATAAAAGGGAGGCTTTGGGTAGATGGCAACTTGGAAACACTCATTGTTACTACAACTCAGACAGAAGATGAAATCACAGGCATTTTGCTTGGCAAGTATATGTCCAGACAATTTATTAGGGATCTGGTTTTTCTTAAATTAATTCTACTTGAATTGTTGGGAATCATTTCTATATCTTCTCTGAATGGGAAATGAAGTTTAATGTTACACACACATTAGTAAAGGTCTACCTTGCTCGAAAGCCAGTCATATTCAAATCTAGGGAGTGGTGTTCATCTCCGAAGAGCTATGGTCATGTGGCAGGCATGACTGAGCACATGGGACGCTGTTAACTTTCCCACTGAAGAGGTACCTGTTTATCTACTTGCATTTCATAGCACAGCACTCTGCTGATCTTCCAGTCATCAAGCTCAGTGTCAACTATTAAGCCACCGTGGGACTCACACACACACATTAGCCTATCCTAAAATTAAATTTTATCTTAACTGATATTTTTATCAGTCGAACAATGTGTAGAATTTGTGTACTTTCAAATGTATATGATGATTTTGCATTGTTTCGGAAAACATTCATGGATGCAATCTTGGGACTTGGATTTTCGGCACAAATCTTAGTTGCAATAAGTCTGGATGCCCAAGATCCCACGAAAGTAGACAACTAAGTAGCAAGGGAGTGTAAAAAGGGTATTTGAAGATGAGAAAGCATTAATGAAAAACTAGAAAGAGAAGGAAAGAATGTAAAGGCAGCTGTTAGCTGTTTCTACCCACAGAAAGTAATTCTCTTAACTAGTACTTTTTAGCTCTGTGGAAGACAAAATGTTTGCTATTTCTTAGTTTTTTAAAAATAAAGTTGTGCTAGGTTATTTAACTAATCCTGTGTAGCTTGCTGCTGCTCTGTCAAAAGATGCCACTATTAACAAGCCAATATGGAATAACTGACTGCAGTCCAGTTTAGAGTCGGCAATATTTTAAGCCATGTTCATCTATTGTTTAACTCAGAAATTAAACTTTTCTCAAGAAAGACCGAGGCAGGCTAATTTTTGTACACCTGCTGGCACGCTCCATGCAAGGTATACGTAAGCTATTTACCATTTCATAGTGTGAGAAGGGTCAGAGTTAATATGTTTAGTGTATTGTCACATGTTGATTCAATTGATTTTCATTCTTTTTATGCCCCTTGGATTTACTACTATCTAAGATGCAATCCATCAAAAACCTTCCAGTTTATGCATATGGGATACTAGCATTTTTTGCCCCGGTTTGCCGGGCAGTTATTATCTGTGTGTTGGTGGTTGGGGTGGTTTTGGGGTGTGTGAGTGAGTGAGAGAGAGAGGGGGGGAGTGGTGCTCCGCATTCAGCCCTTGTCTGTCAGAGCTCGGAGAAAGCAAACCCCTTCTCCAACAGGCAAGGGCCAAATGTGGAAGGGGCTTGCTTACCTCCAGGAGGCGAAGACAGAAAACGGAGTGCCGTTCTCGGCCTTTGCTTCCTGGGGAAGTGGCTCGCTTCCCTCAGTGGGTGGGGGATGAAGGCACCAGTGCCTTTAGCCCCCGGCCCCCGTGGAAGGGGCTCGCTTCCCTCTGGGAGGCGAAGACAGAGAACGGAGCACCGTTCTCGGCCTTTGTCTCCCTCAGGGAAGTGGCAGGTTGCAGGGATAAGATGGGCTCCCCCTCTTCTAACCGCTATCCCACCGAAGCTGCGGCGAGGCCGGCGCCGACCTTCATCACCGGGGTACTGGGGAGAAGAGGGGCTCCCCAGAACCCCACCGAAGATGCGGCGAGTCCAGTGCTGGCCTTCGTCGCCGGGGTGATGGGGATGGCTTCCCTCGGCAGTTTTTTTTTTACCCGCACTCCAGCTGCCCCGCCTCCTCCAAGCTCGCGCCCTTCAGCCTGATTGGTTGAGGGGTAGTGTGGCGTGGAGGACACCTGGAACCATCGTTCTTTTTGTTGTTCGTGTTTGTGGGGCATTTGCACCACTCTCTGTTTCAGGACCCTTGCAGCGTTCTGACTTCGGTTTTAAAGTAAGTGTGGGCGGCTCGGTACAGGATGGTTGGGTCGGGTGTGGCCACGTATGCCGGACACGTACCACTCAACCCCCTTCTTATAGGTATAGATTGTGCTACTTGACTGCTGCCATTTTTGTCATCAAAATCCAGGCTGGCCTGGCTGAAAAGCTTGGCATCCTTTTTCCTGCTGGCAACATGAGCACAGATATTTGGCCATTTCTTGGCATTTGAATTGTGGATACAGAGACACAACATTCCACGTCCATAAACTAGAGAATTTAAAAAATAATTTCCTGGCTGTTTAAGATGGAAACTTAAGTATACATACACTACACACAAATTCTAACAAAAACTTTCCTCGTGTAGAATTACCCAGTGCTAGATGATCCCACATGAGGGATCCCACATGGATGCCGGGAGAAGATAGACGCCAAGGTATTTTGAAGGGCTATGTTGGACATAGTGAAATGAGGAAACAAAGATGTGAGTAAGTGCAACGTATACAACAGAGAAACAAACACACACACACAGTAACCTTTCAGATAAATTAATGTTGACATGCCCACCCTGCAGAATGCAGATTAGAAAGCTTCATTCCAGTTTCCAAACCTTTCATTGGATTAGGAAACCTGAGGAAGAAAAGGTATACCAGAACAAAAGTTCTACAAACATTTATGTCTGATGAAGTGGACTTGATCCACAAAAGCTAACATTAAAATACAGCAGTTAGTCTTTAAGGTGGTAAAGGAAAAGGTTGCCCTTGCTCGAAAGCCAGTCGTATCTGACTCTAGGGTTCAGTGCTCATCTCTGTTTATAGCCAAAGAGCCAGCACTGTCTGCATCTGCATACGTTTCTGTGGTCATGTGGCAGGCATGATTAGTCACCGGAGCACATGGAACACTGTTTACCTTCCCACCGAAGTGGTCCCTATTTATCTACTTGCAATTTCTTGCTTTCGAACTGTTAGGTTGGCAGGAGCTGGGGCAGAGACAAGAGCTCAGTCTGTCATGCAGTACCTGGGAATCGAACTCTGACCTTCCAGTCAGCGAGTTCAGCATTTTAACCACTTGAGCCACTGCAGTCCGTAGTTAAGGTGCCACAGCGTTTTTTGTCTTTTTATTTTGTTTACTCTGATATGTTGTGTGTATGTTTTCCAAAAGATGTTCCCTTAACTTTTGTAAAGGGGGAGAGAGCAGGGAATTAGTAAAGATTGTTACTGGAGGCCAAGGTCAAAATCACCCATCATATGTAAAAAGAAATATAGGGGGGAAAGGCAGGGTGGGGAATCAGGAATCATTTAATCAATGGTGTTGGAAGAAATCCTTATAGATGTCTTAAAAACCAGAAAGGCAGAAAAGTGTGTGCTCTATCAAATCAAGCCTGAATTTTCACTAGCACAAGAAAAGAATAAATTGAGGCTCTCCTACAATGCACATGAAATAAAAATACAGAACTGACCAGAAATGACACTATTGCTGAGGATAGTAGGTGGGGCACGGCAGTAAGAAAAAGAAGCCCTGGCATAATATGGGTTAACTCGATAAAGGAATTCCCAGCTGTTAGTTTGCAAGAAGTGAGCAAAACTTCCTGGAAAAGACAATATTGTGGAGGATAGTGGGGTGGGAGCCGCCCGCACTTATCTTTACCTGGCCCAACCATCGCCACAAGGGTCCGGCAGTCGCCAGTGGAGCAACTGCCCCACGAACGCAAACAAAAAAATAAAACTAGGTTTCCCAGCCTACTTCGTGCCATGCCACCCCTCAGCCAATGAGGCTAAAGGGCGCGAGCGTGGAGGAGGCTGGGCAGCCGGCGGGGCGGTTTAAAAAAAACCACGCCAGGGAAAGGCCCAACCCAACCCGCTGCCCCAAAAAATTAAGTGAGGCAGGAGAGAGGGACTGGGTGGGAGGAACTGCCCTCGGAACCCCGCCGCCCACCACCACCACCTTGCCCCCTCCCTGCCCCCCTTACCTTTTGCCGGCTGTCCCATTCCCCTACCATGGCCTCCACTGGAACAAGCAAGGCCAGGCCGGTCCGCATACCAACGCAGAAGGCCGCACCTGGGGGAAATGGGCCAGCCACCAAAAGGTAAGGGAACCAACCCGGGAACCATGCCGCCCGCCCACCCGCCTCACCCACCCCAGTCCCTGTCCACCCACCCCCCTTACCTTTTGGTGCCTGCCCCTTTCCCCAGTGCAGCCACCTACTTGCTTTCAATGGAGGATAGGGGACAAGGTCCCCTGCCCCCCACTGAAAGCAAACCAATTCCCAGGTGAGCAAAGACAGCGAACGGAGCTCCGGTCGCTGTCTACTTCCAGAGCAAGTGTTTCGCTTTCAACTGGGGGGGAGGGCGAGGGTAAAGGCACTGTTGCCTTCACCCCCACCACCACCCATTGGCCATGGGAACCCCACCACCGCAGCCGCCAGGGTTACCGCGGCCTTGCCAACGAAGCCAGGCCATGGGAACCCACCACCACCGCAGCCGCTGAGCTTACTGTAGCCTGGCCAGCGAGGCCAGGCCATGGGAAACCCTCCCTACCACACACACACACACACACCACGGGAAACCCTTCCCCCCCCAACACACACACACAGAGTATATAGTTACCACACATCAGAAATTACTTGTTGGTACATAGCATCTTAAGAGGGTTTTTTTCTTAATTACCTAAACATGTAGTGACAAGATAGATAAAACAGGCATCAAGAAAGACGTTAGCCAGTTTATTATATATGAGCTTTTAAAAATCTTGGGAGACAGACTTGCTTGTTTCTGCACAGGGGACAAGCAGTTTTATACTTTTAAAAAAATGAAAATCCTTTGCCAAAATTCCCCAAGTTTGCCACCTAGCAAGAACACACTGTCTGCTAAATCTGTGCCATGTTTGGTGCTAATCCAAAGTACAATTTCAAATTTACACAATCTTTATCGGGGTGCCCCCATTTTTAGAATGGCTTTGTAAGCATTCATTCATTCATTCATTCATTCATTCATTCATTTATTTATTGCTCAAACTTATATAGTCGCCCCGCTCACCAGAGCAACTCTGGGTGGCTCACAATGTTAATATCCCATCACTCAGAAAATTACAAACTCTTAAACATTAAAAATTACAGAAATCATTAGAACTTAAAACCTGTTGCTAAAAAAACATCCCCACTAATTAAAAATTGAGAATAAAACCTAAAAGTACAAGCGACCATCATTGTATGAGCCAGTGAGATGGGAGGGGGCTACCGTATCACCAGTGCCCCACACCTGCTTCATGAGCCATGTTTGTAGGTCTTTTCTGAAGGGCAGCAGTTCTGTCTGGAGATGTAATTCAGTTTGCAGGAGGTTCCATAGGGCCAGAGCAGATACCAAAAACACCCTCCTTCTTGTGCCAGAGAGATCAGCCTTTCTAGCTCATGGCACTTTTAAGGAGCCTCTTCGGTCTGCTCTAGTGGGATGGGCAGATGTCCTTGGGGTGATGCGGTCATCACCAGCACCTTGAATTGCACCTGGACACACACTGTCAACCAATGCAGCTCCCGAAGCAGACGTGAGGCATGGGCATAACTTATGCCCACACTCCATCACCACATGGGCAGCCACATTTTGGTCCAGTAGCAGCCTCCGAAAGGTCATCAAGGGCAGTCCCATGATTGCAATAATCTAGTCTGGCGGTGACTAGAGCATGTGTGACCATAAGCAAGGAGTCCCGGTCCAGGAGGGGGCATAATTGGCGGATGACACCGGGGCCAGAACGTGCGGTGGCGGCGGCAGTTCACCCAGCAAACACCCCCCCCCCCAACTTTTTAAGTCCAAGAGGAGGGCGGGGCTCAGCAGGCCGGTGGCGGAGTGGCCGGAGGGCCTCTTCGCCCCCACTGGGGCCAGAACGCACGACAACGGCAGTTCACCCGGCACCACCCGCTTTTTAATTCCGCGGGGTGGGGGGGTGGGAGCCCAAACCAATCCCAAATAACATGGCAAGGCTGTGATCCGGTCAACTCCAGACCTGCACCATCCATGCTTTGAGTGAATCCGATCAATTTTCTCCATTAGATAATCAGCAAAATCCTCAGCTGACCCCTGCCATCCAGGCCCAGGTCCCCCTCTGCCGAGTAGGGACCTGGTAACCCGGAACAGGGTTGCTGCACAATTATCTGCAAAGGCAATGAAGTATTAATGCTTCACTGCCTCCATCGCCACAAGGTAGGCCCTAATAGTGGCTCTAGCAAATGTTCAATCGGAATCACTTCGGGTTTTCACCCAGCAGCGTTCTAGACATCTCTTTACCTGTTTAAATTCAGTCAATAGCTCCATAAACCACGGGGAAAAGTGGAGCCCTGAGTGTGTGGAGAGGCCGTAGTGGCACGATCATGCCCAAGGCTGCCGTCACCCCCTGGTTCCAGAGGTCGACCAGAGCTTCGGCCGAATCATGCAGCCAATCCAGAGGAAAAAAAACCAGTTCCCTCTGGAATCCCTCGGGATCCGTCAGTCGCCAGGGGTGGGCCAATTTAACTGGCCCTGATTCCCTGAGGTGGGACATCGCCCCCAGAACGTCCAGAGTCACCAGGTAGTGATTTGACCATGGCAACAGCGTTATATGTGATTGTTGTAATTTCAGATCACTCAGCCACCGCTCCGACAAGAAAACTAGATCCGGTGTATGACCACTGTTCCTGGTTGGGCCCTGAATTACTTGAGTCAGGCCCACAGCTGCCATGGTAGCCATGAACTCCCGAGCTACCTCAGAAGCAATCCCCAATGAGGGCAAATTGAAGTCCCCCAACACCATAAATGAGGGGAACTCCAATGCCAACATTGTGACAGCCTCAAGGAGCTCAGGCAGGGAATCTGCTACACTGCAAGGGGGCAGGTACAGGAGCAAGATTCCCAACTGACCCTTAAGGCCCAACCAAAAAAACAGAGTCTCAAATCAAATCAAATCAAATCTTTATTATTACAACCAAAGGCCAGACAGAAAACAGAGTCTCACAACCCGGAACCTGTGGAGCCGTGACCCTAGCGACTCCCAATGACTCTCTGGCTACTACGCCGATGCCACTGACCCTTCCCTTACCCTTAGGCTGGTGCCAAATACCGAATCTGGCTAGACATATTTCTGAAAGGGGAACATCATCCTCCGGTGTCAGCGAGGTTTCAGTGATGCAAGTTTGTAGTCAAGAGTAGGTGTGCCTTGTTACAGATTGACCTGGCATTCACCAGCAGCAGCCTAAGGGAGGTGTTACTCTGGGTCAGCTGTCTAGGGCCCAGAGAAGAAGCCAGGGGTCTGGAACAGGGGACAGATACTAAGCATCAGTCCCATGTTTCCCAAGTGCGGCCTGCCCCTCAGATCCCACAATATTGCCCCATGCCCATCACCACCACAATTTGGCCCCAGGACCCCACAACCTGCTCTAGACAGAGCGCTGTCCCTTCTACATGACTCTGGCCAGGCATTCCCTCACTTCCCCATCCACACCCCCCCCCCCTCGATACCACCTCCTTCATACCGGCCACTGAAGCGAGGCCGGAGGTTATGAGGGGGTGTTGGGGGCGGTTTTGACTGTGGCGGCAACACAGTCCTTGCAGCGCCCTCCCTCTGGATCCTGCCATGCTTCCAGTCCCAACTGCCGGTGTTAGCCACTCAGCCTCTTCAGCCATTCCTTCCCTCCAGCCCCAGAAGCAAGGCCGGAGGTTTTGAAGGGGCGGCGGCGGCAGCGGCGGCAGCAACACAGTTGCCACCCACCCTCTAGATCCTGCCACACCTCCAGTCCATGCTGCAGGAGGGGCTCTGTGTTGGCCGCTCGGACTCTTCAGCCCCTCCTTCCCTCTGGCCCCAGAAATGAGGCAGGAGTCTTTGAAGGGGCGTCAGGCATCAGGGTGGTGGCGGCAATGCAGTCCTTGCACCGCCCTCCCTCCAGATCCCGTCATGCCTCCAGTCCTAACTGCAGGAGTGGCTCGATGTTGCCCGTTTGGCCTCTTTGACCCCCTCCTTCCCTCTGGCCCCAGAAGCAAGGCTGGAGATTTTGAAGGGGTATTGGGTGGTGGGGCGGGAACACAGTCCTTGTGCCACCCACTCTCCAGATCCCACTATGCCTCCAGTCCTGACCGCGGGAGCAGCTTGGTGTTGGCCGCTCGGTAGCTGTCCTCCATCTCCCCCGGCCAATGTTTTGCTCTGCTGCACAATGACATGAGTGCTGTTACAGCATGCCATTTGTAGAGCATGTTTCCGTTGAATTCCTGATAGAGTAGGCAAACTAAATCTGAATTTTGAAATTTGGGGAAATCAAGTAATCCAGAAGCTCAATGGCATAGCCTTGTCATACAGAGGTGAACTATATTGGTGGGTGGATTTGGGGTGGCAGAATTTGCCCCTCTTTTTGCTTACATTTGAAAGCAGAAGTAAATCCTGCTGCTCTGATTTCTACAAGAACAGTCACCATGGAAACCATGAATGTATTCCTGGCAGTGCAACACTTGTCAACCCTACAAATTTTGAGCATTTTGCCAATGGTTTGCCACTTTGTTTTCTGGCCATCAGCAGAGGGGTGGGAGAAAACAGTGCTTTAAAATGGGAGAGGAGATAGTTTGTGAAAATAGCACAGCAAAGACTTCTCATGCCTCAAAAACGAACGGATAAACCTATTCTTGTGTTCCATTCACTTTCGTGGATGGAGCTTGTTCACATGCATAAAATGCTATCAAGGATTTGCTGGTATCTTTGCACTTACATGAGTGCAGAGGGAAAGAAAAAAGGGTATAATACATTTTAGCTTTATTTACTTCAAAATGTTTATATGCCACCTTATCTGTAAGGAGTTCTATGGTGCTTGCAACAGGTAAATATTTAACAAGTGAAAGTATCCCTCTGTGACATAAAACAGCAGAAGTTAAAAGGAACAGCAATCAAAAATATTAAATACAGCAATCAAAAATATTAAAATACAGTTCTTTAAAAACAGGTATATGCAGTGAGACTGGGGAAAATTAAATCTGAAACACTACAAAGTACAGTGATAGGGAAATGTTCTGGAAATATACATTAATTATTTCACTCCCATCTCCGAAGTGGATGAGGCTTGTTCCTTCTGTAAGCCTGAGTCTTTGTATGAGTAGTATTGCTGCTCTTCAGAGGCTGAACCCAATTAGTCATTAATAATTGGTCATTAATAATGAAATGTGGCATTTTCGCTGTGACTTTAGGAGAGGTAATGTCACTCCTTTTGTGTTTTAAACTAATTTTTAATTATTTCTGTAGCCTATGCAAGTGGGAACTCGCCACAGGAACGAGAAGGAATGTCATACAACTCAAGGCCTAGCTACGTAGTCGCTAGCTTGCCACAACAGTAGGAACAATGTGTGTGTGTTTTGTTTTGTTTTTTAAAAAAACCAACTTGTAGGTTTTTTTCCCAGTGACTACATAGCTAATGGCTAGACAGCTCAAGTAATGAAATAGAAATTGGGAATTTGATTCCCCATTGTGCCTCCCATGAGAAGAGACAGTCTGTTTAGCCTTGAGACGTCATCGTTGTATCTGAGAATGCATTTTTCCCTGAAGCAGGCAAAATGCAATTGGCCTGAATTTGTTTAAGGTGGATCCCAGCTTGCCATAAAGTGATCCACATAATATGATCATGGAGCATCTCCTGTGGCACATATGAACATAAGAACAGCCTTGCTGGAAGAGGCCACAGAAGCCCATCCAGTCCAGCATATTGTCACACAGTGGCTCACCATTTGCTTCAGGGTATTATTCCCAAGCAGATGCCTTCACCTGCTTAGGATTCCCTGGAAATGGCATTGAGAGATATCCTGCCTATCTCTCCAACCCAGAGGTTGTCCTTAAGTATCCATAATTATAGCCATTGATACCCTTGTCCTCCATGAACTTATCTAATCCTTTCTTAAAGCTGTCAAGACTGACAGCTGTCACCACTTCTTCTGGCAGGGAGTTCCATAGACCAGTGATCATCTGGGTGAAAAAGTACTTTCTCTTATTTGTTTAAGAACCAGTACCCAAAAGTTTCATGGAGTGTCCCCTAGTTCTAGTGTAATGCGATAGGGAAAACAGTTTTTCCTTATCTACTTTGTCCACACCGTGCATGATTTTATAAACTTCAATCAGGTCACCTCTTAGACGTCGTCGTTCAAGAGTGAAGAGGCCCAACCGTTGCAGCCTCAGATGGTAAGGAAGGTGTTCCAGTCCCCTAATCATTCTGGTTGCCCTTCTCTGCACTTTTTCCAGCTCCATAATATCCTTCTGGAGGTATGGCGACCAGAACTGTACACGGTATTCCAGATGGGGCCTCACCATAGATTTATAAAGAGGCAAAATGACACTTGCTGACTTATTTTCTATACCCTTCCTAATAATCCCTAGCATTGAGTTTGCTTTTTTCACTGCTGAGGCACACTGGGTTGACACCTTCATTGAGTTGTCCAGAGAGATATGAAATGAGATATGTAGGATTTAACACTGGGACTGCAATGGACTGCCACAGCCTTGAGGATATTGACAAGGTGCGCCTTCACAACCAGTGCATCTGGCATGGCCTCTTCCATTTCCATGACCATTTGGAATTTGAGTTCCTCCTCCATTCATTTTGCTGTTGGGCCCAATCTGATGGTTTCCACTGGCATGTCCTCCACTGAGGTGGCCATCACCCCACCTAAAGGGGCTCATCCACCCATAGCCATTGGCCCCTTTAGGGAGTCAGGTTATTTACCGCCACCCAACACTTGTTCTTGAGTAGCTGGCTATATGGTCTACTCCATTACCATAGCAGGATGTCCATCCAGCCAGGGTTAGCATTGAGTAAGCAGCACATACAGTATAAGAAGTGTTCTGTATCTAAAAAATCCTAGGAAGGTTTACCATAAGTCAGAAATGACCTGATGGCATGTAATTGTTTCTTGTTACAAAGTAACTATTTCAGTTGCTTTTGAGAAACAGGGAAACTATTTTTAAGTTGCCAAAGCCACATATGTGGTTCATGAGAGGCAGAAATGTAGCGGGTGCAACTTTGCTTTCCTTTAAAAGTACTTCTGCCATTCCCACATGTGATTAGAAATAAGGAGGCTCCTTCCCAAGGTAACTGATGCTGGTAGTCAGGAAGGAATGGCTTCTTGTTGGGAAAATAGATGTATTTATTTATTTATTTATTTATTTATTCAGTTTCTATACCACCCACTTGGCCAAGGCCAACTCAGGGCAGTTTACAGCATAATAAAAACACAATTAAAAACATAGTTAAAACTGCTTTAAAAACTACCTATCCACTCACTAAAAAAGGGTGCAGGGGCCGAGGGTGCTGGGATTCGCTATACCAGCCACCCCGCGAAAGTCACCCCTCCACCTGAACCCCATACTTGGCCTGCCAGCCAGGTTTTAAGTTCTTTCCCGAAGGGCAGCAATTCCGTCTGGAGATGTAACTGTTGGTAAGAGGTTCCAGAGAGCTGGTGCGGACACAGAGAAGGCCCTCCTCCTTGTGCTGGAGAGGCGAGCCCCTCTAGCGGATGGTACAATGAGAGAGTCCCTCCGGTCCACTCTGGTTGGACCGACAGATGTCCTTAGGGCAATTCGGTCTCTTAGGTAACTTGGCCCACTACCATGTAGGGCTTTAAAGGTCAAAACCAGCACCTTGAATTGCACCCAGAGGCAAACTGGTAACCAGTGCAGCTCCCGGAGCAGAGGCGAGGCACGAGCATAATGCCCGCACCCCATCACTACCCGAGCCGCCGCGTTCTGGACCAGCTGCAGCCTCCAAATTTGTTCCACATACCGGTGCTGTACTAAGAATCAATAGCTCTTCCAATTAGCCACCGTACCTGACATGGGCTTCAAGAGCCCACAAACATGCATCCCCAGCACTTCCATCCTAGTTTCAACAATTCAGGCAGCACAAAGCTACTCCACACTTGACTGAATTTGGAGTTATGATGACTGGAGCTGCTTAGATGGGAAGAGGAGTCACCCTTGAGTACAGCTTGATATTAGCCCTTCTCTGTACTTTCTAACACATTACCTGGAGCTTGCTGTGTGCGTGCGTGCGTGCGTGCGTGCGCGCGCATGCGTTCTCCTTGGTCTGCTGGAGCAACTGCATGGCTTGTAGAACTTATGGCAATCACTGAGGTCAGTTGTTAGATATGGTCTGCAAAGGAGTATTTAAGTCAGTAAGTTTAGTGTTCAAAGAATGAAGAAGCAGACGAATGAAGTAGTGAAATTCAGCTCTTTATTAGTGGGGTTTGAACACAGTTTGGATGGGGCAAAACTCAGACTTATATCTATACCTATAAAATGGTGCGTTAAACATTGGAATGTGACAAAGGATGTTTAGCCAGGCCCCACTAGCCCCGTCTGAGCCTCCGTGCACTCGCCCGACCAGGGTTCGCAGGTAACTGTTGGGTTGAATTTTGCACCAGTGGGGCAGGAGCCCCCCGGATGCAAACAAAAAAAGGGAACTTCAATTCCCAATGTTCCTTGCGCTGCGCCGCACCAGAGCCAATCAGGCTGAGCAGCGCGAGCAAAAGGAACGTTCAGAAACGCAACGCGCCCAATCAAAATTCAGCTGCCGGGAAAAAACCGCTGCACAAATGGTAAAAACAAACGCCAAACTATTAGCCCTAGCATCCTGTGCGCCATGAGTTCGCAGATTGCTGAGGAAGATGGCGTGCTTAAAATAAAAATAAAAACCGCCGCTGCGGTTCCCGTGGCCCAGCCAGCGAAGCCAGGCCACAGGAAATACCCCCCCCATGCCACCAGAAGTGGTGCTGGCCTTCCCGCGGCCAGGCCAGCAAGACCAGGCCACGGGAAGAAAATACCCCCCCCCGGCATTGGCCTTCCTGCGGCCCCGCCAGCGAGGCCAGGCCGTGGAAATGAACCTTTCCCCCCCCCCCGGCCACTGCCTTTCCTTTTCACGGGCCAGGCATCGAGCCCAGCCCGTGGGAAGGAAAGACGACCCCCCCCCCCGGGTGCTGCCTTTCCTTTCCACAGGCCAGGCATTGAGCCCGGCCCACAGGAAGGCAATACCCCCTTAAAAAAACAATCAAAAACATCCAAAAACAAACAAAAAGAACCAAAAATTACACCAAAAACATCCAAATTAAAAAACACACACACAAAAACAAAAAACAAGCAGCACCCAGCCAAACACCATAAAAAAACCCCACCAAAACAACACAAAAAACAAAAAAAACCACACACACACACACAAAATAAAGAAAACAAGGGAACTTACCAGCAGACATCCTCACTCCACGATGGCCGGAAACGAAATGAATAAAGAAACAGAATACATACCGGAAGAAGCTCCACCCAGAGGCCACGAGAGAAAAAACAGTCAAAATACAAGAAAACACCTTACCAGCACCACCTGCTGGCTACAAAAGTAAAAACAATTCACAAACACACAACAGCCCCAAACAAAAGGCCCCAACAGTAAAAACAAGTCAACAAAATAACACAAAATCACATTTTAACACAAATTACAAACATATGACAATAACATAAAATAAAAACTTTTCAAAAATCCTGTGCTGAATTTTAACTAAAATAAAAACCCAAAACATCTAAACACAACTAATCACAGTTTATAATAGCCCGGCAATAAATAAATAAACATATTAAAAATTTCAAATATAGACTAGCCTCTCTTTTACAAACATTAACAAAAATAAATAAAATACAAACACCATTTAAAACAGCCTGGCACCATTTATTCAATTAAAAAAACCCAAACCCTTTACTATCCAACACAATTTTACGTCTTTTTATATAACAATACACATTTAAAAAAACCTTCAAAAACAATTTAAAACAGCCCGGCACTGCCGGGCAAAATCTGCTAGTACACTATAAACAGTAACAGTACCAATAATACAACAAGCCCATTGGCTAACAGAGTGTGCACATTTTCGATCCACTTATTTGCATAAGAATAGATACATGAGAAAAGATACATTCCGCTCCTGTCAGAAAACACAGTTAACATACATAACAATAAGAGAGAAAATTATCTGTCATGTCACAAAAATATAGAAGAGTGTTGGGCTCCTAAATATTGGAAGAATAATACTGACACAAAATAAAGCCTCCCAGGCTTTACCATAGAGACAACATTTTAAGGAGAATGAAGTTTGAGATCTGTGGGTAAAGAGAGTTGCTGGTGGCCACCAAGCAAGTTAATTTTCTCTCTCTCTCTCCCCCCCCCCACCCCTTTTCAAGCTTCATTAAGTGCGCACATTGACAGTCAGCAATGCATAAGTATTAGCAAATGGCTGTAATGGAATTTTGACGGAACCCTAAACAGTGGGAATGGCTCCAGTAAATCCCAGCAGCATTGAGGAAACAGAGGATAGGTCATGCTGGGGAGAGGGAAAATACCCTAGGCAGCACTCTGGGCAGACGAGCAGCAGATAGCCTGTGGTGGATGGGGACTGTGCCAAGAGCATGGGGCACAGCTCAGTTGAATGAGTGAACACAATCTTGGAAGAATGAAAGTGGCAGAAGGAGGGGGCAGCAGACTGAAGCATGCCATAGCTAGAACTATGAGCAAAGGGTGCCTTCGTTCCTTCTTTCTTTCTTTCTTTCTTCCTTCCATCCATACTAGCCCATCAGTGCAAACACTTTCTGGATGGTTTACAACCGCTTAAAAGGGACTAGTTTTTCTCTAGATCCAGGTTCCAGGCATGAATAGCATGGACCAACAACATCCCCTGCCTTAGAGAATTCTTTCAAGTGGGTACGCTAGTTGGTGGGCAACACGGCAGCCTCACTGCCATCTTGGCCAGACCACCCCAACAGACTCCTCAGCTCTGTAAGATAGGGGATTTGTCTTTCTTGGTTTGCAGGCCTCCTGCACGTAATGTATATTTCTACCTCTGCCATGTCTTTCTTCTGGGATAGTGTCACTAGAGGACAGGCCCCTGTCATGCTTGTCAAGACAGTGTCCTAGAAAGCTTGCCCTGTCTCACCTTAAACCAGACGGTTCTCTGCCATTTCTTCATCAGAGACACACAAACTCTATACTACATCTCGCAGTTCTTTCATAATGTCAGTACTGAAAAGGCTTTTGTTTAGGAAGTTTGTCCCCTGCTAGGGGAGAGCCTTGTTGGGGTGCGGGAGCTTGAGCAGTCTAACTAGGCAGTGTTGCCCATCTCTGTCAATGATGTTAGGCTGGAACTAAAACTCACCAAAGCGTCCTCCATCAGATCCCTTGGGCAAGGTGAAAGCAGAGGGCACACGTCATGGTCCCCCTAGCCAGTAGGTGACGTGATATCCAAATAGCTTAAAACCGCATGCAGATGGATTTGATTTCTCGAGTCCGTTTGTGTGTGTGGAACGTCATCACAGAGATGCCTACCAATGTGTGGACTCCTCGCTGAATAACGACTCCAAGGTATCCAAGGTTGGGAGGCTTGTAATAGCAGTTGTAGACTGTAGGTTTTCTTCTCAATTCCTCATTTTTCTCATTAAATGCTGTGGCAGTGGATACAGGCAGCACTCCTACAGCCCTCCTCAAGGGCTTGCTTACTTCTACCACAGTCATGTTTTCTACTGCCTGCAAATTCTACCCAAAGAAGAACAATATCTGATTCCTGCTACATTAGAATATAAATCCTTCCAATGGAGATCACACACCCATACAACATTTGGTGCTGGAGGAAAGCTTTACAGCAGGCATTCACAACCTATAGCTTGTGGGCCAGACCTGGCCCCCAATGCCAATTCATCCAGCCTGTGCTGCCCTCGCCGCTCCCGGATGTGGCAGTAAAACTTTTTCCGGGCATGCGCAGAACACTGCTAAATGCATTCTACACATGTGCAGGGTACATTTTACTTCTGCTTCCAGATGGGAGGAACTACATGACCAGCCTGATCAGCTGTCCAGTAGGTGTGGTCAGGCCTGCGACCTGTAAAGTTTGAGAAATGCTGCTTTACAGGTACCATGCAATACTAGAAAGACAAATAGTTCATCCTAGACCTAATAAAGCTAAAACACTCTCTAAAAGCAAAAGTAACAAAATGGGGACTGCCATATTATGAGTACATTATGAGAAGAGAAGGCTTGGTGGAAAAGATGATAATTCTGGGAAATGTGGAAGGCAGATTGAAAGATGAGATGGATTGACTCAATAAAGGAAGCCACAGTCCTAAGTATGCTTGACTTGAGCAGGGTTGTTAGTGATAGGACTGTTTGGAGAGCACTCATCCATGAAGTCAAAGTGATGACACATAACCAGAAACTCTTGTTGGAACTAAAAATTGGATTTAGTCCATTGGATAGTTTATCAAAAGTATATTGCCTCTTTAATTTGCCTTTCACTATCAGAAACAGACATGTGAAAAAGAATAATTTCTGAATGTATACACTTAGAATGACTGTATGTATTGTATACACTGTATTAGAAACCTCCTGCAGTATGCTTCTACAAGAAATAGCTTCTGCTAGGATGACTTGTACAAGACACAAAAAAGCAGCAAAAATTCCAAGACAACTTATATTAAATCACAGGGAGATAGTGCCTAAACATCAAAAACTGTGCAATGTCCATAGCTATCAAGTATCCCATTTTGGCTGGATATCTATCTATCTATCTATCTATCTATCTATCTATCTATCTATCTATCTATCTATCTATCTATCTAGATAGATAGATAGATAGATAGATAGATAGATAGATAGATAGATAGATAGATAGATATGGATTTATATCCTGCCCACTTCCCCTAGGGCAACTCAGAAAAAAAGGAAAACGGCTAGGGTGTGTGTACACAGGAGAAATAGGAACACCCTCAAAAAGAAGAAGCAAACCAATGTATGAAAAGTATTTAATATTAAAACCACAAAGTCCCCAGAGAGTTGACAACAATCTAACGTAGATTAACGCTGAATATATAGAACGTTGCAGTCCATGGTCATAAACCATCAATAACCCGTAAAGTCCAATGAGAATTAATGGGAGTCCAAAACGAAGTATAGAAGAACAACAAGCAGGAAAGACGGGTGCCAGACGGAATCATAAGGAGCAACCTATATATCAGCGGCAAATAATAACTCCAGCAGGAGACGATGGGCGGGACAGAACTCAGTCTCGATATCCATCTGCGGTAATGGGATATATCATTGACTTTGTCAAGAGTCTGTAAAAAGGTTAAAACACTCACTAGTATAACAAGAAACGGATAAGTATAAAGTACAAGCAGACATACATTTCAATAATTATTATATAGTAACAAGTAGTAAAATACCTGAATAAAAGTATTATCGCGCTGAATACAACCTCTGCTGTGATCAGTCTGATAAGGTAACAGCGTTAACAGACTAGGACATTCTAGGAATATAAAGACAGTGAACTCAATAAGTCACACGTGTGATTCATATGTAATTAATGGGTTAAAGGAGAACGGAATGCAGGGAACTTTAGGATTTAAAGGAACGCCGAGAGATCCATATCTGTGTTTAAACTAAACGGGATGATGGTACGAAACCTGTGTATATAAAAAGCCTCCCGTTGCAGTAGGAGACGTTCAAAATCAATTTTGTCATAAGGATTGGAGCGTAAGGTCTCCAAAATGACGACTTTTAATTTTCTAGCAGAATGATTAGTCTCAAGAAAATGATTGACCAAGGGCGCTGTTAAGACGCGGTTGCAGATTCAAGATAAATGTTCCCCCAGTCGGATTTTAAGAGAATGCCTTGATTGTCCAATATAGGCAAGCCCACATTCACAAGTAATCATATAAATGATATTCTGGCTATTGCAATTAGAGAAGGAAGACAAGTCGAGTTTAAAGTCACTGCTGGAAATTTTAACATGGCTAGTACACCACATATGGTTACAGAATTTACAGTGACCACATCTATAATGACCATTGGGCAAGCTGGAACGAAGCACAGTGCGAGAGACATTGGTCCGGGAAACAAGGCTGTCTAAGGTACGTGTTCTGCGAAAGCCGATGGTGGGTGGCTGACTACATCCAGAGATGGAATCAACGATGTGCCAATTTTGCTCCCTCTGTGGCGAACATATTCATGAATCATTTTGATAAAACTTTTATTTTTGACACTGTCGTAAATCCTTTCTTTTCTGATATTATTGTTTACAAGAGATACATCGACGACCTATTTTTTGTTTTCAAGAACCCCCTACTTGTTCCTTCTTTTGTGGATTGGATCAACTCTCTACATGTCAATCTCAAATTTACTCACTCTGTTAACTCTATTTCCTTACCATTCCTTGATTTATCTATCTTTATTCAGAACAATCATTTGAAAATGTGCCTCTATCAAAAGCCTACAGACAGACAGGCATACCTACAATTTTCCTCATTTCACCCCCACTTTCTTAAAACAAACATTCCTTTCAGTCTCATGCTGAGAGCCAAAAGTAATTCTATTAACGATGCGGATTTCCGACTGGCATTAGATCGTATTGATAACGCTTTGCAACACAGGCGTTACCCCGAGCGTGTCATTAGAGCTGCTAGGGCCAAAATTAACACCCGCCCATGACATACTCTTTTTCATCAGCCTGTAAGATCTCCCAGATCCAATGTTTTTTGGTCACTTGACTACACTCCCTTGGCCACTAGGATCAAACAATCCATACTCAGACATTGGCACATCGTTGATTCCATCTCTGGATGTAGTCAGCCACCCACCATCGGCTTTCGCAGAACACGTACCTTAGGCAGCCTTGTTTCCCGGACCAATGTCTCTTGCACTGTGCTTCGTTCCAGCTTGCCCAATGGTCATTATAGATGTGGTCACTGTAAATTCTGCAACCATATGTGGTGTACTAGCCATGTTAAAATTTCCAGCCGTGACTTTAAACTCGACTTGTCTTCCTTCTCTAATTGCGATAGCCAGAATATCATTTATATGATTACTTGTGAATGTGGGCTTGCCTATATTGGAAAATCAAGGCGTTCTCTTAAAATCCGACTGGGGGAACATTTATCTTGAATCTGCAACTGCGTCTTAACAGCGCCCTTGGTCAATCATTTTCTTGAGACTAATCATTCTGCTAGATAATTAAAAGTCGTCATTTTGGAGACCTCACGCTCCAATCCTTATGACAAAATTGATTTTGAACGTCTCATACTACAACGGGAGGCTTTTTATATACACAGGTTTCGTACCATCATCCCGTTTAGTTTAAACACAGATATGGATCTCTCGGCGTTCCTTTAAATCCTAAAGTTCCCTGCATTCCGTTCTCCTTTAACCCAATAATTACATATGAATCACACGTGTGGCTTATTGAGTTCACTGTCTTTATATTCCTAGAATGTCCTAGTCTGTTAACGCTGTTACCTTATAAGACTGATCACACCAGAGGTTGTATTCAGCGCGATATTACTTTTATTCAGGTATTTTACTACTTGTTACTATATAATAATTATTGAAATGTATGTCTGCTTGTACTTTATACTTATCCGTTTCTTGTTATACTAGTGAGTGTTTTAACCTTTTTACAGACTCTTGACAAAGTCAATGATATATCCCATTACCGCGGATGGATATCGAGACTGAGTTCTGTCCCGCCCATCGTCTCCTGCTGGAGTTATTATTTGCCGCTGATATATAGGTTGCTCCTTATGATTCCGTCTGGCACCCGTCTTTCCTGCTTGTTGTTCTTCTATACTTCGTTTTGGACTCCCATTAATTCTCATTGGACTTTACGGGTTATTGATGGTTTATGACCATAGACTGCAACATTCTATATATTCAGCATTTGTAATCTACGTTAGATTGTTGTCAAGTCTCTGGGGACTTTGTGGTTTTAATATTAAATACTTTTCATACATTGTTTTGCTTCATCTTTTTGAGGGTGTTCCTATTTCTTTAGGGCAACTCAGGGCAGCACACTATCACATAAATATTATACAAATCCCCTTAAAACCATCCCGAATTTATAAGACCTCCCTTCCCCACCCATCAATAAAAGGGACATATAATTCTAACAGAGCCAACAAGCGGGAGTCAGCCCCCCGTCAGCCCCCCATACTTGCCCTGCCAGCCAGGTTTTCAGCCCTTTCCTAAAGGGCAGCAATTCTGTCTGTAGCCGTAGGTCTGCTGGCAGGAGGTTCCACAGGGTTGAGGCGGACACAGAGAAGGCCCTTCTCCTTGTGCTAGAGAGGCGGGCCCCTGTAGCCGATGGAACATTGAGAGAGCCCCTCCGGTCCACCCTGGTGGGGCAGGAAGACTCCCTTGAGGCGATGCGGTCTCTTAGGTAACCTGGCCCACTACCATGAAAAGCTTTAAAGGTCATTACCAGCACCTTGAATTGCACCCGGAGACAAACAAGTGCAAAGCAGAGGCGAGGCACAGACATAGTGCTCACACCCCATCACTACACAGACTGCTGCATTCTGGACCAGCTGCAGCCTCCGAATGGTCGTCAAGGGCAGCCTCATGTAGAGCGCGTTACAATAATCAAGTCTGGAGGTAACCAGCGCATGTGTGACCATGAGCAAGGAATCCTTATCCAGGAGTGGGCGCAACTGCCAAATTACATGCAGCTGTGCAAAGGCCCTCCTGGCCACGGCCGCCACCTGTTCTTCTAGCAGCAGACGCACATCCAGAAGAACCCCCAAGTTACGCACTGGGTCTGTCTGGGGCAGAGTAGCCCCATCCAAGACCAAGGATGGTAGCTCCCAGGATAATGTGGGACCCTGAACCCACAGCTACTCAGTCTTGCTTGGGTTCAGCTGTAACCTGTTGACCCCAAACCAGACCCCCACAGCCCCGAGACACCTGGACAGGATATTGACAGCATCACTTGGGTCCCCATGGGCTGAGATGTAAAACCAAGGTGTCATGGGGTATGTTCCTCATAACAGAGCTAGGGAGGAGGAGTGTTGGGCTCCCCCGGGAGGGAGGAAGCACCCCCTAGACACTCCCCTTAGCATCAGTGCTGCCCCTCATGGGGAACAATACCCTCCTGGGAAAGAGGGTGTTAAAGGGAAGAAACAATGAGCCAATCGGCTTCAAGTATATTTGCATACAACATAAAGAGGATATTTCCGTGGTCCTGTCTTAAACACAGATTTTTTTTAAAATGACATTGAGGTACGTAAGGCTAAGACAGTAGACAATTAACTGATATAAGTATAAAAATAGTTCCATAAAAAATCACCATATTATGAAATGATGTGGGAGCGAGTGGAGAGAGGGACTTAAAATTACAGTATTCATCTCTTCCACTGCAGCTGAGGCTTGCCTATGGGGGTGGCTTGCTGCATTGTTCCCCATAAGGGGCAGCAATGGTCCTAAGGGGAGTATCTAGGGGGTCTTCCTCCTCCCCCCGGGGGAGCCCAACACCCCTCCTCCCTGGATCTGGCGGCTTCTCCTCTTCTGGGCTCTTGGATGTGCCTGGATTGTGAGGAGAAGGGGGCGTGGCCTGGTGGGGAGGGTTCAAAATTTTCCTTATTTTCAAATCCAAAACTTTACAGGTATGGCAATGTTTGAAAACTTGCTTGAATAAAGATCTCAAACTTTCGTGAAAGTTTTCTGTCAAAGGCTCCAGGATGAAAGGGTTGGGGTGATCACAGGTGCCTGTGGAAATGGCCTCAAGAAATGTGTGTCAAAACAGTCTTGATGGTGGAGAAGCCACCTGAATTTTCACCGTGTGTGTATAGAATATGTAGGGACATGCCCTAGCTAACATGAGCAATGAAGACTGAGATACCTTGCTAATCACACTACAAAACATTGACATATTGTTTAAAATCCTAAAATGATGCACCCTCAATTACACAAGCAGCAAATTATGAGTCTCTCTCTGTGTGCGTGTGACACATGCATGTGCACACACAGAGAGAGAGAGAGAGAGACACACACTCAGTGGTGGGATTCAGCAGATTTGCCCCAGTTCGCCAGAACCAGTAGCAGAAATTCCGGCTGGCCCCGCCCATCCAAGTTTTGAAAGAAAGTACAGTAGTCCTAATTTGGGTGCAATGCAGGGCTCCCCCCTGGCCATACCCACCATACCACACCCACAGAGTAGGTAGTAAAAAAAATTTGAATCCCACCAACCACTGCACACACTACAGATGGCACTGGGACAGAAGAGAGAACTGTCTCTTCTAAAATCATATCTGTGGTAACACTTGGCTAAAGACAAAGCTTCAGAACCATTGGGCAGCATCTAATATAGCAAGGTTGCCAGGATCCAGGAAGACTGGTTCTAGTGGAATCATCTTCTCACTGTGGCCTCCATTGTGTTCCCTCTGGTGCACAACCAACCTTCCTCTAGCTAGCTTGTGTGTCCCAGAGTGGGCCAGTGGTATCAGTGGTCTAATATCTTCTGACTGCTGTTTAAATTCACAAAAAACATAGGCTGTTTATTGGAATCCTGTAGATTTTTTGTCGATTTCCAAGGACAATGCAGCCAATGGAGAATGGCCACCCAAAGGGCAGTGTGCTAGCCCCCACACCGTTTAACAAATATACTAATGATCAACCACTGCCGGAAACCACTAGGAGCTTTCTTTATGCCGATGACCTGGCAATTTTCGCATAGTGCGCAACCTTCGAGGCTGTTGAGAAAAAACTGACCGAGGATTTGAATTTAATTGCTATATATTCTAGGGATAACCATCTGAAGACAAACTGCCTAAAAACTCAACACTTTGCTTTTCATTTGAAAAACCATGAGGCATCAAGAAGCCTGCAGGTGGCTTGGAATGGGACCAGGCTCGAACATTGCATCACCCTCAAATACCTGAGAGTTACCCTGGATCGAACTCTCACTTTCAAGACCCACTGCCTTAATACCAGACAGAAGGTTTTTGCCAGGAACAATATTCTGAGGAAAATAACAGGCACATGTTGGGGTGCCCAACCACACACATTAAGAACTTCTGTGCTAGCTTTATGTTACTCTGCAGGAGAGTATGCTAGTCCAGTGTGGTACAGATCAAAGCATGCAGGACAGGTGGATGTGAGCCTAAATAAAACAATGAGATTGGTCACAGGATGTTTAAAACCAAGCCAGATACAAAAAGTCCATTACTTAGCTGGCACCCCTCCATAAAAATTCCATCAAGAAAGTGCTCAGCTCAGAAAGAGTGGGTCAAAGCAATTTCCTCGGAAACACACCTGCTATTTGATCACCAACTATCAAAGCAGAGACTGAAATCAAGGCATAGCTTCCTCAAAACTTCTGCCCCACTGAACAACCAGCCCTCACAAGACTGCATTAAAAGTTTGGAAAGCGAGCAAGGGGCTACCAGATAACTGGGCAGAACTCTCTACTGCCTGGCCAAGAACAACCATGGCCTGTGTGGAAAGCTTTAAATAGACTGCATGCAGGGGTAGGAAGATCAAGGCTAATCTAAGAAAGTGGGGTTTCCCTGTAGACAACAGCCTGTGTGAATGTGGAGAAGTACAAACTATCTCCCATATGATACAATGCACACAATGCTCCTCAACATGCACTGAGGAGGACATTATGTTGGCAAGAGGAAATGCTGTTGTGGCCCGATATTGGGCAGATGTCATCTAGCCCTTTTAATTTCTATTTTATTTTTAGATGTGTTAATTGTAGCTTTGTATGTTATTATATCCTGGTGGTGCATCCGACACAAAGAAAAAAAAGAAAAAAACCTGCTGTTTTAAAAAAAGGAAGGGAAGGAATGAAGGAAGCAAAGGACGGGGGAAAGGAAAAAAAATTTGAAGAATTAAAAGTACCGTAAGTTTAATTTTAAAAACCAAAATAATAGGAAGCATCCATATTATAAGTTGCTAAGTTTTTATAATACAAAATAATTTCATTTAGTTCATCCATCTCTTTACAGCTAAAACAGTTTCATAGATAAAGTAATAGAGAGAGAGATGCTTTCTTTTGCATACGTTCCAATGAAAACGCAATATATATCCACAGCTTCTTCATAAAAATAGATAATTCACTACAACTCTCACTTTTAAACTCAGATTTCTCTCTAACAGCCTCATAGTTCTTTCTGTCTCTAACTCTTACTCAAACTCAAAACTAATTCCAACTAAACTCACTGAAACTTCTGAATTAAACTGCCCTCCTCTCACGCTCTCCTTATAGATGCAGCAGCACCACTTCATCCAGGCAGTACATCAGTCAATTAGAACAAAATTCCATCCACAGACATCTCGTCCTCCTCTTAACTAATTTTAACAGACACCTGGCATACACCCAGTTTACTATTGCAAATCAAAACCCAGTTAGACACCATGAATACCATGACCACCTAATTACAAAATATGTATAGTGTAGATCCAAAACACCTCAAACACGCCATCTCCAGAGTAACTAAGAGATCCTCTGGAGTAGATTCTTAGGAGAGTTGAAGGGAGGGAGAGGAAGGAAGGAAGTTCTGCTCCACTCCTGTGTATAATGGTGGACTTAGCCAACTTTTTAACCATATGCATATTTTAAATTTAGAATCGATTCAACAGCTGAAATGTATGCACCTAAGATTTAATCTAAAATTTAAAGGGGCAGCCCATAACCAAATTGGTATGCCGCAACTTTTGTCTTGTAACAAAGGCAGTGCAAAGTGCCCAAAGAGGTATGTTTAGTGTATGAGAACCAAGACAATTGAACAGCCGAAAGGTTGGCTTAACACATCTTTATTGCATGGTGGTCCGGGGGAACATGTGGTAATGGTGGACGAACAGCTCAATATATACAGTGGCTATACATTTGAATGTGGCTCCTCGATAGCCCATTGGCTACTGTCTGCGTGATGTCATTCCTGGTCACGCCCTTCTGGTCCAGGTGAGGTGGTGGCGGGAATCTTCCCGCGCTGTAGTTCTTTGGGGAATTGGAACCATGTGAGCTGGATGCTCGCTATTGCCACCTGGTGGTCACTAGCTCGCGTCCTATTACAGCGGGTTACAGTGTTACAGCTGATGGTTGTTATATTCACTCCTTCGAGTGTTACATTGTTTAAAGGCATAGTATTGAGAACACAACATCCCTCCCCCCTAGGATGAGACGAAGTCTCTCATCCAAGATGGCTTATTGCAAACGCGTTTTGGGCGCGATGCTGTTTGACTTGTCCCGGGGGCGCTACTGCTTCTTTGTTCCCTGGTCTCTTGTCCTGCAACGGGAGAGGGAGACTCGTTAGCGACTTGCCGCGGTTCTGCGGCTTTCGGGGTAGGGACAAACTCCATTGTGGGAAAACCGGGGGCACTGGGGGCTAACGAAAGACCCCGCTTCTCGCTTGGATGGGTGGGGGACCACTCCGAACCCCCCCCCCGGTTTTGTAACTGAAACTCGAAATCGTCTGAGGTATCTATGGGGGTATCTCTCAGGATATCTGTGGGGACAAACTTATTCCCTTCCCCCCTTGGTGGGGACCACTGGCCCCCCTCTCCTCCCCCTTGGGCTGAACGGGTGGGGGAGAACCCTAACGTTGAATCCTTGTCTGCACAGTCCGCGCTCTGGTTTCCTGGGACCCGGTGCCGGAGCTGGTCTGCGTGCCGCCTCCAGAGTAGACCCGTGCTGGTCTCTACGCAATACGACACGGGACCTGTCTGCCCAATAACTACGCCCGGGACCCAGGCCGGCCCTGCGCTGGCGTAGTTTCTGCAATGCACCGGGGCGCCCACTTCGAAACTTTCCGTGTCCGCTAACCCAATGTTCCTCCCTGTGTCCTCTATCCTCGTGGGGTCTAACCTGGTCAGTATCATGGTCAGCTTTCTACGCATTAAGAGCTCCGCGGGCGAGTACCCTGACGCCAGGGGGGTCACCCTGTATCCCAGCAAAAACTGACACAACTGCAGGTTCAAATTCCCGGGGCCCATGCGCCTCAGCGCGTCTTTGGTGGTACGCACGAGGCGTTCTACCTGGCCATTTGTCGCCGGGTGGAAGGGTGCGGAGGTGATGTGCCGGATGGCGTTGATCTCGGTGAATGCCCTGAACTCAGCGGACGTGAAACAACTAGCGTTATCGCTAATAAGGGTGTCGGGTATACTGAACGTGCTGAACACCCTTCGCAAATGTTTAACTGTTGTGGCTGAGGAGGTGTTCGCTACTGGGATTACCTCCAACCACTTGGAGTAAGCATCCACTATGAGGAGAAAAAGTGATCCTCTGAAGGGGCCCGCAAAGTCAATGTGCACGCGGGACCACGGCCCCTTTGCCGTGTCCCATTCCCTGTGTGGAAGACGAGCTTCTTCGGGCCGGGAGCTCTGGCAGCTCGCGCAAGTGCCCACCATGTGCTCGATATCGGCGTCCAACTGGGGCCACCAGAAGTAGCTCCTGGCCAGTGCCTTGGAGCGGACAATTCCAGGGTGGCTGACGTGCAGCAGTGTAAGCACCCTCGCTCTCAGGGATTCAGGGACGATTACCCGCTGGCCCCATAGGAGGCACCCCCTCTCTAAGGACAATTCTAGCTTTTTCCGAAAAAATGGGGCGGACTCTGCCGCCGGGGAGGACGATGGCCACCCTTTCTGCACCCAAGAACTGACTAGGGCCAGCGTCTTGTCTTTGCCTGTCGCCTTGGCGATCTCAGCGGGCAGTATGGGGGGTGAATCTAAGACCTCAATCATGAGCACTTGGCTGTCTTGCTCAACCTCGCACACGTGGCTGCTTGTGTGGGGGAGGGGTGACCTCAACAGGGCGTCCGCGTGGCTTATGTCCTTTCCAGGGCGATACACCAGCGCGTTCTGGTACGCGTTCAAAAAAATGGCCCACCTGAGCATCCTAGGGGACAGGATCTGTGGCGTGGGCTTGTCTGCAGTAAAAATGCCTAGCAGGGGCTTGTGGTCGGTCACTATGGTAAAGGGGCGGCCATAGAGGAAATCGTGGAACTTTTTGGTCCCAGCAATTATCGCTAGTGCCTCCCTGTCTGTCTGCGCATAGTTCCGCTCTGCCTGGGACAGGGATCTTGAGTAGAACGCTACCGGGGCCTCCCGCCCATTTTCCAACACGTGGCACAGAACCGCCCCCACCCCCACCCGGGACGCATCACATACCAGAATTACTGGTTTCTTGGGGTCAAAGTGGGTTAATATTGCGTCTGATGCTAGGAGCTGTTTTAGTTCAATGAATGCCCTCTCCTGGCTCTCGCCCACTTCCACGCCTCGTCCTTCTTGAGTAACTTATGGAGCGTCTCTGCTACCGAAGCCTTCCGGGGCAGGAAGGAGTGGTAGAAGTTTAAGAGCCCTAGGAACGACTGCAATTCGGGCTTGGAGGTGGGGCGAGGGGCATTTTGAATGGCGGCCACCTTGGATTTGGAGGGTTTGATTCCCGCAGGGGTTACCCGTAAACCCAAGAACTCAACCTCTTTCACGAAGAAAACGCATTTGTCTTTTCGCAACCTCAACCCCGCCCTTTCAAACACCGTCAGCACTTTGTCTAGCCTCTCGGCCAATTCTGCCTCGCTCCCCCCCGTTATCAACACGTCATCAAAGTATGGCAAAACCCCTTCTAGCCCTTTTAAGAGGCGTTCCACGAGCGACTGGAAAATACCAGGCGCCGAGTTCACGCCGAACTGTAGGCGCGTCACCTGGAACGCCCCCTTGTGAGTGACTATCGTCTGCGCAGCAGCTGCAGCTGGGGTAATGGAGAGTTGCTGGTAGGCTTGCGCTAGGTCAAGTTTTGCAAAGCATTTCCCCCCATGTAACCTGGCCAACAGGTGGCTGACTACCGGCACCGGATACGCATTTGGCCTAATTGCCCTATTAATGGTGCATTTATAATCAGCGCATATTCGGACCTCCCTGTTGGCCTTCAGGGCTGTTACAATCGGAGTTTCCCACTCTGCGGAATCAACAGGAACAAGAATCCCTTGGCCCACCAATTTGTCCAGTTCCGCCTCTATCTTGTCCTTAAGTGCAAAAGGCACTCTGCGCGGTTTGAGTCTTATTGGGCGGACCTCCGGGTCCAGGTCGAACGCAACTGGGGGTCCCTTGAATTTTCCGAGTCCCTTTTTGAAAACTTCAGGGTGCGCGTCACACACCTCCTGCACTGGGTCAGTCCCAACGGCATGCACCCCCCCAATGAACAAACCCAGGGGCTTAAACCATTGAGTCCCGAGGAGGCTGCAGCTTCCCCCCTTGAGGACAACCAGGGGAAGTTCCGCGGCGTGTTGCTTGTATTGGACCTTGAATTTTCCAACCCCCAACACCGGAATGCTGTTCCCCTGCACGTCCCGCAACTTTGACCTCAGCGCTTTGAGCTTGGGCTGCACGTGGGGAGAAATTCCCAAAAACTCCCGCTGGGACATAATTGAATATGAGGAACCCGAGTCTATCTCCATTCTAACGGGGGCCCCTTGCACCAGTACCTCAACAAAGTAACGGGGGCGTCCCAAGGACACGCTGTAAACTGGGGTGTCGTTGCCACTGTCGTCGGAGATGCGGCCCACGCCGTCCTGCTTCCTCGCGGCCCGGGCCCCTTCCTTGGTCCTCGGCGAACGGTCTGACGATCTTTTCGGGTCCTTGCGCCACTGTCTGCAGACTTTGGCAATGTGCCCTCGGCGTCCACAGTTGTGGCACTCAGCCTTCCGGAACGGGCACTTGACGCGGTCATGGGCCGCTCCACAGCCGTCGCAGCGTCGGCCGTCCTTCCGAACCTTCCGGACGTCCTCGTCGTCGCTGCTCTCCGCGGAGGATTGTGGCGCTCGCCTGGCCACGTGCACCGAGCCCGCTGCCTTGTCAGGTTGTGGGGGCCTTTCTCTGAACCCCTTGACTCCGGCCCTCGTGGCTTCCGCGGCCTGCGCTGCCTTCATGACCTCGTGCAGCGTCGGGGGCGGCTCCTGGTTCATCAGCTTTCGCTGAACCTCCTCATCCCACAGGCCACAGAGCATGCGGTCCCTGAGGGCGATTTCCAGGTTCTTCCACTTGCATGGGCCGGCGGCCAACCGGAGGGCCGCTGCAAAAGCGGCAACGGACTCACCCGGCGCTTGGACCCTCTTCCAGAACGCGTCTCGAGCCGAAAACATCGAAACGGAGGGCTGGAAATGGTCGCGCATTGCCTTCAGGAGCTGCTTGACCGACACCTCGCTCACCTTCTTCGGTGACACCAGGTCCACCAGTACTTTCATGGTGGAGTACCCGAGCATCCGGGTGAGGATGGCCTTCTTCTTCCCCTCGTCTGTGATGTTGGACACCACCAGCGCGCTTTGGAAGTCCATTTCGAAGAGCTCCCATTCTTCCGGCTTGTTGATGTCGAAACCGGCGTATGTCTTGATTCCGTGGGGATCCATTAATCCCATCCTCGTCGCCAGTTTAGTGTATGAGAACCAAGACAATTGAACAGCCGAAAGGTTGGCTTAACACATCTTTATTGCATGGTGGTCCGGGGGAACATGTGGTAATGGTGGACGAACAGCTCAATATATACAGTGGCTATACATTTGAATGTGGCTCCTCGATAGCCCATTGGCTACTGTCTGCGTGACGTCATTCCTGGTCACGCCCTTCTGGTCCAGGTGAGGTGGTGGCGGGAATCTTCCCGCGCTGTAGTTCTTTGGGGAATTGGAACCATGTGAGCTGGACGCTCGCTATTGCCACCTGGTGGTCACTAGCTCGCGTCCTATTACAGCGGGTTACAGTGTTACAGCTGATGGTTGTTATATTCACTCCTTCGAGTGTTACATTGTTTAAAGGCATAGTATTGAGAACACAACAGTATGAGACTGGCAGGCTTGGTTTCAGTGAGATGTTACGCATTCCCAGTGTTGCTGTATGGAGTCGAAGCTTGGACATTGACTAAAACATCTGAAAAGAGAAACTAAACTTTTGAAATGTGGATCTGCAGACAGCTACTAAGGATATCATGGGTTGACCATGTGACTAATGTAGAAGTGATGTGCCTGATGGATAAAGAACAAGAATTGTTTAAGTCCATTAGGCAAAGAAAGCTCTAGTGCTTTGGCCATATCACGAGGAACAACATAAAATATAGAATCCTCCAACTTGCTCTGCAAGGAAAGATCCCTGGGAAGAGAGGCTCTGGACGTAGATGGACTCCATAGCTGAAGAACTTGAGAGACTGGTGTGGCATGTCCTCGGGAAAACGGTTCTGAAGAGTTAAGAACAGGAAGACTATTGCCATGATGATAAACAATATCCGGAACGGATACGGCAGCTGAGGAAGAAGAAGAAAGCACTTTAACTGCAGAGAACTGCTGCAGAGAACTGGTCAGGTGCTGCTGGTCTTGTGTGACTGACACTTTTTATGATCAACGCAGCAGCTCCTTCAGTTGGAGTACCACATGCACTTTAATACAGAACTGGATGCTGCCCATTGTTAAGCATTATTGACCTCCCATGGTGTTTGTTGCCCTCATTAATTCTGATTGCATTTACTAACAGAACAACTCATTTGAGGTCATGCAAGGAATAGCTGGGAGGTAAAGACCCTCTAACACAGTGATGGTGAACCTTGGCACTCCAGGTGATCTTGGACTTCAATTCCCAGAAGCCCGAGTCTCTGAATTTACAAGAATTGGTGTTCTTGGACTTCAATTCCAGAAGCAGTAAAACCTATTTGTGTGGTTTCACAGAGACTTGGGCTTCTGGGAATTGAAATCATAGAACACTTGGAGTGACAAGGTTCGCCATCACAGCTCTAAGCTCTCTATGTGGTTAAAAAATAATAATAAACATAATCAGAATGCAAGCCCTTCCAATGTTGTAGACTCTGGGGAAGCTTCCTTTACAGATATTTAATATGATCCTCTTTTTTAAAAAAAACAACAAAAAAAACCCAGCAATAACCTTGGGTGACTCTTTGTGCTGAGTGCATTTCATATTACTTGTGCAAATAAAGGGGGACGAGGAAGGATTGTACTGAAACAGAAGAAAGGATTTCCAAACTTTTGTAAGATGCTGCAACTTGCGGTCTGTCATGAATGCTAAAATCCTGTTGCTGAGTTAGCAAAAGGTGCACATTTTAGAGGCAAATTGACATAAATTTAAAAATCTCCATAGGCTTAGTCTGCTGCATACTGAGCTGCAGGTCTCATTGTGCAACAGATAGTACCTACAGAGATTCTTTAACTTATTCACCGCTAAAAGCTGTGACTTTTGCAAAACTGCCTAACAGGATTTTGGCCACTATCAGAGAAGTAGCGAAACTTGCCTTTATGATAGTTTGGACTACCAAACCCTCTACCCACTTTATCAGCTGCACACTTAACATTTTTTTTTCATCTCTGCAATGCAGCAGGCTACTGATGTTCCTCACAACGACACTGATAATGGACTGTCACACACCAGTCAACCATTTCTCTCATGATTCCTCAGTATAAAAGAGCAGCTAATTTCTCCAGGTCTTTGTCTCACTTTGAACAACCAATCAGAATCTATACAATCCAGTTACCTATGGGAAGCCCACAGGGATATGAATATAGTAATACCCTCCTGATTGTCTTCCCCCTACTATCACTAATGAGGAAAGCATGTGCTTTTCAGATTGAAAGACTTTATGCAGGAAATAATAATTAAAGGCAGTTCAGGCAGGGGAAAAGAACGTGTGTGAAGAAAATTTTAATCTACTTTTACCTACTAGAGCAGTGATGGTGAACCTTTTAGAGACTGAGTGCCCAAACTGCAACCCAAAACCCACTTATTTAAGTGCCAACCCAGCAACAGGAGAGGAAGGAAACACTCCCATTGACCTGCTGGGCAGGGCAAACTCTGTGCTGGGGTGAGTGCACAGGTACCCATAGAGAGGGCTCTGAGTGCCACCTCTGCCATGCATGCCATCGGTTCGCCACCACTGTACTAGAGTACTTCAGATCAGATTTTCCTTATACACAATCTGATTGTGCTGTGATTTATTAACCAACCAACCATCCTTGCTCTCCTTGACCTCTCAGCGGGCTTCGATATCATCGACCATGGTATCCTTCTGGAATGGCTCAAAGGATTGGGGATCTAGGGTACAGTATTGTCCTGGTTTTCCTCATTTCTGGAGGGCCGTACCCAATCGGTGTGGTTGTAGAGGGAGAAATCCAGTCATAGGCCCCTTAAATATGGGGTGCCGCAGGGCTCAGGGCTCTCTCCTCTCCTATTTAACATCTACATGAAGCCGCTGGGCGAGATCATCCGTTCCCATGGGGTGTGGTACCATCAGTACACAGATGACACCCAGGTGTACATCTTGGCCCGTGGGGATCCCAGTGATGTGGTCAAAGTCCTGTCCGAATGCCTGAAGGCCGTTGGGGTCTGGATGGGGAGCAACGGGCTTCAGCTGAACCGCAGCTTGACTGAGTGGCTATGGGTTGAGGGTCCGGGATTATCCAGAGAGTTACAATCTCTGGTCTTGGATGGGGCAGTTCTGCCCCAGACAGACCTGGTGCGCAACTTGGGGGTCCTCTTGGACTCATGGCTGCTGCTGGAAGAGCAGGTGGCAGCTGTGGCCAGGAGGGCTTTTGCCCAATTTAGAGTAATTCACCAGTTGCGCCCACTCCTGGACCAGGACTCCTTGCTCATGGTCACTCATGCTCTGGTCACCTCCAGATTAGATTACTGTAATGCGCTCTACATGAGGCTGCCCTTGACAACCATTCGGAGGCTACAGCTGGAGCAGAATGCGGCTGCCCGGGTGATGATGGGGTGGGGACACTATGCCTGCGCCTCCCCACTACTCCGGGAGCTGCACTGGTTACCAGTTTGCCTCCAGGTGCAATTCAAGGCGCTGGTTTTGACCTTTAAAGCCCTATATGGCAGTGGGTCACGTTACCTGAGAGACCGCATCGTCCCAAGAGCGTCTGCCCATCCAACCAGAGCAGACTTGAGGGGCTCCCTACTTGTGCCTTCAGCTAGAGGGGCTCGCCTCTCTGGTACGCAAAGAAGGGCCTTCCCCATGTCCACTCCAGCCCTCTAGAACCTCCTGCCAACAGAATTGAGGCTACAGACAGAATTGCTGCCTTTCAGGAAAGGTTTGAAGACCTGGCTGGCAGGGCAGGTGTGGGGCCCTAATGGAAATACGGCCCCGGCCTGCTGGCTCATCCCCAACTAGTCCAGTTGTGCTCTCCTTCTGTGTCTTTGCATCCCCCCCCTCCCTCTTAGCTTTTAGTTTAGTTTTTAATGGGGTGGGAGTAATGAGGGTGGATGGAGGAGAGGATGATGGTGTTTTAACATGTTTTTATATGTTTTAGCTGTTGTGCGCCGGCCTGAGTCGGGTTTTTACCTGAGTGGGCAGCATAAAAATTGAAATAAATAAATAAATAAATAAAATATTATTTCTTGCAAGAATAGAAATGACTGAAAGCTTGTATCCTGCAGATACTGAGGGAGATAAATCAGGCATGGAGAAAAATCCATGACAGAACTAAGTCAGTTCCCTAGTGTTACTAACATTTCTGAATGGTTTATGAAAATACTTGTAGTTATACAACAAAGAAACAGTTCCACTGTTAGTAAAAGACTAATAGTCTTTTACTGATACAAATCACCTTTACTGATGCAAAAGTTGGAAACGTTTTATTTAATCAACTGAAACCAAAATATTATAATTATTTATCACAAACCATTTTTATTAACAATTATCCTATTTCTCCTCAACTACCCTTTTGTTTTTGTTGATGTACTTTCTTTTCTGTATTCATTTTCTCTCTTTCTGTCTTCTTTATTCAATTTGCTTTTTAAAATAGTTTGCTTTTTATTGTATTTTTTAAAACATTCCAAGGAAAAGGTTAATTTTATTAAGTTAATGGCCTCTTAGAATCTATGGAAACCTATGGTTTTCTCTTCTTTCTCCCTCCACTCTTTCCCAGTGTCAACTTGACTGATGAATTTAATAAGAGATATAGATTTTGTATAAGTAAGTATGCATGGAAACCTGGGTTCAAATCACCATCTTCTTCTGCCATACCCATTTCTGAATATTGGCAATCCTCATGGTGATTAGCCATGAAGACTGTCCTGAGAATATAATGCAGTGGCCTTTCATCTGCCTTCTGCATCACTGTGTGACACTCTTACCACTGACCCAGTTCCACGAGTAACTTTCTCGTCCTGAGCCCTTTGGACACATAAAGTCCTCTTCAGCCTCAGGCCAGTATTGATGAAGCTGCTGCTTTCCATCAAGATGGATTCAAGTGGGAATTAAGCACTGGTGGGCTCCACATTTTTTTACTACCACACTGGTGGTATGGTGGCCGTGGCCAGGGGGAAAGTTCTGCGTTGCACCCGAATTAGAATTACTTTATTTCAAAACTTGGATGGGTGGGGCCAGCCAGAATTTCTGCTACCAGTTCTGGTGAACTGGTGCGAACCTGCTGATGCCCACCACTAGATTTAATCCACTTAGGGACCATCACCCTTACCTGTAGACTTCGGAACTCAAGGCTGTTGGTCCTCAGGCTTGTCAGGTTACTTAACCGCTGCCTGACACTCGGCGTTGAGTCACTGGCAGTATGGTCCACTCCAGGGGTGCCCAAATTACAGCCTGGAGGCCAGATCTGTCCCTGATGCCAATTCATTCAGCCCACAAAGCCCTTGTCGCTCCAGGAAGCAGAAGTAAAACACAAGTTTTACTTCCACTTCCGGGAGCGACAAGGGCTTTGCGGGCCAGGTGAATTGGCATCAGGGGCCAGAACCAGACCGTGGGCTATAGTGACCAGCCCCCTGAAACACATGCCCAGCCCACTGCCCAAAAAGTTTGGGCACCCCGGTCTACTCTATTAACATAGCAGGATAACCTGATCATGCAGTTACAAAAACTCACTGGGAAGTAGTAATGGTAAACATCTCGCAAAAGTCGAAAACCGTGTTTGGGTCACCATAAGTTGGAAGCCAATTAACAGCAGATAACAATGGCACATGACAACAACAAAAAAGCACAATAAGGACTCTGAAAGGCAGGAAAGCAGAGCCAAGAAATATGCCAGCCTAGACAATCCATATGTGGCCCATTGTTCTTTACCTGTATAGAAAGACCTCACCAAGCACAATGGGAAACCTCTCCCTTACATTTAATTTGACAAAGAAAGTATAGCAGTTGGTCTGCATAGTTATGCAAACATTCTGAGGGTTTCTTTAAAGGGTGCAAGTTTCTTGATTTTCTTGCATACATAATATTGTCACATTCCTCCTCAGCAGATCGTTTCTTAATTAAGCAGGAGCCAATTAATTATGGTTTATATCCAGCAGGGCATTCTCCAGCAAACTTTATTTTGGAGAAGAAACAGTTTTGTGAGAACAAATCTAGCTGCATCCCAGGCCCACCTGTTCTGTATTAATTTAATTTAATTTAATTTCCCCACTTGTATGCTGCCCAATCAGGGAACCCGACTCAGGGCAGCTCACACAGTAATTATACAATATACACAATAATACACAATGTACAATAATGCAGTATACACAATAATTATACAATATTCAGTCTACAAGAACAACATATAATAATATATAACAATACAATATAATACTGCACTGCAACGTCCTCTCTGCCCTGGCCGCAGACAAAGTCCAAGCCAAGGGCGGCACCATAGTGGTGTTTTCAAGCCCTGGCCAGGGGCACTGGCAGTGGTAGGGTCCTGGCGCCTGCTGCTGCAGCAGCCTCTTCGCCGCTGCATGTGCCTATGAGTTCAGCTGGACCTTGACTGTTTGTGGTAGACAAGAAAGTGGATTCTAAACCAGAAGTGAGGAAGCTGCAGGCCATAGCCAGGGCTTAAAACCCATGCCCCCGATACAGAATTTGTTTTCCTTTATGGCCAGCACTGCTATGTGTTTTCTTCCAAGTGATTCCTAGGGAGCCATGCTCTAAGAGAAGGCCAAAAGATGTTTGCCTGTTTATCCATAGGTGAGTACATGCACATATAGACACGGGGGAGAAAAATGTGTGTCTGAAGGAATGCATGGAGTGTGCTGTGCCAGCCTCCATGTATGTGAAAGGACACAAGAGGCTGTCACCCACACCCCACTGTTGGTTGAGACCCACCTACTGCAAGCCCTTTCTAGAAGTGCCTCCACCTGTTAGGTAAAGTTTGTAAAGGTTGCCCTTGCTCAAAAGCCAGTTGTATCTGACTCTAGGGTTCAGTGCTCATCTCTGCTTGTTGCCAAAGAGCCAGCACTGTCTGCATTTGCAGATGTTTCTGTGGACATATGGCAGGCATGCCTAGACACCAGAGTGCATGGAACACTATTTACCTTCCCAATGAATTGGTACCTATTTATCTACTTGCAATTTCTTGTTTTCAAACGGCTAGGTTGGCAGGAGCTGGGACAAAGATGGGAGCTCACTCTGTCATTCAGTACTTGGGTCTTGAACTGCTGATCTGCCAACCTTCCTGTGGTCAAGTTCAGTGTCTTAACCACTAAGTGTCTTAACCACTAAGCCACTGCAGCCCCTCCAGCTGTTACATACCATCAAGTCATTTCCAACGAATGGAGACCCTATGCACGAGAGATCTCCATAATGTTCAGATGCCTGAGCAGTTGGTGGCTTCTTTTAGGTAATGAATCCATGTGGTTTTTGGCCTTTCTCACTTCCTATTCCCTTCCACCTTTCCCAGCATCGTTATCTTTTTCAGAGTCAGAGATTTAAAAAAGGATATCCATTCCTATTCCTGGCAGTGAGATATTTTTCTTCTTCCCTATACTTTCTTCTTGCCTTCCCTGACAGAAGAAAATAGCCACAAACACCTCCCTTGGTGCCCAAGATATTTTGCCTCTACTGTTTGGAAAATCAATGGGGAAGGCAGCGGCAGATGAGAATCCACCATCTGGATTGCTCTCGGAAGCTTTCCTAGAATGCCTCTAAGCCCCGCATGAATCCAAAGGCATTGTTAGGAAATGAAGACAGTAGGCAGCTGAGATGGCATCCTTTCCAGCCATGCCTGACAAACTGGTCTATTTTTAATAAATAAAAAAAACCTAAAGGAAAAGACCTTTTCATCCCTTCAACCTATTGAAGATGCGAAGGTGGAAAGAATTCTAATTAGAAAAATCAGAGGAGAAAGAAAGAGCAGAATTCAAAAAGATCTGGATAGGCTTGAACCAGATCCACAGAATGAAATTTAACAGAGATACAGTATGTGCAAAGTTTTACACCTAGGGAAAAAGAACCAGATCCACAGTTACAAGATGGCTCAGTAATACTACAAGTGAGAAACGGCCAACACTCTTTTAGGTTGCATTAACAGAAGTACCTTGGATATCTTGGAGTCGTTATTCAGCGATGAGTCCGCATACTGGTAGACATTCACAGAAGTATAGTCTCTAAAATCCATGAGGTAGTAGTCCCCCTCTATTCAGCACTAGTTAGACATCATCTATAGAGTACTGTGCCCAATTCCAGGCACCTCACTTTAAGAAAAACGCAAACAAACTAGAGCAGGTACAAAGAAGGGCAACCAAGACGATCAGAGGACTGAAAACCAAGCCATATGTGGAAAAACTGAACTGGACATGTTTAACCTTGAGAAAAGGAGACTGAGAGAGGATAGGATAGTACTTTTCAAATACCTGAAAGGTAATCGTAAAGAGGAAGGGAAGGATCTGTTCTCAATCCCAGAGTGCAGGATGCACAACAACAGGCTCAGATACAAGCTGAATATTAGGACAAACCTAACAGTTGGAGCAGTATGACAGTGGAATCAACTGTGGGTACACACACACACACACACACATCACTTTGAAGGATTGTGTTTGCCACTCTTCACTGGAAAGGACTGTTGACATAACTAGTTTGCACAATAGCCATTTCTCTGAAGGGCTATCACACACTTACAGTTGCAGTTATTATCACCTAAACAAAATTGATTGAAATGGTTCTAGTACTATTAGTGATGTTAATAAGCCATTGCTAGTGCCAAGTCTTTGCCCTACTTGGACAGGCTATAACTTTCTCAAATTTTCATACTTTCTAGATTGGCAGTTATACAATTTGCCTTAACTTAGGAAAATGTCTGTAACATAATAGTTTCTGCTCTCCCATTATGGCATTTGAGTTATAAATCTTTCATACCAAGAAATTAACTTCAAAGAGAAGGCTTTCCTATTAACCAGTTGACCCTAGAAGTTATTAACCCAGATTCAGCTGAGATAATGAATATTCTGAGATACTGGACAAAAGAGAGAGAAAATCATCTGTCTTTATTAGATGAGGATGACCAGGAGAAAGGTGATCAGATTGGGCATGCTTTGTAGGTGCGATGAAGTTGTTGAATAAGAGAGTGCTACTCATGAAAAGTTTTAATGACTACTTTGATGCTGAAGTTGAATTTTTGAAAACAGCATTAGAAAATTCAAAGTGCCTTCAGCATTGGGCATGCTGTATTGAAACTTTGCATTATACATTAAGCAAGACATAGCAACCCAATTACCGAAATATTAATCTATATATATATATATCTGTCAGTTTTCTCCAATAGATATAAAATGTTATTTAAAAGCACAGATTTGGAAATATACTTTAAAAATCTTTGAAAACATATTTTTAAAATCTTTGAAAACATGCTTATCATACAGTATCTTCTAAAAACCACAGACTATGTAAAACAAAACCTTGAGCCTTGGCTGCCTGCTGGAAGTTCTATGGAGCATTAAACCTGGCCTTTATATCAGCAAGGATGGAACCAGTCTGACATCTCTTAGAAGGCTATACAACAGTACCTTACACCAGTAAGGTACTGCTACAGAAAAGGGCCCATTTTGCACACTTATCCACCTAGGCTCTTAGAAGATGTGGCACATAACCCAGGCTATGCTCAGATACTCAGATTCTAAGCAAGCACACATAGGAAGATTGGGCCTTTCAGATAGTCTGGCACCAAGCCATTTAGAACATGTTTGTCAACACAAAGGTGACTTAAGGGTTGAGATCCTGTTGTACTGCTCTGTCTGCACAATAGGAATGGTGTTATCAGAAACAGATGTTTGCAACCGATTAAAGTCTCCCCCCCCCTCTTGATTTCAGGGTGGACACTGCTTGTATGCCATGTGATGAAACCACATAGACCCTGCAATCACAAAAGGAAACCTTTAATCAGTTGCCATCTGTTACTGCAAATGACATTCATTCCCATTGGGTAGACAGACCAACAGGATTTCAGTCATGGTGTTTTGAGCAGAGGAGAGGGCTTCAAAAAACCATGATACCTACAGATGAATGCCTGAGATCCAATTCTGTGTGTCGAGGTATATGAGACTTCATTTGAGGGAAAGACTGGGTGTCATTGCCTTTCTCTATATTTCACCTAACAACAACAATTATTATGTGTCATCATCAAACCCTATGACAACAATCTCCTCTCCAAGGTGTTTTAGATACCAGACCCAGTTTCTGGTGCAGCATTGGGGCTGTGCATATTGTCCAAGGCTGCATAGGCAGCACAGCACGTAACTCTATCATCCATACTTGCTCCAGGTGATCTTGATTCACCTTCTATCCTGGGAGCCACAGTAGAGATTTGAAATCCTCGCCTCTGTCTCCATACCCAGATGCTCTAACTCTCTGCCAAATGAAAACCTTTTAATAAAAAAAAATCAGAAGGGAAGGTGTCTCCTACATTGCAGTAAGGAAAGTGTCCACATGTACTGCATTAGGGCAGGCTTGTTCATAGTGGCCAGACTGAAAGCTCACACAACACTGTCATTAGGTGTCACTTGGTGGGATTCATTTTGTAGACACACCACAAGAAGAAAACACGCATTGGACAAAGAAGCTGCTAGAAGGGGGAAAGGCTGATCTGGTTATATTTAAAAAATAGACCTAATGTATAATACGCAAGTAATGGTCAAACTAAATACTTTGCTTCTTCTTCGGGTGCCATATCCATTCTGGATATTAGTATCATCATGCCGATAGTCTTCCTGTTCTTAACTCCTTGAAACAGTTCTTCTGAGGACATGCCACACCAGTCTCTCAAGTTAAATACTACTGACAGCTTATTGTGGGATAAATACTACTGACAGCTTATTGTGGGAATGGTGAATTCCTTCCCAAATAGCTACATACAATCTTAACCTATAAAACCAAGGTTTTTTTTTTTTTGTGGGTGGCTTCGGTTGAATTGTTTTCTTTTTTGATGTGGTGCTGATATTTTGTATTTTGTGGATTGTTTTGCTTAATATTGTAATTTGTATTATTGTATTTACTTGAAACACTGTATTGATTATTGTATTTTGAACACTGTATCTTGTATCTTATATGTAAACCCCTTGAGTTGTCCTGGGGTCATTTATATGTTGTTAGCCGCCCTGAGTCGGCCATGTGTTGAGTAGGGCGGGATATAAATTGAATAAATAATAAATAATAATAATAAATAACCGTTGGAACTTGCTATAGGTTCCTAAGCCTCGCCCTAATGACCCGCACCCACCATTCATGCACACGGCCAAACTGGGTCCGCAGGTCAACGAAGGATTGAGAAAACCGGCAGTGGGGCAACAGCCCCACAAATGTGAAAAAAGGGAAACAACTTCATTTCCCAACGTTCTTTGCACCGCGCCACGCCACGCCACGCCACGCCGCAGCCAATCAGGCTGAGAAGCGTAACCACAAAGAACATTGAGAAATGCACCACGGCCAATCAAAATCGAGCTGCAGGAAAAAAAAACGCACCACAACCACAAATCACAAACCCATAACTACAAGCCCCAGAGTCCTGCGCGACATGAGCATGCAGAATGCTGAGGAAGCCGGTGCCCGAAAAATTAAAAAATAAAACTCACCGCCTCACCGCCTCACAGCCATGCAAACATCAACCGCCCTTCTTTCCCTCACCCACGGAGCCTGAAGGTCCCGACTGGAGTTTCCCCTCTAATATCAGTAGGTGGGGGGGTTGCGATCCCCCTCTCCGCTGGCTCCCCTAGGGTTGGGAGGTTTATGGGGACAAAAGGGGTATGTCTCCCTAACCCTTCTGGACCCAGGAGACCAGGGAAAGGGGTTCAATTCCCCTCCCCCAAAAAACTCCTTCTTTAAAGAGAAGAAACCAAGCGGTTTTTTCTCTTTAAAAATGGAGTTTTTTTAAGGAGGGGGGAATCGATCCACTCTCCCTAGTCTCCTGGGTCCAGAAGGGTTGGGGGCACATACCCCTTTTGTCCCCCCACCCCACCCTCACGGACCCATGGGACCCGAGAGAGGAGATCGATTCCAACCCAACCCCCTGATATTAAAAGAGAAAATCTGATTGGAGTTTCCCCTTTAATATCAGTAAGTGGGGGGTGGTGATCTCCCTCTCTGCTGGCTCACCTGGGGTTGGGAGGTTTGTGGGGACAAAAGGGATCTGTCCCCCCAACCCTTCTGGACCCAGTAGACCAGGGAGAGGGGATCGAATACACCACCACCCAAAAAAAACCTCCATCTTTAAAGAGAAAAAACCAAGCGGTTTCTTCTCTTTAAAAACGGAGGGGGTTTTTTATTTGGAGGGGGTGGAATCGATCCCCTCTCCCTGGTCTCCTGGGTCCAGAAGGGTTGGGGGCACACACCCCTTTTGTCCCCCCAAACCTCCCAACCCCAGGGGAGCCAGCGGAGAGGGGGGACGCAACCCCCCACCCACTGATATTAAAGGGGAAATCCCCGATCTACTTTCATGACTCCAGGAAATCAAAGCACCATAACACAATAAAGCCCCTTTCCCCACCACCTAGTCCACCCTTCCTAACTCCCACCGACCATGCCCCCCTCCCCACCACCTAGCCCACCCTTCCTAACCCCCAATGACCACGCCCCCCTCCCCACCACCTAGCCCACCCTTCCTAACCCCCAATGACCATGCCCCCCTCCCCACCACCTAGCCCACCCTTCCTAACCCCCAATGACCATGCCCCCTCCCCACCACCAAATAAATAATTTTTAAAAAATTACTAAAAACAGTCAAAAACATCCAAAAATACACAAAAACAACACCAAAAAACAATACAAAGTAAACAAAAACACAATCAAAAACAGAACAAACAGACAAAAAATACAAATTCCAACCCCCCCCCCCCACACACACACACACACACAAAGGAAAGAAAACAAGCAAACTTACCAAAAGATGTCCTACCTCCACGAGGACCGGAAAAGAAATGAATAAAGAAAGTGACTACTTACCAGAAGAAGCTCCACCCAGAGGCCAGGAGAGGGAAAAAAAGTCAAAATACAATAACCCCTACCAGCACCACCTGCTGGCCACAATAGTAAAAACAATTCAAAAACACACAACAGCCCCAAACAAAAGGCCACAAGAGTAAAAACAAATAAAAAACATAACACAAATTCACAATTCACAAATTCACAAAAGGACACACCAATAAAAACAAGTCAAAAAATTACACTAAAACACACTTTAACACAAATCACAAACATATGTCAATAAAATACAATAGAAACTTTTAAAAATCCTGTGCTGAGTTTTAACTCAAATTAAAACCCAAAACATCTAAACACATTTTAAAAACATTGAATGTAAAAAACATTTACTTTTACATTAAAATTATTACCTACGGTACAACTAATTAATAAAATTCAAAAAACTAAAACATTATTCGCTTACATAAAACAATTTGAAAAAATTATATCATACTTTGTTCTTTTATTAATCCTCAAAAAAAGCAGATCATAGTTAATAACAGCCAAGCCAAAAAAATTTTTTACAAAAATAAACATTTTAAAAATTAAAATTACAGAGTAAGCAATTTTTTAAAAACATTAACACAATTTAACCTTCAAACACAATTTAAAACAGCCCAGCAATGCAGGGCAACCTCTGCTAGTAAGAACATAAGAACAGCCTTGCTGGAACAGGCCACAGCCCATCCAGTCCAGCATTCTGTCTCACACATTTCCTTCAGGGTATTCCCAAGGAGATGCCTTCACCTGCTTAGGATTCCCTGGAAATGGCATTGAGAGACATCCTGTCTATCTCTCCAACCCAGAGGTTGTCCTTATAGCCATTGCATACCTGTCAACCATCTCAATTTGGCCGGGATTACCACGTAATTTGACGCCGATTTGTGTCATATCCCGACCCGCGCTGCCAAAACCAGCGGGGGAAAGGAGGCAATGCGCAGCCCATCTGTGCAGGTTGTGTTGCGCGCATGTGTGGAAGGGCTCTACACTTCCGTAGCTCCCTTCCACGCATGCGCAGAAGGCTATGCCGCCTGCATAGAAGGCTATGCAAGCGGCATAGCCCGCATGCGCATGCGTGCAACGCGACCTATGCAGACCCGGTCTGCGCAGGTCCCAGAATCGCCAGACGCGCGGTTGACAGGTATGAGCCATTGATACCCTTGTCATCCATGAACTTGTCTAATCCTTTCTTAAAGCTGTCAAGACTGACAGCTGTCACCACTTCTTCTGGCAGCGAGTTCCATAGACCAGTGATCCTCTGGGTGAAAAAAGTACTTTCTCTTATTTGTTTGAGAACTAGTACCCAAAAGTTTCATGGAGTGTCCCCTAGTTCTAGTGTTGTGCGATAGGGAAAACAGTCCTTCTTGATTGTTTTTTGAGGAGAGTGGATGGCTCTCAGAGAAACAGAGAGAGAATTGGGAATGAAAGTCCTATCACATTGCTAGACTCAAAAAGTTTATTATATCAGTTTTTCCTTCTGGTGGTACTCTGAGACATGCCCATATAGGCAGTAGAGCACTTTATCAGCCATGAGGCTATCTCAAGCAGGCTCCTCTCCTGAGAATGACATTAGGAATTTTCAAAAATTGATTAATGAGTATTGCAACAGGAGGGGAAAGGCAAGGATTCCCAAAAAACTTTGGTATCTATCACAAAAGGAAGGGGGATTGGGAATACTGTATATTAAAAACTACTTCATAGCATATCATTTAAGGAACATTATTAAAATATTAACAGGTATGAATCCTATATGAGAAAGGGCTGAAAAACAAGAATCAGTTGAATTAGGCAATGCGATTTTTCTGGACAAGATTAGATTAAAGTTTACCCCAAAAAATAAAATGTTGAGAGCAATGCTTGAAGTTTGATCTAAGGTAAAGAATGAAATGGCCCCAGATGTATCTCCAATCACTGAATTGAAAGATCTTAAAAAGTTCCCGTTGAATATAACCAAGGAGGTGGAGGTATTATATAAGGAAAATGATGTACTTTTGCTGAGAAAATGGTTGGAAACCTGCAGAGATAACAAAAAGAAATTAGAATTATATAAACTGTTAAATTTAAACTAGCTACAAATTACAGCAGTCAATTCCTGGAATAAAAAATATATGGAAAAAAGTAAGTTTAACTAGATCAAATACGGATTTTGAAGAGTTGGTGTACAAAATAAGATCTGGGAAAATGGAATTGACTGGCATAATAAGTAAATTGTATAAAATGATGACCAAAGAAGGAAACCAATTAGAATTTATAAAGAACGAGTGGGAACAAGACCTAAACCCCAGAATAAGTGAATCAGTATGGAAATGAAAGTGGAAAAAAAGAATTATGAAGAATTTGTCGGTAAGAATTAAAGAGCATAATTTCAAACTAATATGGAGGTGGTATCTAACACTGTCAAGACTTCAACAGATGAACAAACAGAACTCAAATAAGTGTTGGAGATGTAAAGATGCTATAGGGACTTATACTCATATGTGGTGGGAATGTAAGGTGCTTAAGTGTTTTTGGGGTGAGGTTGAAAAAGAGGTAAAGGAAATAATTGGTCAAGATCTCAAGTTTGATGCTGGTTTAGCATTGATAATGGAGGTAGATGCACTTAGCATTGACAAACACAAAAAGGATCTAATAATTACTATGACAACAGCAGCAAGATTATGCATAGCACGAAACTGGAAAAGCAAAATTCTTCTTAAGATAACAGATTGGTACAAAGAAATGTGGTCAGTAGCACTAGACGACAAGCTCACATGGGAAATGAATTATAGGAAGCGAATTATAAAAGAAAACAAATTTTATAAAATATGGAATCCATTTTTAACACATACATTAAAAAATAAGAGAGGTTGTGCGCCAACAACTGATCAAATGACTTTTTGGAAGTGAATAATTAAACTATTAAATAAATAATTATAATCGTAACTCTGGAGGCAATGTGCATATCATAGGGTGTAATAGTCAAATGTTTTTTATGGTTTTTAAAAATTTATTCACCCCAAACTGAGCTCTGAGTTATAATCTGCAAAATCAAGATGTGGGACGAGTTAATCAAAAGCTAGAGATGCCAAGTCGCATGGTAATAATGATTATATGTATTGTAACACTGAATGTAGAATGGGGTGAAATTATGTTGTTTGTATTCTGTATATTTTTTCCCTTTTTGTATTTTTATGTCTTTTATTGTATTTGTATCTTGTCAAATAAAAAAAATAAAAAATAAAAAAAAGACTGACAGCTGTCACCACTTCTTCTGGCAGGGAGTTCCATAGACCAGTGATCCTCTGGGTGAAAAAGTTATTTCTCTTATTAGTTTGAGAACTAATACCCAAAAGGTTCGTGGAGTGTCCCCTAGTTCTAGTGTTGTGCGATAGGGAAAACAGTTTTCCTTATCTACTTTGTCCACACCGTGCATGATTTTATAAACTTCAATCAGGTCACCTCTTAGACGCTGTTGTTCAAGAGTGAAGAGGCCCAACCGTTGCAGCCTCAGATGGTAAGGAAGGTGTTCCAGTCCCCTAATCATTTTGGTTGCCCTCCTCTGCACTTTTTCCAGCTCCATAATATCCTTCTGGAGGTATGGCGACCAGAACTGTACACAGTATTCCAGATGGGGCCTCACCATAGATTTATAAAGAGGCAAAATGACACTTGCTGACTTATTTTCTATACCCTTCCTAATGATCCCTAGCATTGAGTTTGCTTTTTTCACTGCTGAGGCACACTGGGTTGACACCTTCATTGAGTTGTCCACCAGGACACCAAGGTCCCTTTCCTGGTTTGTCGCAGAGAGTTCAGACCCCATCAGTTTATAAATGTAATTGGTGTTTTTTTGCCCCAACGTCCATCACTCTGCACTTACTAATGTTGACGTTCATTTGCCACCGTTTTGCCCACTCCCCCAGTGTCAAGAGATCCCTCTGGAGCTCCTCACAATTCTGTAGTGAGCAACCCCTTTATATAATACTAACACTCTGCATTTGTGTTTTCAGTTTGTCTGGTTAAATTGGCTTTTTAATAATTGCACCTTTCTGCCATCCAATAGTTTCCCCCAAGGGAGGAACAGTCCTGTAAGAACATTTTGGTTTCCTGTCATAAGCCTTGCTTGATGCTGTTACTTCCTGCTTTTACCACATCCTGTTATAATATTGCTTTCCAGCAGAGGATTCTGAGGTGGTCTTGCCTTGGATACTTTAGTGTATGAGAACCAAGACAAAGGAACAGCCGAAGGATTGGCTTAACACATCTTTATTGCATGGTGGTCAGGGGGAACATGAGGTAATGGCGGACGAGCAGCTCAATATATACGGTGGTTATACATTTGAATGTGGCTCCACGATAGCCCATTGGCTACCGTTGGCGTGACGTCATTTCTGGTCACGCCCTTCTTGTCCAGGTGAGGTAGTGGCGGGAATCTTCCCGCGCTGTGGTTCCTTGGGGAATTGGGACCTGTGAGCCGGGCGCTCGCTATTGCCACCAGGTGGTCATTAGCTCGCGTCCTAATTGCAACGGGTTACATTGATATATATGTTAAATGCACAGTATTGAGAACACAAAGCATAGTATTGAGAACACATGATATATATGTTAAAGGCATATTATTGAGAACACAACATACCTCCCCCCTAGGATGAGACGAAGTCTCTCATCCAAGATGGCTTATTGCAAACGCGCTTTGGGCGTGCTGCTGGCTGGCTTGTCCCGGCTCCTTGTCCTGCAACGGGAGAGGGAGACTCGTTAGTGACTTGCCGCGGCTCTGCGGCTTGTGGGGAAGGGATGGAAAAACCGGGGGCACTAGGGACTAACGAAAAACCCCGCTTCTCGCTTGGATGGGTGGGGGACCACTCCGGAAAACCCCCCTGGTTTTGTAAATGAAAATCAGAAGCATCCCCTAGGGGGTCATTAGAAGGATCCTGCAGGATATCTATGAGGACAGATTCGGCCTCCTTTCCCTCCCCCCTAGGCGGGGACCACCGGCCCCCCTCTCCTCCCCCTTGGGCTAAACGGGTGGGGGAGAACCCTAACGTTGAATCCTTTTCTGCGCCGTCCGCGGGTTGTTCATCCGGGACCCGGCGCCGGAGCTGGTCCGTGTGCCGCCTCCATAGTAGACCCTCACTGGTCTCCACACAATACGACATGGGACCCGTCTGCCCTACGATGACGCCCGGGACCCAGGCTGGCCCCGCGCTAGCGTAGTTCCTGCAATGCACCGGGGCACCCACTTCGAAACTCTTCGTGACCTCTAACCCGATGTTTCTCCCTGTGTCCTCCACCCTCGTTGGGTCTAGTCTGGTCAGGATCGTGGTCAGCTTCCTACGCATTAAGAGCTCTGCGGGCGAGTACCCTGAAGCTAGGGGGGTCACCCTGTACCCTAGCAGGAACTGACACACTTGTAGGTTGACATCCCCGGGGCCCATGCGCCTCAGCGCGTCCTTGGTGGTGCGCACGAGGCGCTCAACCTGGCCGTTCGTTGCCGGGTGGAAAGGGGCGGAGGTGATGTGCCGAATGGCATTGATCTCTGTGAATGCCCTGAACTCAGCAGACGTGAAACAACTAGCGTTATCGCTAATCAGGGTGTCGGGTATACCGAACGTGCTAAAGACCCTCCGCAAATGCTTCACCGTCGTAGTTGAAGAGGTGCTCGTAACTGGAATTACCTCCAACCACTTGGAGTAAGCATCCACCACGAGGAGAAAAAGAGTCCCTCTAAATGGCCCCGCAAAGTCGATGTGCACCCGCGACCATGGCCCCTTTGCCGCGTCCCATTCCCTGTGTGGCAGACGCGCCTCTTCGGGTCGGGAGCATTGGCATCTCTCGCAAACGCCCACCATGTGCTCGATGTCGGCATCTAACTGGGGCCACCAGAAATAGCTCCTGGCCAGAGCCTTGGAGCGCACAATCCCAGGATGGCTGACGTGCAGCAGTTTGAGCACCCTAGGCCTCAGGGATTCGGGGACTACCACCCGCTGGCCCCACAGAAGGCACCCCCTCTCTATGGACAACTCTAACCTCTTCCTGAAAAAAGGGGCGAACTCTGCCACCGGGGAGGACGCTGGCCACCCTTTCTGCACCCAGGAGCTGACTAGAGCAAGCATTTTGTCCTTGCCGGTCGCCTTGGCGATGTCTGCGGGTACAATGGGGGGCGAATCTAAGACCTCTATCAGGAGCACCGGGCGGTCTCGCTCTTCCTCGCCCACGACGCTGCTAGCGTTGGGGAGGGGAGACCTCGACAGGGCGTCCGCGTGGCTTATCTCTTTTCCCGGTCGGTACACTAACGCGTGCTGATACGCGTTCAAGAAGATGGCCCACCTTAACATCCTAGGGGACAGGATTTGAGGGGTGGGTTTGTCTGCAGTGAAAATGCCTAGCAGGGGCTTGTGGTCAGTCACTATGGTGAAAGGGCGGCCATAGAGGAAATCGTGGAACTTTTTGGTCCCCGCGATTATTGCTAGCGCTTCCCTGTCTGTTTGAGCGTAGTTTCGTTCCGCTTGGGACAGGGATCTGGAGTAGAATGCTACCGGGGCCTCTCTCCCGTTCTCCAACACGTGGCACAGCACCACCCCCACCCCCACTGGGGATGCATCACATATCAGAACCACTGGTCTCTTGGGGTCAAAATGAGTGAGAATGGCGTCAGACGTTAGGAGTTGTTTCAGGTCACCGAATGCCTTCTCCTGGCTCTCACCCCACGTCCACGCCTCGTCCTTCTTAAGTAGCTTGTGAAGTGGCTCTGCTACCGACGCCTTCCGCGGCAGGAATGAATGGTAAAAGTTTAAGAGCCCTAGGAACGACTGCAATTCGGGCTTGGAGGTGGGGTGAGGGGCATTTCGAATGGTGGCTACCTTTGATTTGGAGGGTTTCATTCCCTCGGGGGTCACCCGGAAACCTAAGAACTCAACCTCTTTGGCGAAGAAAACGCATTTGTCTCTCTGCAACCTCAACCCCGCCTTTTCGAACACCGCCAGCATTTTGTCCAGCCTTTCAGCCAACTCCTCCTCGCTCCCACCGTTATCAACACGTCATCAAAGTATGGCAAGACCCCCTCCAGTCCCTTTAAGAGGCGTTCCACGAGCGACTGGAAAATACCCGGCGCCGAGTTCACGCCGAACTGTAGGCGCGTCACCTGGAACGCCCCCTTATGAGTGACTATCGTTTGCGCAGCAGCAGCAGCTGGGGTTACTGAGAGTTGCTGATAGGCTTGCGCTAGGTCAAGTTTGGCGAAACACTTTCCCCCGTGTAACCTGGCCAACAGGTGGCTGACTACCGGCACCGGATACGCATTCGGGCGGATCGCCTTATTAATGGTGCACTTATAATCAGCGCAAATGCGAACCTCCCCGTTGGCCTTTAGCGCAGTTACAATCGGAGTTTCCCACTCCACGGAATCAACAGGAACAAGAATCCCCTGGCCCACCAATTTGTCCAGTTCCGCCTCTATCTTGTCTTTTAGTGCGAAAGGCACTCTGCGCGGCTTGAGTCTGATAGGGCGGACCTCAGGGTCCAGGTCGAATGCTACTGGGGGTCCCTTGAATTTTCCGAGTCCTTTCTTGAAAACTTCGGGGTGCGCGTCACACACCTCCTGTATTGGGTCAGTCCCGACGGCATGCACCCCCCCAATGAACAAACCAGGGGCTTAAACCATTGAGTCCCGAGGAGGCTGCAACTTCCCCCCTTAAGAACAACCAGGGGAAGTTCCACGGCGTGTTGCCTGTATTGGACCTTGAATTTTCCAACCCCCAACACCGGAATGCTATTTCCCTGCACGTCCCGCAGCGTGGACCTCAATGCTTTGAGCTTAGGGCACACGTGGGGGGAAATTCTCAAGAACTCCCGCTGAGACATAATTGAGTAGGAAGAACCCGAGTCTATCTCTATCCTAACAGGGGCCCCTTGCACCAGTACCTCGACAAAATAACGTGGGTGTCCCAAGGACACGCTGTACACCGGGGCCTCGTCGCTGCTATCGTCGGAGATGCGGCCTACGCCGTCCTGCTTCCTCGCGGGCCGGGCGCCCTCCTTGGTCTTCGGCGGCCGGTCTGACTGGCCTTTCTGGTCTCTGCGCCGCCGTCTGCAGACCTTGGCGATGTGTCCCCGGTGTCCGCAGTTGTGGCACTCGGCCTTCCGGAACGGGCACTTGATGCGGTCATGGGCTGCTCCACAGCCGTCGCAGCGTCGGCCGTCCTTCCGCACCTTCCGGACGTCCTCATCGTCGCTACTCTCCGTGGACGATTTTGGCATGCGCCTGGCCGCCTGCACCGAGTCCGCTGCCTTGTCGGGCTGTGGGGGCCTTTCTCTGAACCCCTTGACTCCAGCCCTGGTGGCCTCCGCGGCCTGGGCCGCCTTCACGACCTCGCGTAGCATCGGAGGCGGCTCCTGGTTCATCAGTTTCCGCTGAACCTCTTCGTCCCACAGGCCGCACAGCAAGCGGTCCCTGAGGGTGATTTCCAGATTCTCCCACTTGCATGGGCTGGCGGCCAACCGCAGGGCCACTGCAAAAGCGGCGATGGACTCACCAGGCGCTTGAACTCTCTTCCAGAACGCGTCTCGAGCCGAAAACATCGAGACCGTGGGCTGGAAATGGTCGCGCATCACCTTCAGAAGTTGTTTGGCCGTTAGCTCGCTCACTTTCTTCGGTGCTACTAGGTCCACCAATACTCGTTTGGCGGCATTTCCCAGCATCCGAGTGAGGATGGCCCTCTTCTTTCCCTCGTCCGTAATGTCGGACACCACCAGCGTATCTTGGAAGTCCATTTCGAAGAGCTCCCAGTCTTCCGGCTTGTTGATGTCAAAACCGGCATGTGTCTTGGTCTCGTGGGAAGCCATATCCCATCCTCGTCGCCAATTTAGTGTATGAGAACCAAGACAAAGGAACAGCCGAAGGATTGGCTTAACACATCTTTATTGCATGGTGGTCAGGGGGAACATGAGGTAATGGCGGACGAGCAGCTCAATATATACGGTGGTTATACATTTGAATGTGGCTCCACGATAGCCCATTGGCTACCGTTGGCGTGATGTCATTTCTGGTCACGCCCTTCTTGTCCAGGTGAGGTAGTGGCGGGAATCTTCCCGCGCTGTGGTTCCTTGGGGAATTGGGACCTGTGAGCCGGGCGCTCGCTATTGCCACCAGGTGGTCATTAGCTCGCGTCCTAATTGCAACGGGTTACATTGATATATATGTTAAAGGCACAGTATTGAGAACACAAAGCATAGTATTGAGAACACATGATATATATGTTAAAGGCATATTATTGAGAACACAACAGATACATTTGTTTATGCTTTAGCCACGGGTAAGAGGAGGTGAGATGCAATCATCAAACCTAGACACAATGGCTGATGATAAGGGACAATGAGAATAATCATCCAGCCACATCTGGAGGATCAGAACTTGCCTTACCCAACCTGCTGCAGTTTCCATGCTGCCTTCAAGGACAGTCCTATGTAGTGAGCATTACAGTAGCTTATTTTTGAGATTATCAACACATAAACCACAGTTGTCAGGCATTTTCTGTCCGGGTAGGGGCACAGAGGGGCAATTAACCTAAGTTGATAAAAGGCACTCCTGGCCACAGCAAATATTTGCACCTCCATAGAGGAGTCTTTCAGGGGGAGTGTAACCCCATCTAGGCCATATCAATATTCCTCTAGTCAGTCTGACAATCCTTCCAATAGTATGCTCAGTAACTTGCTTGGATTCAGCTTCAGTTTGTTATCCCTCAGATCTAGTGGTGGTGATACCCTTACTATTTTAGAAATATATGTGTTTGGCTACCAGACTTGTTTAAACTCATCCAAGGTTCAATTTAAAAACATTTTCTATTCCAGCTTTCTAGAGACAAAAAATAAGATTACTCTAATTAAAACTCACAAGTTGTATGAACTGTTTCAAATAAATGTGTTGAATTTGTCTAACTCTAGTATATATAGTTGCACTGTTATGTGTTTTTGTAAATCAGTTTTCTCCCCATTTCTGCTTATTAGTGTTTCTTGAGAGAACACAATGCTTTTATAGTGGATATTTATTTGCAGTATGTCCAGTTTGACCAATATAATTGGAGCAGCGTCTAAATGCAAGCATATTTTATCGTGTGATTCTGTCTTGCCTATGCTTTCTGCTTTTTGATCAAATGTACAGTAGACATGGCTTCCTGCCCTCTGAATGTTTTGTGAAAAGCTGCACAGAATTGTGACAGATTTGCACCTTTAGTTGACTGATGGGAGCATAAGAGATCAAAACACAAGCTCCACATGCCATTGGGGTCACACAGCCTTTATTTGCAATGTATTTTCCTTAGAATAGCAAGGTGCATTTCGCTGATTAAGCATGGTGCGCATATGTTTTTTACATTGCACAGGAAACACAGCAAAAATATACTTTGATTTTATATTTTTAATAAATATAATGGCTTTATTAGTCCATGAATTGCTCAGAAGAAAATCTTCCAAAAGGTGTGCTGTGCATTTTTTATCATCATCATCATCATCAGTAGCAGTAGTAGTGGTGGCGGTGGCGGTGGCGGTGGCAATCTATTTTCCACTTTCCCTTATATTTCAAGAAACAAACAGATGTTTTCAAGAGTTGGAAAAAATCTCTACAGATTATTTCCAAAATTGTTGTTGTTTCCACTTATACATTGGCCCATAGTTTCTGAGGAGGGCTTCATGTGCTAAACCCTATGGAAAGTAGAATGTTCTTTGACCAAGGCATTTCATGGAATAATATGGGAAGAAGGGACCCATGTAAGGCAGCAGTGTGTGTTGCTGGTACAACAGAGATCAGAAGTAATTTTCTTTCACATACAGGGGCTTCTGGTGATATTCTTATCAGATTTTGTAATCAAAAGGGGCACGCACTGCTACATGAGAAAAGGTAGGTAGGTACCTATTATAGTACCTATAAGAATATACATGGTACTTTAATTGTCCTAGTCTCTGCCTTTAAATTCCATGCAGGGCCAAGTACTGTACACCAAACAAGATTGCAGTCTCTGCAGGGTGTCAAAGGTAGGATCAAAAGTCAATCTCAGTTGGGACATGTAGGAACCAGTAGTAAATATTTCACAAACATAACAAAAAAGGATTCTCAGAGTATAAGCTGAAATCATGCCACATATTAGGTTGTTTTCATGTCATCACTCCAAATAAGGATAGCCAGAAAAGTAGTCAATGTAGCATTGAGGTTGGGTTGCCAGGAAATGAATCAAACAGAAAATTAAAGAATACTTAGAACAGGTTGTTGTTGTTCAGTCGCACAGTCGACTCCGACCCTTTGCGACCCCATGGACCATTTTCCTCCAGGCGCCTCTGTCCTCTACCATCCCCCTCAGCCCTCCCAGCTCTGTGCCCATTGTGTCTACAATATCATCTAGCCATCTCATCCTTGGCCTCCCCCTTCTTCTTTTGCCCTCCACCTTTCCCAACATCAATGCCTTCTCAAGTGAATCCTCCCTTCTCATTTGATGTTCAAAGTATTTTAGCTTCATCTTTACTATTTGACCTTCCAATGAGCAGTCAGGGTTAATTTCTTCTAAGATTGACCTATTTGTTCTCCTCGCTGTCCAGGGGACTCTCAAAACCCTCCTCCAACACCACATTTCAAAGGCATCTATTCTTCTGTGTTCAGCCTTCCTCATTGTCCAGCTCTCACATCCATACATTACTACTGGGAAAACCATTGCTTTGACTATTCTAATTTTTGTTTGCAATGTAATGTCTCTGCTTTTCACTATGTTCCCCAGGTTTCTCATCGCTTGTCTCCCAAGAATCAGTCGCCTTTTTATTTCATGGCTGCAATCCCCATCTGCAGTGATCTTTGATCCTAAGAAAGTAAAATCTGTCACTGCTTCTACTTCTTCCCCGTCTATTTTCCAGGAACTGATGGGGCCTGTTGCCATTATCTTGGTTTTCTTGATATTGAGTCTCAAGCCAGCTTTTGCACTCTCCTCCTTCAGCCCAATCAAGAGATTCTTTAGGTCTTCCTCACTTTCTGCCATTAGGGTGGTATCGTCTGCATATCTCAGATTATTGATGTTTCTCCCAGCGATTTTAATCCCATATTGTGATTCCTCCAACCCTGCACTGCGCATTATGTGCTCTGTGTATAGGTTGAATAAGCATGGTGACAAAATGCAGCCTTGTCTTACTCCTTTTCCTATTCCAAACCACTCTGTTATTCCATGTTCTGTCCTAACTGTTGCTTCTTGGTTCATGTACAGATTTCTCAGGAGGCATATGAGGTGCTCTGGTATTCCCATCTCTTTAATTACTTGCCACATCTTGTTGTGGTCCACACAGTCAAATGCCTTAGTGTAGTCAATAAAACAAAAGTAAACTTGTTTCTGGTATTCCTTTGTTTTCTCCATGATCCAGCGTATGTTGGCAATGTGGTCTCTAGTCCCCCTGCCTCTTCTGAAACCAGCCTGCACCTCTGGTAATTCTCTCTCCACATGCTGCTGAAGTCTGTCCTGTATTATCTTGAGCATCACCTTGCTGGCATGTGGGATGAGCGCGATTGTTCGATAATTTGAACATTCTTTGGCATTGCCCTTTTTTGGGATTGGGACGTATACTGATCTTTTCCAATCCTGTGGCCACTGTTTTGTTTTCCAAATCTGCTGGCATATTAAATGCAGTAATTTGACGCCATCATCTTTTAGCGCTTTGAAAAATTCAACTGGGATAGCATCATCTCCACTAGCTTTGTTGTTTGCAGTGCTCTTTAGGGCCTTTATGACTTCACTCTCCAGGATGTCTGGCTCAAGTTCAATTTCTTCATCATTGTGATTATCATGAGTGTTGTGGTCCTTTTTGTAAAGTTCCTCTGTGTACTCTTTCCATCTTTTCTTAATTTCTTCTGCATCAGCTAGCTCCTTTCCGTCTTTGTCCCTTATCATGGTCATTTTTGCTTTAAATGTTCCCTTGATTTCCCCAATTTTTTTGAAAAGATCTCTGGTTCTGCCTCTTTTGTTGTTTTCCTCCATTTCTCTGCACTGTTCTTTTAGGTAGTTTTCCTTATCTCTCCTTGCTTTTCTTTGAAATTCTGTGTTCAAATGGTTGTAGTTTTTCCTTTCTCCTTTGACTTTTGCGTTCCTTCTTTCCTCTGCTATTTTAAGAGCCTCATCAGACAACCACTTTGCTTTCTTACTCTTCTTTTCTTTTGGTATGGTTTTCTTTGCTGCTTCCTGCATGATGTCCCTCATCTCCGTCCATAATTCTTCCGGTACTCTGTCTACCGAGTCTAAGCCATTAAATCTGTTCATCACCTCCACCGTGTATTCTTTAGGGATGCTGTCTAGGTGATATCTTTCTGGTCTCCGTGTTTTCCCTATTTTCTTTAGTCTAAGCCTGAATTTTGCGATCAGTAGGTTGTGATCTGAGCCACAGTCTGCTCCAGGTCTTGTTTTTGCTGACTGTATGGAGGTTCTCCATCTTTGGCTGCAGAGTATGTAGTCAATCTGGTTTTGGTGTTGGCCATCTGGTGATGTCCATGTGTAAAGTCGCCTCTTGTGTTGCTGGAAGAGAGTGTTTGCTATGACCAGTGCGTTCTCTTGGCAGAACTCTATCAATCTTTGCCCTGCTTCATTCTGTGTTCCAAGACCAAATTTGCCTGTTATTCCCTCCACTTTTTGATTTCCTACTTTGGCATTCCAGTCTCCTAATATAATTTGGACATCATTTCTTGGTGTCTGTTCTATGAGGTGTTGTAAGTCCTCATAGAACTGGTCCATTGTGGCTTCATCTGCACCAGTGGTTGGTGTGTATATTTGGATCACAGTGACATTGAAAGGTTTGCCTTGAAATCTGACTGACATCATTCTGTCATTTTTGAGATTGTATCCCATTACTGCTTTTCTCACTCTTTTATTGACAATTATGGCTACTCCATTTCTTCTAAGGTTTTCTTGCCCGCAGTAGTAGATATGATGGTTTCCAGAGCTGAATTCGCCCATCCCTGTCCATTTGAGCTCACTGATGCCCAAGATGTCAATGCTTATTCTTTCCATCTCGTTTTTTACCACTTCCAGTTTTCCTTGATTCATAGACCTCACATTCCATGTCCCTATGCAGTATTGTTCCCTGCAACACTGTATTTCTCCTCCTCCTTTCGTATCCCTCCCCCTTTTCAGATCTGCTATGCTGAGCATCCCCTTGTTTTGCCTTTTGTTTTGGTCCATAGGGTTCTCTTGGCAAACTTTGTGGCGTGCCTTGCCGGTCTCTACGCCAGTCTTTTCCCATCACACATGTTATCACAGTTTAAACAGTTTTAAAACAAAGTATTATCATGCACAATATCACAGTTTATCACATAGTATCAAAGTAAAAGTTGAACTAATTAATGAAAGGGAAAGAAAGAAAGAAAGAAAAAGTCCACTATATCAAGTCTCTATGTAAGTCAGTTTCTTGTACAGTCACTATGTCAGTTGCCATAAGCCATCTATGTTTAGTCAACTATATTATTTCAGTTCGATTACTTATCCTTTGCATGCACACAGCAGCTCTTGCCTCTCTTCGGCCGCATGGAGTCGGTCAAAGGCGCCGGCTCGGACCTCGCTGTGATGGTGGTTGTGGATGGTATCTCCTGGGGGTGGTCGGGGGTCTCCGGAAGTGTCCTTCTCTCTGGCCCCAGGTCTTTGGATGGGGAGGGAGGGGCAGGATCCTTTACTCACCTCCCCCTTGGGCCTCTCTGGATGGCAAATGGGCAGTAGAGCTGGGCCTTCCTGATTCCTTTTCTTCCTCTCCAGGCTCAGGTCTTTGGATGGGGAGGGAGGGGTAGGATCCTTTACTCACCTCCCCTGTGGGCCTCTCTGGATGGAATGAGCAGTAGAGCTGGGCCTTTATGATTCCTTTTCTTCCTCTCTAGGCCCAGGTCTTTGGATGGGGAGGGAGGGGCAGGATCCTTTACTCACCTCCCCTGTGGGCCTCTCTGCATGGAATGAGCAGTAGAGCTGGGCCCTCCTGCTCTACTGAACAGGAAATACTAGCATAGTTTGCCCAGCCTTGCTGGGCAGTTTTTATGTGTGTGTTTTCGGTTAGGGGTAGTTTGGGTGGGGGTGTTTTGCATTTGTGGTTTATGACTTTATTTGATTTATGTTATTTTATTTAAATTTGTCATTTTGATTTTTAACATATTTTTGACTGTTTTTACTCTTGCGGCCTATAGGTAGTGCTGTTATTAAGATTTTTGCGATTTTCCTTTCTTTGTTCAGATTAGTTCTGGTCCCCATGGAGGGAGGACGTGTCTGGTAAGTGCTCTTGATTGTTTATTCTGGGTTTTTTTGGTTTTTTTTTATTTTGTGGTGTTGGGTTGGTTGGGTTTAAGTAGAGAATTTCTACTTAAAGCCCCCCAAGTGTTTCGGCATGTTTGTTGGTTTGTATTGTGGGTTTTACATGTGTTTAAGTGTTTAATTATTTCTGGTTGTTATTTTTTTTTTAATTTTTCCGTATTTATTTCTTTATTTTGTAAGATTATTGTTTATTGAGTTAGGTATTTTCATTTTGTAGATAGGTTTTTTTTAGTGTGCTTTTATGGTTTTTCGTCAGCCTTTGGTATTTTGAGTGTTTTTTGTTGATTTTGTTGTTTATTGTTTTGTTGTTTAATGGGTTTATTCTAGTTATTTGTTTATCTATTTGTGTTTTATTAATTTTGGTGATTTGCATTTTGGTTAACTATTGGGTTTTGTTGTTGTTGTGTTTTGTTTTGTGAAGAACGGCCTGTCTGTTGTTTCTTCTTTTTCCCCATTGCTGATTCGAAATTAGGTTTTGATCCAGCGATGGGGAAAAGGAAGAGCCGGCAGTCAGCTCGCTCTTCGACCAGTAATGTTCATTAGGTAGGTTGGATGAAAAGGAGGCAGAGAAGAGCTATCTGCTTGATGATGGTTCTCTTCTCTGGGCCTCCTTTTTCCCCTGGCTTACCTAATGGGGAGATTGGCAGGCAACAATCCTTAAGGGGTGGTGCTCTTCCTTGCAGATTGCTGGCTGCTGCTTTTCTATTACCTCCACCGCTGTTTCGTGCTAGTTCTCGAAATAGTGTTGTGAATAGTAGAAAGGCAGAATCCAGTCACTTGCCAGGGAGGGTGCTTCCCCTGATGAATTGCTGCCTGCTGCTTTTTTTTCCCACCCCGGCTCAACTTACCTTGAGGCTGGCGGTGGTCTCGCCGTGTCTTCGGCGAGATAGCAGGGATGAGAGTGAGTCCCTCTTCTCCCCATTGCTCTGGGAAAGAAGGGCGGCAGTTTTCTCATTGTGGTTTTTTGTGGTTTTTTGTTTGCGAGGCCGTGAGGTGCTGTGTCCGCCTGCGGCAGCCTTGAGCTCCTGTTTTGTGAGGTGTTTTTTATTTTATTTTTCACGTGCCTGCTTTTTCAGCATTCTGCCCGCTCACGCCCTTCATCATGATTGGCTGAAGTGGTCACGGCATGGAAGACGCTGGGACTTGAAGTTTAGTTTATTTTGTTCGCGTTCATGCAGTGGTTTTTTTCCTGTGGCTTGGTTTCTATTGAGTGTGCCGCATTTCCCAATGTTCTACTTGCTCTTGCCTGTTAGCCCGATTGGCTGAGGGGTGGCGTGGCACTGAGGCCATTGGGAATTGATGTTGTTTTGCTTTGTTTGCATTCATGGGGCTGTTGCCCCACTGCCGACTACGGGATACTATGGACGGGTGTGGGGGTGTATGCCGGAGTCCAACGGTTAACGTCCCTCCTTATATGTAAAGATGGTGGGCAAACCTCAAGCTGTTCTCAGTAGCCAGACTTGATTTGAGCAGGGTACTAATACAACCACTGGCATCCTCTTTAGGAGTCTGACTGACCTGCATCTGGGGATGTCTCCTCTTCATGCGTCACATTCAGAGGTAGCAAGAGAGAGGCCACAACCAGGCTAGGTCAACAAGTCAGTAGTAAGAGCAGAGTAATCAAGAAGCAAAGTCAGAGTCAAGAGCCAGTAGCCAAGCCTTACGCTATGTACTTCAAATGTAACAGGACCAAGAGGAAGCAAACAGAAGGAGATTGCCAACAGTCCAAAGAGATAGGCAGGTATTCAACGCAACATGGTCCAAAAGGGGCTAGAATTGAATGGACGGTGATTGAGCACATTACTTCTGTCTTCAATTTACTCAACATAGTTATTTACTGTGTTGTTCTTTATGTAGTAGGCCTTATGAATGTCCACCCTGCCTTTGTTGTCTTCTGTGTTCTAACACCCAGTGTCACTGATGCTTTCTAGATCTGGAAGTTCTTTAGCCATCAGGTTGACATCATCTCCTACTAGGGCTGGACCCTCTCTTCTTCCTCTGAGGCAGGACTACTGGCTGGTGGCTTAACCTCCTCTTGACCTCATCATTCTGCTGAAGAAGGTTACCACCACCTTCATTCTCTGAAGAGAGTTCAGCTGGGTAGGGAATTCCATTGTAGGGTTTGAAGGATCATTTTCCTCATTCATCTGGACAGGCTGAATGCTTTCTGAAGGGTACCGGTTTTGTTTCAGCATTTGGTGTCTCTGGAGAGAGGATGCTTGCTGGAGCCTCAAGCTCCTTCCCTTTCTCTCCAGCAAACATCCTCTCTAAATTTCCATTCTTGCTAGCTATTGATTTGTATCACCACTATGAGCTACATTGTAACAGAGAAGCTGAACTTGGAAATGTTACTTTTTGGGAAACATAATCCAGAATCCCTGCATCAGAAAAATATCAGGCCATATGAAGTGGGGGATGCAAGGATTGTAACCAAAGAAAATACCTTTATCAATATAACATCCAAATAAATACAAACATATCAAATCCATATGAACATTGAAAGGATGTTTAAAAATCATTTAATTTAGCAGCATGCATCTGAATAAGCACTTTAACTAGCCATACTATACTTGCAAGACAAGTAAATGAAGAGTATAAAAACATTATAATTTCTTTATTATTGTTTGAAACCTTTCTCCAGCAATCTAAGATTAAAAACAACCATACACTCAATAACCTTATCATAACAAGAATGAAAATAATAAGAAACTTCTAAAAATTTACCCTACTATCCTTCCTTCTTACTCCCAATTCTTTCTTCTTTGTAACATCTAAGTAAGCTTTCAGCTAACTTCCAAGAAGGCTGTAGAAATGGATTTTCCCACATTTCCGGGGACCCAAAATATCAAAGTTCTCTTTCTCTGTTTCTTTCAGACTACATTTCCCAGAATCCCCCAGCTAACATGGGAACTGTAGACCAAAAAAGAGAGCAAATTATACATAATTCAGATATCTTATTCTGTTGCAGCAGACCACAGAGTCCATGGTACCTTAAACACTAACATACAGGTAGTATTAAGGTAGTTCAGGTTGCTCCTGCCCCCATGCGTGCGTTTTACTAATCTGTGGGCTGAAAATATTCAATAAACATTATAAAGATTAACAGAGGCACTTCCACCCCACTCACCCCTGCTTGCATGACTCAAATATTAATACTGTAATATAGGGTTTGCTGCTTTCCATGGTTTCAGACATCTGTGGAGAATCTTGGAACATATCACTATGAATATGGGGAACAACCTGTAGTGGGCTTTACCTTGCTTTACATGAGTATGTGGCTATGTTGTAATGTTTCCTCGTTCATTCCAGTGAAGTCATGCATACTGTTTGCAGGCAGATTTACAAAACAGATTTCAATTGTCTGGAAACAACTTAAACAAGGGGATGAAGGCGCAAACGGTATAGAACTCAACTGATAAGAAGAACCGTTTGAAATAGTGACTGTGGCTTAAAGAAGAATGAAGCCGTAATGTATAAGCAAAAGTCTTTATAAAAAATATATTTCCAAAAGCGTAACAACAAAAATAATTCCTCTGTGGATAAGTTAGTTAATGAGAGTTACAGTAATGACGTATTCTTGGATAAACAAAATTAATTCCTCTGTGGGTAAATGTAAATAGTTCACTGTTTCTTTCACAGGTAGATATGAATGATTCACTGATATAGCAATATTTTCTTTCAAAGTCGATACCAGCTATTTCGACTTTTCGAATTACTATATTCTTCTTCAGGAAGATCTGCACATAAAAATTATATACAAACATGATAACTGTAATATTTGAGGGCATTGCTTTGGGATACATTACGCAAAACACCGCCAGGTTCTTGTACAATGAATATCCCAGAACCCCTATATTCCATCTCATTCCCAAAATTCACAAGCCTAGAATTCAGGGTGCCCCCACCCCCGCAAGACCTATTGTCTCCGGGGTAAATTCCGCCCTCGAGCCCATTGCTAAATATTTAGACTCCTTTATCAATGTATATGCGAGGCAAACCCCCTCATTTATTAAAGACACAACACACTTTATTTCTCAGGTTGAGGGTTTGGAGGTTACTAAGGCAGGGGTGCTCCTCACACTTGATGTGGAAGCGCTGTATACTAACATTCCCCTTGAGGAGGCAAGAACTATAGTTCAGGACAAGTTAGACACCAGAGCCTCTCAACTTCCACCAACACATTTCTTAATGGATCTATTGGACATAATATTCAAACATAATTATTTTAGATTCGAAAAATCTTTTTACATTCAGGTAAAGGGCATGGCCATGGGGAGCCCCCTGGCCCCCTCAGTTGCCAACATGTATTTGAACAACTTTGAAAGCCAACACATGTATCATTCCTCCAATCCTTTTCTGCCTCACGTAATATATTATGGCAGATTCATAGATGATTTATTTTTTATTCTTGATTCTCAGGACATTGTCAGTGATTTTGTACAATTGATTAATTCCATTGACAACAATTTACGATTTACTCCTCACTTTGACACCTCTTCCATCCCATTTTTGGATGTAGAGGTCTACATTTCAGAGTCTAGAAGAGTAGCGGTTAAGTTGTATAGGAAACCAACGGATAGGAACCCGTACTTAGAGTACTCTTCTTATCACCCAGCCTTTGTCAGAAATAACATCCCTTTTGGTCTTTTTGCCCGTGCCAAGAGAAACTCCTCGGAATCCACAGACTTCAATAAATCTGCCTTAGTCATTCAAAGAAAACTTAAAAATAGAGGTTATCCCACACACGTAGTCAATTCAGCTCTTCAGAGAGTAAGGGACACACCCAGAAAACATTTGCTTGATAGGAAACAGCGTGGAGGGGGTAATTTGATCAGGTGTTCTTTTGAGTTTTCACCAGCAGCCAACCAAATTAAGAACATTATTTACAAACACTGGCATTTGGTTAAGGACCTTCCCGGGTGTAATGAAAAACCGATGATTGGCTTTAGAAGGTCGAAATCTATTAGTAACATTCTTGTACGTTCCGACCATACTGCCAGGACTATTATTGATGATAAACCATTTCCAACAGGACATTATAAGTGTCATTCATGCACAGTGTGTCAATTCTGCTGGGAAATCAAAGATATTTATGTTCCAAATAAGCGGTTAACATTTTCTTTAAAATCCCTTTCCAGTTGTGCCAGCAAATGCGTGATTTATATGTGGGAATGCCCCTGTCAGATGCGTTATGTGGGACTCACCAGTCGGCCACTCAGGCAGCGGATTTCGGAACACAGGTCTAAAATTAGACACCAGGTGACAGAAGCTCCATTGGTCTCTCACTATATGGAAAAGTGCCACTCAAATAGGGACTTCCGCTTTGTAGTGTTAGAGACGGTTCGGCCAAAGTTATTTGAAAGATGTGATATCAACAAAAGATTAAGACAATGGGAAGCATTTTTTATTCACTTCTTTGATACTATGTATCCAAAAGGATTAAATCAGGAGCATGATTTGGCGGCGTTTCTATAGAATTTTCCAGGGAGTAAGTTTATACGACTCTAGCAGCTGGCTTCGGGCGTGTATAGCAATTGGTTACACGTGAGTCAGTTTTCATCTAGCATAAAGGCAGCTGCCCCACACACATCATTAACGTCCATATGCACCTAATAGCTTGAGCGGAGGCAAGGACGCGGTTTCAAGAGACTCTTTTACATATTGGTAAGCTTGTGCCTTTTGACTTTCTTACATCCACAGTAATGTTATATATCTTTGAGAACTCATGTGCAACAGTAGTTACCATTTTTAGTCATGCTAATTATCATGTTTGTATATAATTTTTATGTGCAGATCTTCCTGAAGAAGAATATAGTAATTCGAAAAGTCGAAATAACTGGTATTGACTTTGAAAGAAAATATTGCTATATCAGTGAATCATTCATATCTACCTGTGAAAGAAACAGTGAACTATTTACATTTACACACAGAGGAATTAATTTTGTTTATCCAAGAATACGTCATTACTGTAACTCTCATTAACTAACTTACCCACAGAGGAATTATTTTTGTTGTTACGCTTTTGGAAATATATATTTTTATAAAGACTTTTGCTTATACATTACGGCTTCATTCTTCTTTAAGCCACAGTCACTATTTCAAATGGTTCTTCTTATCAGTTGGAAACAACTTAAAGCCAGGCTTTGCCAAAATTATAAAAGTTACCCATGAATGGATAATCAGGATGGATCTTAATTTTTTTAAAACTAAAAGAATCTGTTGAACTGTCTGCACATTCACTCATCAGCTAATCACACTGAAAGGCTCATTTCTCCGAGAACAGTTGCCCAAAGCAATGGCAACTTATTTTGTGATACAGGTCACCACCTATATCTATGGGTTCACTATCCATGGTTTCATTTATCTGCAAATCAAAAAATATTCAATAGAAATCCTGAAATACATACTATATATGTATTTCAAAAATGCATATGAATTGCTGCCACAGGTCTGGGAAGCTAACTCTCTCCTTTTGCATATACAGTATATGCTTTCCAATCTTGCACTTCATTTGTTCTAGAATATCAGCATAGGTCAGCTGATGCCACCAGTTGTCAAAGGCTCTTCTCGCAATTGCACTATCACAATGTCTGCCTATTCATCTGCCCACCCCTCAAACAAGACAGATGTGCAGGTAGCAGGCCATTTGCTGAAACCCTGAGTAAGGAGCACTACCCTTCCACTTCCAGCACTAACTACAAATTTCCCTGAGTCAATCTGACTTGGCAATAGTAATAGTAATCCATGCCCTAGTTACAATATATCTTGATCACTGCAGTGTGCTGTTCCTGGGGCTACCCTTGAGGAAGGCCCAGGGATGAGGATGGACAAATACTCCATTGGTTTTAAAATGCCATTGAAGGAATGCTGCACAACAGGGTAAGATATTTCTTCCATACCTGTCAAGCGTGGTTCTGGAAAATATGGGACCTGTGCAGAACCCTTCTGTGCAGAACCCTTCTGTGCATGTGCAGAAGGTTCTGCACATGCACAGAAGGGTTCTGCACATACACGCATGCGCAGTAACTACTTTCCCCGCTGGTCAAATTACGGGATGGTGGTGGGAAAGTAGATGAAGCGGCACAGAAATACGGGAAATCCCGGCCAATCCGGGATACTTGACAGGTATGATTTCTTCTGGCCTCTAAAGTTTAAATTTAAATGGCAAAGATATTGATGCAATCTTCAACTGTTCAATGTATGATAGGTGCTTGCAAGATCTTTGTATTTTTCTACTGCAACAAGAAAATAGAATTAACATCTTGGTGATGTGAAAGTTCACATTTGTTCTTCTGGATTTCTTTGTGTCCAGGTTTTGAATACTGGACAGGTATGGCTTTTCCATTTATCATTTCCAGATATTGCTTTATAATGTATCTTATTTCCTCCCTAAAACCTTAGAAATTGTTATTTCTGGACTGAATTGGATAGTTAAATATGAATTTTCTAATGCTGCAAGACTGGGAGTCATTTGGTAGCAACCTAGTACATTTTAGATAATTTTAAATAATAAGGTCTTCACAAGGAAATTGGGAGAGAAAGAGTTAGATGATGAGTCCTCTAAACCCTTACAGTTAACTTTCAAACTAAACTAATTGGGAACAGCTGAAAGGTTTAACGGAAGCTGAAAGCATGCTTAGTAGCTACTTTGATTAAGCTTTTCATAAATGACAAAACCCCTTTGACATTGATAGGACAGACCTTCCTTTCATTTCACTTGGGAATTTTCAGTGAAAGGGAGAAAGAAGGACTTCACAGCCTCCAACAGAATTCCTGCACCATTCATCTCTCTGTCTATTTACCAGAATGCACAGCACTTTCCTATGCACGGAAGCAGTGCATCCTGCTTATTCCAGTGCTAGCTTCTGTGAAACGTTCCATGTCTGCAACCTTCCATTCTGTAAAATACATGCTGAAAATATGAAGGTGTTCATGTGTCTTTCAGGTTTAGAAACAAAGTATTTTATAACTGGATAACATTCTAGATCTAGGTAAGACCCAGGAAGTAACTAATCATAAATGATTAATTATTTCTAACTAGTTCCTTTCTAGGAGTAAGAAAGACATGATTAGCTCCTCTTCTTTCATGTCCCGATCAAACCCCAGACTGCAAAAATGAAGCCACTTTCTTGGAAACCCTCAAACACCACATGAGGATCCCTAGGAAGAAAGTTCTAAAGAGGGCCCCTTTGGTGTATGAAAACCAAGACACAGGACACAGCCTCGGGCTGGGTTAACTCAGGTTTATTGCATGGTGGTCAGAGGGAACATGAGGTAATGGCGGATCAATAGCTCTTTATATACAGTAGTAACACATTTGAACGTGGTTCCCTGATAGCCCATTGGCTACTGTCTGCGTGACGTCATTGCTGGTCACGCCCTTCTTGTCCAGGTGTAGGTGGTGGCGGGAAAACTTCCCGCGCTGTTGCCTTTGATGAGTTTGGACCAAGAGAGCTTGGACGCTCGCTGCTGCCAGCTGGTGGTCATTAGCTCGCGTCCTAATACAGGGTTTATGTGATACAGCTGAAGGTTACATTGTTGCCCATAGGCAAGGTTACATTGGTTCAGATACATTGTTATCCATGTGGAGGATCAAACCATTAGGACACAACATCCCTCCCCCCTAGGATGAGACGAAGTCTCGAAACCACACTCCCCCCCCCCTAGGATGAGACGAAGTCTCTCAGCCAAGATGGCTTATTTCGAACACGCTGGGGTCTCGGTGCGGGCTGCCTTCCCCCTGGTTTGCTACCTTCTCTTTGTCCCCTGGTTTCCTGCCCTGTAATTGGAGAGGGAGACTCGTTAGTGACTTGCCGCGGCTCCGCGGCGTTGTTGGGAGGTGTGTGCTTTATTGGGGAAGAACCGGGGGCACTGGGGGCTAACGAAAAACCCCTCTTCTCGCTTGGACGGGTGGGGGAACACTCCCGAAAACCCCCCCGGCTCTCAAAATCAAAATCAGAATTAAATTCGGGGGCAGCGGTCGCGAACTCCTCTCCCCCTTCCCCAGCCTCTGATAGAGCTGGCGTATCAAAAGGGTATGAGTCGGGGCCGCTGCTTTCCCCCCTTGCTTGGGACCGTTGTCCGTTGCTGTCCCCCCCTTGGGCTAAACGGGTGGGGGAGAACCCTAACGCTGAGTCCTGTCGCTGAGCTCCACTGACCGGCCCCCCACTCACTCGGTGCCTAAGTTGGTCCACGTGCCTCCTCCAGAGGAGACCCGTGCTAGTCTCGACCCGGTACGACACTGGCCCCGTCCGTTCCACAACCGTCCCTGGTACCCAGGCTGGACCTGCGCTGGCGTAGTTCCTGCAGTGAACAGGATCGCCGGCGGCGAAACCTTTCGAGACTGCCAGCCCTATGTTTTTTCCTTTGTCCTCGACTCTCGTCGGGTCTAGCCTGGACAGGATCGTGGTCAGTTTTCGCCGCATCAGCAGCTCTGCCGGCGAGTAACCTGACGCTAAGGGGGTCACCCTATACGCTAACAAAAACTGACATACTTGGTGATTTAGGTCCCCCGGGCCCATGCGCCGCAGCGCATCCTTTGTCGTTCGCACCAGCCGTTCCACTTGGCCATTCGTGGCGGGGTGAAACGGCGCGGATGTGACATGCCGAATGGCGTTTGCCTCCATGAATGCCTTGAATTCAGCGGAGGTGAAACAACTAGCGTTATCGCTGACTAAAGTGTCGGGTAAACCGAACGTGGAAAAGACTCTCCTTAGCTGGCTAATTGTAGTGGCGGAGGACGTACTCTTTACTGGGATAACCTCCAACCACTTGGAGAATGCATCCACCACCAGGAGAAACATTGTTCCTCGGAATGGGCCAGCGAAGTCTACGTGCACCCTGGACCATGGCCCCCTTGCTGTGTCCCATTCCCTATGCGGAAGACGGGCCGCCTCTGGTCGGGAGCCCTGGCATGCCTCACAAGTGCCGACCATGTGCTCAATGTCCGCGTCCAGCTGTGGCCACCAGAAGTAACTCCGGGCCAGCGCCTTGGACCGGACGATGCCGGGGTGGCTGACGTGCAGCAGTTCGAGTACCCTCGGTCGCAGGGACGTAGGAACCACCACCCGTTGGCCCCACAAAAGGCAGCCCCTCTCTAGGGACAACTCTATTTTTTTTCGAAAAAATGGGTCGAATTCCGTACCTGGGGATGACGCCGGCCACCCCTTCTGTACCCATGAGCTAACTTTCTCTAGCGTTCTGTCCTTACCTGTGGCCCTGGCAATGTCGGCTGGTACTATTGGGGGTGAGTCTAAAACCTCTATTAACAAAACCTGGTGATCTCTTTCTGCCCTTTCCTTTTGGACGCCCGACAAGGGCAAAGGAGACCTCGAGAGTGCGTCGGCATGGCTGATCTCCTTCCCGGGCCGGTATTCCAGCTCATGCTGGTATGCGTTGAGAAAAATAGCCCACCGCAGCATTATTGGGGACAGGATCTGTGGTGTGGGCTTACTTGCAGTGAAAATTCCTAATAGGGGCTTGTGGTCAGTCACGATTTTGAACGGCCGACCATACAGAAAATCGTGAAATTTTTTGGTTCCCGCTACTATCGCTAGTGCCTCCCTGTCGGTCTGTGCGTAATTACGCTCTGCTTGGGACAGGGACCTTGAATAAAACGCTATCGGGGCTTCCCTTCCGTCGTCCAACACGTGGCAAAGCACCGCCCCCACCCCCACCGGGGATGCGTCACAGACTAAGACCACTGGCCGTTTGGGATCGAAATGCGTTAGGATTGCCTCGGATGTTAGGAGTTGCTTCAACTCTTTGAACGCCCTCTCTTGCTCATCACCCCACACCCATGTTTCCTCCTTTTTTAGCAGCCGATGGAGTGGCTCGGCCACGGACGCCTTCCGTGGAAGGAAGGTATGGTAAAAATTGAGGAGCCCCAGAAATGACTGTAGCTCGGTTTTGGATGTGGGGCGAGGGGCATTCTTGATGGCGGCTACTTTGGATTTGGATGGCTTAATACCCTCTGGCGTGACTCGAAACCCTAGAAACTCAACCTCAGTTTCGAAGAAGACACATTTGTCTTTTCTCAGTCGTAGCCCCGCTTTCTCGAAGACGGTCAGAACTTTATCCAATCTCTTTGCCAGTTCGGCCTCACTCCTCCCTGTTATCAACACGTCATCAAAATAAGGCAACACCCCCTCCAGCCCCTTCAGGAGGCGTTCCACAAGCGACTGAAAAAGGCCGGGTGCCGAGTTCACGCCGAACTGTAAACGCGACACCTGGAACGCCCCTTTATGTGTGACTATCGTTTGTGCCGCGGCCGTGGCGGGAGTTACAGGGAGTTGCTGATAAGCTTGAGCCAAATCGAGTTTAGCGAAACACTTTCCCCCGTTCAGCCTGGCCAGCAGGTGGCTGACCACCGGCACCGGGTATGCATTAGGGCGGATCGCCTTGTTAATTGTACACTTATAATCAGCGCAAATGCGCACCTCCCCGTTAGCCTTCAGAGCGGTTACAATTGGAGTTTCCCACTCCGCGGAATCAACAGGAATAAGAATCCCCTGGCCCACCAGTTTGTCCAGTTCCGCCTCTATTTTGTCCTTTAGTGCGAACGGCACCCTGCGCGGTTTGAGTCTTATCGGGCGGACCTCCGGGTCTAGGTCGAAGGCTACAGGGGGTCCCTTGAACTTTCCAAGTCCTTTTTTAAAAACGGCGGGATGCGCGTCGCACACCGCTTGTATTGGATCCACCCCCACGGTATGCACTCCCCCTATGAACAAACCTAAGGGCTGAAACCACTGCGTCCCTAGGAGGCTACAACTACCCCCCTTAAGGACAACTAGGGGCAGCTCCGCAGAATGTCTCTTAAAACTGACCCGAAATTTCCCGACCCCCAACACCGAAATGCTGTTCCCCTGTACATCTCGTAGCGTGGACCTCAACGTTTTAAGTTTGGGTCGCACGTGGGGGTCGATTTTCAAGAACTCTTTCTGGGAAATTATAGAATAGGAGGACCCCGAGTCAATTTCCATCCTGATAGGGGCCCCTTGTACTAGTACCTCAACGAAGTAATGGGACTGTCCCGCGGACACGCTGAACACCGGAGCGTCGTCCTCGCTGTCGTCCGAGATGCGGCCCACGCCGTCCTGCTTCCTCGTGGTCTGGGCGCCATCTTTGGACCTTGCTGGACGGTCCGGTCTGGTTGAGCGGTCTTGTGACTGCCTCCGGCCCTCCTTCCGTTTTCTGCACGCCTTGGCGATGTGCCCCCGACGGCCGCAGGTGTAACACTCGGCTTTCCTGAATGGGCACCTTGCGCGCTCATGGGCCGCTCCGCAACCATCGCAGCGGCGCCCCCCTTTTCGGACCCTTTGGACCTCCTCGCCGTCGCTGCCTTCCGTAGACGACTTTGAGGCCCTTCGGGTTGCGTGCACCGACTGTCCGGACTTTCCGTGCACCGAGTTCTCCGCTTTGCCGGCTCTAGGACGCCACTCACGCCACTGGTGCATTTCGTCCACTCCAGCATTCGTGGACTCCGCGGCTTCCGCGGCCTCTACAACCTCCGCCAGCGTGGGTGGTGGCTCCTTGTTCATCAAGCTGCGCTGCACCTCCTTGTCCTTCAGGCCACACAGCACTCCGTCCCTGAGGGCCGTCTCTAGGTCGTCCCATCTGCAGGGGCCGGCGGCTATCCTCATGGCTGTTACGAATGCCTCAACCGACTCGTCCGGCGCTTGGACTCGCCTCCAAAACGCGCTCCGAGCGGGAAACATTGCCCTCGAGGGACGGAAACGCTCACGCAGCAGCTTCATGATGTCGTCTGCTTTGAATTCGCTCACCTTCTTCGGTGCAATGATGCCCACCAGCGTTCGCTTGGTTTCTATCCCAAGCATTCTGGTGAGGATGGCCCTCTTCCTCTCCTCATCGTCTTCTTTGACTTTGAGTTCCACCAGCGCCGCCTGGAAGTCCATCTCAAAAAGCTCCCAGTCTTGCGGTTTGGTGATGTTGAACCCGCTCTGCGCCCTGGCTGCTCCTTGGGGATCCATAATCCCACCTTCGTCGCCAATTTGGTGTATGAAAACCAAGACACAGGACACAGCCTCGGGCTGGGTTAACTCAGGTTTATTGCATGGTGGTCAGAGGGAACATGAGGTAATGGCGGATCAATAGCTCTTTATATACAGTAGTAACACATTTGAACGTGGTTCCCTGATAGCCCATTGGCTACTGTCTGCGTGACGTCATTGCTGGTCACGCCCTTCTTGTCCAGGTGTAAGTGGTGGCGGGAAAACTTCCCGCGCTGTTGCCTTTGATGAGTTTGGACCAAGAGAGCTTGGACGCTCGCTGCTGCCAGCTGGTGGTCATTAGCTCGCGTCCTAATACAGGGTTTATGTGATACAGCTGAAGGTTACATTGTTGCCCATAGGCAAGGTTACATTGGTTCAGATACATTGTTATCCATGTGGAGGATCAAACCATTAGGACACAACAGCCCCAAAACGGCAATGCAGTCGATGGTGCCTCCATTTCCCTCCAGAAGGAGAAAAGCAGAAGACAGGAAGGGACTTATTTTGGAGGAAGACCTTTGTGATGGAGGACTCTTCACTTTCTGTCCACCCTGTTACCTTCCTCTCTAGGAATACCGACCCTATGCAATTAACCCTTTCATGTGAAGAAGGAATCCTCCATCCCAGTGTATGGTGGAGGTTTGGGTTCTTAGATATAGGTATTTCTTGCTCCCTCCCAGCCTTCGAGGAAAAGGGTTGAGAATGACTCCTTGTCCCACAAACTTCAAGGTGTGCCAAGGGATTTTTGCAAAGAGTTATTTCATGGCCCTTGTGCCTTTCTTTCAATTATCTTGCTTGCAAGTGTCTCACCTCCCCGGCGGGCTTCTCAGCATACCTGTCAAGTTTCCCAGATTGGCCGGGATTTCCTGTATTTCTGCGCCAATTTTCTCCATTTCCCGCCTGGAGCTGCCGCTACCCCGTAATTTGGCAGCGGGGGGGGGGGGATGGAGTTACCGCGCATCCCTTCTGCGCAGGTCCTTTATATGCATTCGTAGAACCCTTCTACGCATGCGTAGAACCCTTCTCGCATGCATAGAAGTGACCAGCGCTGAACGGTTCTGCGCAGGTCCATTCTACGCATGCATAAAAGCCTTCTACGCATGCGTAAAAGCCTTCTACACATGCGTAAAAGCCTTCTACGCATGCATAGAAGGCTTTTACGCATGGGTAGAAGTTCTGCGCAGGTCCCCGTAATCTCCGGAGCTGCGCTTGACAGGTATGCTTCTCATGGTGCTGTTTTGCTTTTGTTGCTTTTAAGCAGGATAATTGAAAGAAAGGCAGGGAGGCAGTGAATTAACTCTTAGCAAAAATCCCTTGGTGAGGGGTGATCTTGCTTCCTTTGTTCAAATTTAAAAATCCGGACCTTTTACATGGTTTTTTTAACCATCCGGGACAGCTTAAATCTGGGAAAATCCTGGAAAACCAGGACATATGGCAACCCTAGGCTGATGCCACACAGGGGGACTTCAATTCCCAAAAGCCTAGGTCAGTGCTTCCAAACAAAGCTACTTAATTATGTTTGTATGCCAAGCTTGTGGCTTGTAGTATTCAGATTTTTTTAAAAAAATAACTAAGGGTGCAATCACATTGACAAAAATTAGGGAAATGCTCCAGGTTTAGCATAGACATTTTCCACCTTTGTCCCTGCCACAGAGCCCCCTGAGCTCCTCCCCTCAGCAGGTTGGAGGGGAGTGGGAGCGACCGTTACCCATGACATGGGCCTTAGGATGCCTGAGGATGTTGCAGAGGATGTTGAGTACCAGGCTCCATCACTGATGTTGAACCTGGATGACATCTCTTAGGCTCCCTCGGATGTTCAGCCACAATGTTAAATTGTATTTCAAGTTTTATGTAATTTACCATCTTTGTTTGTTTGTAAACCGCTTTAGGTCACCAATAGGTGAGGAAAGCAGTATAAAAATATACTAAATAAATAAATAAATAGGCTGATTTCCGTTTTTGCCACTGATCACATGATGCAAAAGAAAATGCAAACTCAGTCCAGAGTCCCACCACCACCACCACCACCATACAGCATATACCTTTTGCCTCTCTGCTGGAGCTTTTCCTTTAAAAAACAGCTTAGGAATAGTGAGCAAAGACTCATTTTGTCATCAATACTGTTCTTGTTTTAAAAACAGCTTGATGACAGCAGTGTAATGCTAGGCGCCTTGACACTCTGTCAATTTATATGTATATCCTTTACTATGTTCAAAAGCAAGAAATTGCAAATAGATAAATAGGGACCACTTCGGTGGGAAGGTAAACAGTGTTCCATGCACTCCAGTGTTGAGGCATGCCTACCACATGTTCATGGAAACATCTGCAGATGCAGATAGCGCTGGCTTTTTGGCTATAAACAGAGATGAGCACTGAACCCTAGAGTTGGATACAACTGGTTTTCGAGCAAGGGCGACCTTTACCTATGCAGTCATGCTTATTACTTCCACGAAAAAAAGAAAGCAGAATTGATTTTAAAACATTATAACTACAGTAGCTACGTTGTACTTGGAAAGTGAATTGTACTATAGGCTGAAATAGAGCAATAAGCTGCAACTACTGTAGTGTGTTTCCATTGAATCAATGGAACTTATGGAAATTACATAAATGTCTGCTTACCAAAGCCAACCATTTCAACATCTTACTCTAGTTACTACTGGACTTCAGCCACAATTTGTTTTATTGTCTACAACAGATACATCTCTTTCATTTGGAACTCAGGCTGTCAATTCTACCGTAGTCTCCCTCCATATTTTTACAGCAACCTTCATGAAACTAAGCAGGCCGTACTGTTCAACTTCACTGGAAAATATTGTTCCAGCCACTCATCTTAGTCTAGTTTTCCAGTCCATAGCACTCCTCATCCTCCAAGCCTGTTTTGCTTCCAAGATCACTGTGAACTTCAGTCAATGATTTGTTTTCAGATTAATCTGACTGTAATGCTCATAGTCATTGTTAAAATTATGAAACAGATTGTGAAAGTTGCCATTTAAAAATAAAATAAAATAAAATAGGCTATGACACAGGAGAAAAAGGTAATTATTTCATTTTATTTCAGGTTTTATTTGTATACTGCTTTATTCAAACCCAACGGGTGACTCAAGGCGGTTCCCAACAAATAAAAAGCACAATGAAATACAAAAGCAATACAGTGTAAAGATTGACAATAAAATATATAATAAATACAGTAAAAATATCCAACACAGAAACAGAAAGCAAAAAAAATACATTTCAATACAAGATGTCAATATAAATACAGAATTTAACAATACAATTCATTGGTAGTGTCCAACATTATCAAACACTAGGCTGGCATTACCTGTGATGAAACCTGGAAGGCTTGTTTTGATAGTTTTTTTTACTAAGAACAAACCAGAGACTATCTAATCCTTTTTCTAAAGCAGTCTCCAACTACCGCATATACTCAAGTATAAGCCGACCCAAATATAAGCCGAGGCACCTAATTTTATTGACCTGAGTATAAGCCGTAGGTGGGAAATGTAGCAGCTGCTAGTGAGTTTCAGCAATCAAAATACATGAAAATATGGTAATATTAATTAAATTGTTGGCACATCTCAATCCGGCACAGTCTTGGGACCCTCATGGTATTTGACCTGAGTATTTGCCGAGGCCTCTTTTTGGGACTCATTTTTTGGGGCTAAAAACCTGGCTTATACTTGAGTATATACGGTAAGTGAGTGTAACATATTTTGCAAATGTAGCTTATTCATTCTCATAGCCTTCCTGTTGTGGATATTATTATTCCTCTTGTACAGGATAGGATTAGGACCTGAGATATTAAATTGCCCAGGCTCTTTGCCGAGTCCACAGTTAGATAGGGATGATTTGAATTTGAACACACATTCAGTGTCTTATCCAATGGGTCATACCATTTTATGAGGATTATGGTTTCACTATATTGCTTATGATAAATGTTAATCAAACAGACATAACTTTATGACAAGCCTTTATGACAAGCCTTTATGAGAACTTTACACAAGAGCCCTCATGGTGCAGTGGTTAAACTGCTGTACTGCAGCCAAAACTCTGCTCGTGATGAGTTTGATCCTTACTCAAAGTTGACTCAGCCTTCCATTCTTTCTAAGTTGGTAAAAGAAATACCCAGTATGCTAATTATCTTGTGAACCATCCAGATAGTGCACAAGTGCTATGGGGCAGCATATAAGTGTAATTGCTATTGCTTGCTATTGCTAAATTTAGCATCTATATCAGCATTTTTTTGGGTACACTGAAATAGCCTCCTCAAAGATTGTGGTATTTTTGAACCACAATCAGGTGTACTGTGGTAACAGCAACCTCGTGTTGCCAGATAATCTTTCTCACACTGGGTCAGGCAAAAGGAACTGCAGAATGAACTCACCTAGGAGAAGGATTTTGTGTTAAGCAGTGATCACATAACTATGTGTCTGTGCATGTGAGGGTGCGCGCGCGCACACACACACACACACACACACACACACACGTGCATATACAGTAGAACACCATATAATGATTTTAATCCGTGACACGGAACTCACCACTATGCGATTTTCATCATTGTACGATCATCTCTATGGAAAAAAACGTACAACGATTTTTGGCGCTAAGAGGTTTTTTCCATTGAAAAATCATTGTACGGATTTTTCCATAGGGACGATCGCTATGCGGAATGCCTTTCCCCACTCCAAGCCTAATCACTATGCGATTTCATCGCTCTATGGTGCGACCATTATACGGAGATCTACTGTACTGCACTGTTAAGGAAAGCAAGCTTTTCCCCCCGGCATAAATCTGCAATGCTTTTTAGAAGGCAGATAACACAACCACTGCTGCTCAAGTAATAAATTGATAATGTTTACATAGGTATAAAGCTGTGAATATTTCATATCAGCTCTCATACATGCATATAAATATATGCATACTATAAGTATTTAGTAAGTTCAGTTAGTATAATTCCAGTGACATTGTGAAAAAGTCATGAATCAGTATGAAATAGGGACATGCTTTTGATAGTAATAGGTTGGTTCTGCAAATAAACATCATATATTATGACCATTTGTTTTAAAATGCACCCTTAATTTTGAACTGAATTCTGGAGTGAAATTCAACAAAGCGAATGGCTTTTCATAGATTAGACGTAATTTTTGTCCAAGAGAGAAAGGATGATAATTTAATTGCATTATTATCCTGAAACAGATTGAATCTTTTGCTGCTAGAAAACATTTTCAACTTTTAAACCTAGGTAAAATTTTAAGATAGTTCTAGGCAGCTGTTTACAGTGATTTGAACATGTATATTAGTAGCCAATCTGTAAATAATAGAGAGCTTAATGTAACCATACTCTATCTAGCAGTCCTGCACTGAGATGTATCTATACATTAATTAGAGCAGAGTGTCTCAGAGATTATTAATTCTAGTTTTATAACTGATCTTCATTTAAAGCCATGGCACTGCAATAGGTATGCTAACATAAGGAGACTGGTGACTGTTGGTAAAAAAAAAAACAGTGGTGGGATTTAGCAGATTCGCTCCAGTTCGCCAGAAACAGTAGCAGAGATTCCAGCTGGCCCCGCCCATCCAAGTTTTGAAATAAAGTAGTCCTAATTCAGGTGCAACATAGGGCTTTCCCCCCTGGCCACAACCACCATACCATGCCCACAGAGTAGGTAGTAAAAAAAATAATAATGAATCCCACCACTGGTCCAAAATATAAACTCCCACCTAGACAATAAATTGTGATACTTTCTAATTCAAGTGACAGTAAAGATAATTCTCACTTCAGATTTCATGTGCAGAAAAGTGATAAAAACTGAAGTTCTGCACAGAGACCAATGAAAATAATAATTAAAATTATTCAAGTTTGTGCAATCATCCGTACAATGATTTTTCAATGGAATGTGAGGTTTGAGTTTCATTGATCTCTCTGTCTGAGCATATATATCTCTGTGTACCAATATGTAATTTCACCCAAAGGCATAAACCGCCATTTTGGTACTTTTTAAAAATATTTTTTATTTAAAAAAATTAACATAACATACAAATAAAAGTACAAAAAAGGTAAAAATTACAATCAAAGATAATACATAATAGAATAGAAAATACAATACTGGTAAAATAGACCCCAATTACATTTGTTATACAGACCCATGCATATATATTTGCAAGGGTAGTATACAGCTGACAGTGTTCTATCTGTAGGATAACCTGTAGGAACATCAACATTTCCATGTATACAACTATGTATACGACTATGAGAAAGCCTTTTACTGTCTTTTGTAAGGAAAAAAAATGGCATATTCTTTTATCAACTGCAAACAACAACCCAGGTGTTCTTTGTGTGGTGACCCAACTTTGGAAGAAACCTCAAGAAACTTTGCTTGGCGCCAACCTTGTACTATCATTGGTATCTAGTCAAAACCTTTTTATTTGTATTCAGTGTCTTGAAATCTTCTTCAGAACAAAGAAATAGTATGTTAATACTTCAGATAAATATGTTAAAGAAAGGCTTCTTAGTGTAATTCTTACTTGTGTTTCTGACACTGTTCTTGTTACAAAATTCTGTGCAAGTAGCCTTTTCATGTAGCACTGATTACACATAATTTTGAATGAGCATCTGTGCAGCCAGAGAGTGATCCTTAAAAATGTTATAGGGATCCATCTTCCATTTTTATTTGTTATGTGGTTTCTACTATTTTTCACTCCAGAACTGTAGCCATGTTATGTGCTGTGAGCTTTCACATATAGCAGTCCACTTTATCACAGACATCTGTTAAGAAGGTGAGATTGTGAGCTATGTGAAATGTAACAGAAATTCAAAAGGTGCTCACGCAGTGATCTTAATAGTGGTATTTGGGAAGCACTTTGTTCTTTGGTAGGTGATAAATATATTCAATCATACAAAAGCAGATTAACAGACCACGATAAAGCTCCTCACACTCTTGCATTTCCATTACACTTAATATCTCCACACCTAGATCATGAATCTGATGAAGTGGACTGCCATTCAGAAAAGTTTAATAATAATTCTATGCCACCAATTCAGTTCCGATTTATGGTGACTAAAGGTTTCCCTTGCTCGAAAGCCAGTCGTATCCAACTCTAGGGTTCAGTGTTCATCTCTGTTTCAAAGCTGAAGAGCCAGCACTGTCTGCTCTTTCCAGGGTTTTCTAGGTAAGGAATACAGAGAAGTGGCTTACCATTCCCTTCTTCTGGTGATGCCCTGCAATTGTGCAGCATGCCCAAGGACACACAGACTGGTTCTTCTCCCTGGAGGTACAGTGGAGAGTCAAACTCCCAAACTCTGGCTCTGCAGCCAGATAGCTTATAATATTTGGGAGATTTTAAAAAAGAAATCCTATTATCATTGATGCATATTACATTTAAATGTAAGAATGAATATTCAGAAAGTTCAGCTACCTAAGATGTAACTAGTATCTATCAAAGGATCCTGAGCATCTTTTCTTCTACAGCACGGTATTAGAGCTAAAGGTAAAGGTCGCCCTTGCTCGAAAACCATTTGTATCAGACTGAAGGGTTCGGTGCTCATCTCCATTTATAGCCAGAGAGCCAGTGCTGTCTGTGTCTGCAGATGTTTCCGTGGACATGTGGCAGGCATGACTAATCACTGGAGTGCATGGAACACTGTTTACCTTTCCACCAAAGTGGTACCTATTTATCTACTTGCAATTTCTTGCTTTTGGACTGCTAGGTTGGCAGGAGCTGCGACAGAGACGGGCGCTGACTCCGTTGTGCAGCGCTCAGGTCTCGAACCGCTGACTCTCCAGTTGTCACATTCAGTGTCTTAACCACTAAGCCAACACTGTCCCTTTAATCTACCTGGCCATGCATTATTTGCAATAGTGTTTGGTAATGCTTCAGTGTCACTTGCCAAACTAAATGTTGTATATATATTATCATCTGCAGTTGTGGGTTAAGCTATGTGGGGTGCACCAGCCGTGAGATTAAAACCAGGGTGGGGGAACATAGATCTAGAATTAGGAAAGGAGACATCACTGCACCCATGGTCAGTCATTTTCTGGAGAAGCAACATAGTGATAAAGATTTGAGGTTCGCTGTCCTTGAAACTGTCAAATCCTCTCGATATGAAGCGATATAGAACTTAGATTACGCCGCAGAGAAGCACATTTCATTTATTGTTTCAATACTGTTCATCCACATGGACTCAACATAGATTTGGACTTGTCGTGTTTCCTTTAAGAAATTTCTAGGTTACAATATGTGTTTCTTTATGAGATACAGCTGCTGTGGGTTAGTATTGATTATAAAACAAGGTGTGAGTGAGATGGTTCTTTGACGTTGAGGAGCACTGCAGAATTTTCACTGAGGCTCAGACGCGAATAAAATTTAATTTTCATTAAAATTATAATACCTTGAAGAAATTATATCTACATTGCAAGCAGATAATTTACTTTAAATGCATTTCCCTGTTGTATATATGATGTATATATATGTAATATTGTATATTGGTGTAGATATTGTATGGTTATGATATGTATATGTTTTTATGTGCATAGATTCCTGAGGAAGCTTGGAAAAGCTAATTTATCTGGAAAGGGCTTCGGGTCTACTTGCGCCTTAAAGCATGCTTTAGAACATTGACAATTTGCATTACTTTGATATTTCACCGCAAACTGTTTTCTGTTCCTAGGATTCTCACCGTTTGGCCCTCTTTTTCCTGACTTAAATGATATGTGAGCCTGGTTACTGATAGTTGTCCACAGAGTGAGAAAATATTTGTAATATGCACATGTTGGCTGTTGTAGGCTTTACATCTGATTTACAGACATGTTTATATCACTTCTTGAAGTCATTTTTAGGGACAAAAGTATCTTGATACTTTCTGGAGGTATCTAAAGTCTACTGAACTTGGTGGTGACTTCATGACAGCGTGTAAGATTATCTGAGCTAAAAGTACACAGATCCTCCCGTGCTATACGGCATATTGGGCAGCCTGAAAGTACCCATTCAAAATTAAGCCATTATTGTGCAATTACCTGAAGAGATCTGTTTAACTTATAAGATTGTTACTAAACTATGTGTGACCTCTTACAATATGCTGTACCAAGTGAACAATATTTTAATGTGAAAACTACACAAACATAAGTATGTAAAACACTAATTACCTTGTGAACCGCCCACCCAGAGAGTGTGCTAAGCTCCATGTGGCGGTATATAAATATAATTGCTATTGCTCAAAATATTCTTCTAGAAAGTAAACTCTGTAACAATCCTTTATCTCACTTGTACAGTTGGTGAAATACGCTAACAGAATTATTTTTCTAAGTATATCTAGTACTGTATATTTATGATAGAGATGAAATTTGAAGGTAGGAATTTTCTGACTCTATCTACCATGTTACACCAGTACTCAAATTACTTGTTTGTTGAAACAGAGTTACTACAGCCAAATAGAGGTTTCTTTTACAGCTTTTTGCACAAAGGATTTCACCAAAAGTTGTTTGTAGGTGCTGACAAGTCAGAACAAACTTCGGGCAACCCCAACAAGGTTTTCAAGTAAGTTGGATATATAAGAAGTGAGTTTAGCAATTCCAGCCCTTTTCACTGAATTTTCATGGCTGAGTGTGTATTTGGACTTAGGTCTTTTGAATCCTATTCTAAAATTCTATCTCCTTCGTCTTCTTGGTACCATATCAACAAAAGTTACCCTTCCTGAATTTTCCCTCTGAAACTACTTTGAGTGTCCTTTATTTGATACAGTGGAGCAGTGGTGGGCATCAGCAGGTTCCCTAGACCAAAAGGTCTTGTTGCTGGTGATTTAACCATCAGAATTATTTATAATTCATCCTTCTTCCAACAAACTTGTGGCAGGAGACAAAGCAATCTGCTCACATTTATTACTGCAACCACCCCATGAGGTAGGCCAGACTGAGAGAGTTTAAAGGACCTAAAGTGTGTTTTGTGGCTACGGGAGTACCAGAATCATAATCTCTGAAGATCCCTCTCCGTCTATTTTAAGTGTGAAAAATGCCCCTTTCACCCCAACTCCTTTGGGTGGTTTATCCAGACAGAAGCCAACAGAAAAAGAATGTGCAACTAAAGAGCTATTTCAGGTATTAATTTTGTTGTTTGTTGTATTATGCCATTCTTGATGGTGTTGCCAGGTGGCTTTTTGCAGTACAGTATCTAGTAGCTCCATAGGTGAACACGGCTGTCTGTGTTTGCCTATGCAATTGCTGTACAGTATTGTTACTGTTGTTTGTATGCCGCCTAGACAGAGTGTGAAATATCCCAGATGGGCGGTATAACAATGTAATTAATTAATAAATAAAAGAGCTAAAAAATGGGGACACCTTCTAAAGGAATTGCTATACAATATATTAAATGTGAGCTTTCGTGAGTCAAGTCCAATTCCTCAGACCTAAGAGGGAGGCTTTAGGGTTGTCCTATTTTTTAGACACTCCATGTGTGGAATCCAAATTATGGACAAAAGTGACCAGGGTTGGTTCGTAGCGGAACAGGCTACCCGGGCTGTCAATAAGTACTGCTAATTCTCATTATGCACCTACAAGGTCACAGTACTGTACATATATATAATTTTGTGTCAGGAATTATACTGGGTTGAAAGGATTTTTGTGGAAGAAACTCCGCTTAGGGAACGCCCGAATGAGGCTCCTTTCATTTTTTTAGAGTTGATAATCTCATACCAGTTACCACTATAATAATCTTTTCTTATTTCTCTCATTAATAACTTCATGTCAGAATATGATTATTTCCAAATTTTGTTTGGGGGCACTTTTAAAATGTCTGTTTGTTGTATGGGGGATTTTATGTTGTTAGCCGCTTTGGGTAAGGATTCATTCTCCCTAGAGGTGGGGTATACAGGTGAAACTCAGACTATTAGAATATCGTGCAAATGTACAGCAATGCAACATAAAAAGTGAAACAAATATATTAGACTCATTACATGCAAAGAGAGATAGTTCAAGCCTTACTTTGTTATAATATTGATGCTTATGGCTTACAGTTTATGAAAACCCCAACCCCCCAATCTCATGTACCCCATAATCATCATATAATCTCATGCACGCTGTATGATCATCACAATCGTAACGAATTAAGACATGACATCTCTCGCTTGGCATGTAGTGAGCCTATCTCACTACAAGTTTAATTTCATGCAATGTTTTTGGCTTCTTTTTAAGGATTATTGAAATGTTAAACATGTATTGTATATGATATTTTTGGATATAGTAATATATTGTATTGATATGCTGTTGTTTTTTTGAATTTTGCTAATGTATTTATGGTACAAAGGAATACCAGAAACAAAGGAATACCAGAAACAAGTTTACTTTTGTTTTATTGACTACACTAAGGCATTTGACTGTGTGGACCACAACAAGATGTGGCAAGTAATTAAAGAGATGGGAATACCAGAGCACCTCATATGCCTCCTGAGAAATCTGTACATGAACCAAGAAGCAACAGTTAGGACAGAACATGGAATAACAGAGTGGTTTGAAATAGGAAAAGGAGTAAGACAAGGCTGCATTTTGTCACCATGCTTATTCAACCTATACACAGAGCACATAATGCGCAGTGCAGGGATGGAGGAATCACAATATGGGATTAAAATCGCTGGGAGAAACATCCATAATCTGAGATATGCAGACGATACCACCTTAATGGCAGAAAGTGAGGAAGACCTAAAGAATCTCTTGATGGGGCTGAAGGAGGAGAGTGCAAAAGCTGGCTTGAGACTCAATATCAAGAAAACCAAGATAATGGCAACAGGCCCTATCAGTTCCTGGAAAATAGACGGGGAAGAAGTAGAAGCAGTGACAGATTTTACTTTCTTAGGATCAAAGATCACTGCAGATGGGGATTGTAGCCATGAAATAAAAAGGCGACTGATTCTTGGGAGACAAGCGATGAGAAACCTGGGGAACATAGTGAAAAGCAGAGACATTACATTGCAAACAAAAATTAGAATAGTCAAGGCAATGGTTTTCCCAGTAGTAATGTATGGATGTGAGAGCTGGACAATTAGGAAGGCTGAACGCAGAAGAATAGATGCCTTTGAAATGTGGTGTTGGAGGAGGGTTTTGAGAGTCCCCTGGACAGCGAGGAGAACAAATAGGCCAATCTTAGAAGAAATTAACCCTGACTGCTCATTGGAAGGTCAAATAGTAAAGATGAAGCTAAAATACTTTGGACATCAAATGAGAAGGGAGGATTCACTTGAGAAGGCCTTGATGTTGGGAAAGGTGGAGGGCAAAAGAAGAAGGGGGAGGCCAAGGATGAGATGGCTAGATGGTATTATAGACACAATGGGCACAGAGCTGGGAGGGCTGAGGGGGATGGTAGAGGACAGAGGCGCCTGGAGGAAAATGGTCCATGGGGTCGCAAAGGGTCGGAGTCGACTGTGTGACTGAACAACAAAAAATTTATGGTAGTGCTTTTTGCTTTGTTTAGTTATTTTTATATTGTAATATTTTTATATGTTGTTAACCGCTTTGAGTTTGTCGCTGACAAAGGAAAGTGGTATACAGTATAAGTTTAAATATAATAATGTACGCTGTATGATCATCACAATCATAACGAATTAAGGCATGACATCTCTCGCTTGGCATGTAGTGAGTCTATCTCATATATCTGTTTCACCTTTTAAGTGAAATGAATGAACATTTGCACGATATTTTAATTTTTTCCGAGTTTCACCTGTACGTGCGACTAATAATAATTGTCCCCAAGAGAGCTGGGACTGAGACGGTTCTCCACCCGTCGCGCAGTACCCGGGTCTCCAACTGCCCGCTTGCCCAGCCTTCCCGCTAACAAGGCGTGAACTACTTAACCACTGAGCCACCGCAGCCCCATAAGGTCACAATGTGTGGGACACAAGGAGCAAACTCTGGGAACCCGTGTGAGGGCTTCAGAGTGGAGAAAACTCTCGCGGGCTTATTTCACTTCAGCCCTCAGCGGCCGCTTGGGGGGGGGGGAGGGGGAGAGAGCAGCTGCCGCGCGCCGCCGGTTTATAACCGACTCAGGGGCTGCGCGCGCATTCTCTTTCTCTCTCTCTCTTCCCCCCCCCCCACTCTCGGCGCCCCCTCCCTCCGGCCCGCGCGCTCGCGCTCCTCTCTCCCCCCCCCCGCGCGTTCTTTCCCCGCTCTGAGCTCTCGCGTTGGCTGCCGGGATCGCTGGCCGCTTTGGTTAATGTCCGCCATGTTTGCCATGGCGCAGGGAGCGGAGCGAGCGAGGCCGGAGCGGATCTAGGGGCTGCGGGCGGCTCTTGGCGGGAGCTGTTCCGGGCGGCGGCGGCAGCGTCAGCGTCGGGGGGCTCTCCATGGTGTGTCGGGCCGGGTTCGGGAGCGGCTGGGAGGACGAGGCGGCGGCGGCGAGGCCGTAGTGAGGGTCCCCCCCCCTCGCCTCTCTCTCCCCCCCTCTTCCAACCCGGCCCCGGGGTGTTGTTGTTGTGAGGGGGAGACAATGAGCAAACTCTCCTTCCGAGCCCGGGCGCTAGACGCCGCCAAACCGCTGCCCATCTACCGCGGCAAGGACATGCCCGACCTCAATGACTGCGTCTCCATCAACCGTGCCGTGCCACAGATGCCCACGGGCATGGAGAAGGAGGAGGAATCGGTAAGGCAGCGAGAGAGAGGGGGGGGGGTTGGGAGGCCTCTGGGCCCCACCATTGTTTATCAGACGTCCCCCCCCCCTCCCCTCACGGGAAATAGGAGGCCATTGGCATTCACCAAGCGCCGCTACGCACGCTTCCTGCCGCGGCGGCGTGCGCTCCCAATGGGGTCCTGCGTAAACAGCGCAGCGTAAAGTGCCCTCCGACGCCGTAAGCCGGGGCCCTGGCTCCGCCATCTTCTTTGCGTGCCCAGGACTCGCGAAGTGTTTTGATTAGCGGCGGCGGCGAAGGGGGGGGGGGGGGGGCGTTACGCTAGCGTAGTAGGAGGCAAGCGTAAAAGGCGTTGTTGAATGGTAGAGAGTGCGCGCCGGGCGCTGTTGTCGGAGCTTGACTTGTGCTGCTGCTGTTCAGTTTATTATTATTATTATGCCTATGCCTGGAGGCAGATACGAGTTTCTCGGGTCTCTTTAGTTCAGTGCTTCTCAACCTTTGGTTTTTGGACTTCAATTCCCAGAAGCCTAAGTCAATTTCCTCAAAACACTGCTCAGCCTAAGTACTGGCTTAGGCTTCTGGGAATTGAAGTCCAAAAACCAAAGGTTGGGAAACACTGCTTTAGTTGTTTCAGAGCATCAAGTCTTCATGTAACACATCTACTTCGTAGCCGTTTTCTCTGGTCAGTGCTTCTCAACCTTTGGTTTTGGGACTCCAATTCCCAGAAGCCTAAGCCAGAACTTAGGCTGAGCAGTGTTTGGGGGGGATTGACTTAGGCTTCTGGGAATTGAAGTCCAAAAACCAAAGGTTGGGAATCGCTGGGTTAGACCAAGTGAGGGTAGTGTTTCCCCCTCCCTGTACAAGTAGAAATGGAAGGCTAGGCAGGATCTTGTCTCTAGTTTTCCCCACTGAATGAAATAACATTCTGTCCACTGTGCAAGTGGTTGAAGCATGTACCCTATATCTCGCTGTCATTTTATCCTGACAGTTGTCCCAAGTAACAGAGTAAGGGAGCTGCCAGTTGCTTTACCTATTTGCGAGCCATGCAGATAAAATAGGTTTGTACTTGCAAGCCAAAAAACATTTAGTGTATTTTGGGTTCGTAGTGTATTTTGGGACTGCAGTGGCTCAAGTGGCTAAAGACGCTGACTGGGAGGCGGAAGGTCAGCAGTTCGATTCCCGAGTACTGCAGGACGGAATGGGCTCCCGTCTTTGTCCCAGCTCCTGCCAACCTAGCAGTTCGAAAGCAAGAAATTGCAAGTAGATCAATAGGGACCACTTCAGTGGGAAAGGTAAACAGCGTTCTGGTGTCTAGTCATGCCTGCCACATGACCACGGAAACGTCTGCAGAAGCAGACAGCGCTGGCTCTTTGGCTTAGAAACATGAGCACTGCACCCTAGAATCAGATACGACTGGCATTCGAGCAAGGGAAACCTTTACCTTTACTGGGTTCGTCACTGGAGTCCTGGTGCGTGCACGTGGGAAGTCAGTGGCTAGAACCCGTTGGAGAACCCGCTACTGTATTTCAGACTAAAATATGTTTTTACATAAAGACATTGCTTCTCTGAATGCCTCAGATGTGTCATAGATGTGAAGATCTCATTTTGTGTTAGAGCTGTTAGGTTGTGACATGTGGAAAGTATTTCACTAGACTGCAGTCTTATTTAAAATTGTATACATATAATGCATTGTCAGTATCTGACTTCAATAGTATATTTAGTAAGATGGGTCTCCTGTGGAAATTTCTTCTTCTATAACGTCAGTGCTGGTTGAATAAACTCATTCTACCCAGTCTTACCTTAAAATCTGCAGCTTGTTTGTTCCACATTTTCTTTATTACTTAGTTTGTATAACAGTCCCCAATGTGACTGAGTTTGCACGTAGAATTGATAGTAAACGTATTCACAGAAATTTCTTCAATGAAAAGACAATCTCCGCCTCATTGCCAACCCACAATGTTTTTGATTGGATTTGCTGATGTTGTAACTGTCAAAAAGAGGGCACACATCTTTGTGATTGGCTTTCTTCTTTGATTATTAAACATACAAGCATCTTTGTAGCCTTTGATTGTAACTTGTAAGTATAAACTCACTGTATTTTTCTTGTATTATAAGTTGTAACGTGTATTTTGTGTTTCTTATTCTTTGACTATTTTGTTGTGATGTGAGTTAATATGCATTTGTATTTTAAAAGCAAAGTACAGTATAGTCAGGATATATGTACAATACGTATCTCTGTGTTAGTGTGTGCACATTATTTATTACAGTTCAGTTAAAAAGGTATAAATTATTTCAACTAACATGCAAATATCAGGTTTTGGGAAACTGAGATTTTTTAAAATCATAAATCTATATATGCATTTGAATGTACCTTTATCTATCTATCCATCTATTTGGTATGGCATAGCGGAATACAACATTATTAAATTATATATAAAATAACATTAAAAGAATAAATTCTGTTTTTTTTTTTAAAAAACATGCAGTATGACTGTTAGGTAATTAGTGAACTAGGTTATGTATGAGCAGTTTATTAAAGGCATTAAGCCTAAGTCTAAGTCATTTAGCCATTGAACAGCAGTGCCCTCAAGATGATGTCGTTCTAGCAGGGAACAAGGGAACCTTCTAAGGAGCCATTCCATCACAATGTGAATGTAAGTTTGTGGGACATACCCACAGTCACAGTTAGAGTTGTCGACCAATTCCGATTTATGTTTCCACTAGTGGCACCTGCTGTGGTTAGTTCAAATCAAGTTAAGCACTATCCAGTTTTTCCTTGGAAGTTCAAGGCTATAAGGGCATTGTACTGATTGGACACTAAGTCTATCTAGCCAGTCTGGATTAGAAATTGCCCACTCCTGAGATTTAAGTCAAAATACTTGATCTTGACAGTCTTTATGTATAGGTAATAGTTGGTTTGCCTTATATTTCTGCCACTCCCTTTTTAAAGCTAATTGTCTTCTAAGGTGTGTGTGTGGGGGTGTTGTGTGTTAGATAACATGGGTAGCCACTTCAGAGTCATTGATTGATTTAATGGTTCCTAAGCCTCATAGTGTGGCCATAGTGTGGTTATGTTGGCCATCACTTTTGTATGCACACTGTTTAAGTCAGGGGTTCTTAACCTTTTTAAGCCGGGGCCTGGATCACACACCCCAGACTGTAGGCCAGAATGGTGTCCCTTGCCTTGAGCCTGCCACACACCAAAAAAGCTCCCCTGCTTACCTGCCCGGAGAAGCTGTGTGGTTTGGATGAAGGAAACTCCCCACAACTGATGGGAACACCTCTGCAGCCGCCCCAGGATGCCTCTGTGGCCACTGGAAATGCATTGTCAGCAGCCGTAAACACATCAGCGCCACCCAAAAACGTGACAGTGGCAGCTGGAAAAACTCTTGTAGCCACTGGGAATGCGGCTGCGGCTGCCAGCAACATGCCCACAAAGGTGTTCCTGGCAGCGGCGGAAGCATTCCTGGCCGCTACGGGTTTTTTCTGGCTGACACAATTACAGCGGGCGTTGACACATTTCTAGCAGCCACAGATGCATTTCTGGTGACCACATTCCTAGAGTTTGCAGGGGGTGTTTCTGGCTGCCACCAACGTGTTTGGAGCAAGGTTGGGGGGCTGGATTATTTGGTGCTGTGGGCCATAGATTGCAAATTCCTGGTTTAAGTCATACAGGGCTGCAATACTCAGCCACTGGGTATATTAAAGGAAGAGCTGATGTCTTAATAACTGTGGCTCTTGTTTCCCATAATGTGACAGAAAGTTAAGTCCACCTCAATCAGTCTAATACAGGGATTCTCAACCTGTGGCCTGGGGGACAGATCCAGCCCATGGCACCATTTCATATGGCCCTCCACCGCCTCCACCACACTAGGAAGTGCCATGTGGTGGAGGAAGGGCAAAATAGCTGTTCCGGCCTCTGAAACTGTTTGGGGGAGCATGACCCGGCCCCTGGTTTTAAAAGGTTGAGAACTCCTGGTCTAATATATACTGCCTTCCTGAGATCATTCTTCAGGTGCCATATCCGTTCCGGATATTGGCTATCATCATGGCTATAGTATTCCTGTTCTTAACTTCTTGGAACAGTTCTTCCGAGGACATGCCACACCAGTCTCTCAGGTTCTTCAGCAATGGAGTCCATCCATGTCCAGACCTCTCTTCCCAGGGATCTTCCCTTGCAGAATAAGTTGGAGTATTCTATTCTTGATGTTATTCCTCATGATATGGCCAAGGTATTATTGCTTTCTTTGCTTAACCGTCTTAAAGAGTTCTTTTTTCTTTATCCATCTGGTGCAACATTTCTACATTAGTCACATGGTCAACCCATGATACCCTTAGCAGCCGTCTGTAGATCCACATTTCAAAAGCTTGAATTCTCTTTTCAGATGCTTTAGTCAATGTCCAAGCTTTGACTCCATATAGCAACATTGGGAATATGTAACAGATCACACTATTCGGCTCTTTGTAGCAAGAGTTAGATCTCTACTGTATAACAAATGCCACATTTTTTTATTTTTATGGTAGATCTTGCTTTTTCTGTTCATATTTTAATCTCTACCTCAGGATCCCAATTTTCATTTAACATACTGTACTCCCCAAATAGACAGTTTATCCACTCTTTCAATTTTTTGCATTCCTGCCATTAGCTTGCCTTCACTTGGTGTTCGACTTATAACAAGATATTTTAAAGATAATTATCAGTTTTGTTAGAATGTTTATAAACTAATACATTGGCTTTATAAATTACATCCAAAAATTAACCCCTTCCCCGAAAATAAATATTTGTAGTGTCATAGAAATATGCCTCCTAGGAAACAAAATTTCTGTCTTGTCTTTACCTCTCTAAGCAAGTAAATTAAAAAATTTCAGGCTTCTTCTTCTTCTTCTTCTTCTTATTATTATTATTATTATGTATTCATTTATTTGTACCCCACTCTCCTGGTGCAAGCACCATTCAGGGTGGCTAAACAAAAAGGAAAAATACAATACAAAAAACAATTAAACTCTTATCCCTAATTTAGCTACATTTACTTAAATGTCCCAGTGATTTTTGTGGGATTTGCTTTTAAGTAAATATTTTATACTTTATAATATTTGCATTGCTTTGCATAAGAACCTCATGAAGCAGTGTACATAAAATAAGTAAAACATCAGGCAGTCAAGATATGTCAAAGACGTTGAATTTCTGGAAATTTTTGAACTGGAAATTTTTATAATGTGTTAGCGCACCATAGATACCCTGTATCTTTGGACTAGGACTCAGAAGGCCTGTGTTTGAATCTCTGCTTAGCCATGGAAACTCACTGGAGGTGTGAAACTTGTAAAACTGCTTCTTAAGTATCTTGCTTATCTTGAAAGGTCTGTTGCTATTAGTCAGTCAAGATTGGAAAGGCACATAGTGAGCACACCATAATCTGATCTAACATATTTGTTTGACTTAAATTTATTAATAAAATGTTTAGTCTTTCAACAGGCTATATATGTTTGAATTGATATATTTGGGCAGAGGGGGAGGGGGAATAAAACACACTTAATAGTCAAACAGATTACAGTTTTACTGCGGAAATAATTTTTATTTGAATGTCTTAATTGCCAAAATCCTATTGTGCAACTACGTAAACAACTTGAGGTTATGCCCATAGTAGTTGTGCAAAGACTAAAGTAGGAATACGCTTCTGTAAACAGTTCTGGTACCACAATGTACAATTGGTTGTGCTTGGAATGCACAGCTGGTTGTACAGGTACATAGTAAAATCCCTTGCTCCCAGGATGATGATGGCATAAGCAGGATAGTGGCCATTATATACTTCCCTCACATTGTTTACATTCATATAAAAAAAAGACACAGAAAACTATCATCCAAATAATTGTCCAGCTTCCAAGTAACTGTGTATTATGTGTCATAATGTCTTTTTGCTTCTTCCAACATAGTTTAAATTTATTCCACAGAAGTTAGCAGTACCAATAACATTTATACTTACCATATATGCAACCTCACAGTGCTTAAAGCACTCTCTGGGTGGTTCACAAGGTAAGTAGCTTTTGCTCCCCACAAGCTGGGACTTTGGGAGGATGGAAGGCCGAGTCAATTTTGAACCCGATGAGGTCAACTCAGAATATGAGCAAAGTTTTGGCTGCACTACTGAGGCTTAATCATGCACCATCGCAGTACCATTCCATGTGATGATTTGATGATGGTTTTTGTCTATTAAAGCCTTCCCCAGTGCAAAAGGAGCCTTAGAACCTGAAATTGAGGAGGGGGTAGGGAGCTTTCAATTAATTTAAACTTTCTCCTGCTAGATCTGGTTTACTCTGTATAACTGCACCAACAGGATTTTGCTTATCTCTCATTAAAGATGCCATCTTTGGCAGTCATAACTTGCCAAAAGCATGCGTTCTCATTGCCTGCTAGCAGAAAGGCAGCAAAGAGGAGGTCAACCTAGCCTCCTGTGGGAGAGAACTCGACAGCCTGGGAGCAACCACTGAAAAATCTGTCCCTTTATTAAACATTCCTTTATATGAGAATATTGGTTCTCACCAACATCAAACTCCAGCCTACACCCTGCGGAATCCAGGACATGAATTACAGGGGGCAGTGGATTTCCTGCACTGGATGCTGATGTACATCTGATGCCATCATGGTAAACCTGCAGTGACAGAATGGCTCTAAGTAGCAAAGAATTTTGGGGGAATATATTGGCATTCATTCAGATACAGTAATACCTCATACAAAGTCTGCTTCATACAACATCGCCTAATTTCTTGAAAAAAGTGGCCTCATACAAAGTCGCTGCGACTTTGTATGAGGCATTGGGGTTTTCCCAGGTTGCATTGTGCCTGGGCAGTATAAAAGGCAGGACACATGCGTGCATTGCTCTTGTGGGTTTTGCACGAGGCAAAGAGTGTTTAGGAGTGGTTTTGAGCGCGATTTTGGATTTTTTTGGATTTTTTCGTCAGAATTTTTAGAAGCATTCCTGAGATTTTGGCAGCATTCTTCAGGTTCTTGGCAATCAGGGTTGTTTGACATGTTTTTGTAATGTTTTTAGCCTTTAGACAATGATTTCTTAAAGTTCTGTCAGTTTCCTGTCTGTTTCCTTGACTTTGCCTTGAAGTCTGTGCTGTTACAGTACAATGTATCTCTATGGAAACGACGTTGTACGAGGCATCTCAGCAAGGATATGAACGTTGTATAAGGCATCGCGGCTAAGATTTTGCATGCCTCATACAAAGTCCAAATACGTATAAAGTCCAAACTTGTGGAACCAAGTTTGGACGTTGTATGAGGTATCACTGTATTCCAGTTTTTATTGCTCATTGATTCATAAAGTGCATAAGAACCAATGTAGATACCTTGCCTTTGTCTGAAAAGGGCTACTTAGGAAAGATGGCACTGGATCACTATTAGGTTGCAGCACTGCGGTGGCTTAGTGGTTAAAACGCTGAGCTTGGAGACTGGAAGGTTGGGGTTTGATACCCGAGTGTTGCACGACGGATCTTGGGGATATGAAAGGAGTCTCATTCGGGCATCCCCTCAATGGAGTTTCTCCAGCAAAAAACAAACAAACACAAAAAAACCCAGAGTAATTTCTGACATGAAATTTATTTTACTGTTAGTTTAGATATGTATTCTTATCCACAGGAAGAGATATGTTTTGAAGGTCTATTAAGCCACCAGCTGCTTTTGCTGTTTTTGGAATTATAAACTTGATTTCTCCATAGCTAGCAAATCTGAGTTGACTCTGAATTTTGATTAATTTTGCCAGCTCTCTTTTTTTATTGGATAAGGCTTCATAAGGATTCAGGTGAATAATTACAGGTGGCTTTGCCAATTGCAACAAGGCGGTTATATGTATGAAATGGATATTACAAAGTAGACTACTCTGTTTCTTGTATGAAAAATCCATAGAAAACATTTAGATTGTTTTTGCTCTACTCCTGTTTACAATTATCATTGAAAATGGTGTGACAATCTACTTACTCCCGACCCAGGTAGGACTCGGGAGTCCTCTGGCCTCTTGGCGATTGGATTGCGCCTGCTCCTGCTTCGCTGGCCCAGATTAGACCCAGCAGTTCAGGCTTCTCCTTTCAGTGTGCCCAGTCACTCCTGACCAAAATACAGGTGGTGACAAAGGGTGCACATGAAACTAGTGTAGATTCAGGTAGCATTGAGCCAAGTAATCACTCCAGGTCTCTTCAGGTATTTTAGAAATACAGTGGAACCTCATACAACAATCACCCCGTATAGCAACGAAATCGCATTACAATTAGGTTTGGGGGGGAAATGGCGTCCCACATAACAATTTTCCCTATGGAAAAAATTGTACAACAATTTCTCAATGGGAAAAACCACTTAGCAAAAAAAAAATCGTTGTACAATGCATCCCATAGGGAAAATCGCTATACGATGCATGCATCGTATAGCAATTGTTTCATTCAACAATGAGCTCTGTGGAACGGATTAAAATCATTGTATGAGGTACCACTATATTGAAAGCATAGCAAGATTCTGGATAAAGTCCAACAAAAGCTCAGAAAGCATTTCAAAGCAAAAGATATAATGCTCCACTTTTTGGCTCGTCTGAGGCTCCCCCCCTCCTGTAATTAATTTTTAAAGGTTTTTGTAGATTTTATATTTGTTTTTAGATACTAGATGGCATGGCGGGGTGGGTGGGTAATATTGTTATGTTTTGAAAGGTTTTTAAAAATTGTTTTACCTGTATATTGGTTTTAACTTGTGTACACCGCCCAGAGTCCTTTGGATAAGGCGGTATATAAATCTATTAAATTAAATGAAATTAAATTAAATAAAGCAAGCTGCATGTTAAAGGGAGAGCCCATGGCCCCCCTTCTTTCTCAAGCCTCTACATTTTTGCAGTTTAAAAGCACAGCATCCAAGAGAGTGTCTGAGTGTATGCGTGTGTCTCTGGGTTATATCTCCTCCCATAGGGTCCACTTTTGGCCTTTCTCCTTAGGGATTCCAACCAATGATCTTACAGCAAGACTTGTCAATCACATATTAAGTTTCGGTTCTTCTAAACCATGAGGCCTATATAGTTTACATTCCAGACCTGGTGTGAAGGGTCTCCTACACAAGAAATTTCCCATCTTGGATTTAGCTAAAGCAAAGGGTATACCTCATTCTGTCACAAATTGTGTTCTTTAACAGCCAGTGGGTTGCATTTAAAGTTTGGAAAGCTGTGATTTGACACAGTTTTTGAAAGAACTGGTGTAGTTTGCTGTCTAAAATAAATAGTCCAAGTCTACATTAATTCTACAAAACAATTTTATTTACATCAGTTCTGTGGTTGGTTAGATGTGCTCAAGATGCTCTATTATTTTTAGCAAAATAATAGTTGAAATCTGTTTTGGTGTAATAATTTTCTTAGACCAAAGCAGATATTGCAGACCTTCAGTTGCTGTTTTCTGAATTTTTAAAAAAAGTATTCTGCCGAGATGGTATAAAAGAGGGTCTGTTGCTTAGTGGTCCAAAGTCCTCTTTTCTGATTAGAGCAACTTTTGCATCTCATTTGGGAACCAAGGACCCAAAATCTGGAGGAAGAATGGAGAGGCACACAATGCAAGATGCTTGAAGTCCAGTGTGAAGTTTCCACAGTCTTTGTTGATTTGGGGAGCCATGTCATCTGCTGGTGTTGGTTCACTGTGCTCCATTAAGTCCAGGGTCAACACAGCCATCTACCAGGAGGTTTTGGAGCACTTCATGCTTCCTTCCGCTGATGAGCTTTATGGGGATGCGGACTTCATTTTCCAGTAGAACTTGGCACCTGACCACACTGCCAAAAGTACCAAAACCTGGTTCATTGACCATGGGATTACTGTGGTTGATTGGCCAGGAAACTCACCTGACCTGAACCCCATAGAGAATATATGGGGCATTGCCAAGAGGAAGATGAGAGACATGAGACCAAACAATGCAGCAAAGCTGAAGGCCGCCATTGAAGCATCCTGGTCTTCTATAACACCTCAGCAGTGCACATTAATTGATGCAAAAGGGGTCCAAATCAAGTACTGAGTACATATGCATGCTTATACTTTTCAGAGGTCCAATATTGTTCTGTTTCCAATCCTTGTACTAATGATTTCATATAATATCCTAATTTTCTGAGATTGTGAATTTGGGGTTTTTATAAGCTGTACCCCATAATCATCACAATTATAACGAAGTAAGGCTTGACATATCTTGCTTTGTATGTAATGAGCCTATCTCATATATTTGTTTCACCTTTAAAGATACATTACTGAAATGAATGAACATTTGCACGATATTCTAATTTTTTGAGTTTCACCTGTACAGATTTTGAATCTGAACTCTACCCAATGTGGAGATGGAACCATTTTATACCTAGGACTTTCCTTACAATGTGCTGAGAAGGAAAAACAAGCAAACAGTAGTAAATTCCCTAGCTTTTAAAATGTGGAGAATAAACAGGGAAATAAAAGTCAAAATAAAATTTTCAGCTTAATTATAGTTGATTCCCCCTCCCCCGCTTTTTTTTTTTTTGGTCAGCACAGTTATTTTTCTTCCTGTTATTTTTGAGCATCTCTTCAACGCTCAGAATGAGAAATTTTATATATCTCCCAGTCAAGTGCATTTGTGTGTAGTTGAAGCAGCTTTGAACATAATGCCTTGAACTAGCAGATTTTAATGTATTTTTCTTTGTTGTTTGCCATCATCACAGGGAAAATTCTAAATTATTGATATACTGATGAGAAATTCCTGAAAAATACTATTAGCTTGATCATGTTACCGTAATCCATGTATTTTCTTTAATACTAAAAAAATGAATGAAAACAACAACAAATTAATCCACCATATTACTTGGCTATCTTAAATGAAAGCTATGTAATTTTAATAAGGTAGCAGTTGGGGAACCTGGTACACATGGAAATAATGATTGAGTTTAATTGTAGAGCTCAGATTTACTGAAACATTCTTCAAAATTTGTCTCTGTGAATACATCCAGAAGGGGAAATAAAGTATAATTTGTCATAACTACATTGCTTTCTAGATGAGAATCCTATGATAATACTGTATCTGTACATTTGTTAAAATTGTGGAATTTGTACTAGAAAGTATAGTCCTATTATGTTTTTGTTACTTCATCTATTAGATTTGTATCATAAATGGAGAGTTCCAGTGGCTGCTGCAGTCCAAATTATTAGGTCAACATTCTGGTTCTGCCTCTTGGGAATGCAGTTACAACAGCTAAATGTGATCAGTTCAATCTATAGGCAAACTCAGTGGCTGGTATTCTGTTTGTGTTGGCAGTATGTAAAGTTACACCAGAGTAAATGTGCCAGGCATTATGCACAGCAACATGTGGTTACACCATGTGATTGGCATTGATTGCACAATGTGTCAGGGGAAGTGCTCTGGGGAGTGCACTTCTATCACTGCCATTGTGCAACTGCTGCAGGTGTAATCTCATGTTGTACGCAAAGTTGCAAAAGATTTTGGCCCAAGATATTTAATATTAGTATTTTAGATACCATACCATAAACTATTTTTTTCTTGGTCTTGTTGGGTTATAAGGCAAAACTGATATTAAATCAATAATGAATAAAAACCTTTGAATAATATAAAATAGAATACCTGTTGCTAAGGCAACAGAATCATTTGATAACTGAAGTGAAAAGGTAGCATTGGAAGATGGCAGGGAAACAGTACAGAAGCTACATTAATAATATTTTGCACCTATTTTCAGTATAGCAGAGATTAGTGAAATAGCTCAGTGTGAACCATTGCTTATTAGTAGAGGTATGAAGGCTAAGGTGGGGAGGAACCCCCTCCTCCTCAATTGTAAATATAATGTACAGTCTTGAATAGGTTTTTTTTCTAATACATTTTTAAGAATGAACTATTATGCATTATAAAATATTTTGAATGAAATGCTTGTTTTTCCCCTGCATGATTTTATAGCCCCAAATGATTTCTAAAGACACACAGGATTTGACACTGGAAAGCAGTTTTCAAAATGTTGTAGGCTTGTCACTCCAATTTAGGACTACTGTACAGGGGAACCCCGGATAACGTCAGCACCGGATAACAACAAAACCGTATAACGACAGCACATTTTTATAAAAGATGTGTACCAGATACCGTCATTTGTCCTTATCCGGTGCATTGTGTTTGATCTCCTACCTGTTCATGCTGGTTGGGGATGAAAAACATCGCCATTTTTGGGGTCCCTGTTTCCGGTTCTCCAGCAGCGTCTGGGAGGCTGGGAGGACCTATTCCGCGCTATTCCCGCCTTCCTAGGACCTCCCTGTGCCGCGCAACAGCTGAAAATAGTTGTGGCTGCCATTTTTTTGGACTTCAATTCCAAGAAGCCCATCACCCTGTAAAAATGCATATGGTGGCCATTTTGTTTAAATGGTGCTTGGGCTTCTGGGAATTGAAGTAAAAAAAAACACCACAAAATAGCGGCCACAACTATTTTCAACTGTTGCATGGCACAGGGAGGTCCTAGGAAGGTGGGAATAGCGCAGAAGAGGTCCTCCCATCCTCCCAGACGCTGCTGGGGAGCTGGAGAGCCGGAAACAGGGATCCAAAAATTGCGATTTTTTTCCCATCCCCAACCAGCGTGAACAGGTATGAGATCATGTCATCCTTTTTGTAGGGGTGGGCAGAGGCACGGATCGGCTCCCCCGACCCTCACGGAGGCACCCAGGCTGGCGGAGAACCCAAAATGGGTGAAGGAGTTTCCCCCAGCGTTTTGCCTTGCAGCAGCGCACTGGCAGGTCGGGGGCATCAGAAACAACGCAGATCGGCTTCCCTGACCCTCACAGAGGCAGACGGGCTTTTTTTTTTTTTTTGCGTTAGCCAATGCATGCACCGGACAACGACATGACTTGTGGAACCAAGTTTTGTCGTTATCCGGGGTTCCACTGTATATTAATTCATAGGCTAGAAAAGTTAAAATGTATAAATTAAAATTCACTAGTTGTATTTAGTAGTGTACCTTTGCTGTGAAAATCTCCAAGTAGACCAAGCCATTCTGTGGAACTGGCAGCCAGATAGAAAAGAAATACAGTAGATCCATGGATTCCATAAACCTTCCCCTACCCCCACAGGTCATGACAGAAGGAGAGGGCTGGATAGTTTATCTCAGTCACCTTTGTCTAGCAAAATTGCTGTAGGTTTTGTTGATTTTTTTGTGCCTATGTAAAAAATGAGTATTGTCATAAAAGCAAATTTGTTGCCAGTTACTTCTGATGAATTTAATTTAATTATGGTGAAGCAACATGATCCATAAAAGTTTATAGAGATTAGTAGTTATGAGTCCTTAATGTGCCATAAAACATTTGCTAATTTTTGCTAAAACAGCCTAATATAGCTATGCCCTTTGAATGTCTGTTAATTTTCCACTTTTAATTTGAGGAAGATTGCCTTGATGGTTTAGGAATCTTTATTCTACTGAATTACAGTATACAGTGATACCTCGGATAAAGTCCGATTCGGATAAAGTCGTGGTTTTCATGCACACTTGATACAACACATAAAGTCCAAAACCGCTAAAAATGGATGTTATCTGAGGTATTTGGTATAGGAACCTCGGATAATGTCCATTTTTTGGACGTTATCCGATGCATCACCCATTTGATTCGGATAAAGTCTAAACTTGTGGAACGGAGTTTGGAATTTATCCGAGGTTCTACTGTATATGCATTTTTAATTGTTATTTGAATATTATTTTTCTTCCAAATTCTTATATGAATTGTAGAAAACAGTACTTGACTTAAGTGAAGTGTTGCCCTTGCTAGCATATTATTGATGAACTCATCAAAAGGTGCTTTCATTTTGGCAGTTTCACATCTGACCTAGACACGGAAGAAGAATTGGTAGCACATTTGTATTCTAGGATAAAAGTTACTTCCCTGAATTTAGGAATCAATGGGAAAAATCCTATTGGATCAAGGTACTAGGAATAATTAATTGAAAGCTTTCTAATTATTTCAGTTTCCAAGTCTCCCTACCTTTTGCCCTGAAGCTTTTGGGAGTCTTTTGATAGAGAGGGGGGAATTGTTAATAGACAAAAAATGCTGCTAGATTAATGGTGATGGTGGTTGTGGTGATCCTGTTCCAAGGCTTCCAAAGTCTTCTCCAGGGCAAAAGAGAGCTCAAGGGAGCCTCAGAAACTAAAAGGGGTAGTTAGGAATCTTCCCATTTGTTTAGACTAAATATTTCCAAGGTTTGATTTGGGTTACATCAGAGTAAATTTACATAATAGCATTTTGCCCAATGGACTTATTTGTTTGCCACAAATAATATAACAATACTTGTGGAAGTAATTTATCTTAATTTCCTGTAGCAACCAGCTATATACAGTTGCTTAAAATATTAGTTATGGTACCTTTTCTTAGGATATAAAGTAGCATGTCATTGTGGCAAAAGGTTGAGGCAAGAGTGATATGCAGGGGTGCCAGCCAATGCTGATATTGGCAGTGGTATTTGTACAGAAGGAGTACTGTATCTGCATTTGCACCTTACCTGCCTTGTCTATTACTTGTTGCTTTACTGCTGGTATTTTTTTTAAAAAGCCAATATACCCTGCTATGGTAATAGAGTAGACCATGCTACCAGCGACTCAACGCCGATCAGGCGGTGATGAACTAACCCAGGGGCACCCAAACTACAGCCCACAGGCCCAATTAGGCCCTTGCATATCATTAATGCGGCCCACAGTGAGCACCCGGACTCACTGTGGACCGCCCCCACCTGCTCCCACCGCCAGATGTCAGCAACAGTGGCTGCGGAGGCAGTGACCGCGCTTTGTCCAGCCTCTTTCTTGGCCCCATCCCCTCAGCAACCTTTGCTAAAGCCGATCGCTGCTTCGGGGAAATTTTTGGAGCTTCCTGTGTTTCAAAATTCATGGTGCTAAGAGAGGCCGTGGCACGCTCAGGATGATGTCACCGCAGTGTGCCAGGTTTACCCTTCCAGCGCTGCGAATTTTGAAACAGGAGGTTCCAAAAATTTCCCCAAAGCAGCGATCGGCTTTAGTAAAGGCTGCTGAGGGGATGGGACCGAGCAAGAGGCTGCTCGGAGCAGCCTGGACAAAGCGCAGTTGCTGCCGTCGCCGCCACTGCTGCTGATGTCAAAACTGTCAGCAGCGGGAGCAGCCTGCCTCTGGCCCCCACAGCTGTGTGTTGGGGGTGGGACCGGCCCACTAAAAAAAGTTTGGATACAACTGAACTAACCTGACCAACCTGAGGACTAATGGGCTTGGGTAGCGAAGTTCACAGGCAAGGGTGATGGTCCCCAAGTGGATTAAACCCCACTTGAATCCATCTTGATGGAGAACAGCAACTCCATCAATACTGGCCTGAGGCTGAGGAGGACTTTGTATTGGTATGGGTGTCATGTGAAAGTCAAATAGAAGGCCACTGTGTTATACTCTCAGGACAATCTTCATGGCTAAGGGCATGATGATTGCCAATATTTAGAATCAGATGGGGCATAATAATAATAATAATAATAATAATAATAATAATAATAATAATAATAATAATAATAATAATAATAATAATAATAAATGTTACTGTTTCTCCCATTAGAACAAGAAGCTCCAAATGCTTCTTAGAACAAAGCCATGTCCATTAGTTCATTTACTGAAATATTTATATCAGTCTTCTTGCAAAGAAATCTCAAGATGGCTTAAAATGAAATTTTAAAACTTATTAAAGCAGAATTTCTGCATTTCTGAATATTACCCAGACATTTCTTCATTTGATTGTCATTCAGCAGATATACGAAGATACAGTATAAAAGACATCACTTGGCCAGTTCTGAATGTGTAACAATCAGTAAAATCTATCCTTCTTGCTCTACAGGTAATCTTTTAGATCAGGGGTTCTCAACGTTTCTCCACCGCGGGTCGGACTATGCCCCCTCAGACAGCTGAGAGGGCAGGACATGTGGTTCCCCCCCTCCCCCGTAAATGCTGCCATAAAAAAGTCCATGGTTTTTCTAGTCTGTGTATAAATAAATTTTGACTTTGAACACATCCGCAGCATCCTCGGGTGCATTTACAGCCCATTTTCTGCTGTTTTCGCTGCTTCTGCAGCTTCTGGTGGCGGCGGCAGGTGCATTTACAGCACGGTTTGGGCTGTTTCTGGCAGCATGAGCAAGGGCAGTGGGCCACATGAAATGGTGCCGCATGCTGGGTCTGGCCTACAGGCCGTAAGTTGCAAAGCCCTGTTTTAAATTCTATTTGGTAGCAAGAATAATGTTGGGTTGTGTAAAATGTCTGCATTCAGAATGTTTTGCTGCAGGTTTACTGTGTTTGTCAGAACACACTTTTTCTGTTTAGTCCAGGTTTTCACTATTTTTGTGTTTCTTCCCTTCTGCGGGCCATGTTTTATGCTGTAGACTTTTTGTGTGTTTGCGCATAAGTTAAATGTCTTGCTTTCTGGTCAGTTATTTGATGTTTTAGGGTACTGCAGTGGCTCAAGTCGCGAAGACGCTGACTGGGAAGCGGAAGGTCAGCAGTTCGATTCCCGAGTACTGCAGGACGGAAATGAGCTCCCGTCTTCATCCCAGCTCCTGCCAACCTAGCAGTTCGAAAGCAAGAAATTGCAAGTAGATAAATAGGGACCACTTCGGTGGGAAGGTAACAGCGTTCCGTGCGCTCCGGTGTCTAGTCATGCCTGCCACATGACCATGGAAATGTCTGCAGAAGCAGACAGCGCTGGCTCTTCGGCTTAGAAACAGAGATGAGCACTGCACCCTAGAGTCGGATACGACTGGCTTTCGAGCAAGGGAAACCTTTACCTTTACCTATTTGATGTTTTAGGTGTTGGGGTAATAGCAATCTCGGTTGCATTAACTTAGTACCTCTGGGAGGAAGCTTTGCAGCCTAATGTGATTGACCTTCGCTGCTAACTTGGTTGCTAAAATTCTTTTCCTGCCTTTGGCATTTGAAGCAAGCCCCTGCCTGCCTGTCTTTCTGTTAGTTTTCTTGCTTCCATTGTTTTGTTGATAGTCTCTTTTCTGAACAAGCATAGAGCAGTGATGGCAAACCTTGGCACTCCAGGTGTTCTTGGACTTTACCAGAAGCCCAAGTCAGCACACCTGCTGATCAGGGCTCCTGGGAATTGAAGTCCAAGAACACCTGGAGTGCCAAGGTTCACCATCACTGGCATAGAGGATACCTGTGCATGCTGGATAGTTCATTTTGTTTTTAATTCTGACTATAACTATAGATGATAACTGTAAGCAAAGAATACCTTTCCAGGACTCAAACTCCAAGTCTCAGGCTCTGCAGCCAGGTAGTCTGTACTATCTAGCCAGCATGGCTGATCCTAATTACATATTTAGTGGCTAAGATACTGAACTTGACAACTGGAAGGTCAGTAATTTGAGACCCGGGTGCTGTATGATGGAGTGAGCTCCCATTGTCTGTCCCAGCTCCTGCCAACTTAGCCGTTTGAAAGCTAGAAATTGCAAGTAGATAAATAAGTACTGGTTCAGTGGGAAAGGTAACAGCGTTCCATGTGTTTTGATATGTAGTCTTGCCTGCCACATGACCACAGAAATGCCTGCAGAAGTAGACAGCACTGGCTCTTTGGCTTTAAACAGAAATGAGCACTGCTCCCTAGAATCAGACATGACTAATACTTCGAGAGCAGTGTTTCCCAACCTTTGGTTTTTGGACTTCAATTCCCAGAAGTCAGTTCCCCAAAGCACTGATCAGCCAATGTACTGACTTAGGCTATGGGAATTGAAGTCTCCCTGGCGTGCGTCCATATTGGGGAACACGTTCTAGAGAGTACTCTTTTCATACAAAGTACTAGCTGGAGGAGGAGAAACCAAGGAGGGGGAGCAATGATGAGATTGGGGTGATTTCTCCATGTTTTCTGTGTTGTTTTTCTGCCTCATACTCTGCCAACTAAAAGGGATAACCCAACACCCCCAGGATAAGGTAACTGTTTGCAGGTGGTGTAGCACGTGTTCATGGAAGAGGTTTGGGAAGAGGAGGTTTTCCACCTCCTGCAAACTTTCAAGATACTCCAACAACCCTCTTCTTTTGGTTGGAGAGCTCTCTGAATGGGAATACCCAAACCAGGTTTAGAAATAACCACTTGCACACTCTGAGATACCAATGGCTAAAAGAAAACACTAAAATCAGCCTTATAGTAATAGCTTCCACTCAACTGAGTGTGATTCTCATCCTTCTGCTTCAGTTTTTCATACCCATGATCCATCCTTTTCCTGAGCCCTCCGGAGGGGATTTCCTGGTGCCGATCACTATGGAAGAAGTTGAGCAAATTGTGACTCTTCAGTTTTCACTTTGCTTGTGGTGTACAAAGTTGTCAGGAAGCCTACTGTCTGACTTTTTTTCTCTTGCAACCAATCAGAGATTTAAGCATAAGAACAAATTCTGGATTTTCTGACTTCTCAGAGGGGGAGGAAAAAACAAAAACAAAAATGGACTCCTTGCTGGGTTAGTTTCTCATAGTAAACAAAGCACAAGGTTTACAGAGTGGCAGTTGCCACACCAGTAGGCAGGAACAATATACCCAAGCCAGCATCTTGAAAAGGCAAGATTCCACCTCTTCCCAAAAAAACCTTTTCTTATCATGATCTGATGTAGCTATTTTGATAGAAAGGCCTGCATTCAAGCCGAGACAGATATCTTTCCTACTCTGTTTTTCTGTAACATCCTGAGAGAGTGGTGGGTGCTTTGGATTGGTGACTAGATATAATTTTCAGGAATATAATGAGTAATAAGTAGTGTAAGGTAAAAGTAAAGGTCGCGCTTGTTAGAAAGACAGTCATATCCAACGCTAGGGTTCAGTGCTCATCTCTATAGCCAAAGAGCAGACGCTGTCTGTGTCTGCAGGCGTTTACGTGGACAGAGACGGGAGCTCACTCCATCATGCAGCACTCAGGTCTTAAACGTCTGCACTCAGCAGCACTCAGGTCTCAAATGTCTGACCTGATGTATGACTAATATATATTAAAAAGATTAGTCATATATTAACTTTGTCCTCTTTATAATATATAGAAACTAGAAAGAAAGAATACAAATATCTTACTGAAATAACACATTAGAAAAGTGAATCATATATATTGAATCACATATACAGTACCTTGAAAAGCAAATGATAAAAGGATTAATATGTTTGGATATTATGTGTTAAATTGTCTGTTACTATTTCTAGCCTTATATTCCAGATCACATGGAATAAATATTTTATATATTTATTGTGGTACTCTAGTGTATTTGATGTACCTCTCAAGAAGGCCATCACAAACCTCATTTGGATACATTTACAGTGGTACCTCGGATAAAGTCCGATTCGGATAAAGTCCGATTCGGATAAAGTCCGATTCGGATAAAGTCGTGGTTTTCATGCACATGTGATGCATCGCCTAAACTCCAAAACTGCTATAAAAAAAGGACGTTATCCGAGGTATTTGGTATAAGAACCTCGGATAACGTCCATTTTTGAACGTTATCCAATGCATCACCCATTTGATTTGGATAAAGTCCGAAATCGGATAAAGTCCAAACTTGTGGAACGGAGTTTGGATGTTATCTGAGGTTCTACTGTATAAGCAGGTGTCTAGTACAGGGATTAGCAAAACCTGGCTCTCCAGGTGTTCTTGGACTTCAATTACCAGATTCTTAAGTCAGTACACCTGCTGATCAGTGCTTCTGGGAATTAAAGTCTCAAGAACATCTGGAGAGTCAAGTTTGCTGACCCCTGGTTTAGTGGATCATGTTATATAATTCTTCAGCAATATATTCATGCTTACTGCCCAAATATATCTACTTGGCTTCTTCTGCAAGTCTCTGATGGTTTGTTTATCACAGGGATGGAAAACATTGGGCCCTACAAATGTTGACCACAGTACAGTGATACCTCATACAACGTCCAAGCTTGGTTCCACAAGTTAGGACGTTGTATGAATTCCGACTTTGTATGAGGCATGCAAAATCCTAGCCGCGATGCCTCATACAACGTCCAAATTATTGCCACCGATGCTTTGTATAACGTCATTCCCATAGAGATACTGTATTGTAAGAGACTCTGTCGCCCCCGCCCCCCGCAGCTGACTTTGCTCTCTGGCTGGCCCGCCTGGAGAGCAGAAAAATGAGGAGGACGCCGTTGCTGCGAGAGGCTCCCTGTCTCGCAGCCGGGGGGTGAGGAGGAGGATCAGCTGAGCAGTGGAGAAAGCCATCCACCGCTGCCGCCACTACAAGGCCACCAGAGCCAGGGGCCGCCCGGAGACCACCACCCCCAGCCTCGCGGCGGTGGCGGTGGATGATTTTCCCCACCGCTCAGCCATTCCTCCTCCTCCTCCTCACCCCCCGGCTGGGGGTGGTGGTGAGGAGGAGGAGGAGGAACAGCTGAGCAGCGGGGGCAACCATCCACCGCCACTGCCGTGAGTCATCCACCGCCACCGCCTCTCCGGGCGGCCCCTGGCTCCAGTGGCCTTGTGGCGGCGGATGGCTTTCCCCGCTGCTCAGCTGGTCCTCCTCCTCACCCCCCCCCCGGCTAGTGGTGGTGGTTAGGAGGAGGAGGAGTAGGAATGGCTAAGCGGCAGGGGAAATCATCCACCACCGCCGCAGCAAGGCTGGGGGTGGTGGTCCCAGAGCAGGGCAACAAAGCAGTGCCTCAAGTCCAAACTCCCGTCGGGGAGAGGCCTGAGGCGAGGAGGCAGTGACGGCCAACTTCAGAGTCTTTTGCCACGCTGGGGGACCTTATGCCTCATACAACGTCCGGCAACATTGTATGAGGCACCTTTTCCCCAAAAATTGGGCGACATTGTATGGATCCGACGTTGTATGAAGCGGACGTTGTATGAGGTATTACTGTACTTCTCTGCCCAGTCTACTGTTTCTAATTTGGAAGATCTGAGAGTGGCAGAGCTTTGTCATCATAGTTCGTAGCATAAACCAGGGATTCTTAACCTGAGGCCCGTGGGCCAAATGCGGCCCTTGGTGCTATTTCATGTGGCCCTCCACCTCCTCCGCCACACCCGGAAAGTGCCATGTGGTGGAGGAAGGGCAAAATGGCCGTCCGGCCCACAAAGCTGTCTGAGGGAGCATGACCTGGCTCCAGGCTTTAAAAGGTTGAGAACTCCTCGCATAAATTATGATTCTGGCTTGTTTTTGCTTGAACATCATGTTGTAGAAGTTAGTATGGTATACTTGCAGTTACTGTAATGATATCACAATAACTAAGTGAGATGGGTTAGCCAGAGACATAGTAGCACAACAAAGTTACGCAGTAAACATACTGACAGAGCAGTTTCATCTTTATACTGTATATTTAGTAATAGTAATTTCATGTCAGAGATTACTCTGGGTTGAAAGGATTTTTGCTGGAGAAACTACTCAGAGGATGCCTGAATGAGGCTCCTTTCATGTCCCCAAGTGGAGCCCATGGGTATAAAAACCCCACCTTCCAGTCTCCAAGCTCAGCGTCTTAACCACTAAACCACCAGGGGAGCTGCTATATATTTAGTATTTAGATGCAAATGTTGTTGCTGATACAGGTATAGTCAAAACAATACTATCAAACATAGGAGAGGGGAAGATATTGGTAGACTTGAAGGGGCATTAACTTATGTGGAAGTACAGCAGATGTTAAGGCAGGCGGGGGGGTTTCCCAACCTTTTTGTGCCACAGGCTGGACCATGCCCCCAAGACAGCTGAGCGGGCCAGTCATATGGTTCCTCCTACTATAAACGCTGCCGTAAAATGCGTCTGTGGTTGCTGTAAAAGCATTTACGACAGCTGTGAGTGCATCTATGGCAGTGTTTATGGCAGGCACAAGCATGTTAATGCATGTGTGGGTGCGTTTTATGGCTGTCATAAGCGTTTCCGCTTCCAGTAGGTTGACCACCCTTGTGTTAAGGGCTTTGGGAAATGTAATGGCAGACCCACACCAGATAGCTCTTGAAGACAGAATATGCTTAGTGGTCATGCAATACTGACTAAATAGTCTGGAAGCTGAGAAGAGAACTGGCGTAGAATGCCTTGTGAAAATCTTAGCTAGCTGGTTTCAACAAGAGTACTCCACACTACAACATTTTGTTGCAGATCTCACTTTGTCCTATTCTATTGGCTAGCTCTGAATGCCTTTGATGAAAGCAGCTTTGATGTAATGGAATAAAATGGAATAAACTGATTTCTAGTTACAGTTATTTTTTTCTGGAGGTGAAGGTGAATAGGGATGTAGTATGTAAAGTGTGGATAACATTGCTTTGAAATGTTGTGCTGTCCCCTTTACATGTGCTGTCGGATAAATATCCATTTGTTTTGACATTTTGAAAATGAAATCTTTCTTTTTTAGATACCTGTATTTCATTCAGCCTTAAAATGAGCTTTTTGTTTATAAATTAGTTTTGGTATTGAATGAATCAAATTGAATGGAGAAAAAACTGAGAAATATTTATATTTCAAAGGCCATTATTCTGTTTTAGGAATGCAAAGTGGAAGAGTAACTGGATAAGCATCTCTTGCTCTGGTAGGCTTCTAAATGCATGCCCATTCTTACGCTAATGAAGAACAGGGACGCCTCACAGATTGTCAGGGTTTGTTGTACTTCCTTTTCATGCTTCTACAGTGGCATGCTGTCCAGAGTACAGTGAAAAATACCTTCTCCAAGATGCTCCCCCCCCCACCAAAGAAAGGTCAGAATAGAAGGGGGAGAACATGACAAGTTTTTTTTTTCAACTCAGGTGTCCCCAGATCCAGTGTTAGTCCAACACTTTAATCATATAACCAGATCCTGGAGGACTGAATATTGATGGAGAGTTCCTAAATCATTATCAGGTGTGAAATCTGACTTTGATTCCCACACTTTACTACTTGTGTTAACAATACTATTGTTACTCTATTGACTCATAATTAAAATTATTCATAGTCTGAAAATCCATTGCCACTTTTCCTTTATCTGGATCCTCACCTGGTTCTGGGGCCTGTATAAATATGACAACCATATAGCTTCACTCAAATGTGTGAGGAAGTGGACCTGATCCACGAAAGGTGGTATTAAAATATAGCAATGCCACAATGTTTTTGTCTCTATCTTTTTGTTTTGTTTCTTTGTCTATCCCCTTCATGGTCTATGTGAATGCATACATATGGGTTAATCCTGTGCATGCACAGACAACTCGGAATGTCCCAGAGCTGTGAGGGAGCCCTAGGCTGTACCTACCCTCTCTAATGTGCGGGATTCCTGCCCAACTTTCTTACCACCACAGCATTAAGACTTCTCTGGTTCCAGAATATCTTTTCCAGTAATTTCTAGAGAGTAGGGGGTTTTTTTCTTTGCTTTTTTGGTTCGTTGTTAGCTTTTCATAATTGTTGTTCTTGTTGCCTACATACTAAAAAGACATAGTATAGTTAGCTAGTGCATATTGTTAGTTTGCAAATATACAGTGAAACCCCGACTTATGTATGCCTCAAGTTATGTAAAATTCAACTTATGTAATGATTTTTACGCTACAACCATGTCCTGATTTACATAAATGTCCCGATTTATGTAATGCAATTTCCTATGGGTTTGCTTCAAGTAACATAAAAAACTGGGATCAGTTTAATTCACTTGTCCCTGATGAAGTGGACAGGCTCCTTGCAGCTGTGCATGCCACTACCTGTCCTCTGGATCCCTGTCCCACTTGGTTGGTGAAAGCCTCCAAGGAGGTGACAGGAGGCTGGGTCGGGGCAATAATAAATGCGTCCTTGCGGGAGGGGGTGTTTCCTGCACCTTTAAAACATGCTTTGGTGTGCCCCCTTCTAAAAAAGCCATCCCTTGACCCAGCTGTCCTAACCAACTACAGGCCTGTGTCCAACCTTCCCTTTTTAGGTAAGGTATTAGAGAAGGCAGGGAACTGCAGTGGCTCAAGTCGCTAAGACGCTGACTGGGAAGCGGAAGGTCAGCAGTTCGATTCCCGAGTACTGCAGGACGGAAATGAGCTCCCGTCTTCATCCCAGCTCCTGCCAACCTAGCAGTTCGAAAGCAAGAAATTGCAAGTAGATAAATAGGGACCACTTCGGTGGGAAGGTAACAGCGTTCCGTGCACTCCGGTGTCTAGTCATGCCTGCCACATGACCACGGAAACGTCTGCAGAAGCAGACAGCGCTGACTCTTCAGCTTAGAAACAGAGATGAGCACTGCACCCTAGAGTCGGATACGACTGGCTTTCGAGCAAGGGAAACCTTTACCTTTACTTTACCTATTAGAGAAGGCAGTGGCGCATTAGTTGTATGGGGTTCTGGATGAAGCAGATTAACTGGACCCCTTTCAGTCTGGATTCAGGCCTGGACATGGTACTGAGATGGCATTAGTCGCTTTGGTGGATTATCTCTGGCGGGAGCGGGACGGCGGTCATCCATCCGTCCTTGCTCTTCTCGAACGCTCAGTGGCCTTTGATACCATCGACCATGGTATCCTTCTGGGACGGCTCAAAGATTTGGGGATCCAGGGCACAGTGTTGTCCTGGTTTTCCTCATTTCTGAAGGGTCGGACTCAGTCACTGTGGTTGGAGAAGGAAAGGTCCAGCCCTAGGCCTTTTCAGATAGGTAGGTAGGTAGGTAGGTAGGTAGATAGATAGATAGATAAGATTAGATAGATAAGATTAGATAGATAGATAGATAGATAGATAGATAGATAGATAGATAGATCTTTATTGTCATTGTCCTGCACAGAACAACGAGATTGGGAGGAAAAAAAACAACAACCCAACAAAACCTAAACAAAATACAACTATACAAAATTATCAACATACACCCCCCCCGCCACATATACACATTTAACCCCTAAAAAGCTCAAAAACTCAAAAACTCGTATGTATATAGAGTATGGGGTGCCTCAGGGCTCGGTGCTCTCGCCTCTCCTATTTAACATCTATATGAAGCCGTTGGGTGAGATCATTCGTTCCCATGGGCTGAGGTATCATCAGTACGCTGATGATACCCAGCTATACATCTCAGCTCGTGGAGACCCAAGTGATGCTGTCAAAGCCCTGTCCGGATTTCTCGAGGCTGTTGGGGTCTGGATGGGGGACAATGGGCTACAACTGAATCCTAGCAAGGCTGAGTAGCTATGGGTCAGGGTCCTTTAGTCCTGGATGGGGTTGTGTTGCCCCAGACACCTGGTGTGCAACTTGGGGGTCCTTCTGGATTCATGACTGCGGCTTGAAGATCAGGTGGCAGCAGTGGCCAGGAGGGCTTTTGCTCAACTTCGAGTAATTCGCCAGTTGCGCCCGCTCCTAGACCAGGACTGCTTACTCATGGCCACTCATGCACTGGTCACCTCCAGACTAGATTATTGTAATGCGCTCTACATGGGGCTGCCCTTGATGACCATTCAGAAGCTACAACTGGTCCAGAATGTGGCTGCCCGGGTGGTGATGGGGCGTGGACGTTATGCCCGCGCCTCGCCACTGCTCCGGGAGCTGCACTGGTTACTGGTTTGCCTCTGGGTGCAATTTAAGGTGCTGGTTTTGACCTTTAAAGACCTACATGGTATTGGGGCCAGGTTACCTAAGAGACCGCGTCGCTCCAAGAATGTCTGTCCGTCCAACCAGGGCGGACCGGAGTGGCTCTCTAATGGTACCATCAGCTAGAGGGGCTCGCCTCTCTAGCACACGAAGGAGGGCCTTCTCCGTGTCCGCACCGGGCTTATAGAACCTCCTGCCGATAGAGCTAAGGTTACAGACAGAATTGCTGCCCTTCAGGAAAAGTCTGACAACCTGGCTGGAAGAGCAGGTGTGGGGCCCCGATGGGAATGTGGCTCCTACCCACTGGCTTATAGCCTAATCCAGTTTCGTGCTCCCTTCCCCTCCCATCTTTATTGATAAGGATGAGTGACTTTAACTAAGTGGTTTTATCTGTTTTATCTTTTGTATGTTTTTATTCTAGTTTTATTGAAATTGTATATTGTGTTTTTAGATTATGCTGTTGAATTGCCATGAGTCGGGTTGTACCTGAGTACAGAGTACAGAGTACAGCGGTATAGAAATTCAAAAATTAAATTAAATTCATTTTTTCTTATTGGTTTGCTTCGAGATACGTAAAAATCATTTTCCTATGGGTTTGCTTCGACTTATGTTAAAAATTCATTTTTTCTTATTGGTTTGCTTCGAGTTGTATAAAAATCATTTTCCTATGGGTTTGCTTCGAGATACGTAAAAATCATTTTCCTATGGGTTTGCTTCGACTTACGTTAAAAATTCATTTTTTCTTATTGGTTTGCTTCGACTTACGTTAAAAATTCATTTTTTTCTTATTGGTTTGCTTCGAGTTGTATAAAAATCATTTTCCTATGGTTTGCTTTGACTTACGTTAAAAATTCATTTTTTCTTATTGGTTTGCTTTGAGTTGTATAAAAATCATTTTCCTATGGGTTTGCATCGTGTTACGTAAAAATTCATTTTTCCTATGGGTTTGCTTCGAGTTAAGTAAAAAAACGATTTACATAAAAGCCTATGGAACAGACTTTTTACGTAAGTTTTACTGTAGTTTAAATACATATGGAATATGAAGATATTAAAAATGTTCATTAAATATATGCCAGATTTTTGTTGTTGTTGTTCAGTCGCACAGTCGATTCCAACTCTTTGTGACCCCATGGACCATTGCTCTCCAGGCACCCCTGTCCTCCACCATCCTCCTCAGTCCGCACAACCCCGTGCCCATTGTGTCTACAATACCATCTAGCCATCTCATCTTTGGCCGTCCCCTTCTTCTTTTGCCCTCCACCTTCCCCAGCATCAAGGCCTTCTCAAGTGAATCTTCTCTTGTCATTTGATGTCCAAAATAGTTTAGCTTCATCTTTGTTATTTGTCCTTCTAAGGAGCAGTCAGGGCTAATCTCTTCTAATATTGACCTATTTGTTATCCTTGCTGTCCAGGGGACCCTCAAAACTCTCCTCCAGCACCACATCCCAAAGGCGTCTATTCTTCTGCGCTCAGCCTTTCTAATGGTCCAGCTCTCACAACCATACATTACCACCGGGAATACCATTGCTTTGACTATGCGGGCCTTTGTTTGCAGTGAGATGTCTCTACTTTTCACTATGTTCCCCAGGTTTTTCATAGCTTGTCTCCAAAGAATCAGTCGCCTTTTTATTTCATGGCTGCAATCTCCATTTGCAGAGATCTTTGATCCTAAGAAAGTAAAATCTGTCACTGCTTCTACTTCTTCCCCATCTATTTTCCAGGGACTGATAGGGCCTGTGGCCATTATCTTGGTTTTCTTAATATTGAGTCTCAGGCCAGCTTTTGCACTCTCTTCTTTCAACCTAATCAGGAGATTCTTTAGGTCTTCCTCACTTTCTGCCATTAGGGTGGTATTGTCTGCATATCTCAAATTGTTGATGTTTCTCCCCGCAATTTTGATCCCATATTGTGATTCCTCCATCCCTGCATTGTGCATTATGTGCTCTGTGTATAAGTTGAATAAGCAGGGTAACAAAATGCAGCCTTGTCTTGCTCCTTTTCCTATTCCAAACCACTCTGTTATTCCATGTTCTGTCCTAACTGTTGCTTCTTGGTTAATGTACAGATTTCTCAGGAGGCATATGAGGTGCTCTGGTATTCCCATCTCTTTAATTACTTGCCACAGTTTGTTGTGGTCCACGCAATCAAAGGCCTTGATGTAGTCAATGAAGCAGATGTAAACTTGTTTCTGATATTCCTTTGTTTTCTCCATGATCCAGGGTATGTTGCCAGTGTGGTCTCTGGTCTTCCTGCCTCTTCTGAACCCAGCCTGCACCTTTGGTAGTTCTCTCTCTAAATGCTGCTGCAGTCTATCCTGTATTATCTCGAGCATCACTTTGCTAGCTTGTGGGATGAGCTCAATTGTTTGATAATTTGAACATTCTTTGTCATTTCCCTTTTTTGGGATTGGGACGTATACTGATCTTTTCCAGTCCTGTGGCCACTGTTTCGTTTTCCAAATCTGCTGGCATATAGAATGCAATAGATTGATTCCACCATCATCTTTTAGGGCTTTGAAAAATTCAACTGGGATACCATCATCTCCACTGGCTTTGTTATTTGCCATGCTTTTTAGGGCCTTTCTGACTTTACTCTCTAGGATTTCTGGTTCAAGTTCAAGTTCCCCATCATTGTTATTATCCGGGGTGTTGAGGTCCTTTTTGTAGAGTTCCTCTGTGTACTCTTTCCATCTTTATCTTTATGCCAGATAAATACATTAAATTGGATGACATTCTGTTTAGTGTATCAAAAATTCTTCAGAAGATTTTTCAAATTAAAATTTTCTGAAAACCCCATATCATAGGTCAGTGATGGCGAACCTTGGCACTATAGGTGTTCTTGGACTTCAATTGCCAGTAGCCCAAGTCAGCACTCCTGATGATCAGGGCTTCTGTGAATTGAAGTTCAAGAACATCTGGAGTGCCAAGGTTCACCATCACTGTCATAGGTGGTACATTAGCAATAGATTAATACTTGATGAGTTCCTGTGAAGGAGTTGCTAAACTTACTTTTGGACTTAATTTACTGCACTATTTTGTACCTTTCAAGGTTTCTGGTTTTAATCTCTGGCTTTGTTGCTTGTGGTACACATTCTCATTTAAAAAATTGCAAAGGAATACATTACTAGCTTTGGTTGATGTCTCAGACCTGCTTGTCTTACAGATGCATGTCTTACAGAGTTATTACTTAAATGTAAGAAATTGTTAATATATTTTGAGGTATGATCAACACATCTTTTTTCTACTCTCTCTCTTTCGTGTCCCGATCAAGCCCTGGACTGCCAAAATGAAGCCACTTTCTTGGCTTGGTTGTTGGCCAAACTTAAGTCCTCATCGGTGCTTATTTCTGGCAGTAATTGGTAGGCTAGTAAATGAGCCGGAGTCTGTATCACCACATTCACACAGCATTTTGTTGTCCACCAGCGAGCTCCCACTTGAGCATGTTGGACTTGCGTTTAAGGACTTAAACTCTCAGCCTATCCTCCAAGTGATGTAGGGGAGGTTGAGTTCCTCAGCTTTATCCTCCTTTAATGTTGTTCCTTGTCTGGTGAGCTCCTTTCTCCATCTTCTAGTTTGGTTTTGCTCTTGTCTACCCTCAATAATGTTTGTTCTTGATCTGAGCAGGTGGACTTGAGGCTCATATCCTTTCAGAGGATGTCGAGAGTCATTTTCTTGCTTTGTTCTCTCGATGTCTGCTGCTACTTTTCTCATCATAGGTGGGGTGATACCAACAAGAGGGTATATTTTCTCAACTGGTGTAGGTTTGAGGCTCCCTGTTACTATGCGCATGGCTTCATTAACAGCATGTCAACTCGTTTTGCTTTTGTGGACACACTCCATACTGGAGCAGCATAATTTGCTGCCGAGATGCTCACAGCCAAAGTACTGTACACAGTGTTGATAGTTGAGTTTCCCAGTTATAGTTTGTGAGTTTCCAGATACTGTAGTTTTTTTTATTGCTATGCATACAGGAAATCTCTTTCCAGTGGTCACACCTGAGATTACATGCAGACTATTTATGAACACTTATACCTATTTACCAAATACCGCTTCTGAAAGTAGTTCTAAAAATGTTGTAGCTATGTAAGGTTCTAAAGAAGTTGAAATAACTAGATTTTGGCTGAAATCCTGGTGCTTAATGTAGTAAATTGCACCTAGCATTGTCCAATTGAAGCCAATTGTCCAATCAAGCCATTTCAGATGTACACTCCATTGATTTAATGGGCCTAATTTAGTTGCTACTACTACACTAAAAACAAACTGAATTTCAACTATTCATTTGAAACAAACAGAGTGTCATTTCTAGGGGGAAACTGTGGGATTGAGACATCCATTTTTGGACACAGACATGTTTTCTGACAATTTTGTGATTGATTAGTTTTGTGAAGACAGATCTAATTTTTATTGTAATTTTAAAATCTGCACAGTTATGTATAGGGCAGTAATGGCAAACCTTGTCACTCCACCTGTTCTTCAACTTCAAATCCCATAAGCCCTGATCAGCTGGAGTGCTGGCTTGAACTTCTGGTAATTGAAGTCCAAGAACACCCGGAGTGCCAAGGTTCAACATCACTGGTATAGGGGTTCTGATTTTGTAAAATTGTTTGGGGTGTTTCTGATTCAAGTTTGCTTTTGATACTCCTCATTTGTTGTAGAAAGTGAGTGGGGAGCTATGCCCTGCTTTTTACAACTTTCATACATCTTGAAAGTATTTCATAAATGTCTTACAACAGCTTGTAAGGGGGGGGGGGTTGGGTTACAAAAAGTACTGATTCCATACTGATGTTTACTAGTCTCCATACCCGCATGTATTTATAATATTCAGCTATGATTTAAAAGAAAGGGGAGATGGCTTCTATATAATCTCTGAGTTTGTTGCCTGGTGGACTCTCTTACTTGGCAAGGTAACTGAGAGATTTGAAGAAGCCTTCTCCTAAGATTTACCATAAATTTGTTTTTCTGCTGTAACCTGCAGCTCCAGTAAAGAAGGTGGAGAAAGACTTTCTTTGGAATGTACCACAACTAAAAGAAAATGTTTCATTTCTTTTAGGATGAGAAACAGTTTTTTTCTTTCACCTTTTGAAATATCCTGCTGTGTTGAAAAGAAACATTTCCCAAATTTATCAGTTTTTAGAATGATTAAACATTTTAAAGTGATAAAGTTGCTGTTAGGGGAAAAAAACTGGTACATTTTTGCTATAGTTCAGCAATGACTAAACAATTACCTTTTTTTTAGGAACACCATTTGCAACGGGCTATTTCAGCACAGCAAGTCTTCAGAGAGAAGAAAGAAAACATGGTTATTCCAGTTCCTGAAGCAGAAAGCAATGTTAACTATTACAGTCGCCTATATAAAGGAGAGTTTAAACAGCCAAAGCAGTTCATTCATATTCAGCGTAAGTTTTATTTTGCATTAGCTGTCACAGCCATGAAATTGTTGTTGAAAAAAAAAAGATATATTGTAATACTTTAGCTTTGATTAAGGTACTGACATTTTCTCTGTTTTTGAGAAAAGTGAGAAGATATTCTGAGCAAGTTACAGTCTGTTCATTGTATTCATTTAATAGGTCAAAAGGAAGTCTGACATGTAATTCACAAAATGTTGGAAACGCTTTGGTTCTTATTGGGAACAGAAGTAGAATCATACATTCATAAATACACAAATATTTTTGCCTTTTCGAATCTTTCTACTTCTTTGTGGTCTCTGTGAATGCACACGAAAGGGTTAACCTTCCTTTCCACATGAGCGCTGTCGGAACCTATCAGAGCTAAGAGAGCCATTGGGCCCTCCCCCTTCTAACTATCCTCCTCTCCTGCCCAGCGGTTCTCCCCATTCTAGTCTTAATCCCAGTTGGTCTATCAAAGACCCTTCTGATGTTCTAGAACATTCTTTTTGTATGTAGTTATCAGTTAGAAAATAGTTTGTAGGTAAAACATTTAGTTAGCATTAGTTAGCAAACAAAGAAGAAAAGAAAGAAGTATTTTGCTCACCTCATTCGTCGGGTTTTGTTTATGGCCGCTTCTGGCCCTTTCAAGAGGTTTGAGTCATACAAAGCAAAAATTCCACTAACAGAACACCATTTAAGGTGCCTCTGCTGCCTTGGGAAAGGACACCAGACTGCTTCTTGCTCAGTCTACAAAAGCTTTACCCGCGTGGTGTTCCGAAATCACCAATCAAGGCTTCTCTGGAAGAAGTCATTACAGGCAGCGGATGCTATTCCTCCCACATTGGAGCAACCGCTACAGATCTGAAAACAACACCAAAAAAGAGAATGAAAAGCCCTACTCTCTCAGGAAGCGCCACTTGCCTCCGATCCCACTCCTTCCTTGGTTAGCCAAGGCCAAACAGCAAGAAAAGACTGTAAAAAAGCACAAGGCAAAACCTTCCAAGTGTGCTGGTGCTGAGAAGAGAGCATTGTCCCTGGTAGACAATGCTTTGGTAGGGGAGGGGACTTTGTCTGTCTTGAATCCCTATCGGGAGACGAGGAACTAACTTTCTCACCATCTCCTAGCTCACCATGTGAGTCCTTACCATGGCGCTCAACCATCAACCCCACATCTGGTCCTCTCAATCTCAACTCGTGTCAAGCATACCGGAACTGACTTGCACGCCCTGCAAGGGAAAGAAAGGGAAAGAGCCGGCTCTTACATCCCAGCTGATAATTGTCTATCAATCATGGCACAACTCTGTGTTTAAGGAACAGGCCTTAGCCCATCCCCAGGGCTCTGTGCAAGGGCTCCCTATGCTCTGTTCCTGGGACCCAATTGTTGACTGCACTAATCCCTAATTTGGGCCATTGATCCTGAAAAGGCAAGGGTTCGGGCTACGTTTTCCGCACAACTCATTGCGATCCTAGCCTCGGAGTGCAGAGACTTGATATCATCATCCTCTAGCTCGACATCGGAGTCCCGTATGCACCGACGCTGTTGTGATCCAGTCATCACGAGACTTTGAGGATGGCCTGGATCAGGGGGCACTCCCTATGTCCAGCCCAGTTCTGCCTGCACCCGAACCTGAGGATGTCCTGAGCCAGGGATCCCAGCCTGCCCCTGCCAAAGTCTGTTTCCCCTGGCAACTAATTTGTCAGATCAGGGGTCTGACTCTGACAGTGATCAGCCCTCAATCAGTGAAAGTTCCAGAAAGGAGCTACACCTGAGACGCAGGCAAGCTAGAAGCTAGAACACCTGAGACACAGACTTCACCAAAGAAGTCTCCCAGCTGATACTGATTAGCTGGGAGGCTTATAAGCAAGCTTGTTGCAGCCTACCAGCATCGGTACAACTCTTCAATGCAAAAACCGACACCATGCTTGACTCCAGACTACCTTCCTAGACCCTGACCTGCCTGCCATGACCCTGATTTCTCTGCCAACCCTGACGACACCCCTGGACACCCTTTGGATTAGACGCTTGCTCGGACTACCAGTAACCAGACCTTGGCTTGCCTTTTGGACTTTGAATAGACTCTCTGTGTAGTGCTGCCATGCGGCGACTGTGCCCACTCAGGTAGGTCAGCACAGACGCTCCCACAAACATTGTCGAGATACCCAGCTGAAACTTGATGTCAGACTCATTCAAGTCGGAAACTCCGGTTTGCCATTGACATTGCAATACGACACCTAAGGACAAGAACCTGTATATCACATACAAGACTCTGACACAACCTTTTTTTTTTTGCACAAACACCTTGCTCTCAACTCTATTGTAGTAGAGGGATCTGTCCCGAAAGCACATGGGAAAGCTCCGTCCCAATTTGTGTCTCGGGATGCAGAAAAGTTTGACACTTTGGATGCAGAGTGTACACTAGTGCAGCATTAGGCATTCACATCTCCAATTACGAGGGAGTGATCGTGCCTACCAATGTTTGTCATCATCCTTTAGTGTGCATTCACAGAGACCATGTAAAAGGACAGGTTACTTACCTATAAATATAGTTCTTCAAGTGGTCATCTGTGAATTCACACATCCTGCCCTGCCTCCCCTCAGTCTGCCACATTAACTGTATTAAGGTGGACGAGTAGAACTGGGGAGGGAAGATAGTTAGAAGAGCTCTCTTAGATCTGACAGGTTCCAACAGCACTCGTGTGGGATGGAAGGTTGACCCTTTAGTGTGAATTCACAGATGACCACTTCAAGAACTATGTTTACAGGTAAGTAACCTGTCCTTTATATTGATAGTGGTATAGTAAAGGGAGATCTGTAGCATTACCTCATTTGCAGACCTTTAGTTTCCATGTGAGGGAAGTAGGGATCAAGATTAGGGTGTCTTTTGGTGTGACACCTTGGCTACAGAAGACATCCTTCAGGGGAACTGATCTGGTAACAAATCTAATTTGCATTTTACACCATATGAAGTTTTTCTCATGCCTTTTAGATTTCTGAAATTGATTTAATGCTGATATTTTTCAGTGTTTTGTTTTCTGAAACATTTCAATCTGTTATATTTGTATGTTGTCTTTTGCCTAAAATGTTCTTGGAAGCTTCATTTGAAAGGCAGGAGATAAATAAGCAGTGATTCCAAAAGCAATTATCTGCATATGCCTAATCTCTGTTAGCAAGAATGCACTGCCAGCTTTGATATTGCTGACCATCCATCTGAAAAAAGAAAAGAGTATTGTGTTATTTTTAGTAAAAGGAAGAAGGTATTTGGAATCAGCACTTCTACCCTATGCCCCAAGAAAGCATCCGGCATTCTTTTACAATATAATGTTTGTGTTTAGAAAAGTGTGTTTAGAAAAATCTTCTTCAGATAGTTGGCATCAGAGTGTTAAATATGATTGTTGTAATGGAATGTCCTTATTTATGCTGTATATTTTCCATTGCCAACTGTTGAGGATAAACAGAGCCACAGTTTTCATTATGCCCTTTCTGTTTGCTTCCAAGGGGATTAGTTTATTATTGGTGGGTGCTGAAGTTGTTAGATCTGTTGGTAGATGCTGAAATGTAGTTATTAATAAGTGCACATTTTTCCTTACATGAGTTATTTCTGTAGCATGCTCAAATGTGTGTTAATGTGGATTTATCTGTTAACTATACAGTGTCTGTCACTCCTTCCCCTTTGTGTTGTACCTTTGGTTCCTCTGTCCTTGTGTGTTATTCTTAATAATTTTGCATCTCATTCTATATTAAATTCTATAGTGAATTAGACCTAGCTACTTTTCCTGCTTGAGGGTTTTGTTTTTGCTAGAAGCAGAAATAGAAAAGTGTTCTAATTGAGGAGAATTACTGAAGAGATGTAGGGATGATCCCTAAAGACAGCAGGTGATTGTATGTAGGTGGGCACAGTGGCAAAGGATACAAGACTGTGAATTAATCTTTATGAAGGGGTACTATTTTGACATCTCATTTCTTCTTTTTTAAAAAAGTATTGAACAGGGTGGCACTTTTTAAAAGTCTATGTGTCAAGACAGCACATTTTAGAAAGTTATCCCACTGATGTTTGAAATGTGTCATTTTATACAGATCCTTGTGCCATTTTAGATTTTTGTCTCTTTGATTATGTTTCATTACAATCTTAGGTAACTTCAGGCTTTTGTATGAATAGCTAGTTTGTTGTAAAATAAGAATACCATATATACTCAAGTATAAGCCGACCCAAATATTGTACTGACCCGAAAACCCAGGAAAATAGATTGGCCAGAGTATAAGCCGAGGGTGGGAAATTCAGCAGCTGCTAGTGAGTTTCAATAATCAAAATACCTGGAAATATGGTAAAATCAAATAAATTGTTGGCACATCTCAATCCGGCACGGTCTCAGGACCCTCGTGGTTGTTGACCCGGGTATAAGCCGATTCCCCTTTTTAGGGCTCATTTTTGGGGCTAAAAAAAGGAGGTTTATACTCGAATATATATGGTAGCTCATGGCATACATGTTAAATATCCTTGATCTGAGCTGCTAGCATAGTGTACTTTGTGAAAAGGAAAAAAGGAAATATGTCATTACTTCATAGAATTGGAATAGCCTTGAATTTTTCCTCATTTAGTTTTGTACAAAATTAAATAATCTGCCATTGTAACCTTTTAAAAAGGACAAGTCATAGAATTGTAAGGTATCATCTTATTTTGTTATGTAGATTATTATTATTAGAATCTATCTGTACCATACACACCTGTATCTGGCAGTTGAGGGTAACACTAGATACAGTTGAAAAAGGAGACTGGGTCCATGAAAGGTTATGCCTTAATAGCATTTGTTAGCTACTGCCATAAGACTCTTTGTTGTTTTATCACGTTTCATGCTGTTCTGTTACATTTATGATAAGGCTCAGTTTTTCAGTAACCAAAATAATTACTTTGCTTTCCTTTTTAGTATTTAGAAGTAACTTGCTTGGCTCTTTGAAATTCACAGATGATAAAGGTATCTTTCAGCGGTGCCATAGATTATTCTTGTGGCACACTGTGATCTTGATTTCTGTGTTGGCGGTGGTGGTGTAAGAACTTTGCTAGTCAGCTAGACATGTCTTTTAGAAGCAGAGGCTAACTTCCCCTTTCATTTATTTCCAGCAGTTTGTTATTGGTATGCATATGTTAATTTTTGTATGGCATTTTAATAAAGTTTTGTCCTTTTGTTTCAGCCTTCAATCTGGACAATGAACAACCTGATTATGATATGGACTCAGAAGATGAGACATTACTAAATAGGCTCAATCGAAAGATGGAAATTAAGCCTCTGCAGTTTGAAATAATGATAGACAGGCTTGAAAAGGCTAGTTCTAATCAGGTATTATGCTCTCAAAAACCCACATCTTATAGTTTACAAATAAAGTTTGATTTTGATAATATTTATTAAATGTGAATGTCTTTATTTCTTTCTCAGTATTTATTAATTTATGGTCAGGATTCTATTAAGAGCAATTGTGTGTAGTGGGTAAAGTGATGGCATGTGTGTGTGCAGCTCACAGAGTGAAAGTGTAGCACACACATAATTTAGTGTTACATTTACAGTTTTGCCGCACTAAGATTTTGATGTATGAATTTTAACTTTAACTATAATATATAACATATATTTAATATATATATTTAAAAATCCAGAAGTCATTTCTAATAGTTAAAATTGCTGAGTCCTTTGTTCCAAACTTTAAGAAAACATAATAGGCCTAAACATCATAAGATCATCTGAAGGTCATTGAACTAATGACAAGGCTAGACTAAAATATTGTCTTTGTATTGTCAGTTTTTCCATATTTATTGTTATGGGTTTATAAACATAGTAAAGGTAAAGGTCTCCCTTGCTCAAAAGTCAGTCGTATCCAACTCTAAGCTTCAGTGCTCATCTCTTTGTTTCAAAGCTGAAGAGCCAGCGCTGTCTACTGCAGACGTTTCCGTGGTCATGTGGCAGGCATGACTAGACACTGGAGTGTACCGAACGCTATTTACCTTCCCACTGAAAGTGGTCCCTATTTATCTACTTGCAATTTCTTGTTTTCAAACTGCTAGGTTGGTTGGAGCTGGGACAAAGACGGGAGCTCATTCTGTCCTGCAGTATTCAGGTATCGAATTGCTGACTTCCCACCTTCCAGTCAGCGTCTTAGCCAATTGAGCCACTGCAGTCCCTTGTAAACATAATTTATACATTTATATAAGTTACGAGGTCATGCCTAAGACATAAGATCAATAACAGGATGTTTCATCTTTTTAAAATAATAATTTGTACTCAGTTTTTAAGGGAAATGGTTCACTTAATTTACTTGATGACTGGAAGGTCAAAGTTTGATACCTGAGTACTGTACCATGGAATGTGCTTTGGTATCTGTCCTGTCTCCTGCCAACCTAGGAGTTTGAAAGCAAGAAATTGCAAGTAGATAAATAGGTACCAGTTTGGTGGGAAGGCAAACAGAGTTCTGTGCACTCCAGTGTCAAGGCATTCCTGACACATGTCCATGGAAACATCTGCAAATGTAGACAACATTGATTCTTTGGCTGTAAACAGATGAGCACTGAACCCTACAGTTGGATACAACTGGCTTTCAAGCAAGGGTGATCTTTACCTTTATCTAAGTCAAAGAAATCATATACTTTCTGCCTTCACCCTCACAAATTCTGCCTCCACATTTATGATAGTACATATTGGCTAAAATCCTAGAAAAATGTTTCCAGTAATACTATTCTTGTGGTGCATCCAGAGTGCTCCTAACATGATTTTTGCCATTGTAAACTTTGGATGTGATGTGAATATTTATAACACTTGAATCCTTACTTTCTACTGCTATTTGTGAAGAAAGTAAGATCAAGAAGCAAGATCAAAAGCACAAGATAATGTGCAGGTGTGCACTGAATATGCTCATTCATTTTAACTTTTCTAGTCTTTGGCCAGCCTTACATTCCTGGGCTCTGAAAGATATTCACCCTAAACTAGCAGATTTCCTTGCGATGCAAATCAGAATAATAGTTATTGATAGTAATGATTTCTGTGTAGCACAGTGTCTTTGTACTTGTAAATCAGGCAAGATGAAGAGCCAAAACGTGGTAATTAACATTATTAAGCTAATCAGCTTTCATTTGAAGAAAATGAAAGTTTGTACTTACAAAGTGCAGTAAAACACTAATGAATATCTAAACAAATGTGTAACAGTAGCAGAAATTATCTTACATTTACAGGTGTATAAGATGGATGATCAAGTAATGCTAACAAAGATGCAGTGTTTGGCTAATGTCTGTTGGATATCCAGTCGTATTTTCTGAAAGTCTGGAGAACAGCAATAAAAGATGAAATAATATTGATATTATAATCTTGTCCTTGTAGTCAAATATGCTTGAAACCGATAAACATGTCGATAAGGATTTAAGAGCCAGTCCATCCTTCCACTCTATACAAGTTTTCTTTTGCACATGAAAGTTGTAGCTTTCCAGAGAGCTTTGTTTGCATTTCATAATGTTTTGACAAGAAGAAAAAGATGAGAAACATAATCAGAATTCAAACTCTTAATTTGCCCATTACTGTGGATACATTAAGATTACAAAGTACAGCAGTTTAAGGAAGGAATAATCTAAGCAGTATTCAATATGTTTAGAGTGCTTTGGAAATTAAATTTTAGATAAGATAATACTTGGAATAGATCAGGAATTTAGTTTGAAGCATCCTAGTGTTTTGTTTCTTCCAGAAGTAATTTCACCAAAATCCAGCTATAATTATTTGCATTGAAATCCCATTGAAATCATTGAGGCAAGCTGAACCCCCATAGATCAGATTCAAGGGGGGTTGTGGTCCATCCATGAAATAAAGTTTTTTATTGGTTAGAACTGCTATTTATTCTGGCTTTCTTCTGATGGTCCATGAAGTCTTAAGTATTTCAGCAGTGCTTTGCTTTCATGCTTTACTATCACCAAATAGCTAATCATTACTGTTAATATATTGTAGTAGTAAAGAAAAAAGCCTAGCATCCTAGCTGCTGCAACCCTAGACTACAATATATCTATGTAAAGATGTGAATTGATCTATTCAAGTTTGTTTTTCCTTCTTTAGCTGAAGGAAAATGTGATTTCCTTTGGTGGTCTTGAAAGGATGAGTTGAGTGGCTATACAGTTTCCTTTTAACCAAAAGTACTTAACATAACTTAATAGGTATTTCTTTCCTTGTTGCTATAGAACAGTTTTCATGTACACCAGGAGGAATCAGATTCTGTTTTCTATAGAAAATTGGAGTTTCTGAGAAATTGTGATTTTTTTTTTTAGTCTGCAGATTTGTTACATTGTGTAGTACAAACATACCTGTCAAGTTTTGGGAAATCTCTGTTAAATAAGGGAAATTTCCCGGCCAAAACAGGAAGCTGGACAGCTATGATTATCCTTTGCTGGCCTCCAGTCTAATTACAATCTAACTAATACGGGATGACGGCGGGAAAGAGTGTAAAATATGGGGGTTTGACAGAAATTTCCCGAAACTTGACAGGTATGAGTACAAACAGTATCTTTATAATACAGTGCTGGAAGATAGCTTTGTGGATATCCTGGGTTTCAAGAAAGACAAGCAATTGTGTACTAGAGCAAATCAAGCCTGAACTATCTTTGGAGGCAAAAATGATGAAGTTAACGCTGTCCTACTATGGACACATCATGAGAAGCCAGGATTCTTGGGGGACGGGGACACTAAAGCTAAGAAAGGTGGAAGGCAGCAGGAAAAGAGGAAGACCAAAATGTGAGATGGATTGATTCTCTGAGAGACCCACAGGCTGTAGTTTATAGGAGCTGAGCAGAGCTGTTGAGGACAGGATATTTTTGAGATCTCTCATTGACAGGGTCACTATAGATTGGAGACATTAACCACTCTCCTATTTTGAATATCTTCCAAAGTAACTTATTTTTTAAAATGGGAAAGAGATTCTCGTTGTTGTTTTTTTGTCTACTTCTTGCTTTAAAATTAGATGGTTTGAAGGCCTTCAAGAGGAGGAGGGGGTTACTTTGGAATTACCTTGGCACATAAATGTAAATAACATAGTGCAGTCCTAAGCCTGAATTGAGTTGCTAGCTCCAATTAAAATAGATTGATTAAATCAGTTGTGGAATGTGAGTCAACTCTTTAAAAAATCCTCTTGACTCAGTAGGACTACTCAGTGGAGACTAAGTTGGTTTTAGGCCCCAGCAGTTACCATTAAACAGAGATGAGGTTATTTCGGTCTTTTCATCAGCTGGTATCAACTTAAGAAACATCTATTTTCAGCTATTTGAACTGTTGTCGAAAAATAAGTTGCATTAGAGGGGCACAAAACAATAAATGCAGATATGCATTGGGCAATACTGTCTCTTTCAAAGAAGTATTATAAAATGTGAAATCTAATTTTGCATATCAGGTAATTTTGTTGTAGCTGCAAAGTTTCAGAACTTGCCTTTCTCTGCAAGAGCAGTACTGTACTACTAATGTAAAAAAAAGTTTTAAGACATTGTGTTTCTTCTAAATATATGTTAATTACACTTGTTCTGTGAGATTTGTATCTTGATTTGCTATGGAAGACAGCTGTCAGAGTTTCCCTGTTACTCTTTCAGAAATATATTTTCATATTTTTCCCCAGCTTGTAACACTTCAGGAGGCCAAGTTGCTGCTAAATGAGGATGATTATCTTATTAAGGCTGTCTATGACTACTGGGTAAGAAAACGTAAGAACTGCAGAGGGCCTTCCCTCATCCCTCAGATCAAACAGGAAAAAAGAGATGGGTCCACCAACAATGATCCATATGTGGCTTTTCGGAGGAGAACGGAGAAAATGCAGACTAGAAAGGTAACCACTTCGCTTCTGTAGTTTTTCCAGTCTGGGATTTTCCAAATTCCAGTTAGATAGAACTAGTTATGGCACAAATTCAGAGTCTTAATAAAGTGTTGAGAATTGTAGTCTGTGTACTAATATTTATCATATAACCTGACCAACACTCCCACTATGGTTAGAAGAAAAGAGAGTTCAGATAGAATGACTAGTAATGGTCACGGGAATATAACTGTATGATCATTCTGAGTTTTGAGTGCTGCAGCTTTTACAAATGAAGTGTGCATTCAGATTGGGACATCATTTGCGTTTTATGGTTCAGAAATTTAGCTCTTCTTTGGTGCTGTTTATTCATTTCAATGGCTTCAACTTAAGTCCTTATTCTAAAACCTTGTTGTTTGTGGTATTTGTAGGCCGGTTGCAAACTGGCTATGGCTGTTATCGTATTTTTTGGATCATAAGACACACTTTTTCTCCCCCAAAAGTGGAGAGAAAATGAGGGTGCGTCTTATAGTCCAAATACTGGTCTTCGGCCAGCTGTGGATGTTGTAAAAGGATATTTTACAAGAGTCGCAGCTGGCCGAAGACCACTACTGCAGCCTCTCAGCTGTTCGGGGCAGGGGAAAAACCATAAAAAACAAGTGGCCACTAGAGGGCGAAAATCACAATTTCCCATTTAAATGCATTAGAAATAAATTTCTTGTATTCAAAAGTTTCCTGTTTGTATGTTCCCAATGCATTTAAGTGGGAAACCAAACCTGTGCTTAAAAAGAAAAGGTTTCACTTACCTTGATGCCTTTGTCTCTACTCCACGTGGACAAAATAGAGGGGGAAAACATGCTTCCTGGTTGAAAGGAGAGCAAGAGGCTAGGCTAGAGTATCACTTCCTTCCTCAGTGCAATTGGCCTGCCTGCCCATTTCCCCTGCAGCGCCACCACTGGTTGGTGGTGAAAAATACAGTTGTGTGTGTGTGTGTGTGTGTGTGTGTGTGTGTGTGTGTGTGTTCCTGCTCTGAAAACTGGGTGCATCTTATGGTCAGGTGTGTCTTATGGTCCAAAAAAATACGGTAATTCAAAATGCTCCTAGGTGAAACTGAGTATCTATAGTCCACTTCAGTCTGGCTTCAAACATTGATTTAAAATGATTGGGATTATCTATGCCAGGAGAAGGATAGGGGAACATAGTCCGGCTCTTTGTTCTGGATCTTTTCATGATTTTCAGTATCATATGTTTTGGTATCTTTTTGGATCAGTTGATTTAATTGAGCTGTCGGGGACAACATATTTCAGTAGTTCTATTCCTACTTGGTAAATTGTTTCTGGAAAGTGGTGCTAGGGATCTTTGTGTGTCTTGGCACTTGTAGCGTATTACAGTTTATTTTGTGCCCAATCCTGTGCCATTTGGGTATGTGGAGTGAAGTGTCATCAGAATGCTGATCCTACCCAGCTTTTTATCTAACCCAGTGGAAATGTTGAACAGTTGCCTAGCTCTAGACTAGAGAATATATTGAAAATGCTCAAGAGGTGCCTGTAGTCATAAATGAATTAGATGAGGCATAATAAGCTAAAACTTAATTTAGGAGAGAGGCTCTGTGGATTGTTATTTTGTCTGTTGTGGGATGTGTTGTTATTCAACCTATTCTGGATGGAATTTTAAGGAACATGTTTGTAGCTTATGAGTAGTCTCAGGTACAGTGTTAACTTTGATTAGATGGAGGAGACTATGAAAGAATGAGAAAAAGTTCTTAAAAATAGGATGTTAAAAATGTAAGAGTAGTCATGACTCATGGCACCTTGAAGACTAATGTTATTCTAATATATATTTATTTTCATGATATTTATATCCCACCTTTCTCTGGGAAAGATGCAGTCTAAGCAGGTTACACAAAACAAATGGCAGAAAAATTAATCAAAATAAATACAACAGATAGTTTTCTACAGTGGAACCCCGGAGAATGACAAAACTTGGTTCCACAAGTCATGTTGTTGTCCGGTTTTTGTTATCTGGGAGGCAGAAAAACGCTCACCCTCCAGAGGTAAAACCGGCCTAGCGTGTCACCATGGAAGTTATTTTTGCACCCATTCCGGCTTCTCCGCCACCTCTGCCCCCCTGTTAGGCTCAAGGGACCCTATCAGCGTTGTTTCCGACACCCCACAACCACCACCTCCCCGTGATGCTGCAAGACAAAACGCCGGGGGAAAACCTCAATCGTCAGCTTGAGGTTTTCCCTTGCAGCAGCGGCCGGGGGGGGGGGGTGTGTGTCCGGGGTTTTGGAAGCAACTTGGATCGCCTCCCCTGAGCCTAACAGAGGCACCTGCGTTGGCAGAGAAGCTGAAATGGGTGAAAAAAAATTCAGTGGTGATGGAATTGTTTCACCCATTTTGGCTTCTCCGCCAGCGTGGGTGCCTCTGTTAGGCTTCAGGGAGGCAATCCGCATTGTTTATGACCCCCGTGACCCCCCAGCCACTGCTCCAAGCCAGAACAGCGGGGAAACTGACTTCGTCAGCTGGAGATTTTCCCTTGCAGAAGCAGCGGGGCAGGGGGGGGGAGAGAAGTGTCTGAAACAATGTGGATCGCCTCCCTGGAGCCTAACAGAGGCATCCGTGCTGGCGGAGAAGCAAAAATCATGCTCTAGAAAGCTACTCTGATTTTCCCGAATAGTTTGTGCTGCTGTGTCTTAGAAAGCTGTAAAGTGCCAGCTGTGATTGGGAGGGGGGGATTCTATTTTCTTGTTGTAGTACCTGCTTTTGGGGTAGTTTGAACTGCAAAGAAAGATCAGTTGTGTGAGTAATAGGCAACTTTGGATCCAGTCTATAGTTTGCTTATGTTGCTATTGATAAATGAGCCTATTCTGCCATAAGCTCTTAAAGCAGGGTGGCCAACCTATGGCCCGCAAGCTGCATCCAACCCATGGTGCCAATTAATCCAGCCCAGGGCGAGGATCCCAGTGGCATCACTGGAAGTGGCGGAAGTGCTGAAAATGTAGCACCCTTGCTCCCACCGCCACCATAAGAAATGGTGTAAGCAGCAGAAACACATGGTGAATGCAGCTGCTGCCACCAGAAGTGGTAGAAGCAGTGGAAGGAACCATGCCTCTGGCCCCCACAACTCTGAGGGGGCATGGTCCATGAGAATGTTGGCCAGCCCTGTCTTAAAGGCTAGATCCTAATAAAACGATGCCTCTATGTTAGCAGTTCCCAACATTTTCTTGCCAGGGGCCGGACCCACTCTCGACACTTCCCACCAGGGAGCGGAGGCATTGCTGTACCCACTACTTACGTTTTGGTGGCAGCGGGAATCATACAGTTTTTTTTAATGCTCTGCTGCTTCCCAGGGCAGCGGGAGCCTTTTTGGAGTATGATTGATCCGGTTTGGGTTTTTTCGGAACCTTCTCCACTGCTCTTCGGCAGCTAGAGTGGCACCATGAGCTACTTCCTGGTTCCGCACGGTCATCCCAGGCACTGACGTAAGCTCTGTCCAGCACCAGAAGTCATCCATGGCTGCGCTCCAGCTGACGAAATGCAGCAGGGAAGGGGTGGGAAACCCCCAAACTGAAGTGAAATTGCTCTGAGGAAGCCTACCGCCACCCTGGGAAGCAGCAGAGCCTGTCCAAAAAGCTGGGGAAAAGTCATGATTCCCACCACCACCACTGCTGCAGTAAGTGATGTATTATGACATGGTAGTGAGGGGGCAGGTCTAGAGGTCCCCAGTGCCCACCATGGGCCAGATTAATGATATGCATGGGCCACACTATCTATCTATCTATCTATCTTTATCTACAGTATCTCTCTCTCTATCTGTCTGTCTGTCTGTCTGTCTGTCTGTCTGTCTGTCTGTCTGTCTATCTGATATAGATAAAAACTTTGCTGTAGTTATTTAGGCTGTCACATTGTGGCATTGGCTATTGTTGAATTCAAATGGTGCATGTGTCTTCATACATGTCAATGCACATGTCTACCACTTTTTAGTTCATAAGTATTCACAAATTCACAAATAAGTCTTCCACAGTTAGTATCAGATATGTAAAATTTCTGGATATATTAAGCCATGAGGGAAAATAGGGGTTTCCCTAGGTTTTCCCCCCAGAATTATTATTTTTTGAAAAATTGAAAAATACAACATAGCGCTTTTTTGGAGATTGGAAGTCACTGTTATTTCAGGAACATAAAATATGGTTATGTGCAATTTGATTTGGCATAAAATTATCATGATTGGTATATTAAAAACACAGCATATTCAAACAATTATTACAAATGGAGTTTCATTTTTCCCATTTTTGTTTATAATTGTAACAAATGGAGCAATAATTTCCTGAACTGTATGAACAGAACCTCTTTGGTTTTGCTATTGTGTGTGGAGCAAGCAAAACAACAGTTTTAAAAACCAGAAGCCATCAACACTAGTAACAAAGAAAATTATTTATATTTCCTCTCCACAATCTTAACCTATAAATCCAAGTGTTCACCGTTGGAACTGGCTATAGGTTGCTATGCGTCGCCCTACTGACCCGCACCCACTCTTCGTGCGCACGGCCGAATTGCCTACGCAGGTCAACGAAGGATTTAAAAATCCGGCACGGGGGCCTCAGCCCCACAAACGGCAAGAAAGGGAAAGAACTTCACTTCCCAACATTCCTTGCGCCGCGCCGCGCCGCGCCAGAGCCAATCAGGCTGAGAGGCTCTCGCACGGCGCAGCGTTCGGAATCGCGCCGCAGCCAATCAAAACAAAACCATTTTAAAAAAACGCAGCACAAACAGAAAGCACCAACCCATTACTACAAGCCCCAGCGTCCTGCGCGCCATGAGCACGCAGAACGCTGAGGAAAACGGCGCCCGAAAAATTAAAAAGAAAAACAACTCACCGCGTCACAGCCAAACACACACCAGCCGGCTTTCTTTCCCTCACCCACGGTGCCTGGAGTTTCCCCTTTAATATCAGTGGGTGGGGGCTGCAACCCCCCTCTCCGCTGGCTTTTCTAGGGTTGGGAGGTTTGTGGGGAGAAAAGGGGAATGTTTCCCAAACCCTTCTGGACACAGGACACCAGGGAGAGGGGATCGATTCCCACCCCCCTCCTTAAAAAAAACTCCGTCTTTTCTACTCTTTAAAAACGGAGTTGTTTTAAGGAGGGGGGAGGGAATCGATCCCCTCTCCCTGGTGTCCTGAGTCCAGAAGGGTTTGGGAAACATTCCCCTTTTCTCCCCACAAACCTCCCAACCCTAGAAAAGCCAGCGGAGAGGGGGGTCGCAAGCCCCACCCACTGATATTAAAGGGGAAACCCCGATCTACTTTCACAACTCCACACAAACAAAGCACCATAAAACAATAAAGCCCCCCTCCCTACCACCTAGCCCACCCTTCCTAACCCCCAAAGACCATGCCCCCTCCCCACCACCTAATCCACCCTTCCTAACCCCCAACGACCATGCCCCCCTCCCCACCACCTAGCCCACCCTTCCTAACCCCCAAAGACCATGCCCCCCTCCCCACCACCTAGCCCACCCATCCAAACCCCCAATGACCACGTACCTTCCCCACCACCAAATAAATACTTTTTAAAAAATTACTAAAAACACTCAAACACAGGCAAAAATACACAAAAACAAAAACACCAAAAACAATAAGAAGTAAACAAAGACACAATCAAAAACAAAACAAACAGACAAAAAATACAAATTCCAACTCCCCCCCCCCCGCCCACACACACACACACACAAAAGAAAGAAAACAAGCAAACGTACCGAAACAGGTGCTACCTCCACCAGGACTGGAAAAGAAATGAATACAGAAAGACCCTACTTACCAGAAGAAGCTCCACCCAGAGGCCAGGAGAGAAACAAAAGTCAAAATACAAAAACCCCTACCAGCACCACCTGCTGGCCACAATAGTACAAACAATTCAAAAACACACAACAGCCCCAAACAAAACACAAATTCACAATTATACACAAAAGGTCACACCAACAAAAACAAGTAAAAAAAATTACACTAAACACACTTTCACACAAATCAAAAATATATGTCAATAAAATACAATAGAAACTTTAAAAAATCCTGTGCTGAGTTATTATATCATACTTTCTTCTTTTATTAATCCTCAAAAAAACCCAAAAAAGCAGATCACAGTTAATAACAGCCAAGCCAAACAATTTTAACATAAATAAACATTTAAAAAATTAAAATTACAGACTAAGCAATTTAAAAAACAACAACACAATTTAACCTTCCAACACAATGTAAAACTATTGCAAAAATAAAATTGGCTCATTTCAAATTAAAAAACACGGGGCGAAAAGCCCGGCAACGCCGGGCAACCCTTGCTAGTATAAAATATACATAAAGCACCCATTCCTGTAAAAAGAATTGAGGGGGAAAAGTGTGTGGATGGAACTAATTCTGTGTCTCAATATACCATATATACTTGAGTATAACCCATGTTTTTAGCCCCAAAAATGAGCCCCCAAAAGGCGACCCGACTTATACTCGGATCAGTGTCTGCGAAGGTCCCAAGACTGCGCCGGATTGAGATGCACCAACATTTTAATTTTACCATATTTCCAGATAATTTGATTATTGAAATTCACTAGCAGCTGCTGCATTTACTACCCTCGGCTTATACTCAGGTCAATCTATTTTCCTGGGTTTTCAGATCAAAATTAGTTACCTCAGCTTATATTCGGTTCAGCTTATACTTGAGTATATACAGTACTTGTTTAATTCACCAAATAGTTTTATTTCTCAGAAGTGCTTGTTTACTGCAGAATAGATTCAAAGGTGGCCATGCACACACAGGAAAGCCATTTATAATCATACAGGGTGACCTGCTGAGGAAGGTTGCTAGTGTATCCCTTTATAGCCTAGCTTTCCCCATTCTATGCTGTTCTGGAACATTCCCACACCCTCAAGTAGGCAGTTGGGAAGGAATGAGTAAGATATCCTGTTGAAAAGCTGCACTCTGCCTGAGCTTCTTGCATATTATTTAATACTTGTATATAGCACATTTAACTCTGTCTGAATACATCTTCTAGATAAACTTTCTATTAATATATATGTTTCCAACAGAATCGAAAGAACGATGAAGCGTCTTATGAGAAGATGTTGAAATTAAGAAGAGAATTCAGTAGAGCCATAACCATCTTGGAGATGATTAAGAGGCGAGAGAAAACAAAACGAGAGTTGTTACACCTGACATTAGAGGTCGTTGAGAAAAGGTAAATGAACTGACTTTGTTCATGTATTCTAGACATAAATATTTTAATTGAAATAATTTGGTCTAATGTAGTACTCTACACATCTGGTATCTTATCCTTTATTAGCCATGGTTTCATCAGGTGGCTTTGAGCAGACTGTTCTTGCGCAGTCTCCCTTGTCCACTTGTGAAATGGAAATAATGTTGGTCAGAAACTTTATTAGGTTTCTCTGAGAGTAAGTATAAAAACATTTCAAAATGTTCAGCACATGTAAAGTGTTGGCATTGTTAGAAACCATAATTATTTTTTAAAGGTACCATCTGGGTGATTATGGAGGTGAGATACTAAATGAAGTCAAGCTTAATACAACTGAGAAAGAGATGAACACCACTCCAGCAGTTCTTCATAATGGAAATCACCACAAAGTACAAGAGTGTAAAGTAAAGGTAAGTAACATTTGTATTAATCATCCTCAGTTGAGTTGTCCAAGATAATGATCTTTGCTGTGTAATAATTGTTTTTAGGATTGTAGTGTTCATTCGTTTCTTTTCCCCTAGAGAAGAAAACAAAAATTATAAGTATTAATTGAAGTTGATAGTCGAATACAGATAAACACAATTGGCTATATTTCTGATTTAATTGTATTGAACACCAACTGTGGTTAATCTGAGACTTTTATAGACCATTACCATATATACTCGAGTATAAGCTGATTTTTCCCAGCACCAAAATGCTGAAAAAAACAGACTTGTCTTATACTCGAGTCATCTGCTCTATTTCCCCGGCTGCACAGGAGATCTGTGATGGGCTTTCATGTAGAAGTGATCTGGGCGGCAGAAGAGCCAGCTTTGATCACTTCTACAGCGGGCAAAACACCCTCCTCCCCTGCCTCGGGTCCTGCGGCTGGGTTCTCCTGTTACAAATGGACCGAAATGAAAATGCCAGTCATACGAGGCTGGTTTATTTTGATTATTGAAACTCAATAGCAGCTGCTGCATTTTTCACCCTAGGCTTATATTCAAATCAATCAGTTTTCCTGGTTTCTCAGGTAAAATTAGGTCCCTCAGTTTATATTTGGATTGGCTTATACTGGACTATATTTGGTACTATGCCTCTCACATGTAGTTTTTTAAAAAGAAAATACAGCATATAGGCTTCATTTTGGAGCTTTGCAGCACCCATAATCTGATACAGAAAGATTCCTCTGAATTGTATCCTGATATGCCATTTTGTGAACGCAAAGCTCCTGGCACTTGTGGAAATCCATTTCATCTCTTGCATGAATGTGAAATCAGTATTTTGATTCCAGTTGTGCAAGTCTTTGGAGAAGCACTTTAACAACTTATTACAGTTTGATTGTGTTAGACCAGGGGTGCCCAAACTTTTCGGGCTGTGGGCCTGACCATGCCCCCCAGACAGCTGATTGGGCCGGTCACGTGGTTCCTCCCACTGAAAGTGGAAGTAAAACATGTCCGCACATGTGCAGAGCGCATTTACAGCAGTGTTCTGTGCATGCACGTGCATATTTTACTTCCGGAAGTGGTGAGGGATGGATGAATTGGCATCTGGGCCGGATCTGGCCCATGGGCCATAGTTTGGGCACCCTGTGTTAGATAATGACTTTCTCTATTTTTGCTCTGTTGAAGTCACTAGAGTTAAGCTTGTGCCCACCACTAGCAGGACCACATTATCTTGTGAACCTTTTTAGTAGCATAATATTGGGTACAGCTCTAATTAATCAAGAGCATAGTAATTCCTTCTAAATATTTTGGTAGTGTTATTTTCATTCTTTTACAAGAGGAATAAAAAATTCAAAATGTATATCTGCTTATTTTTGGTAGTTTTGGGTACAAGAGAGTTAGATATTTAGTGATTCACTATTGTAATGATATGTATTATATTTATTTCAGAAAGATTTATGTTTGCTGAGAACTTTCAGTATATATGTTTTTATCTAAAAGAACAAATTAATCTTTTAAAATATTCAATTAAGAATAATTAATTTAGAATGTTTTTCCTTTCTATTTAACTTTGATGACATCTAGTGGTTATTGCATTGTAGGCACCTACCTACCTATGTACTGTTTGGTTCCTACATGCCTTTTCTATAAGCAACTAAGAAAAGCATGTATTAAGTTTCTTAATTTTCCTTCTTCATAGAAAAAATTGGTCTCAATTTTTTTAAAAGAACATTTTTAAAAAGAAAAGTTCTACAACTTCCACAGTAAAGATTCTATAGCTACCCTTGTGGTGTAGTGGTTAAACTGCTGTACTGCAACCAAAAGGTTGTAAGTTCGATTCTGACCAGGGCACAAGGTTGACTCAACCTTCCATGGCTGGTAAAATGAGTGCCCAGCATGTTTGAGGCAAAATGCTAATTAACTTGTTAACTGCCCAGAGAGTGCACTAAGTGCTATGGGGCGGTATATAAGTGTGGTTGCTTTGCTTTAAAGCAGCGGTGCCCAAACTATGGCCCGTGGGCCCAATTAGGCCCATGCATATAATTAATCTGGCCCAAGCTTAGTACTCAGACTCTCCAAGGACCGCCTGACGTTACAATATCAGCCGTGGCAGCGGTGGCGATCACCTTTTGTCCCCAGTGCTCCAAGCAGCCTCTGGCTCGGTCCCCTCGCTTCAGCAGCCTTTGGGGGCATGGATCGCTGAGTTGGGGAAATTTTCGGAGCCTTCCCCCTTTCAAAATCTGTGGCACTAGGAAAGCCCCATGGTGCGCCTGGGATGACATCGGAGAAGTGGGGACAAAGCGTGATCGCCACTGCCGCCACTGCCGCCACTGCCACGGCTGACATCAGAACCATCAGCGAAAGGAGCAGCCCGCCTCTGGCCCTCGCCAGAGCACCACTGCTTTAAAGTAATTAAAGAGCAGCATGAGTTATATAGAAAATTGCAGCACTGTAGGCATGAGACGTATAATAACTTTAAGGACATCCTTTTACAAATATACTGGATACTGCGTACTGTATGATATAGAAATGGATATGAAGTGTTTTTTATGTGGATTAGTTAACCTTACATTTTATAAGTAATGCATTTTTGTCAGAGCAACCTAAATGTAATTCTTTAGCAATTTCTTCACAAACAGAGGTGAACCAAAATGAGACTTATGTATCTGTGGAGGATGCCTGAGGGATCAGCTATGTACCAGTCAGTGATGATAGTGGTGGTGATTATGGTGAAGAATAACAAACTCTGATAGGCTTGTCTAAAATTTATTCTCTATAAATAGCATGCTCACCATACATCTCTAAAAGAAGACACATCTGATGTTGTCCGTCAAAAGAAGAAGTATCCAAAGAAGCCCAAAACTGAGAGTGTAATAAATCCTCAGCAATCAACTACTGAGCCTCTGCCCGTGATCAGTAAAAGTGATATCAAACAATATGACTTCCACAGTTCAGATGAAGATGAATTCCCACAGGTGATATATGCCATATGTATGTTAGTGTAGATCATTCTTTGTACATAATAAGGAGAGGAGAATGTTGAAAGGAAAAGAATGTAAACTAGAAACTATTTTTATTTACACTTTTAAAAATTCAGATCATTTGTCTACTCTTTCATAGTAATTTTCTATTAGAAGGCATATAACAAATTAATGGTAATTTAGAATCCAAAAAGTTAGTTTTGCTTGTACAAAGATTTAGTTGATTTCAGTAGGTTTTAGCATTTTCATTTTTGGACACCTTTCCATGATAGATGCTGTTCTGTGACATCTCATTTGGGATTTTTTTGTCTCTATCATTGTATAATTAGAAATGAAAGCAGCGAAACATACATTCTGCATGCCTTTTAATCTTTTAAAATAGATTTTACTGTTCTTAACTCATTTAAAGTTGTACTTTAGTTACATTTTAAATGCAGGGAAGTGTTGGAAGCTTTTATGATAGCAAAATGTTGGTGATTACATTTTAAAACCATATTTAATTGTCTGAAGGTGCCCTCACCAGTATCGGAGCCTGAAGAAGAGAATGATCCCGATGGATCCTGTGCATTCAGAAGAAGAGCAGGATGCCAGTATTATGCTGTAAGTTTTATGAAGACATGTTCCTTATATAGTTCAGGGGTCTTCAACCTTTTAAAGCTGGGGGCCGGGTCATGCTCCCTCAGACTGTTGAGCGGCCTGACTGGTGGTCACATTTCCGGTGTTGGTGGCAGCAGCGGTGACCACCCCCGAGCCCACCACAAACCCCAAAAGCCCCCCCCCCCCCACAACTCCCCTGCTTACTGCCTGGAGGAGCTGTATTCTGTGTGTGAAGGAAATGCACCCATGGCTTCCAGAAATGCCCCCCACAGCCACCGGAAACGTGGCTGCTTAATTTAATTTTAATTTAATAGTCATATTTATATATATGCCGCCCACTCAGGTAGAACCCGACTCAGGGCGACATTACAACAAGTTCTAAAAACACATAAAAACACTTTAAAAGACCCATGTCCCACCCACTTTAAAAGACCCATATCCCACCCACCCATCCCACCCACTATAAAAAGAAGAAGAGAGAGTTCTTAATTGTTTACATAAGCCAGCAGGCGGGGACCGTGTGCCCATTCGGGCCCCACACCTGCCCTGCCAGCCAGGTCTTCAATCCTTTCCTGAAGGGCACCAATTCTCTTTGAAGCCTTAGATCTGTTGGCAGGAGGTTCCAGAGGGTTGGTTCGGACACGGAGAAGGCCCTCCTTCGGGTGCTGGATAGATGTGCACCCCTAGCTGATGGCACTATTAGAGAGCCTCTCCGGTCCGCTCTGGTTGGACGGGCAGACACTCTTGGGACGATGCGGTCTCTAAGGTATCCTGGCCCACTGCCATGTAGGGCACCTTGAATTGCACCTGGAGACAAACTGGTAACCAGTGCAGCTCCCAAAGTAGCGGTGATGCGCGGGCATATCGTCCGCATCCCATCACCACCCGGGCTGCCGCATTCTGGACCAGCTGCAGCCTCCGAATGGTCGTCAAGGACAGCCCCATGTAGAGCGCATTACAATAATCTAGTCGGGAAGTGACCAGAGCGTGGGTGACCATAAGCAAGGAGCCACGGTCCAGGAGCGTGCGCAACTGGCAAATCACCCGAAGTTGGGCAAAAGCCCTCCTGGCCACAGCCGCTACCTGTTCTTCTAGCAGCAGCCGCGAGTCCAGAAGTACCCCCAAGTTGCGCACTGGGTCTGTCTGGCTGCTTCCATTGCTGCCTCAATTGTTTTCTCCTTAGTTTGGCTTAGCATGTCCCAAACAGCACTCTGTAGCAAGGTAAATGTTGTAAGCCTTACAACATCCGCCCTGCTACAGAGCACTGTTAAGGACACTTCAAACCAAGTGAAGGAGACAAGGATTTTGGTGGTGGCGGCAGCTGGAGCAAGGGCATGGGCTCAATGATTTGGTGCTGTGGGCCAGATCCGGCCCACGGGCCATAGGTTGAGGATCCCTAATGTAATTCTTTCAACACAGAAAGCAGATGTTTTATTAGAAGAAAAGCTCAGAATCTTTTTTTGGCGTTACCCTCCATTCTCTTTCTACTCTTTGTATTTTCTGGAATAATAGAAGTAATCTTGCTGACTCTTAGGTTCTGTATAAGACACCCCCAAAGAACTAGACTTCCCACAAAGACCTAGAAAACAAGCCAGAGACAGCCTGAAAGATATGGTCTGTTCCAGATTAGTGAAATATTGATGTCTTTAGGTGTATGTTTGTCGGTATGGACTCCCAGATTTCTTCCTGGAGAATTCTTGAGAAATTTTGAGAATAGGAATCCATTAAAAAAACAACTAATGGCACAGTCCTACTGAACATATGGTTGGTTCATCTGTAGGTTTTGCTGAAAAGAGTTGTACAACTTTAAGGAGAGAATACAATGGCTGGGAAATTGGTTCTTGCTGTCAAATTGGTTCTTGCTGTCAAATGAAACATGGAGGTGGAATCAGTCTAAACAATTCCAGAGGCTAAATATTTTTTTAATAGAAAATGACTACATTTGTAAATGAACACTATTAAAACACACTTGTTTTAGAATATTGGAGTAAATTCTGTTGAAGCATCTTACACAGTGGCTTGAATTTGGGAAATTTAACCACTGTCTGTAATATATAAGTAAGGTAGGCTGTTCATACTGACTTAACATGCATTCTTTTGTGTACTCTTTTACATTTATTTTCTTTTTTCACCATATGTTGTCTGGCTTTCTTTGTAAAGTCGTTTCTACCTCTTGAAATTTTAAAAAAAATGACTTGGCATGGTGTCTGCCTTTTATAGCGAGAAAGAGTCCTTGTTCACAGAAAGTGTTTCTGCTCAGTCTGAGAGAAGCCACTCTCTTTGGACTCAAGCACAACCCTATGAACCCAGGTCCCATAGTAATCAGTGTAGCATTTTAAATTGAGCCATAGGAGAACAGAAGGGAATGAAATGGTCTGCTTCTACCAGCTCAATACAGTTCAATGTGCAAACACAATGTCATGATTTTTCTTATGTGTTGCTTGTTTTATCTATTTCTGTCTCAGTAACAAAATATCCATTGTTTTCCTACAGGCTCGTTTGGACCAAACTAATATTCCTCATGAGAATTCAGAACAGGTAGAATTGGATAAGCTAAGGTATAGGCATTGCCTTACAACACTTACTGTTCCAAGAAGATGTATAGGATTTGCAAGAAGACGAGTTGGGAGGGGTGGAAGGTAAAAAGACATATATTATCTTGTTGTTGCCTCCTTTTTAAGAGAATTCAACTCACATAATCTGCATATATGTTTTATTTCATTTGCCTACTTTCTGTCTTTACAACATAGGGTGCTGATGGACCGGATAGCCACAGAACATGATCTTGTCCTGAAACAGATTGATCCAGATATGCTAAACAGTTATTCAAGCTCTTCCCAAAATCTAGACTTTACTTCAAATTTTTCACGGACCAATGCTTCCAATAAAACTTGTGAAAATAGACTTTCTCTTTCTGAAATACTAAGCAATATCAGATCATGTCGACTACAGTGTTTCCAACCAAGGCTACTAAACGTACAGGACAGGGATAGTGAAGAATGTACCTCACGGAAACCAGGGCAGGCTGTGAATAATAAAAGAGTTTCTGCACCATCTGTAGCTTTATTGAACACCAGCAAGAATGGCATTTCAGGTATGCAAGGATTTGCAATGTTAAACTCAAAATACATATTTGTTGCTTATATTTGGGATCCAGCTAAAGTTTCTAGCAATGAGAATAAGGTGAGTGGATTGTGAGATAATTGCAGAAAAATAAAAATTAATAATGTATGTGTATTTTGTATGTTTATATAAGTACTTTGTTCCATTATAAATTTTTATATAAGATCATATAGGCATATTTGTTACTACTGATTTAAAAACTAAGGAAAACCACAGATTTGAAATAGAAAGGGGATACAGCTTCCATGATAATGAATAAAACATGGAGAGAAGCACTGAGCAAGCAATTCTGTGTACATTTTATGGGAATACACTAGCAAACACAGCTAGGCTACTGCTGAACGCAACACATACATGATCAGGCTAGACTCGGTATTGCAAGAAATGTACAGCGTGCATTCATTGTCTTTTAAATAAGTGATTGTATTGATAGCTGTTCTAACCTAGGGTAAATAGCAATTCCATCTAAATCATTAATGCAACCCTAAATCCATCCTGTCGCACACCATTACATTTGAGAGTAGCAAATGAATACACATGTACCTGCTGCACTGAAAATATAACATTTCAATAGATTTCGAAACTTGGGTAAACAGGGCTTCTCACTTTAAGGAAAGAACAATTGCAATTGCTGAAATCCTCTTGTGTAAACAATCCTTTTGCAAGTCATGCACAGTAAGGGATCATACCAGGGACACTTAACTGGTCACTGCTAATGCAAGAGCTCTAGGTTTGGATTTTGGATTACCCCAGTGTGAGTGTTGTCATTTGCCTTATAATACCTACGTTTATGCAAGAGGATTTTGGCTAATACTTTTGATTTATAACCTAAACCTATTTTATTACTTGAACAAACTGATATCTCATTTATTGCAATATTTATATAAGTACTATCATGTTTTAGCATGCATCTAAAAATATAAATATATATATTATAATATATATATTTGTTTTTTAAATGTCTCAAGGTGGGTATCACACAAGAATTTCAGACATTGACAGTGTTCAGTATACTGGACCTTCATTAAAAGTAAAAGTATGCAAAGGTTTAGAATCGCAGAAACAGAAATGACTTAAGTTATAATACTGTGCATGTTTTTGGGAAGGAACTTCTATTGATCTTTACTTACTCAGGAGGTTAATTGTGAGTTATTTTTGAGTAGACATGCATAGGATTTTACTGTCAAATTTGTACAGGCAGAACTGCATGTTTATACAATCTTGGATAAAGAGAAACAGAAAGCTGCAAACTGTTACACTCTGTTCTTTTCAAGCGCATGTGTTTTAGTTTTTGTCATGAGAAGTAGAAGAAAATAAAAGTTGTAAATTAAAAACTTCAATCCATAGAATAAAGAAAAGAGCATATTTTAGATAATTGTCCTGTACAGTCGTATAAGAACAGTAGCATACAGTATTTGGAATCGCTTGAATTCAATAATATACATGGCACTTACTTTTCTACAATGTTGGCAAAATTGATATCTTACATAAGTCTTCCTACTATACACTTTGAGTGAGTAAAACTTTCTTTTAAAAAACATTTTCATTGAAAGATTATTTTTCTAGTGATCCTCTAAATATTTTGGAAATAGGAGGAATTGGTGGGAGAGGCACATGAGTTTTGTTTTCACCAGTTCTTTCCCAATCAAATATTGGAATTTAAGTTTTTCCAGCTTTATTTCTGGCTCTTATATGTGTTGCCAGTAATACAGATGCAGTATCATACAGTCTAGGTTTTCTTTAAAGTATTTTCTATAGGTTAGCTAATATAGCTGAAATTAAGTTATTTGGTGTGATAAATATTGATTGATGTGCTATCAGGGTGCAGTGGTCTGTCACTGCAGTTGGCCATAAAAGGTTCTTGCAATGAAGATAAATTACTCAAAGTAAATTACTCTAAGTAAATTACTCAAAGTAATTACTGCTATTACATAGTGGCCAATGGTAACTTGCAGTGTGTGCCTCCCTGGTAAACAGCGAGTTTTCATTGGGATTCTCATGGTGTATACACACAAGCATCAAATCAGTGTACACATGCAGACCCAAGAATCATAGGGATGATTTGTTTTCTGGGAGGAATAGATGGAAGGTTACGATGTGGCTTGTGCTAAGTCATGGAATTTTGGCCATTGAGAGTTAGTGGTATGTATATTCAACTTTTTTTAAAATGTGAGGTAGAAAAATTCTGTACTAAAACAATCTATTGTCTGCCAAAAAGAGTTGAGTAATAGTTTATAAGAGCTAACGAGTTCAGCTTCAACAGTGTTGCATACACTTCTTTTTAAAGCTGTTTTTCCTATTAAGCATTCTTCACATCTTCATTGGAAGAAGGAAATTTGGTTATCAGTACATGACTACTGCCCCTGAGTGTGGTATGCCTTATGCAGGCTATCCATCTTATTTCTGCAATTTCACCACCCACTGGTGACTACTTTTGAAACATATCCCATCAACAGTGCTGAGAATTGGGAGATTGTGTTTGCTTGTTTATTAACTTTGCATGCCAGCTTTCCATCAAGATATGCATGGTGGTTTAGTTTCAAATAATAAAGCAAAAAAGACTTTGTTACAGCATTATTTCTCAGGCCATTGAGAGTCTCTTCAGGAACTTGTTGCTTGAACGCTGCATCATGCCTCCTCTGTATTCTCCCAGGACTAATAGATATTAATCGGATGTAGTGAAGGTGGAGAAGAAGTCTCCCCCCCCCTAAATAAATAAATGAATAATCACATTTACTTGTGGCCTAAATACAGATCTGTACCACAAGATATCTATAACATGCGTTATGTTCTAATAAATTAGTAATATTTTAAATAACTTTTTAATTGTTTCTTGCCTTTTCTAAGCAACATAAATACAAAATAGTTTAGTTGTTTATGTCAGCTGCAATAGGCCCTTAAATTTTCTGTATAAATAAGAGGGATAAAGACCAATTCTTTGTTATGTAATTCTTTTGAATCCTATATTTCCTCTGACGATTGCTGAAAAAGAACTAGCACTCCAAATAATTGTGTTGTTGACAGGTCAGTGGTCTGATACTACATCAGGATTAAAAATGATTCTGATTCTGATTCTGATGATGATGATAATAATAATAAATGCTTGAATTAAATTAGGATATTGTAACCAAATTAGTTCCATGTACTAAGATTATTTGTTCTGATTGTGATTGCCTAAATCTAACCCAATAAATGTATGTTGTGTATTTTCATAGCAGTCTTTACAACTACCCTCTAAATTAGCTAAGAATTGCCCTACTCATTTTACAGCTTACTCTTGAAGCTATAGTTTACTTACAGTGGTGTACTTAAGGCCATCCAGTAAATTCTTGGCTATGAGCATCAAAGCTAATAGTCTACAAACTAAGGGATGAAACTCATGTTCACAACTATTGCATTGTGCCAGTTCTTAGTATACTTAATTTGAGTGACTGAAAATTATCTTTTAAGTGTCCAAGATGTATCCACAAAGCAATCCATAGTAAAAATTTACTCCAAATGCAATCTATGTTCCGCCTGCTCACTGAACCTCTCCCCTGCATCCTCCTTTACTGTAGTACCATCTCTATATTGAATAGAGGGCAATTTAATCACCATGATGGTTTTTTATCCTCAGAAGTATGACTAGGTTTGTGCTGTAATGCAGGAAAATGGCACAACTTTCAGACAACTAAAATTTGAGCACATTTTACGAAATGCTACGGACAAGGGAAATAAATTGTTGCTGTTGATAACAAATGGTAAGAAATATAACACTGCTGACATTCAAACAGTTATGTCACAGATAATGATCACAACAACATTAAATGTTCTTTCTGGGACACAGCTGTCCAATTTCTTCAATAAAAAAGTGTAATCTACTGCCCAAAAGTTTTAAACAGAGATCTACAGACCCTTTGCAACTTATATGAGGATAAAAAGTAGATTTATTATGTAGGAAGGCTATGTCAATGTTGCATAATTAGGAATTAGCTGCAATTTGGAAAAGACCCATTCCACAGAATAGATTTCTTTATAGATTGACTATAAATCATAATATTCTCTTTTGCCTTATTCCCCAGGTTCAGCAACAGGAAAACCATTTAGTAAAAATGTCTAGATTTCAGGGGGAAATTATCCTTTTTCACATTGTGATTTATTAAGAAGTATTAAAAAACTAATATTGCATGCTACTGTGAAAAGTCATGTAGTCTGTCATTCTTCTTCGTAGACATTTCTAACCATTGGGAAGTGGTTTAGAATCCTGCTTTTTATATATTACTTTATTTGTGTTTTCTCATTAATGGATGGTAATTTTAGTGGAAGAATTGGAAGTCTAGTAGCTATTAGTTAGCAAATATTCACTTGCCAAAGATGATTGGCATACTCAGAGGTCATGTTTTTGAAATCCTTTCAGTTGAGTGTGGTCGATTGAAGGCTGTGTTGGGTATAGAAACACTGTTACTCTAGTCATTGGGTTGGGAATAGAAACCAGGGGTATATCCTTTGCAGAATAAAGCTCCTGTAACTCTTTGTGCCTATGGGCAGCTCCTGTGGGTGGGTGACTAACTGGGTATTTCAAATCCATTTGTTAGAAAGGGAAAGGGAAGTTGCTATTAGTCTTTGAAACAAGGTGTGTGGGGTAGGGTTGCCTTGTCTATAATCTGATTAGCTTTCCTAATTCTGGGAATCTTTGAAACAGTGTCCTGTTGTGTAGCTCTGCCAGTGTGACATGAGTGACATCACTGTCACTGATTAAAAAGTTTCTTTTCTGGTTTAGAGGTGCATACTATGTCTTATTATGGTAGGCTGCATGTGCATCATCACTTTAAAGAGAAAGTATAATCTGTGGCAATTTGCAGCTGTTACTCCTGTTTTGCAGATGAAGTTAGGCAATACAGTACAGTGGTACCTCACCTAAAGAGTATAATGCGTTCCACGGGATTGCTCTTTAAGCAAGTTTGCTCTTTAAGCGAAACATCATTGTAAGTGTCCAATTGTGACTTCTGGCGGGGGGATTGCGAACCCTGATTTCATTAAGTGAGTAAGTCCGGCATTTTTATTTCTTCATTCAGATTCAGTATCATAGTGTGCTGCTTGTTTTATTATTGGCTATTGTCAATGTTACCTTTGACAATGTTTTAAATATTCCATGTAAACTCGATGTTACACCTGTAGTAGATACAATCATGCCAAAGCAGGAACGCTGTCCATAGAGCACTTCTGCCATCACAATGTGCAGTTGGTCTAACTTGTGCAATCGACTTGTGTGGTCCTTGTTGTTGGGGGGAATTGGTATATTTGGCCATTATTATTGAATCAGAAACTTTGTCACAGTAGAGACAAGGGCTCACCATATGTACGTTTTAGACTGTAGGGGTGGTAGTTCAGTTCTCCAGTATCCCTACTGGGAGAAGTGACAGCCTGTTTGGCAAGATCACAATTCCAGGGTGCCTCCAGAAGAAGAGAATGGTAGACCATTTCTGAGTTCTTTGTAGTTAGAAAACCCTGGAAATAATCGCCATAAGACAGAGGTGACTTGATGGCACATTCTAGAATTTTTCATATTTTGATACATCCCCATAGGAGAGAAAATACTACATGCAGAAAACCAGCATTTTTCCTCTAACTCTTTTTGTTGTATTGCCTTACCATTTCCTTTTCTTACAAGAGGAATGTAATCATTTTTGCAATCTGCCTCCTGCTATCTGAATTGGTTCAACACATTATTGTATGGTAAACATATGGGCAAGATACCAGTTAAAAAATTAACGTGTTGATTGACAGGGTTGAATTTCACATAGAACCATTTGTGTTCTTAGTTTTCCATGTAATCAAACCTTGGTGAGTTGTCTCTAGAACACCAGATTTCTGCCATTGACATTTTATGGGGGTACAGTTTTATAGCTTAAAACTGTGTGTATATGGATCCATGTGATCAATCTAGGAACACATAAATAATAAAGCCTTGGTTCATCAAATTATAACACTTGCAATCCTAACAGTACAATCCTCTGTATGCTTCCTCAGACATAAGTCCTATTGAGTTCATTCTGGCTTTATCCCAGAAAAGTGGAAATAGGGTTGCAGCTTCCCAGCATTAATAAGTATTTTTAAATACCCACAAAATTGATTCAGAAACTGTCCAGTGTTTTATTTATCCCATAATTTAAGTATGGGGTTTATTATAAATCTTTCATTTTTCTGATTTTGGCAGATGTTCTAATTATATTAGGTGATAATTATAAAATATAGAACAGGGATTCTCATCCTACAGCCCAGGAGCTGGATGCAGCCCACGACACCATTTCATGTCCCCGGAAGTGCCATGTGTGGCAGGCAGGGAAAAAATGGCCATCCAGCCCCTGAAGCTGTCTGAGGGAATGTGACCTGGCCCTTGGCTTGAAAAGGTTGAGAACCCTAGTGTAGAAGATAGGCTTCTATGTTCCTAGAAGATCATTCTATGTTCCTAGAAGATCAGTTCTAGTGCTTAGTTATGTGAAGTATGTGCAAAGACTGTTTTTGAGTTTGATATTCAGAATCTGATGTTTTCAAAAATTGAAATCCTGCTTTAAAGAACTGTAGCTACTTCTCCAAACACATCTATGCAGTAAAAGTTAGCAGGCTGAGGTAGTTATATATGCATCTCTTTTTGATGATATATAATTTTACCTTGCCACAAGTGCTTCAGAAAATAAGACGTTGGTGCTTCTCCTTAGCCTTGGGATTCTTTTTCCTTGTTAAGATATAATGCTATGAACACAAGGACTATCACAATAGAATAAAAAGAGGGAAACAAAAAATTATAGCATAACACAAAATTGTTAATAAGTTGAAGAATTTGGGGATCTGCTTTTCCCTCATTGACTTTGCCTTGTCGCCGTTCATTTAAGTTCTGCTATATTTTTAGGAAAGCTGGCTGGATGGTTCATTATGTTAGGTTTCTGGCTGTGGAGCCAGAGGTTGGGAGTGCAATTCTTGATGGTGCATCCTGTGAACAAGCTGCACCATCCCAGGAAGCCCCAGGAAGAAGGGAATGGTAAATCAATTCTGAATATGCTGTACCTAGAAAATGCTGGAAATCAGAATTGACTTGATGGTACACAATTGACATTATATTGTAGGAAGTTAGTTTCAGACCTCTTGTTTTCAAACATTTAGCTGTATTTATTTATTTTAAAAATACAGAATTGGGTTTTTAATGACATGAAGTTTGAGTAACTGGTTCACAAAAATGTACCTAAAAACATACCTGTGAACTTGAGCTTCAGGTTCATTGCTAATTTGAGTTATGAGTTTCGCATTCTGGGATGAATACAACTGAGAAAATGACTGTACCACTTGCCAAAAACAAAACCCAAAACATTTTGAGACTGATTTCTCATGTGCCTTATTTTATATAGCTGTTTTGCTTATTACATATTAAGGCATAGCTATGCTGTGTGTATGAGTTTGAATGTGTCTAAGTGACACCTGAGGCTCTTGATTCTCTTCCCACAAACTTAGAAAAAAATACAGACACTGAAATTATGTAGTCTTTTATTTTCACTGAATCTCAGTTTCATACCACTTATGAACCAGAAGATGTGTTCTTAAACCAACTCTGGCCACTACAACAAGCCAGTTTAACAATCCATTACTTGATACTGCCTTTTTAAGAAATTTACAGTAAGCCAGGATTTCTGAGAGGTAGAACTAAGAACTGTAGAGGTCCTTTTCCTGAGTGCACAAGAGAAGTATCCTAATGCTTCTCATAGATTTATAGCAGCACATATGTACTTTAAAATGATGAGTTATATAGAGATATAAAATTTCTGAAAATGTTAAAGTGATTGAAAAAATGGAAATTTTGGGGTGAAATTGGAAAAATTACACAGTGGTTTTTGTTTTTTTACAGATTGAAAGTCACTGTTACTTTAGGAAAAACTAAGTACAATTGGATTTGACATAAATTATCACAATTGGTATATTAAAAAATACAGCGTATTCACATAATTATTACAAATAGAATTTACTTTTATTTCTTTTTTCCAAATTTTATTTGTAATTGTATCAAATGGAACAACAATCTCCTGAACTGTATGGAACTCTGGTTTTGCTAGTGTATGTGGAGCAGGCAAAAAACAATTTTTAAAAATCCAGAAGATACCATAAACATTAGTAACAAAAAAAATTTATATTTCCTCTTCATATACTGTACATAGTTTTTTTTAGAAATGATTTGGAGAATATGTGAACGCCTTGTCTTAAAATTTTTATTCATCATGCTAAAATAAAACATTCCAAAACCAGTTTTCTTTCTTTTTTCATTTTTTCAAAAAAACAAACAAAAAAAAGCTTAGAAAATGGGAGGAAGGTTTTTTTCTGGGTCTTCACATTTCTATGCAAAATATATTTTACTCACCTTTAGAAAAAGGAAATGGAACTACATGTTATGTACAAATGCCCACCCGGGCAACGCTGGGTACCCCTGCTAGTATTTTCTCTCTAAAAGTAATACCTGTGTAGGAAAAACTTCCATATTTCCTTTTAAGGTGAATTAGAAAGCAGAGTTCTTCTTTGTCACATAGTAGTCAATCACAGTGAAATTTCCAAGGCCATTACTTTTTGTTGTTGTTGTTCAGTTGCACAGTCAATTCCGACCCTTTGCGACCCTATGGACCATTGTCCTCCAGACACCTCTTGTCCTCCACCATCCTCCTCAGCCCGCCCAGCTCTGTGCCCATTGTGTCTACAATACCATCTAGCTATCTCATCTTTGGCCGCCCCCTTCTTTTGCCCTCCACCTTTCCCAGCATCAAGGCCTTCTCAAGTGAATCCTCCCTTCTCATTTGATGTCCAAAGTACTTCATCTTCATCTTTACTATTTGACCTTCCAATGAGCAATCAGGGTTGATTTCTTCTAAGATTGACCTATTGGTTCTCGCTGTCCAGGGGACTCTCAAAACTCTCCTCCATCACCACATCTCAAAGGCATCTATTCTTCTGCGCTCAGCTTTCCTTATGGTCCAGCTCTCACAACCATGCATTACCACCGGGAATACCATTGCTTTGACTATACGAATTTTTGTTTTCAAGGTGATGTCTCTACTTTTCACTATGTTCCCCAGGTTTCTCATAGCTTGTCTCCCCAGAATCAGTCTTTTGATTTCATGGTTGCAGTCACTATCTGCAGTGATCATAGATCCTAAGAAAGTAAAAATCTGTCACTGCTTTTACGTCTTCCCCATCTATTGTCCAGGAACTGATAGGGCCTATTGCCATTATCTTCGTTTTCTTGATATTGAGTCTCAAGCCAGCTTTTGCACTCTCCTCCTTCAACCCAATCAAAAGATTCTTTAGGTCTTCCTCACTTTCTGCCATTAGGTTGGTATCGTCTGCATAGCTCAAATTGTTGATGTTTCTCCCAGCAATTTTGATCCCATATTATGATTCCTCCATTCCTGCTTTTCACAGTATGTGCTCTGTATATAAGTTGAATAATCAGGGTGACAAAATACAGCCTTGTCATACTCCTTTTCCTATTCCCAACCACTCTGTCATTCTGTGTTCTGTCCTAACTGTTGCTTCTTAATTCATGTACAGATTTCTCATGAGGCATATGAGGTGTTCTGGTATTCCCATCTCTTTAATTACTTTGCTTGCCTATAAATTCAATGATTATACCAAATGTGCTGTTGCTTTTTACTTCTTGAAGGATGTAGCTGCTTTTCAAAACACAGGCAAGATTATGTTAGTGTTTGAAAGAAAAGGCAAGAATTAGTCAAGAAGATTACCGATCTTTAGAGTTGTACCAGAACTATTCATTGGTGACTGAATAATTCTTTAGTAGCAATTTGAATTGCAGTTGTTACCTGAAGCTGTAAAATAGTCACTTTGCTGGCTCATTTGGAAATGTTAAGTGTCATATCTTAAACTGTATTTTCAGATGGCTTTCCTCAACTATTGTTTTTTCTACTATCGGAACTGAGACACTTTTAAATCAACCATTCATTCCTAGATAGGAAGTATCTCTTGACACTGGCTCATGCATTGGTAATTTTGATAATTGATTACTGTAATACCCTCTATGCGGGGCTGCCTGTGATGATGGTACAGAAGCTGTATTAGGTGCAGAATGCGGCTGTAAAACTTGTGTTGGGATTGCAGAATTTGATCTCATTTCCCTGACACTAGCCCACCTGCATTGGCTATCTGTTGGTTTCCATGCCTGATTCAAAGGTTTTAGTATTAACATAAAAAGCACATGGTGTTGAGAGCTCTATACGTGCTGGAATGCCTCCTTGACAAACCATGTTCAAACAACATGCTTCTATCTGGTAGAGAATCCTAAAAATCCTTAACAAGAGTACATTCCTTTAGAGTGGTAACTGTGAACCTCTGGAGCAACGTACCTACTAATGTTCATTGGCTCCCCAACAGTACAAATTTTTCAAAAGCTAGTAAACACAGAGCTGTTCAAAGAGGCTTTTCCTAACATCTTGCCTCCAAAAGATTAGATTTTTTTTGTTTACAGCTGGCATAAATCCATAGGATTTTGGTTTGTTGTATCATTGTTATTTATTTTGTGTATGTCTACATTGTTAACCGCCCAAAGTAACTATCCACATTAGTTGGGTGGTATAAAAATCTATCAATAGATTGTCTCCCAAGAAAGCAAGTTATTGACAATAGGATCCCAGTTTATAGCAATTCTGGAAGATTTGCTTTCATGAATCTTCTGTACATCGCTAAACTGTAAATCCTGCTTTTGTGGATCTTTTGAATTATGTTGTGCTGATGAAGTTAAACATAGTTTTCCTCTCTTCAGTAACAGGGGGTATCACAGAAGAACAATTTCAAACACACCAACAACAGCTAGTTCAAATGCAAAGACAGCAACTTGCTCAGCTCCAGCAGAAACAGCAGTCTCATCATTCCTCCCAACAGACACATCCAAAAGTACAGGTAATGTTTTATTCTGAAAACAACAACAGGGTTTTTAAAAATATCCCAAAAATATAATTCTAGAGCTAATTCTGTGTCTGAATGTATTTCCTTTGTTGGACTTGAAACCTCTGAAGGCTAAAAGCTGAAGTCTGTAAGATTATATCACACAGTGCATATTTAATCTGTATGCCTAGCCCGGAATTGTCTTACCTCTACACATATACAAAAATAAGTAAGGTGTGACATGGGTGATCACCAACATAGACAAGAACAATTATTATAATTAGAGCAACTGGGAAAAAAGTACAGTACAGCAAACCCCCCGTCCACCCGCCAACACCTATAGAGTGAATCAACAACTGATACATTTTGGTAACCTTTTCATTTTTTGTTTGATGGCTTTACTATATCCTCCTTATTCCAAACATTGTATTTTATGGGAGGACGGATCACCTGCCTTATGTATGCAGCCTTTGCTCCTCACAAATTCCTTCTCTTTTGTTGTTAGCAGATTATGTGAGTAAAGGTTTTGCAACCAGGCATTCATTAATAACTTTTAAGTACAGTGTCAGAAATAAAAGTTATTTAATAGTGTAACATTATTTAGTTTCATCAGAGAGATTAGTTTGATAGGACCAGTGAATGATTAACCAAACATTTTTATGTTCACAAAAGCACAAACCATTTTTTTGTTATTTGTTGTATTTTGTAAAATACAGTATGAATTAATTAGCCAGAGTCCTGTTGGCCAATGGATATGCAGTGGTACCAAGTGGGGTAGTGAATTGCTGCTAGCTACCATGTTGCCATGTGTATGTTAATGTAACCCATTTATGTGATTGTAGCAAGATGCGCAATAAGGGTTACAGCTAGCAGCTGTTCACTGCTGCAATTTACATATACTTATCCCATATAAATAATCAATGAAATTTTGGTCACTGTTAGTTAGAATGTGACAAACAACTGATTAACTACTTTGTTTCCAAATGTATTTATAGAGAAATGTTGGTCAGATCCTAGAAACTGCATGTTAACATTAACACATTAACAACTTATTTTTTCTGGTATCTGTGTGAAAAATATGTTTTTTCCTAAAAAGTCCCAAGTGGGTACTCACACTTTTTCAGTTTAGCACTTTAAGAAACTTGGCTTGCAAAACAGGCCCCATTAAAGGGTATCTCAGAAAGCTGCTTGTCTAGCCAACTACAGAAGTTGTAGCAAGCTTATTCCTGTTTCACTAATAGAAATAGAAATAAAGTAATAATTAGAAATAGAAATATTTCTAGAAACAATAGAAATAAAGTAATAATTAAAATAGTGGCTTCAACCCTTCATGGGTAATTTAATAATGATATCATCGGAGCAAAGCCATATAGAACTGCTTGTTTAAGTATCTGGCTGTGGAACCAGAGGTTGGGAGTTCAGTTCCTCATTTTGCCTTCTTGATGAGCTGAACTTGGTGATCTATATAGCCATGGTGCAACACTACTGTAATTCTGTAAAAACAGAATTGGCAAACTTTTAATATCAGATTTTATTGGAATTTACATGGAACATCATCTTTAAAACAGCTCCCCCGGTGGCTTAGTAGTTAAACACTGAGCTGGAGACTGGAAGGTCTCTGCACTTAGGGACATAAAAGGAGCCTCATTATGGCGTCCCCTAAAAATCCTTTCAATCAAGAGTAATCTCTGACACAAAATTGTTATCATCTTTTTAAAGAACACCAGCTAAAAGCTTGGTCCTTAAGTCAGCATCAATCAATCAATCAATCAATCAATCAATCAATCAATCAGTTTAATTTATATCCCACCTTCCTCAGCCGAGGCCAACTCAAGGTGGCTAACAACATAATCCAACAAAGTAACAATAAAAGGATAATACAGAGATACAATAAATTCAAAATGGAAAACAATCCATTGAGGCTCTCTTTCCCTCTCCACTTAAAAATTCCATATGTGCCTCTTGATGGATCGTTTCTGGAGCAGCTGGGATAGCTTCTGTTTGAGATGTAGATGGAAGTATTTGTGTTTACTTGATGCAGTCCTTGACCTTCAATTACCTGCTCTTTGTTTACTTCCTGTGAAGGAGGTCAATTGAAAAGCTGAGTGATAGTAATAGCAATTACACTTACTTACCTCCTCATAGCACTAAGTGCACTTTCTGGGTGGTTCACAAGTGAAGGTCTGGGGTTTCTTTCTCTGTTTCTGCATTGAACTGAGCTATCCTTTGTTTACTTGATGGGGAAATGTCCAAATTGGTAAGAACATTGGTGTTTGTTTGTGTGTGCATACAAGGTGAAACTCGGAAAATTAGAATATCGTGCAAATGTCCATTCATTTCACTTAAAAGGTGAAACAAATATATGAGATAGACCTACTACATGCAAAGCAAGAGATGTCATGCCTTAATTCATTATGATTGTGATGACCATGGCGTACAGCGTATATGAGATTATGTGATGATTATGGGGTACATGAGATTGGGGGGTTAGGGTTTTCATAAGCTGTAAACCATAAGCATCAATATCATAACAAAGTAAGACTTGAACTATCTTGCTTTGCATGTAATGAGTCTATCTCATATATTTGTTTCACCTTTTAAGTTGCATTACTGAACTGAATGAACATTTGAACGATATTCTAATTTTCTGAGTTTCAACTGTATGTAGCTGTGGTCCCTCAACATACATGGGTACATCTCTTGGTTATGAGAAGGTTATGCATCTGAACATAAATAATTGCACTTTCTAAGATAAATAACTGACTGATAGACTTAGAAGTTTGAAAAACTGAGATTATGCAATCCGTAATCTCTTGACTCTTTGATGTAATCTTGAATAAGGGTACCACTAGATCTGGATCATGTTTCAATATTTATTCCTGTTTGTATTGTAAGAGACATTGTGTTGTTTCACTACTATCCTAGTAGTCTATTGAATGATAATTTTTGTTATTAACTCCCCAGGGCTCAAGTACCTCTGACTGTATGTCAAAAACACTTGACTCAGCCAGTGCCCATTTTGCTGCATCTGCAGTGGTGAGTGCACCTGCTCCCACACGAAGTGAGGTGACAAAAGAACAGAGCAGCACCAGCCACAATATTAATGGTGTTGTTCAGCCAACAGGTACGAATTCTTGTTGTGTAGTTAGTTTTTTTTATTTTCAAATGAGAAAGTTAAAGTTTGTAAGGTGCCCCTTCTTGTTCCTCTCCTGCTGGAGGTTGGACATCCTTGACTTTGGATGCAGTCATTGTTATATATGATGTTCTGCTAAATCCAACCCAGTCTCGCATGCTTTTCAGCTCATACATTCCTTCCTGCAGTCTTCTTTGCTTATTGGAATACTGCTAATGCCTCAATTTTAGTATTTACACCAAAAACAAAGAGAAGACAAATAAAAAGCATAGACTCACAACAGATTTATTTTATGTGAGCTTCCATGGATTGAATTCCTCTAGTTCGCAGAGGTGGAGTATGTCCCATAGGTTTACTCTGGTAAAAGCAGCTTAAGCACTTGAATTTTGCTGAAATACTCTCTTATAAGAAAAAGAGAGAATATTAAAAATACATATACAGTTGTGGGGATAAGAACTATGACGTCTGTTAAATAAACATGCTGGTTGTAATTAGGGCAGCTATGAATGATCTCGGGCTAAAGGCTATTTTTCAAAATTTCCAATGCCTGAGGGCTGCACTCCAAAGGGAGCAAGGCCCTAAATGGAGAAAGGTGTGACCAGAGATTAATTGGATTTTTTAAAAAAATCAAAACATTTAATGCAAAGTTGCTACCATAAAGGTTGCTACAATGAGTGTTAGTTAGCTGTTTAATTGTAACATCTCCCTCACATTCGAGGGACCAAATATTTTTCCTGGGAGTTTAGAGGCCTGACGGGGCTGTGGGGTCCTCAGAACATGTCACTTTGTGAGCCAGTTTATTAAAATAATACCTTTTTTTTGGGGGGGGGGATAGTTCTGGGGACTGTGAGCAGCCATTGGGCCACATGTTGTTTCCCAAATTAATTAGATAACAAAATATCTAATTAACATACAGGTAACTGCTATTCTTACAAGTTCAGTGGAATTCATGTTTAAAATTTTGTTGTCTTTATTTATGTGTAAATGCTCACTTAACAATGAATTAAATTTCGCGATTAAATAAGGCTTTGTTGAGTGGAAGATAAAGTTGTTGAATGAATTATGAGAGACATTCACACACTTGACGGATATTTCTGTTTGTTGGAGCCACACTGGAAAATTTGTTTGGACCCTTTTGTTACCTTCATTTCAAAATCCCTATTGGACATGCACAATCCTTTTCAAACATCTCAGTTGTCTTGGAAGATCTTGTCCTAAATTTAAGAACTATTCCTGACATTTATTCTTTCATAATTTTTCACAGTGACTGAACCTTCCCTAAAATGGTGTCCTCCAGATATGTTAAGCTTCAACTGTCACCACCTTGTAAGTCTTGCCATATCTGGATGGTAACAGATTGAGTTTAGATAGTCTAGATTTCATTGAATGTGTTTGGAATCTTACTAAGTCTGCTTGTATTTGTTTGAACAGCAACGTCAAAAACTCTGTATTCCACCAATATGGCTTTGACATCTAGCCCAGGGATCTCAACTGTACAACTTGTCAGGACAGTTGGCCACACCACCACAAACCACTTAATCCCAGCATTGTGCACAAACAGTCCTCAGACGCTTCCCATGAACAATTCTTGTCTCGCCAACACAGTCCACCTCAACAATGTCAGTGTTGTTTCTCCAGTCAATGTACATATCAATACAAGGACTTCAGCACCATCGCCAACCGCCTTAAAACTTGCCACAGTTGCTGCCAGTATGGACAGAGTGCCAAAGGTGACTCCTAGTAGTGCCATCAGCAGCATAGCAAGGTGTGTATATACTAAAGATAGAATGGTTTTAATATGTCTCTTTGTGCTATGTTCTCTCAAAATAAATCTGGAGTTTATCAATTTAATCCAGACATCTGCACACACACAAAGGTGAATTCCATAGTGGTGTACATTCTGCATATCTTACTCTACTTACTTCTCACATTTATCTGCTAGTTATGGAGAGGTACAGTGACCTGTGAAGGCACTAAAGCTCAGTCTCTAATGGAGTGCCGGAAGACTTATTTGATTACTGTTCTTTTTGGAATTTTAAGAATAGTCTGACATCCTCCCCAACACATCTGTTAAAGATATGTCCGCCTGAGTGGTTAAGACACTGAGCTTGATGACTGGAAGGTCGGCAGGTCAGCAGTTTGAAACCCTGAGTGCTGCATGACAGAGTGAGCTCCTATCTCTGTGCCAGCTCCTGCCAACCTAGCAGTTCAAAAACAAGAAATTGCAAGTAGATAAATAGGTACCACTTTGGTGGGAAGATAAACAGTGTTCTGTACACTCTTGTCTAGTCATGCCTGCCACATGTCCAGATGCAGACAGTGCTGGCTCTTTGGCTGTAAATGGAGATGAGCACCAAACCCTAGAGTCAGATACGACTGGCTTTCAAGCAGGCCATTACCCAATTATAAGGATGTTTTCTTTTTCCTCTTCAGTGAAGACTAAAGCTAGGAAACCAAATCTTGATTGCAGTACTATATTCTGTGTTCCCAGGGAATAGCAGTTATATCCGTGGCCTTGATTTTTTTAAATTAAAACAATTGTTGGCCTAAATCCAGCAGTGGTCACTTGTAGATAGACCGATTTCTGTCAACTTAATCAGGAGGAAGGAACAATTTTCCTTCCTCACTGAAGCCTGCAGTGCATTTCTCAAATATAGTCCATATCCTTCAGGAGCTGGGTTGACAGGTGCTAAGGCTACAAAAGGGAGGAAAATATGTTTTATTAAGCTGTCAGTTCATTACCAGCAAAATATTAAATTTAAGTTAATTTCTAGAACAAGACTGCTTTTTCTGAAATACTGTTTGGAAAAAGTACAGGAAATTGCTTGGTGAAAAGATAAATGGAATATTCTCTCCCCTCCCCCCCTTGTTTTTGTAAATACTATTCTGAACTAAAATTCAGTAGCTAGAATTCAAAAGGAAAATATTCTAGGGAACAACTGCGGAAAAATACAATTTTAATGAATTTCCTTTTTAATTGTTTTTTTTTGGGGGGGGTTGGAATAGTAGCTGTGTTAGTCTGTATTTCAAGCATATCAGAGAGTAAGCAAAATAAAAACGTGGCACATGATATCCACTGATAAATTAATGCTAAATATTGAGAAATTGTCAGCGGAAATATTGATTTTCCTATTTGTAACTATTTTTTTTCTTGTCTTCCCAGAGAGAACCATGAACCTGAAAGATTGGGTTTAAATGGAATAGCAGAGACAACAGTCGCAATGGAAGTGACATAACCTAAAAACAGTGGCTCAACTTGTGCTGATGCTGTAGTCATTTATATTCCAGCTGAATGCAAAACAACACTCTGTGGATCACAGGGAATTAAAATGGACCTAAATGGACTATCATATCGTATATTAAGTCGGTATATATAATGTACATTTTGTAAAATTGGGAAAATCACTACCTTGTAAAATAGTTTATTTGTATCATCAATATTATTTCTGTTACTTGAATAGTAGATATTCATCATCATGCTTTTGCACTTGAATTTGCAACTGAATGGATTTAAAAAATAATTCTTTAATGGGATCATGAGCATGAAATGGGATCCTGCATCACTTGTTTTAATTATTTATTTTGCCATGTTTACATTTTGTATCTTGTAAAAATAAATCCAACTTTGTGTCTAAAAAAACGTTAAAGATTCATAGCTAGGAAAAATTCTTGTAATTTTTTTCTAAAGGAAATGTAAAGTTTTCACTTGGTTCATTTTGTTTCACAATTTTAGATGGACTTTTTGGTAAATACTTTAGTGGCATTTCACTGTCAAATATGAAGTTCAAGGCAAAATAGTATTTTCTATTACTGTGCAGGGGAAAGGGATGGATCGATACATGCAAATTTAATGTAGTAACCCACTTTTCCATATATTTTGAATGTATATTTCTATTTATAATACCAGTTTATAAAAAGTAATTACACAGAAAACCTGACTAGTAAAAATTATGCATCTAGCACATATTAAACTGTGCAGATATGAAGAAAATTTTCAACTGATTATATTTTATCTGACGTCTGCATAATTTAACCGGCTTTTAACTGTAACACACCACATAAATGATATTTTACCAGGTATGTATTGCATTATATATCATTGCAATAATTATTGGATGTCTAGATATCGAGCCATCCCAGGTGATGGGGGGAGGGGGGAGGGTTGTGGCAGATTGTCTTTCAATTTTGGAGAGTTTTCCTGTGGCTACAAGGCAAGTAACGGGTTGGAAAAAGTCTGACTGTAAGCGTTGGACACTTTCGTAGTGTAGTGTTTTAGTGACTTTTTTTATACGGTTCTTGTAAATTAGATACTTGTAGTGGTGTTCCAGAATGTTTGTTTATGCACTAGTTCAGACAACTTTCCCTGTTACTTGTTCTTGATAAGTGAAAACTGCAGGGAAATAAAAATACATATCAAAACATGGGCACCTTGCATACGTGTTTATTTCACCATATGGAATAATAAAAATTAATAATGTCACCTTTAGAGGCTAATGGATAATCAGACTGAGATGCCATTTTTGTGCAGCATATATTATCATCAAGGAAGAATGGTGGAGACATTAGAAGCTGCTGCAGGTGCTTGTATGTCAAAATATTGCTGCATGGAGCAGCGTATCCAGCACTTGACGCTGCATTTATAATTCCCAGCATTTAACTGGTATCTTGTAGACCGCACTGAACAATAATTCTGTAAAAGTTGGCATGGCAGGCTGTGTGGTAAACACTGGACATGTGTGAACTTTGCAGCCAGCAAAACTGTTGCATATGTCAATCTTTGAAGCTTGAAAATGTTAAAAGGGGCAACTTTTCCTTCATCTGTACATGATGTGCATTAGTGCATGTTGCACAATTAATCCCTACCTCATAGCTGTACTCTGCTTTAGTAGAATCATCTGAATAGAAGTTTATATTTGATTACCTAAGTTTGTGATGGCGAACCTTGGCATTCCAGGTGTTCTTGGACTTCAATTACTAGAAGCCCAAGTGATAAAAGGATCTACAAAATAGTGGTTCATTAAGTCTAGCTTTCTGAATTTATATTTTGAAGTGAGTATAAGTATACGTACTGAAAATAGCAAGTGACATCTAAATTTGCTTTCTCTAGGTTTACATTTCATTTTATTATCTTACAGATTTATATGTTGTGACAATTTTTCAAAAAGGTGTAAATTCTGTATGTGATTGATATACTTCTATCAGTTGTATAAAAAGTCATTGCTACTTCTAAAGTAAAATGTCTTTCAGCCTCTTTGCTTTTTGGCTGTTAGAATTTGTAGAAGATGAATGTAAGAACCAGAGGGCAGTCTTCCTCTTGGCAGCTAATGAATATTCACCTTTAAAAGTTTGAAACCATGAAATACATGCACAGTATTTAGAATTAGGTCATCTAACAAGTGTTTTCAATATGTAGTCTGTTGTAAAAAGACATGTAGTTGATGAATAGATAGTACATGTCAGTGTGAAAGTGTTTCTTGTGGTCACACAGACTGGTCACATGTTACATTACTGTATTGTAGTCAATTTTTTTGGAATAGTAGCCATGTGAGTCTGGTTCAGGCATAGCAGAAAACATAAAAATAAAAATACTGCAGCACTTTAAAGACTAACTGCTACATTTTTACTGTGAGCTTTCATGGATCAAATCCACTTGATTACTCTTGATTATTCTTTACCTCATTACCTTGTAACCCATTTACCTTGTAACATCTTGATCTATGCATCTGGTGTATATAAACCATACCTGGAAGTTTTACTCCTTTGTCTGAAGAAGTGGGCTTGATCCATGAAAGCTCAAAGTAAAAATATAGCCGTTAGTATTTAAAGTGCTGCAGTGTTTTGTTTTCTGATATGTATTATATTCGTAACCTGTCTTCCTTTTTAAAAATATGACTGCTCAAGCTGGCTAGCTAACATCACTGAAAACAACTGCAGCAATAAACCATGTCCATGCAATGGGAATGTAGACATTCTCAAGGCTATTTAGTGATCTCTAGAACAGAGATGGGCAACATGTAACCCATGATTTGTATGTGGCATCTCAGGGACCCAAATGTGACATCCTGCAACATCACTAATATCCTTATGCAAGGCTATTTAATTTTTTGAAGAAAAAATACCTGCTCAAGGAATGTCCATGAGAAAAATGCATTTGCATGTTTTAAAGAGCTCCCAGCACCCATGGAGCCTCCCTCACACCTCTAGCTTTTAAATATGGGGTGTTTTTTGCCACTAGGGGCTCAACGGGGCTGTTCTGTAAAAAAAAAACACCAAACAACTTTTTTTCATTAGAAAGTTTTTTACTGGTAGAAGTCGTGAGAGCAGACGGAGACGTCCCAGGATGGGTGCATATGACCACCAAATTTCTGGAGATTACTTACCCCTCTACTGGAGTTTTCATGCCTGTCATGCCCTTAATATTATCTGAGAGGATAACATGCTCACCACAGTGGAGCTGAAAGCTGAACCAATATTATAACACAGGATTTTTCTGTCATTGTGCAAGTAGAGATTGAGGACAATTCTGCCAGCAGGTAACAACAGCTAACTCTGCGCATGCGGTGAAAGTCTCAAACTGGTTTTGACTAAAGAGAAACCTGGCCTACTTGTCCTGTAAACCCAAATGGGCTCTTGTATACGTGTTATTTTTTTCTTACAAGGATTTTTCTTTTCATTTACAAACTTAGAAACATAGGAGGTACTTAAGTTGGCCCCAGCATATTATTTTATTGCTTACATTTGACCTTTGAAAAATGCACTACTAAATAGAATGTTGTACATGAGCCATTTGAAACTTCACACTTAAGATGAGGCTTTAGGCTGCAGGTTGAAGTCCCAATGAATGTCCTGCATTAGATAAGAAAGGAGCCAGTAAGGAGCAAAGGGGATAGAATTGGAGATATACAGTAATTCATTAGGGAATGGATTAGAAAACCTTTAAAACCTATTTCAAAGATCCCATAATTCTATTGAGGGAAAGTAATTCCTTTTTTTCCTTTCTTTAGTGGTATAAATAATGAAAGTATGGCCAGAACAAATTGTAATCCATTTCTCTATTTGCCTTTGTATTAGAGCAAAACCTAAATAGCATTTATTCCTATATTAAGTGATGTGTGTGCTTGCTTGTCTAAATCTATACGACTACTGTAATTACAATTCACAAATTACTCTTCAAACTGATAGCTATACTCCTAGTTGCAATTATGTTTTGTAAGAGAAACAATTCATTGTGGTTAAATAGCATTAACATCTGTGAATTAAGAGGCTGTTGACATGTAACAAAATTTCTGTATGGAATGCATTTTTATTTTGTAAGATGATAGTACAGTAGTTTCATGCTGACATCGTTGCAGAAAAATAGTTGGATATTTTGCTTTAGATTGGGGTAAGGAATTATGCCTCCCCAGCCCAGCCTGAGGCAGTGCTACAATTGTGATGAACATTTGACCAGGATGGAAATTGGTAGTCCAATATACTGAAGGTCCAGAGGAGTTGCATAGACATGCTGTAAATTTTCTGCTAACTAATCATGAGTGCCTAGATCCACAGGAAAAAGAGAAAAACATCAATTATTGTGTCATGTTTTATATATAGTTGTAAATAGTTTTATTTCATAATATGCTTGTATATAGGAATATAATATGCATAGGATTTCCAGCAAACCTGCTAAAAATTTTTTTTGGGGAAGGGATATATTTTATGGGGGCCAATTTTCAACTGTTTGTGGAGAGCTCAGTGTATGAACTTAAATAATGAATATAGAAGGTTCTATTTACATTTTCTGCCAGGTATGAATAGATTTAAAGGAAAAGGCTAGGATATGATATATATTATTTTTCCATAATATTTATTTATTTAGGAATATTGGTGAGCCATTTGAAGGTTTTAACAATAATAAAACAATGTACCCAACACAAAATCAATATACAGTACTGCTGGAGTGTGTCAAATTTTAGATAGAAAGACATTACATATAGTGGGTGCTATAATAATAAATACCCTGCTCTGAATATCTAAAGAACAGATCATGAGTGTGTGGCACCACCAACAGATTGGACTGTCTGTATGATCTCAGGAATAATATGGGTCTACAAGGAGGGGTGTCTCTTAGGTAACCATTTTCTAAATTGGCTAGATTGGGGCTTTTGGGTGGTGTTTGCTCTAGCATTAAGCAGCTACTGGAAACCTATCGAAGGCAATACTCAAACTAGTTCCTACAAAGCTAGGTCAGATATTAAAGTGAACCACTAGACATAAACCCATACTATTGGATGAATGAGCATTGCTGGAAAATCCCCGCTACAACTACAGATGTGAAGCAAGATCAAGTACAAATAAAAAGCACATGTAGTACAATCCATGATTACTAGAGAAATTTTATAAACAGGTTGGTGCAAATGATACTGCTGCTGCTGTCCTGAGAGATCTTTAAAACAACTTTTTATGACAAACATTTTCCATCTACTTTTTGGAAGCATTGGTTAGAGGAATGATCTGCTCACAAAGCAAAAAAACTACTGGAGATTTTACAGAAAAGCAAGTCACCTTAAAATGTCATTTGTACTGATAAATAATAATTTCGTGTCTTTCCTTTGCCCCTTGTCATGAGAGTCTGAAAGTTCAACTTGCACCTTTCAGTACATACAGTACTTAGAACCATACCTGTCAAGCGCAGCTCTGGACAATATGGGACCTGTGCAGAAAGCTTCTGGGTAGGCTTCTATGCATACGCAGAAGGGTTCTGCACATCCCCTTCTGCGCATGCGTAGAAGGGTTCTGCGCATCCCCTTCTGCGCATGCGTAGAAGGGTTCTGCGCATCCCCTTCTGCGCATGCGTAGAAGGGTTCTGCGCAGTAACTACTTTCCCCCGCCATCAAATTATGGGATGGTGTCAGGTCCAGGCGGGATAGTAGTAAAAGTGGCGCTGAATTACCGCTGAATTACAGGAAATCCCGGCCAATCGATGATACTTGACAGGTATGCTTAGAACCAGGCATTGGTAGGGATTACTGTATTTGGATGCTAGAAATAATGTCTGTGTCTTTGGCAAGGAACTGGGAAGGTCAGAGGTCTATGAAAACTTGTAGCATTCCCTATTTCCTTACAGTATTTCTTTTAAGCAAGCCCTACAATTGGAATCCCAATTCCACTTGTCTTTTACCATTGGCCAAATTAGCTCAAGGCTTACCATACCTGAGCTCAAACCACTAGATTGTAGTACAGTATGCTGATTTAGTTCTGCTTTTTTATGCTGTATCCATTTCCTTGGCTTGCAGAAAAGCCCATTTGATTCAAAACTCCAGTATCCTACCAAGTTTCAATTTGGAGCAGAAAGTCCTGTCAGTGTTTTCATTGTGCAAATGGAAGGTGAGTTTGCTTTAGGGAGATCCCAATTTGCAATATGAGCTATGGTGGCACAGTGGTTAAACCACGGTACTGCAGCCAAATGGTTGTGAGTTGGATCCTGATGGAGATCAAGGTTGACTTAGACTTCCATCCTTCCAAGGTTGGTAAAATGAGCACCCAGCCTCTGTGTGTATATGTGCCACACAAATGTTAGTTAACTTGTGAAACGTCCACAAAGTGCATTAAACACTATGGGGAGGTATATAGGTGTAGTGGCTATTGCAATAGCACCACTTCCACAAGTGACATCACACAACTCACCATTATAGTGCAATTAGGACTTTCAATTCTGCAAAAGGAAACTCCAATAGGAGCCAATAGTACTTACCTCTCAGTATTGTAAAATGTCTCTTCAGAATGAGGAAGTGAAGAGACAAAAGCTAGTCTGGATTTGAGTGCCTCAGAATTGCTTCCTTTATTTAAAAGATGCTCATGGTAGGAAAAAAAATTTCATGTTAAGAATTCATAGCCCCCACACGGAGTACCATAAAAATCTGAATCAGTTTCTTAGATCATACAAACATACATATCTTTATTCGACCGTCAGTCAGTACAAAATAACACTCAGAGATTTAAACTAACATTTAAGTCTAACAATCTTTACCTTCAGGATATACATACTCTATGTTAATAGGCCCGAGTCAATACTGTCAATTTTAATCTTGTGACGTTTGAGTGCCAAAAATAGGAATTCAGAAACTTGTATGGCTGACAAAGCAGCAACGCTATTCAAGAGAAATCGAACCTGATTTTCTCTAGGCTCAAATCTGATTTGGCAAAGAAGAGGAGCTATGAGTATTTGTCTAATGTCAGCATAGAAGTTTCTTAGATCAGGGTTTCACGTGTTTGTTAGGGGGTCTTCCTCATGAATCCTTCAGACATTTATCTGGGGGTTGCTCCCACTGGAAACCCAATGAAACTTCTGAGGAGAGATGTATATGACTGCAATATGAAATAATCACCTCCTGCACGCAGAAATATTGCCCAGTAGGGCTTTTTATTTTATTTTTTGCTTTTGTCAAAAGACAAGGCTTCAAGACAAAGTTGCTGATTTTCCTTTGAGGCGAGAGAGGGGAATCCTGGGAGCTGAAGTCCAAAACACCTGGAGGGCGGGTGAAAGCCGACCTAACAAATAAGCTACCAAGAATCCCCATTTTACCCATCTGGTTCAATGAGGCTACATGCAGAAGCTGCTCTGTGACAAACACAACCCCTTTTATACTTCAAAAGGGAGCGCCTATATTTTTTTGACCCTTAAAGCCCTACATTGTAGTGGGCCAGGATACCTGAGACCGCATCGTCCCAAGAGTGTCTGTCCGTCCAACCAGAGCGGACCGGACTGGAGGGGCTCTCTAATTGTTCCATCTGCCAGAGGGGCTCGGCTCTCTGGCACACAAAGGAGGGCCTTCTCTGTGTCCGCACCAGCCTTGTGGAACCTCCTGCCAGTAGAGTTGCAGGAGCAGATGGAGCTGCTGCCTTTCAGAAAAGAATTAAAAACCTTGTTGGCCGTCCAGGTGTGGGGCCCAGATGGAAGAGTGGCCCCCACCTGTTGGCTTATAAAAAAAAGCCTCCCCATTTTTTTTAATGTGGTTAGTTTTTAATAGGTGGGTGGGTATGTTGGGGTTTTTATTGTTTTTAATATGTATGTTTTAATCCTGTTGTGAGCCACCCCGAGTCGGGTTTGCCTGATATTGAGCTAAAAAACCCAGCCTTCGGCTAAAAAGACACTAGGACGGGGGTGGCCAAACTTTTGAAACTGTGGGCCAGTCATGTGGTTCAGGGGTGGTGGTCACTACACTATGGCCCGTGGGCTGGATCTGGTCCCTGACAGCAATTCATATGACCATGAAGTCCTCGTTGCTCCCGGAAGAGGAAGTAAAACACACGCACCCATATGGGCGTGTTTTACTTCCGCGTCTGGGAGCAACGAGGGCTTCAGGGCCAGATGAATTGCCGGGGTGTGTGTGTGTGTGTGTGTGTGTGTGTGTGTGTGTGTGTGTGTGTGTGTGTGTGTGTGTGTGTGTGTGTGTGTGTGTGTGTGTGTGTGTGTGTGTGTGTGTGTGTGTGTGTGTGTGTGTGTGTGTGTGTGTGTGTGTGTGTGTGTGCGCGCGCGCGCGCACATGAGAGAGAGATCCGGCCCACGGGCCATAGCGACGCCCCCCCCCTTCTGCACTAGGATGCTGCCGCTCTACTAGCCGCCCCTCCCTTTCACTCCCCTTCCCCACCGCCCCACCTGCCGTTTTAACAACTACAATTCCCAGGAGGCGTTATTCGACGTGCCTTCCCCCCCCCTCCAACCACGTCCCACCGCAAGGGTCGGGGGCAGGTGGAGGCGAGGCGATGAATGAAGTCACCGAGAGCCCTTGAGATGGAGGGGGAGCGAGCCCGAGAGGGGTTCGAGAAGGAGGCTCGCCGGCGGGGCTATGCAGAGACTGAGGCTCCAGGGGCTGAGGGAAGAGGAGGAAGACGAAGGAGCTGCCGCCTTCTGAACTGCCCAGGCTTCGACTAGCCCCACACATGCACAGAGCCTAGTGACTTTGGCGCGCTCTTTTCCCCCCCTTTCGGGCCAGTTGCCGCTTCCTGCGGGGCGGGGGGGGGAGCGAGGCTCTGGGTGTCTGGGGCGCCCCTTCCCCTGCTTAGCCCGCCGCCACCCACCCTGACCCCTCCCTCCCTCCCTCCTCGCGTTCCCCGCCGCCTTCTCCTGCCCTGCTTCTGTGAGCAGCCACCACAGTGCACCCCCTCAGCCACAAGCGGGAGGAGTCAGGAGCCTTAAGAGAGAGCCTTGGGGGGAGGGGAGGAAATAAATACAAAAGGAGGGGGGGGTTGACACCGTCCACGCCCCCGCCGCCTCGCCCAAGAGCCGCTCCCCTCCCCGTGCCTTCCTCCTCCTCCTCCTCCTCCTCCTGGGTCGTCGGTCGGCGCTCGGCGTTGAATGAATCCCAGCTGCTGAGCCGAGATGGCGGACCCAGCCGAATGCAGCATCAAAGTGATGTGCCGGTTCCGGCCCCTCAACGAGGCGGAGATCCTCCGCGGGGACAAATTCATCCCCAAATTCAAGGGCGAGGACACGGTCGTGGTCGGGGTAAGGCGTCTCCGCGTTGCTTCTCTCTCTCTCTCTCTTCCGAGTCCCTACCCCCTTTTCTCCCCCCACCCACAAGCCCCCCCACACCGCGTCGTTTCAAGTGTGTGTTATGCCCCCCCCCCAATCACTCCACTTTTTCTGCAGGCAGGAGGTCGAGTTTCCCCTCCCAGGACCCCCCACACCTCCCCCTATCTCTCCCCCCCCACACCTCTTCCCCCCCTCACTCCCCTCCCCATTGACCTGCGCGGGCCCCTCCCCCGCCCATTGTTCCCCACTAGTGGGGGCCGCCCCGCGCTTGGTGCCTGGGCCGGAGGAGGGGATGGTTGGTGGAGCTGCTCACTCCCTCGTCCAAGCCCCCCCCCCCCCGTTTCCCCCTTGCCCGGCATGGACTTTGGGGGCCACCACTTTCCACCGTTTTCCGGGGTGGGGGTGAAGGTTTAGGGCGGATCTCTGGCAGGCTTCTTTTTCCCCCTCCCCTCAAGACTCAAACTTGGAGACGGAGTTGGGGGGGGTGTCCCCCAAAAGGGAGTCACTCCCTGGACAGGCCTGGGTGGAAAGGAAGGAAGGACCGGTGGGAGGCTTTCTATACCAGCACAATGCATTCCTAAAAGATCCACACCATCACACTAATCTTTTAAAATAATACACCAGGAGTGCCCAAACTACAGCCCCGTGGGCCGGAACCAGCCCCCGATGCCAATTCCTCTGGCCCACAAGGCCCTTGTCGCTCCCAGAAGCGGAAGTAAAACACGTGTGGGTGAGTTTTACTTCCGCATCCAGGAGCGATGAGGGCTTCGTGGTCCGGATAAATTGGCATCAGGGCCAAATCCAGCCCCCAGGCCATAATGACCAGCCCCCTGAACCACGTGACCGGCCCATGGTTCAAAATGTTTGAGCACCCCTGAAGTACACAGATGGCTGTACACACCTTTTGCACCTGAAAACAAGGATGGATAGCATCCTTGGCCACTAAAGTCTCAAAAACCAGCGTGCTTTCAAGGCTTTTTGTGTTTTTTCATATTTCATTGATAGGAAAAAAAAATATTGCCCACCCTTGTTTTGAGAATTTATAGACACAGCTTTTTACTTTTGCTGCACAGGTGCATGTGAGCACAAGCCATACGTCGAAGGGATTTACATATGCATGTATGCATTGAAAGGAGCCTCAGGACTAGATTAAATACAGTAGATGGATAGATAGATATTAAAGAGCTTGCTTGGAACACAAGTTTGTGAGAGTTTTTCTTTCTGTGGATGTGAGAGCAGAGCTAGGACACAGAAGAAAAAATAATAATGTGGCTCATTTTCAAGAGTAACATTTATTGTGGCATAAACATCTGTAGACCAGCCACTGTACATAGAGTATAATTCTTAGTTGGCAGATGAGTGTGAATGGATACCGTTTTGAGTGGATGAGATGTTAACCATGGAGTCAAAAAGCTATGGAATACAAGAATTTCTGATACCCATTCTGCTGCAAAAGCTTTATTGACATTGATAATGCTGTAGTGCAGCTGCAATGCCATAATTATGCCTACATGAGGATAAGACCAATAGAACTCACTGGAACTTAACTTTTCTGAATAAGAACATGCAGGCTTGTGATAATATAAGACGGATGTCTGATGCCTGCTTGTCTCATGCAACAAAATGTTCTTCGTCCTCCATTGGATGACTTCTGCAAGGATGACTTCTGCAAGCAAGTCTCACTTGGCAGTGTTCTCTCTTTTCTGAACTGCAGCAAGAAGGGGGGAATGGCAGAGTAGAAGTGAATCATATCCACCCCCACTTGACTCTTCCAGCGGCTTCCCCTGGTTTCTACTGCAGACTTTGGATTTCCAGCATTGATCAAGCTGATGTCACCAGGATCACTGGGCATGCTCCTTTGTTTGCTCCCCTCCCTATGCCTTTCCTTGATTGACACTTGGGAAGAAATGGCTGGAGGAATGACAGGTGGAGAAATTCCCACCCTGCCTTCACCTCTCTTTCTGTTGGCTTTTGCAGTTCCTGTGTTTTAGCAGCAGTGATTGAGTTAAAATCTTGCCAAGCTGCAGAGACTGCAGCGGCAGGTGAAACTGAATGTATGTATTCTGTCCCAGAGATGCTCTTCAGTTGTCTGCTATGTTCAGATTTATTTATTTTTTGCTGCAGTGTGCATAAAGAAGCACCTTCTCTTAAGAAAGCTGTCTTTCCTGATCAGGATCTTTCTTCATATTAGCATCAGCTGAGAAATTTGTTCTTCCTTTGTTCTAGATGTGCAAGGAAAGTGGCCGGGTAGTGGTGGTAGTTGATTAATGCCGACAATTTATAGTCTCAACTTCAGAGGTGTCTGCTTTGGTATGAATTTCCAGGAGCTATCTTTTTGTCATATAAATGACCTTTTGTTGACCCTCTATGGTGGTAACCATTTACTGACGCTCCCCCAAGGCTTTTCAAAGAGTATTTCAAGGACTTGAGGTCTCATTGGGAAGATGAATAATAAAGATAGGTTTTATTCCCTTTAAAAGAAGGTGCTTCTCTACACATCAGTAGATAGATTGGTTCCTCAATGGACAAGCCAGTGTAGGGAGCATTATCTGAAGGTAGAAAGGAAACTATCACACTCAGGCAACAATGTGCTGCTTGACATTGTGGCAATTATTTGCCCTTTTACATCTACAATTTACTCATTATTTTAAAGGCTCAAAGCAATTGTGGAAGGGGTGGTGGTCATGGTGGGTTTGTGAAAAAGGAATGGTTAAGAGATGGAGTGGGGAGAGAAACTGCTTCAAAGCTTTAAAAGGTGCCTTCAAAGTCAGTAAAAAGGACCTGTGGTTGGAGACCATTGAAGTTGACAGATTACAGGTCTGTGAACTGTCTTGTCACTCTCCAGAGGTCTTTGTTAGGCAACACAGTGCTGAGTGTGCAGAAGTATACAGCGTGCTGTTCTGTGCAATGCACGCTCAGAGTAAGTCATTGGTTTGACCAAACATGGTAGTTCTTGTTGTCCAGTTATTCAGATGTCAAAATGTTGGTTCAGATCCAGTTTAGATCAGGCCCTAGTCCTTTCAAACCAAACTGGGACCCAACTGAAATAGCTAAATGTGGGTCTGGATCTATTCAGTGGATCCTTCCGCTGTACAGTATTAGTCTTCACCTGGTGCTGGAAAGGCTGAATTACATGCACCATGCTATCCTGTCTGTGTGAGGCATTCTTCAACCCAGCTGTCATAGGCTTTAAAACAGTTTATAGCAGTGGTTCGTAGGGCCCACGCCCCACTCCTAACGGGGATTTCAATTCCCAAAAACTTAAGTCAGTACTGTACATTGGCTGATCAGTGCTTTGGGGAATTGACTTAGGCTTCTGGAAATTGAAGTCCAAAAACCAAATTTTGGGAAACACTGGTTTATAGAGAGCCTTTGCTGGGTAGTTGTTGTTTTATGTTTTGCCTTTCTAACCCATATATAATTGTTATTTTGCATTTGATCCCATCAGGGATATAAGGACAGCTTTGTGTTGCACATCCATCCAAACCTTTGACTAGTAAAGGCCTGTACCTATGATGGTGAACGTTGGCACTCCAGGTGTTCTTGGACTTCAATTCCCAGAAGCCCAAGTCAACACACCTGTAAGGTTTTTGTTTTGTTTGCCCTCATTTCCCTGTCACATGTTTGTCAAATACAGGCAAAGAAACAACTCCAGTGACAAACTCCTTAGCTTCTCCACTCTCTAGGAGTCTAGATGAAGAGTTAATTTCATCTTCTTGGCATTAGATTTCTCCCCTCTGTGTCTCCTGCTGCATGTTTTAATATGTAGTTCTGATAGATAGAAGACTAAAGATCCTATTGAGTTGAAAATACCATGAAGCTGAGAGTTTCCCCAAAAAACTGCATTATGATTAGTTAAAAAGTATGTAATTTCTTGCCTTTTTGTAACCCTTTTAAAAAATGTTGTATAGTTGAGTACATTAATTCATCTAACCAGGCAGTGAAAGAAGTACCTGTTTGCTGCTTGTGGAACCCCCTAAAGCCATTTTGCTTTTATTTTAAACCTCTGATAGGGAACTTGAGGATGTTTACCTTTTCTCTAGATTATTTGAAATGCCAAAACCTTTTTTATTTTTGAGTATGTGAGGTTAGGAAATTGAGCTTGTCAGCTTGATACCTGAGCACTGTAAGACTGAGTGAGTGCCCGTTGTCTCTCCCAGCTTCTGCCAATTTAGCAGTTTGAAAGCAAGAAATTGCAAGTAGATAAATAGATACTGCCTCAGTGAGAAAGCAAGCAGCATTCCATGTGCTCTGGTGTTAAGTCATGCCTGCTACGTGACCATGGAAACCTTTGCAGACACAGTCAGCACTGGCTCTTACACTGTAAATGCAGATGAGCACCACGCCTAGAGTCAGACATGGTTGGCTTTTGAGCAAAGGATACCTTCATTTCATTATGTTATGCTGTTATGCCCTAAAGCAGGGGTTTCCAACCTTTTTACTCCACAGCCCTGACCAAACACTCTGGGAGCGGAAGTATATGTGGCTGCTTCCGCGTTTATGATAGTCGCAGGCGCATTTTATGGCTGTCGTAAATGCGCCCACTTCCACTTCCCAGGGTGGCGGTGGCGGTGGTGGGCCACCTGAAATGGGGCCATGGGCCAGGTCTAGCCCATAGGCCGTAGGTTGGTAACCCCTGCCCTAAAGTAACCATAAACAGATAATTTGTATGTGATCCTTTCAAAGCCTGTACACCAGGCTTTCTCAACCTTTTTGGGGTGCGGGCTGGATCACTCCTTAAAATGGCTGTGCGGGCCAGTCACATGTTTCCACTCGAGTTTTCGTGCGATAACGCAAGATTTTGTCGAGATCTTGTGGGATTTCATGAGATCTCGTGAGGTTTCATGCAAGAACCCGCCAAAAATGCATGTTTTTGCCAGTTTGCAGTGCTTCCAGGTAGTGGCAATGAGGAGGACGTGGAGGGCCGGATGAAAAGGCTTCAGGGACCAGGTTTGGCCCACAGGTCGTAGATTGAGAATGCCTGCTCTACACTTAAACCATTTTGCTCTTCTGTGAATTACATAGAAGAAATACTAAACGATACTGTGTTTATTATCTCTACTATAGCTTTGGTACATCTGAAAATTTCATTCCTAATTATATCGATCCAAGAGATAATCCAAGAAAATTTGATCAAATTTACATTTGAGTATATATGTTTAAGAAAGGCTGTTATCCTTTAAGCATTTATACATAGTTGGCTTCTGAGATAATTCAATATTTTGCTTTAACTGGGATACCTGCTAATACAGACACACAACAGATATGGCACAACTATGATGTTTTCATTAGGGTAATTTTAAGAGTTGGTTGCTGATCCTTTAATAAGAAAATAAAATTGTGCAATGGTGCTTGGTTATGTGACATTTTTATTTATTTATTTATTTATTTTTAAATTTTTATACTGCCCACTTAGCCAAAGCCGACTCCGGGCGGTTCACAACAGTGGGTAAAAACAGATAAAAACAAATAAAACAGATACAAACCAGCAATAAGAACCCACCCCTAAAAAGAGAGGGGTGCAGGAACTGAAGAAACCATGGGGCAGGCATCCTCCCCTATATTAACCACCCAACGTAAGCCACCCCTCCACCTGCACCCCAAACTTGGCCCGCCAGACATGATTGGAGCTACAAAACAAATGTCATATTTATGCTGAGCAAAATCAGCTTTTCATTAATATAGCTTGCTTGATAACTTCTTTCCTGACTGTCTTATGCTTTGGGCATACTTGACAAGAGGCAATTATCTTTAATGACTCAGCAAGTAATGATGATGTATAGTAGTTTAGGATAGCATCTGCAATTTTACATGATGATCTATGAAATTATCATCATCATATTTAGGAACTCTCTGAATTTACTATCAGGTTGACATAACGGTCCAACTAAAGCCTTTTCACCACTCCATACTCAAAGTAAAGATATCCACAATTGTTTTGAAATGTCTTTGTGATTATTAGTATTTAGCAGGAGATTATGGTATATATCTTTTTTTGGGGGGGGGGGGCATGTTACTACTTATGCACTTGGACAGCATTTTGCAGCTAGGAAAAGTGTTCTTCTATTTCATCAAGTCTCTGCCTTTAAAAATAAAATTTCTTCAGAATAGTGAATGCAAGGAATTATATTATTCTGTCATTAGCAGGAAATCTGTTTTAAAAAGGTGCAAAACCTTAACAAACCATTGCTTCAGCACATACTGCATGACAGATTGAGCACCTGTCTTTGTCCCAGCTCTTGGGGACATGAAAGGAGCCTTATTGCGGCGTCCCCTGAGCAGAGATTCTCCAGCAAAAATCCTTTCGACCCAGAATAATTTCTGACACACAATTATTATTATTATTGTGCTTTTGCACTGCTGGCAACATTGAGGTTCAGAATGCAGTACAGAACTGAGCTGTTCAGTCGACCCCCCTGGCAGGTGATGCAGTTTGTGTTCCTCACTTCAGTCCCAGAGCTGATGTTCTTCTATCATGTAGATATAAAGCCAGTAAAAAAGAACCATACCGCAGGGTTCCTGTGTCACCACGACTGGCCTTCTGTCTGTATGATCTGTGCCAAGTACTTTCCAGTCCATTGGTCACAATGAGAGATTTAAATAAACATTTGGCATTGCTATTTAAATACATGCAATTATGCAGTGTTCTGTTTTGTCTGGATTGTGCCTTAAATGTAGTGTAGAACTAGAGTATGGAGGGACAACTTGTTCCCTTCCAGGCAGACTGTAGCTTCCACCATTTGGCTCTGCTGAGAATAGTTGATGGGGAAGTAACAGGTGAACAATAGCTTCCACTTGATCATCCCTGTTATAAAGGTAAAGGTTTATCTTGCTCGAAAGCCAGTCGTATCCAACGATAGGGTTCAGTGATCATCTCTGTTTCAAAGCCGAAGAGCCAGCGCTGTCTGCTTCTGCAGACATTTCCGTGGTCATGTGGTAGGCATGACTAGACACCGGAGTGCACGGAACCCTGTTACCTTCCCACCGAAGTGGTCCCTTTTTATCTACTTGCAATTTCTTGCTTTCGAACTGCTAGGTTGGCAGGAGCTGGGACAAAGACGGGAGCTCATTACGTCCTGCAGTACTCAGGAATGGAACTGCTGACCTTCCACTTTCCAGTCAGCATCTTAGCCACTTTAGCCACTGCAGTTATAGAGGAATTTAAATAATATATGCTTTTCAAAGCTGAGGTATGTCTGTCAGATAAGTGGGTTAATATTATGATGGCCATCTGGTGTGCAGTTTCCAAGAAAAAAGAGGATGTTAGTAACAAATTGTCGCTACAATTCATGGTCCCATTTCTCAAATAAAATTGAGATTATTGTTTAAATATTAAACACTTTGAATTCATAATCTGCTAAAGCAAAAAAGAAACTATCGCAGTGACTGTGAAGTATTTATGCAAAGCTTTTGTTCTGCCTGATTCCTCGCCATTTTTCTACATGAATAATTTGAGATGTTACAGATTTTTATTATTATGAAAATATGGCTGAGTAAACATATACAGTGACAGCCTGGAGATTGAAAGTAAGTAACAGTAAATTTAAAATAGGGAATTAAAATCATATAAGATCCACTGGAACATCTATAAATATTACATTAGACATCCAAACTCTTGAGTTTGACTTAGCTCAGTCCAGTTTTATATTGATTTCAAAAAATGTCACACCTCTAGAGGAAAGTTATTAGTTGACGTTTTAGTCTGTGATGTAAACTACTTTGGGTCACCTAATAGTGAGGAAGGCGGTATATAAATATTGTAAATAAATAAATAAATAAAATAAAGGACTGCCTTAGTTTTAGGGCATCTCCTGGATACTGTTTATCATTCACTAGTCCTTAAATTGAGTAACATGTCCTAATATGTCATAATATGAATGTCAGTGTGGCTACACAGAAAAATAGCATGCAATTTTAAAAAAAGGGATGATTGTGATGTAGTAGACATGAAATCCCCTGATTTTATTACAGACTAATTTAGGTTAGTTCAAAGAAAATACTATAATTGAAATGTGAAGAAAATGATAAAAAAAGATTTCTCTCCTTGCTCTGATAGCTACTTATGGGGCAATTTGGAAGCCGCATGGTAGGATACTATGGCATTATATTCATCCAGTGTTAAACAATGCACTAGGCTTACACATCCCCATCTCTCCTTCAGGGTATCCAAGAAAGAATTACCAGAGCATACAGGATTCATGAAGTGTACATTTGAGGTCAACTCCAGTTTATTAAACAAGACAGCAAAGCAACCAGGGTTTGATGTTGGCTTGTTTAGCACCTGGCTAGAGTTTATTTTCCTCTTCTTGATTGTAGTGTGGGTGAGGGAGTGCATATGAGGGAGATGCTTTGGTTCCCCATTCAGCCTCATGGACTCAACGTGGATCTTGACCTTTCCTGGGACCTTTAAGCATTATTGTTGTAATTGAATGTTGCTCAGCTGTTACATTACCACACTTGTGTTACATACCTTTATAAACTATGGAGCCTCAGAGCACCTTTGACGACTAAGAGCACGGAAAGAATAAACATTTGAGGCCCAGGACGCAGAAAATACTTTAAAGAAAATACTTTAATTTCTGGATGTTACCACTATTTTTGTGAGCAGGTAAAGAGTTTTTCATCCTGGCTTATGATTCTTTTATGTATGCTACTTCAAGGTCTTTTTGTATATATGTATATTGTTTTGCATGTATAGTTACAATTTGTTTTATACATGTTTATGTAGATTCCTGATGAAAACTACTTGAAAAGCCAAAATATACCGGAAGGGCTTAGAATCTACTTTCATATTGGTTCTACTTTGAACATTAAAATACTTTGGATTTTGTGAAGCCTCAAACGGTTTTTCTCCTCTTCTTCTTGGTTCCCCACCCCTCATATGCAGTTTGTATAAATGTTTATGGGGGCCGAGCAAGATGGCAAAAGGCCATAGAGAAGCTTCTGCCAAACAAAAGTGCCAGTTTTCACTGATTTATGACAGTATTAGGAATCATTAACTTTTTGTGTAGTCTTCAATTAATCTGTGATTCTTCCCCTTTGCATTATTTGGCTTCTTTAACAAGTGTTCATGCTTGGATACCTCAAAATATAATATGTGGTGATTTTAGGCAGTCTGTATTAAAGAGAGAAAACTGTTGTGAGAAGAGCTGCAATAAACTCTTTGAACCTGGATTATTATTCACTGTATACTATAGTGGCATACACTTGATAAATGTGAAAGCCATGCATTTAACCCGGTGCCATTAATCAAATTGCCCCGAGTAAGGCCTGCCTTCCTGTCTGTTTTTTTGTGAACTCTACTGCTTCTGGATGTGGTAGATATTGAAAGAGAACAGTGGTGATTAAAAATATGCTTGGTTTTGAAAATAAAGTATGAATTTTCGGTTCTTTTCTATCTATAGCAGTGATACGTCTTGAGATGTTCTGTTGGCATTATACTTCTCATGATGTAAGAATCTGCAAAAATGGAGTGACCAAACTGGAAGACAAAGAAGGCTTTTTCATAATTATCTGCCCTGAGAGGGCGTGCGTGCGAGAGAATATGGTTTTGTTTTGTTAGTGTATATAACTTGCATAGTTAAGTTACTTACAATTTGAACTGAAAATTCTGCAGTATGAAACAGTGTTTTGTTCCATGGATGAGAACCACAGGAATAGTAGATTGCTTGGTACAGGTTGCCCACCATCTCCACAGGGGATACCTTCCAAGATCTCCCAGGGATACCTGAAACCTTGGAAAGCAACATGATCTGTATGATAGCCCACATACCTCATAAAATCGTAAGGGTGGCTGCTGCTGCAGCAAATGCCTCTGTCGATCTTTTAGGTCCATTCAGGAAAAGATTCCCCTGGAAACAATCTGTTTCTTTTCAATATTGCATTGTAAATAGTTGCCTCTAATGTCCATCTCTGGCAATAGGCCTTGGAAATACATTAATACAGCTGTTTTCCAGTTTAATTTGTATTCTTTTATTTTGTCTAAGTTGCCTCAGTATTCCCTTGGTGCAAAGATGATCAATTGGTGATTAAGATAAAGTTTTGGAAAGTGAAAGAACTGGAGGCAGCAGCTGTGTATAATCAAGGGATGAAAATAGGCTTGTTTGTGCATACCTGAGCTTATTGTGCAAGACTCGGGAAGAAGGGTGATTCACATGCCTATAACCAGCTATGTATTTATTCATTACAATAAACAGTAAAAATGTATAAAGATTGCTTTGCTCCACCCACCAGTGTTCAGACTTCTTGTACTGGCCTATGAGCCAGGCTGTGGTCCATTTCATCTGTTGGGTGACTATGTAGGTTACCCAATAAACATGTCTTCTTGTAAGTAAACCTTGGACTGGCCTGTCATTTCTTAGGATTCCTTCAAATTCTGTGTTTTCCTCAGGCAAGAGGAATATAGATATATTTCCTTCCTTTTTGCTGTTTAGAAGAAATCACAGCTAAAAAGCTTCTGTTTATTTCCTTGACTTAATGATATATGTTCCAAAAAGTGCCATATTTGGCAACTATGAACATATGGGATACTCAGTGCCTTGTCTTAAATTAGCATTTCAGCTCACCATGACGTAGTGATATTTTTATACAAAAAATATTGGACTGGGAGTCTGTGATGTTGGATTTATGTGGTTAGTTATTTAAGGAATAAACCAAATGTACATCTAGCATTTATAGCTGTCAGTGCTTTGGATTTTTCAACTGTATTGGTCTGTTTGAAACACCAGAAAAAAACAACCACATCTTACCTTTGGTTTTTCATACAGAAAGAAGAGTAGTTTTTAAAATGTAAAAAATAGGTTTTTGTCTTTTAAATTGAGTCTTTGCAAAGTAGGGTAAGATGAAATAATAACAATTGCATGCCATCAAGTCAATTCTGACTTAGGATGATTATTATTATTATTTTTTGGATATGAAGTAGTCAGAATTGATTTTCCATTCTTCCAAAGGTGTTCTGGGTCTGTGCAGCATGCCAAATCTACACAAGCTTGCTTTTCTCCCAGAAGGCATAGTGGAGAATCAAACTCCTAACCCTCAGTTCTGCAGCAGGTCTCAACTCACTGAGCTAGCCAGCTAGTAGGATAGGATCCAATATAGCATATGTAGTACAAATCAATGTTTTCAGGCAGGGGCTTATTGATTTCCAGGTTTTCCTTTCCTTTTTGTTTTCAAGTTTTCTTTCAGAGTGCTTAAAGAGATGTATAACAAACTGGACTTGCATTTGAATTCTTAGAAGAGCATTCTGCTATAATATTCATTACATTGAAACAGTGGGATTCTATGACATTGAATCTGATCTTTGTATCTGAAGCAGCAGAGCCCAGCTCTAGATTTTTGCAGTTATTTGTTTCTTTGTTTGACTTATGTCCTGCCCAATTGATGCAAACACCACTCTGGGTGGCTCACAGACATTGCACAAATCAACACAAAGAAAAAGATAAATAATATCAAAGCAACCATTACATAAATAAAATAATATAAGTGAAATATAATACCTACCAAAATGGCATCCCAATAAATCAACAAACCCTGCCAATAATACACAATTAACATTCTCTTATTCACAGCTCACTAAACCCAGTTAGACCAAAACAAATGTGGATAATATTGCAGATGCAACATCAATTTTACTAACAAGGGGAAAAGAAATAGGAACATTTTTAGTTGTTTACGAAAAGCCAATAAAGCGGAAGCAGATCCAATTTCCACTGGAATCTTGTACCACAATGAAGGAGCTACAGCTGAGAAAGATCTTGCTCTGGCCACAACATTTTGAAGTTCTTTAGGTGTGATAATACATAATTTAAGAACCTGAATGCTCTGGGTCCAGTTTTTAAAGTAGAGGTGCTCCTGCTGATAGTGCGGTCCTAAACCATTAAGGGCTTTATATGTTAAGATCAGCACCTTAAACCTGGCATGGAATACAATGGGCAACCAATGCAAGCTAGCAAAAACTGGGGTCATAAGGTCAAAATGAACAATACCAATAGCCGTTCTAGCTGCTGCATTTTGTACCGGTTGAAGCTTTCTTATCAGCCTCAAGGGCAGTCCCATGTAGAGAGTATTACTGTAATTGATCATAAAGGTTAGCATTGCATAGGTAAGCATAGTTAGGGATTTCCAGTCCATGAGTGTGAAGCTGGGCAGTGCACCACAGATGTTGGAAAGAGGATTTGACCACAGATGATATTTGATGCTCCTTAGATAGAGCAGGGTCAAGTAGCATGCCTGGATTACATACACTCTCCCTAAAAGGTTGCTACCTCCGGTCTCCTCTGCGGGCGAGGTGGAGTGGCCCCTGGAGCACTGGATGCCAGGACTAACATCACCGCCGGTGTCCTTGCCCCCCCCCCCCCCCCCCTGGCAGGAGTTTAAAATATTTTTTTGCCGCTGCTCTTATGGTACTCTATTGCACTGTATTATTATTGCATTTTGTATGTTGTATATATTTTTTGTTATATTGTATTTTTACTGACATGTTCTTTTGTATTTATGTACTGGTTTATTGTATTTATTTAATATGTTGTAATTGCTGCCCTGAGTCAGCCTTGCGCTGAATAGGGCGGGGTATAAATCCAATAAATAATAATAATAATCTCACAATATTCAATTGCCATTCACACTTGAAATTACAAGTGTGAATAAAATGTATTCATTTTAGATGATAAGGCAAATGGCCAAGCATATAGTATATGTTGGTTGAAATCCTGTTGATTTATTAATCAGGTGGAAGGCAAATAGTGTAATATTCACTCATTTCTAGCGGGCAGTTAATAAGTGCCCATGGGAATTTTCAAGTGTGCACCAAACCAATGGCCACATGAACCACTAAGAATTGCAGTGGCTAATTGCTGATGAGAAGTGAGTGTTGTACAGGCAGTACTCTTCTGTGCAGAAGAACTAGCGTTTGAAGAAATATGGCTTCTGTTTTCCATGTGGCCTAATGAATCTACACTTTGAATGAGCCCAGTAGAATTCCTCCCTCAGTAATAGGACAGATGGCAGCTTCTGAATTCTTCTCATTCCATCAAAGGCACAGTGTTAGGCTCTTCCTCTCTTTCTTGTTAGGTTATAAATATAGCCCCCTCTTCATGGTGCATTGGGGATCCTCTGTCTTACTCTTTGACTGAGCACCATGCAATATTATTTTATATATTTTGAAAGGGAAAGGAGTATTTTCTCTTTGGCTTCTAGAGAACGGTCATGGAAACTGTTGCTGCTGGGGCCAAGCTGTGGCTTTCCAGTACTACTTCCGTGTCTAGGCCAGACATGAAACTGCCAAAATGAAGATACCTTTTGGTGAGTTCCTTCTGCAGTTCCCTTCGCCTGACCTACCTAGCGTGAGGAAGATTAGCTGGCAACACAAGATTGCGGTTACCAGGGTATGACCGATTGTGGTTCAAAAATACCACAATCTTCGAGGAGGCTCTTTCTGTGTACCCTGCTAGGCCCAGTCTGTCCTTTTCATATTGTAAGGCTGGGCTCAGCTTCCAGAGCTCCTGTATGAGCAGTATTACAAGGTAAGGTCTTTCCCCACATTATAAAACTTCACTGCCACAACATCAGTCCGCCTCTTTCTGCACAGTTCAGCCTTTCTTTGCTTCAAAGTACAGCTTGCTGTTAGAGGGGACTTGACTTCTGTGTCGTCAGTTTTCTTCTGAGTTACGGTGACAAAATGAATCTGTGACCCTACCTAAATTCCCCATGGGAACTCAGCAGGGTGGTGGTACTGATAAAGTCACTTCTTAAATATCTCACTCACCTTGAAAGCATTTTTAGAGTAGCTTTAAGTCAAATGCAGCTTGGTAGCACACAGCTTGTGCATGTGTGCAACACTCCCTCTCTTTATATTACTTTCCACTTTCCCTAGCATAATTGCCTTTTCTCGAAATTCTTACCTTCTTATGGCATGGCCAAAGTTCCATGAACTCAGTTGATTCTTTTTAGTATCCAAGGGAGGCTTGATTCATCTTGTCTGTTAATTTGTCTTTCTTATAGTCAATGATATGTGTAAAGCTCTACTCCAATATCATATTTTCATGTAATAATAATAAATATACTTTTGCTCAGACATGACAGTTTTCCAGGACAGTTTTTAAGAAATATGATGCCATCAAAATGTTTACCAACCTGAACATCCTGCCTATTAAAACATGTTCCTTTTGTTGTCTTCATGTTGTTTGCTTTGGGCCCCCAGGCTTTGCATTTCTTTGTTGCATTTTGCATGCATGTCTGCCTTACCTGTAAGTAGAGGAACTTCATTAAATCATTCCCAAACTGGATCTGTTTTAAGGCCTGATTCCATTTATTGGTTTTCTTTTCCAGGGAAAGAATAGTATCATAAACCTCATGCAATACAGAAAAAGATCCAAAGACATGTGCAGTATTCTGCTCAAAAGGCTTTGCTTTCTTTCTTTTGTTACTTGCTTAGTGGGGCGGGCACACTCTTAGGGTGATGCGTCTCTTAGGTAACCTGGCCCACTACCAGGAAGGGCTTGAAAGGTAATTACCAGCACCTTGAATTGCACCCGGAGACAAACTGGTAACCAGTTATACCAGTTACTGGTAACCAGGATAGTGATCAGGTGACCAGAAATTTTGTTGCAGTACTTTGATATAGAATACTTGTATAGTATAAATCACAGATTAAACCTTTCAGTTGTGTAAAACAATTGTGTTCCACTGAGCTATGAAATATTAGTAGCAATTATAAATTGAATTGTTTGCATCCCCCCCTTTTTATTAATAACAAGGCTACAAAACATTTGTATCAGAGACCATTTCATATGGGTCTTATAGCATTTTTCACGCTGATTTCAAATCTGTAGACCATTTTTCTTTAGCACGTCAAGTTTTTGTTTTATCAGCAATTATATATTTTGATGGCTTTACTATAAGCCTTGCTGTGTGAGTTCGCAGGTGTCCTCCTGTTGACTGCTATTCTTCTTGCTTAGCATCCAAGCCACCAGTGACTTTGCTCAGCTATTTAGCAGTCAATGGCTGTGCTTTGTTTCTCTCAGCTGGGTTGCTGCTGCTTTCTCCTGATTTAGAATATTGATTCCCCCACCTCAAATAAATCACCAGATTAGCCACAGACTAAAAGTGACGTGGCAGGAGGGAAGAATGAAACACAGAGGGTGAGACTGGAGCAAAACTGAAACAAACTAGAAAAGAAACCATTGAGAGGTTTTTGAAACAATAATTGATTAAGGGCTCTTGAAAAAAAGAACATGATGCCCAATAGCATGTGAAGCACAATATTGAAGAAGCTGATGAAAAAGACATATTTTAAGGAAAAGGTGTACTTAAAATAATTGGAGATGTTTGACAATAGCTCAGTCTTGCTAGAGTGAGAATAAGGGCTACCCCGTGTATAAAGTCTTGCAACCATGGTATAAAGAAGTAAAATCCACCAATTTCATGTCATGACATAGAGGATGGTAATAATAATTCTGAGTTTATTCATGTTGTCCATGTTCACACAGAAGAAGAGCAGGCAGCTCTGATTGGAACAGTGATTCAGCAAAGTCTGTGCCATAGTAGTTACCCCTTCTGTGTTGATCTCTGAGGAGTACAAAACCTTGCATGCAACAATTTTGCTATCCCGTGTCCAGTTCAGTAGTTTTGAACAATTCTTCCTTTTTATCTCGCCATTGTTTCCCAGTAAAAAGAAAAAGCATTCTGCTAGAAATCAACAAATACTGCAGGTTCTTTCAAACCAATTTCTACTCCCCTCCCCACTACAGATTTCTTCTCTCTCCCCTCCTTCTTTTTCTTCCTCCATATCTTGGCCAGATGTGAAACTGCCAAAATGAAGGTACCTTTTGGTGAGTTTATTTTGCATTTCCTTTTGCCTAACCTCATATGAGAAAGATTAGCTGGCAACACAAAGTTGCCATTACCAGGGCACACCCGATTGTGATTCAAAAATACCACCATCTCCCAGGAGGCTCTTTCAGAGAACATCAAGGATAGGCAAAAGGACCTTTTCCCCAGATTATAAAGCAGGGGTGTCCAAACTACGGCCTGTGGGCTGGATCCGGCATCTGACGCTAATTCATCCGGCCCCCAAAGCCCTCATTGCTCCCAGAAGCGGAAGTAAAATGTGCCCATACAGGCCCATTTTACTTCCACTTCCGGAAACAATGAGGGCTTTGTGGGCCAGATGAATTGGCGTAAGGGGCCAGATCCAACCCACTCCTGAACCACAAGACCAGCCCATGGTCTGAACTGTTTGGCTACCCCTGTTATAAAGCATAAAAAGAAGAGGTTCTGTGGTTAAGCCTCCCTTCAGCAAATATTCTTGAAATGGACCAAAGAAATGGACCGAAAAATAAGATTCTGATAATAACTTATTAGAAATCTAAGATCCCCATAAGCCGGATAGCAGGTTTGTGGTCAATTTCTCATAAGTATGATCCAGTTCTGATAATGTATTGCTGTGACAGAAGCTTTCATATTGCAGTGGTTGTTATTGGACATCTCTGAATAAATACTTGGACATTATGGAGTAAATTCAATTTTTGATATTAAATAAAACCTCTCACCATTCTGCTACAGTAGAATAAAGTACACTGTGTATGGCACAATTCTGTAATGATACATTGGTTTGGTAATCTTTCTGTAGGCTTCACTTCAAGTGGCACTGGTTTTGCTGGATTTTGAGTTGATATTTTGGTAAGACTAGGACTGTATGAAGAAGGCCTTTGTTAAGGAACTCTAGATTGTACAGAGGTTTCATACTGAAGCTCATTAACCTGGATTGCTAATGAAAACAACACAGACATATCTTTGTTTCATCGGAAGTGAAGTGAGATCTTTTTTCCTTCTCTTAACGCATATTTATTTGTCTTCTTTTTAGACCTGTCTTTGAAGTCATTTTTATTGTGTAGCTGATAATGGTGGATATTTGTAGATAAAGTCACAGTTGCGTCAGTGGGGATTTGGTGAGTCAGCCCCTCCATTGCATCAGTGGGCTTACTACTAGCTTTATCTGATAAATACACTTGTATAAAACCCTTTTCCTTCCTAGTATATAGTTTTGCACACTAGAGATGATTAATAGAAAAGATTGCAGAGAGCATCTCTGTCTTTGCTGTGGTTTCTATTTAATGTGTTTGAGCTTTTATTTTTTATAATGGCCTTGAAGACAAGGAGACCTGGGAGTAGATAGCATTTTATGTAACAAGTCACATTAACAAAATGGTGTGTAAGTGTTTAGTAAATGAATTCTTGCAGGTCTTCACAGCCTCCAGGTAGGGAAGTGTGTCTTAAAAGATGACATAGTTTTAATGGAAGCCTAGCATGTGAACACTTTGAAGCAAGTGTTGGATGCAGTTTAATAATTGTTACTGTGAACCTGGCATAGCTGCTTGAGTCACTCTTAGTTTTCTCTTTGCAACATAAATAACATTGATTAAACAGAAAGATGTAAATGCATGTTCCCACCACACCTGTCATACTTAAGTCAAGAAGATACTTTTACTCTATTCCAGAGCTTATTTTAATTTTTGATTTAGCTCATTTAAATTCTAGCATTTGTCTAGAGATCTCAAGGAAGTGTGCATGTTCATGGTTATGGTTTTATTCTGTCAACAACCTTGTAAAGTAGATTGGATGAGAGATAATGACTGTCATAGTAACCCTAATTAGGACCCAGCTGGAGATATTTGCCTTGTGAGTGGCTGTGAGGACAGAATGGGAGAATCCTTATGCAGTGGTACCTCGCTTAAAGAGCATAATGCATTGCACGAGATTGCTCTTTAAGCGAGTTTGCTCTTTAAGCGAAACACCATTGTAAGTGACCAATTGTGAATTCTGGCGGGCGGGGGGGGGGGATGTGAACCCCAATTTAGTTGTTAAGCGAATTTTTGGTTGGTTTTAGTTGCTAAGCAAGGTGACCATTCAGAGAAAATTCTGCTCTTTAAGCGAGTTAGTCTCTAAGCAAGGCACTCTTTATGTGCGGTTTTACTGTATATGCCACACTGAGTGAAGGATGGAAGAAGATATGATAAGCCAAAGGTCAAGCATATATATGACAAACAGAGGTGCTTCTTATCTTGAACGTGATGTGTACGTCACATTTCATCGATCCTTTGTAAAAGGGTGGATAAAAATAAATGATTAAAATTGATTGAAATTTTAAATAGGATTCTAAAATGTAAATAGGATTTTATTTGATAAAATACTTGTTGAAGAAAAATCTGTCTTAAGACACATTATAGTCCATAGATTTACGCCGCTCAAAGTCTCTTCAGCGAGGGGGCGGCTATATAAATTTAAACAAACAAACAAATAAATAATAGATTTATCACCATGAAATAAGGATTAGTTTATCATGTAGGAAGAGACTGCGTATTCATGCAATGTTTAAAGAAATTCATTTATGTTTTCTTCAGTGTCATGTTCTCCCAGAGGCTTCTATAATATTATTTAGGGTAATTTTTCAATCTAGAACAGGGGTGGTCAACCTTTTTGTGCCGCAGGCTGGACCATGCTCTCTCAGACAGATGGACAGGCCAGAGGCGTGGTTCCTTCTGTTGCTTCCACCACTTCCGGTGGTGGTTGGAGCAAGGGTGGTGCAATTATGCTGCATTTCTGGCTGTTTTTGCCATGTCTATGGCACTTCTGGCACATTTTTGCTGCATCTGTAGCGCTTCTGGTGCATTTTTGTCACTTCTTAAAATCATGGAGGATGGGTGAATTCAAGATGATAGGAGGAGGGCCAACATTGTCTCTACCTTCAAAAAGGACAAAAGAAAGAACCATGAAACTACAGACCAGTCAGCCTGGCATCAGATTATAAAGTGCTCATTCAGTAGACACCTTGAAAACAATGCAGTAATAACTAGAAGCCAATGTGGATTTGTCAACAACAAATCCTGCCAGACTAATAGCAGGTAACTTCCTTGGTAGATGGTGGAAATGCTGTAGACTTAATGTATCTTAATTTCAGCAAAGCCTTTGACAACTGTCCCATGGTATTTCGATAAAGCACAATAACCCGGTGTGTGGCCAAGTGGATACACAGTTGGTTACAGAATTGTGCTCAGAGAGTTCTTATTAATGACTCATTCTCAAACTTGGAGAAGGTAACAAGCGGAGTACCACAAGGCTCAAACTAACCTAAAAAGTATTCTGAAAATGAAGCTTTCATCTGCGTTGTAAATATTAAGGCTATAATGACCAGCAACAATGAGCCTGTATATGGAAAACAATGATTTTAATTTAGTTTTACTGCCCATTGTTTCAAATCAACTCCACCCGGGGTTTTAAATCTGTCCCTTTATCCAGGGGGATCTAAGGTAGCAAACATGTTGTCCTGTGAGGCAAATGAATACTGTATGTAAAAACGAGGTTTTGGGATGAATTTCCCCTTTTTTTGTGCTTGTTACAAAGGAACCTGTGCACAGGCTGCTGCCATCCCATTTCTTGCTCTTCCTAGAATAAATTGATGTGATATGACAATCTGCCAGCTACCTTTTATAAGCAACACAGTTTTCATTACTTCCATTCTTTTACATTCTGGGAGGCACAGGAGACAGAGTCATCCTATGCTTCTAGGAGCAGGGCCTTTCTTTTATAGTAAGAATTAATTATAAGAAACAGCAATATTATTATTATTAGTAGTAGTGTAAGATACAAGAAGAAGACTTAGCTATAGAACAATTAGATCAATTATTCTTAACCGCTGTCCTTGTTCTCAGTGAAAACTCCTTATCTCTTGGTTTTAAGAACATGATATTTGCAGGAAACAAAACATACCCTTTCTTGCTACAGTGCACAGATGATCCGTCTCATGTCTGTGAGTGTCAGGCCAAAAATGTTTTCAAATGTCAATTTAGAAGTGGCTTACATACTGGTTTGAAGCTATGAGAAACTTCATACAATATTTATATTGTGGGGTTGATGTAAATTACAATTTTTCCCGCTTATCTGTTTTTTGCTCACCTTGTCTTGGCAGAAATTTTGACAATGTAACCATTGCTTTGCTGGCCTGATTGTGCTCAGCGTAGGGCGTTGCACCCCCCTCTTTTTATCCAACTTCCTTTTTTCTAGCAGCAATTTTCTAGCTTAGTTTAAGAACTACAAAGTCTCATATATCACTTTTGAAGAATAAATCATTTCATGCCACCTTTTATTTATTTTTCATTTATGAACTCTGACATTATGCTGCTGTAGCTGTCTTCAGTGACTGCAGTGGCTCAAGTGGCTAAGACGCTGACTTGGATGCGGAAGGTCAGCAGTTTGATTCCCGAGTACTGCAGGATGGAAATGAGCTCGCGTCTTCGTCCCCAGCTCCTGCCAACCTAGCAGTTCGAAAGCAAGAAATTGCAAGTAGATAAATAGGGACCACTTCGGTGGGAAGGTAACAGTGTTCCATGCGCTCTGGTGTCTAGTCATGACTGCCACATGACCATGGAAACGTCTGCAGAAGCAGACAGCGCTGGCTCTTCAGCTTAGAAACAGAGATCAGCACTGCACCCTAGAGTCGGATACAACTGGCTTTCGAGCAAGGGAAACCTTTATCTTTAGAAGCAGAGAGAAGGGGCAGTCAAAGAGAATTCTGGTGGAAGGTAGGACAAAGAAACTTTACTGACTTTCAGCCTTCTTATCAATTTCTCATCTATATGTTTCCAGTTAGCATGGAACTTGGATGTTGTCGTCCCTCTGGTAGATCCAACAAAGTGTCTAATTTGATCATATGGGTAGAAGCCGCATACGGGGTTTCCAAGCTCTGATTTATACATCTCAATAGAAAATTGTAGCATTTGTGCTTCTCTTTGGCTTTTCCCTTCTTGTGGGATTCTTAAAACATTTCTGAGTGTGTGGTCTTCTGCATATATACTTTCTGTCTCATTGGTAGGAATAATTATAACACAAAAGAATGTGAAATTTATCTTCATAAAGTAAAAATGTGTTTGTGCTGACAGTTTAATGTGATGACTCTTCTTTTTAGAAACTCTGAAATTAATGAGCTGGTTCTTTGTGTTGGTAATTTGCTTTTGTTTTTAGCTGCTTATTCATACATATTTCAGTTTTCACAGAAATTTACTTTTCACCAAAGATAAGCAACATTATGCAAGATCAGCAAACACAGTATCGTTGTTTAGAGCAGGGGTCCTCAACCTTTTAAAGCCGTGGGAAGGCCAGACTGGTGTTCCTCCCTGCTGCTGCCGCCACAGCTGCAGGACCACCACAAGCCCACACCACCAACAGTGACAGGACCACCACGAGCCCCCTCCCATCATAATGCTTCCCTGCTTACCAGCCTCGAGGAGCTGTATGGTGTGGGTGAAGGAGGGGTCCAGGTTGTCCTCACCCACACTGGGCAAGAGTGGCCCTCGGGAAAGACGCCGCATGCATCCGCCACTTCCATCGCCACTGCCACTTCAATCCTTGTCCCCTTTGCTTGGCCAGCCATGTCCCTAACAGTGCTCCATAGCAAGGCAGATGTTGTAAGGCTTACAACATCCGCCCTGCTATGGAGCACTGTTAGGGACATGCCAAGCCAAACAGAGGGGACAAGGATTGAGGCGACGTCTACGTCTGGAGAAGGGCACAGGCCAGATGTAATGGTGCTGCAGGCCGTAGGTTGAGAACCCCTGATTTAGAGCTTCCACCTCCAGATTCAAAATAACCATGATGTTCCACCTTCAGGAAGGGGAGCAAAAAGAGTGTGTTGCATATTTTAGCCTCTTTAGAAATAGTCAATAAGATGGTTTGCCCTTGAAACATGAAATACATAGAATTGGTAAAATGTTGTCTTTGAACGTGGTTCTTGCTGAGAAAGAAATTGCTAGATTAATGTGTGATAGGATTACAGATGTAGACGAATTTGTCTGAAGATAATGGGGCACATGTGTTGATCTGCCAGGTTGCACCCTGCAAATGAGAATGAATGACTGAACTGTAAACAGAGGGTGTTTATGTAAAAGTGAGCTTTGTAGCCTTTAATACAGGGGTTCTCAACCTTTTTAAGCCGGGTGCCGGGTCAAGCTCTCACAGACTGTTCTGGGGGCTGGAGTGTTTTTTGAATTGAATTTTTATTTACTTATTATATATAAATTTTCCACTCTGGGTGCTGTACACATAATATCAGATAATACAAACAACAACAACAACCCCACAACAAATCAAAAACAGAACAACCAAACAAATACTCTCCCCCCTTCCCACACACATGTAAACAAAAGAAAATGGCACTCATACAAAGCAACACTCCTCTGAACAAGAACTGGGATGGAGTGTGTGTGTTGGAGAGGGACATGTTAAATTCTGAGTTTAAAGTAGAGGTGTGCAGGTGTTGTTTTTTTAAGACTACAGCTTCCAGGGCTACATACTGGCCATGTTCCATCAGGGGTGGGGAGCAGTTCTAGTCTAAAAACAGAACCATTTTCAAATCATTTCTATATTTAAGAACATGGTGCTTACAGCTGCCTTGGTAGCATGCCAAAATAAAAGGCTTTTTGACAGAATCTTCACCTCCACTTCTGCATCTTATCCTGACTATATATATAATATACCAGCAGCATGAATTGGGGTGTCAAGAAGATCTCTTTTATATTCTGTCTCCTGTTCTAACTGGCAGGTAAACCTGAAAGTTGGTAGCCCATGTTCTGCTATTCCATTTAATATATCCAGCTTCTCATGTTTGCTTCAATATGCTTGTAGTGAACATAAACATGACCTAGGTTCCTATATGTATCCTTAAGATTAGAAATAATGCTGCAGGATGAATAAGAACCTAGTCTCTGGATTTCATGGCTGGGTTGAATGATGTATTTTCTCTCTTTCCTTTTCCTGAAACCAGGAAACGTCTATGTTGGGCTCCTTTACAGTGCATTTTGAACCATTTTCAAAAGTTCTATTTTTGCATAGATTGGCTTTTATATATTTACCTCTAAAGACTTAAATTCTCTGTAACATTCACCATTGTTCATTACGGGAACAGGGAAGCAAAATACATTAGCTTTTGGAAAGGACTTTATAAGCATTAGTGGGGAATTCAAGGGGAATTTAGAATTACATGAAAGTCTAATCCTGTTCTGCTTAATTTGCATCCTTATTTTTGTTTATTTTTGTATTTATTATGGTCATTTTATGTTTAATTGGAACATAATATCAAGCCTTTTGAGTTATGATATTAATATTTGAGCCTTCTGTTTTCAAATTTTTTGTATCATATTATGTTGAGTCTGATAGTTTTTTGGGAAATCAAATTCTGGCCCATGTTTGCTGTTGTGGGCAGACTATCTTCAAATGCCAGACTGTAGTATCTTTTGTAGTAGTCAACAATCCTAACTGAACTAGTGTGTGTTTTGTATGGGTTTTCTAGTAGTGCATCTACTAAGCATATTCACTGCTAAAATATTTCTTGTTTTATTTTCAGCAAGGGAAACCCTATGTCTTTGATAGAGTTCTACCTCCCAATACAAACCAGGAACAAGTCTATAATGCTTGTGCCAAGCAGATTGTTAAAGGTAAGCAATTTTTAATCAATCTCTCAGATTGTGCCAAGAGGTTGGTTAGTGGCAGGCACAAATGGAAGACTGGGTGGTAAGCCCAGAACAGCTTTTCTCTCTCTCTCTCTCTCTGTATGTATATGTGTGTGTGTGTGTGTGTGTGTGTGTGTGTATACACACACACACTGTATATGTATATATATATATCTATAGGCAGACTTGCAGAGCTCATGTGTAATGAGACCTCTGAGCTTTGAAATTTTCTGAAAGCTCATGGATCTCATCATAGATTCATGGATTTCTCCATTTTTGTGCTGTAGTGCAAATGGAGAAAGAAGGACAGCATGTTGCTTTGATTTTGTTTGGTCCAACAAAGGAAGGAACTATACAGTGCCTGCATTGCATGGAGAAGACCTCAGATTTGATTAGATTTGATTTTCTGTTATCTCCAGTTTAAACAGGCCAGGCTTCATCAGTATACTCCATTAAAATAGAATCCTTTCCTTTTTAGAGGTGGCCACGAAAGGCATCACACTTGCAAAATGTTAGACTATAGGAAGGTGTTCTGAAAGAAGTTGTCTGATATTGCATCTGCTTTCATGTTTTGCTTAGAGATACTTCTCTCCTCTGGCCTTCCTTCTGAAAGCAAGCATTGCTATTTCTGTAAGAGCTGTGATTATGATGTGTGAGAAATAATGAGGTTAACTTGTGTGTGTCTCTGATAAGATGAAGCATTTGCTAAATCTTAACCTTTGACGGAATTCCTCAGTCCCCTGGGCATAAAGTTCCCAATCCTCCCATTGCTCCACATTCTTCACCTTCGAACACATTAACCTGGGTCAGGTGTAGCCTTTGTCTTGGTTTTAGATTTCTAACTGCAGTTCCTTTATCTGTCTGCAGTTTTTTCAGGACTGCTGTTAACCTTACTACTAAATTCTAGATTTGAGAAATCGTTTAATTTCTTAATTACAAAATTTGAAATGAAAAATGTATAATAACTTATCTTCTTACTGGCAACTCAATCTTCAGAATTTAATTCTGCAACAGCCTCTTGGGATTGGTGACGTTTGAAAAAGGTTATTGGTTTAGTTCAGTAATCATTCTTCTCTTTGATAAGAGATGCCTATAGCATTATCATTTCGACTTGTAGTTTTGAAACTGAGGATTCATTAGCAGAACATTGCAGCAATGGCATTTGGGTTCTGCCCCCCCCCTGCCCTGCATAAATATTGTATAAAATATGCGTGTCTCTCTCATCCTGATACCCAGAGAGTTGTAGGGATAGTTTGGTGTGTGTGGAAGATCTGGTTAATGGAGCAGTGTCCATCTTGGAAGTGTGCCCTTAATATCTTCTCCTTTGCAATTTTTTTAACACGATAGTTAAAATCTCAATTTCAGTCTTCTATAAACTGCTCTCCCACACACATTCTCTCATTATTTGCTTTGGCTGTTTGCTGTAAGGAGAATAAAAGGTTTAGTCCATTTTCTGTGCAGGGAAATGGCTGTCCTATCAGCTGAATCTTGCTGACTGAAAGGAATTAAGCACCTTGGTTACTAGGCAATGCTGTTGGAATGGATGGAAGTGGAAGTAAGGAATGACCAATAAATGCAGATTGGTTGGCATTTTGTATTTTACTGTAGCTATTTACAATGGACATCTGGAGCAAAATGGTATTTTGATGATTGCTTTGGAATAATTGCCTGCTGGATTCTTTTCAATCTCGAATCTATTGATTATACTATTTAGTTTATTTTGTCTGCTTGAAACCATGGAATAATAAATTACCTATATTTTTAAAGTAAAATGCAGAGATTAGGACAGATAAGAATAGTATGTAGTAAACCCTGATGCATGAATATTTTTATTCAGTTCAACTGTACTATGCTAAAGGCATCTAGAATGAATTTATATTTTATATGATGATAGCATCATATAAATGCCTTATGGAATAATATAAGTGAGACAATGTTCCTGCCCTGAAGAAGCATGTAGATTGCTTGCTAATAATATCAAATGCTCCCCTTATTTATTTTTAACTATTCTTAGGTTACAGCAGCCTATATGTGCATTACACTTTGTATCTTTTTTTTAGCACAGCAGCCATGGTAAAATTCACTTGTTAATACTATCATGGAACACTGCTGGGGAATGCTTTTAGCCAAGGGGTTAGCTTCCAATTTTGGAAAAGTTCCAGCGGACTACACTCGGTTATTAAGTGGAGCTAAGGTTAGGCATGGGATTTTTTTTGGACTATAGATCCCATAATTCTGTATTCTAGATTTTCTAACAGACAGACCATCATCTACAGACACCTGAAAATAGTTCACCTGGGGAAAAGGTTGGGAAGGCTTGAAGGTTTAGCATAGGCCCACTTTTGCCCTAAAAGGGACTGTGGTGACTTAGTGGTTAAAACATTGAACTTGATGACTGGAAGGTCAGCAGTTTGAGACATGAGTGCTGCACAATGGAGTGAGCTCCCATCGTCTGTTCCAGCTCCTACCAACCTAGCAGTTCGAAAGCAAGACATTACAAGTAGATAAGTAGGTACTGCTTCTTTGGGAAGGTAACAACATTCTGTGCACTCTGGTGTCTAGTCATACCTGCCACATGTCCACGGAAACATCTGCACATGGAGACAGCTCTGGCACTCTGGCTGTAAACGGAGATTAGCACCAGCCCCTAGAGTCAGACTACTGGTTTTTGAGCAAGAGCAACCTTACTTCTGCCCGAACTCAATGTGCAGAAAGGAAGCCATCTCACTGCTAGGTGGGCATTTCCTTTCTGAACAGGAAGCTACATGGAGCTAGGCCTAGATAGGTAACAGGGCTTGCCAGTTTAGAGCTTTCTCCCAGGTAAACCACATTAAGGTGTTCATAGGTGTCTGTGTGTCATATTCTACCCTCAGCATTGATAATTTTTTTTTTAGGATTTATAGTTCCCCCAAATTTGAAAATTTCATGCCTAGCTAAGGCTAAAGATCAAGGCTAAAGACAGAATAGGTGGGATAGGTATTGTTCTAACTCAGAGCTTCTCAACCTAAGGCCCGTGGGCTAAATCTGGCCCCAGCACCATTCCATGTGGCCCACCACCCTTGCTCCTGCTGCCACCACTGGAAGCTGTGCCATGTGTAGTTTCTTTTTATTGTAAACAGCTTTGCCATTGGGGGCCCCCCGTTGGGCTCTTGGCCTTGTCTCACCCAACCTCCCCCCCTCTGGGACACTAGCCTTAAGGTTAACCTTCAGCCCCACAAGGAAAGACTAGCTTAGTTAAAAAGCCCCACTCACCCTTTCCCCGAGCAGGCGATTAATCTCATTAGTGTTGGGAGGGTAGGGTGGGGTAGGGTTCCAAAGCCATCGAACGTTGGCGTCTCCCTCCCTCTTTCCAGGGAGAAACAAAATGGCCACCCCATTGAAGCTGTTGGGACAACATGACCACCTCAAAATGTTGCCCCCATCGTTCAGATAGGACAAAATGGCCATCCGGCCCCCTCAGCTGTCTGAGGGATCGTGACCCGGCCCCAAGCTTGAAAAGGTTGAGAACCCCTGTTCTAGCTAATCTGAACATTTTCACACTAAGCAAGTTTACAAGACTTACCAAGCATACAAATTACAACTGAATTCTATGCATGCATGCTTAGAAACAAACCCTGATGTAATATTTATCCTTTCCTCTCTGCTCAGAGACTGGAGATAATAGCAAAATAAGCTTGTGGATAGCATGAGGAATCCTTCATCCTATTGCCCAGAGATTCTTTGACTTAGAGTGAAAAAAGTAAAAGTGACCTTGAATTTAGCTTCAAGCATTCTGGCCTTATAATTGATCATTTACCCCCAGATCAGGAATCAGTGGTCTAAACCCTCAGACACAGGAACAGTTTATTTAGACTAGGGGTTCCCAACCTATTTACGCTGCAAGCCTGACCACACACCCCAAACAGCTGAGCAGGCTGCACTGCGCACCCCAGAAGCAGAAGTAAATGCACCCGCTTTCGTGTTTATGACAGCCACGGGTGCATTAATGGCTGATGTAACCACGCTTACACACACACAGGTGCATTTTATGGCTGTCGTAAAAACACCCGCTTCCATTTCCAGGCAGTGGGCCACATGAAATGGTGCCATGGGCGTGGTCCAACCCATGGCCCGTAAGTTGGGAAACCCTGATTTAGGCTTTTGGGAAGTTTCTGGAATTTAATCAGCTTCCTGAAAATCTGTCCATGTGCCATCTTCACTGACTTTTATCGTAGTTTCCTGGTGGGAGAGTTATAGCAGTCTCCAACAGTGATACCTTTGATGTCGAGGAAGATACAGTGGTACCTCATACAATGATTTTAATCCATTTCACAGGGCTCATTGTTGTACAAAACAATTGCTATGCGATACATGCATCGTATAGCAATTTCCCCTATGGGATGCATCATACAACATTTTTTTTTTGCTAAGTGGTTTTTCCCATTGAAAAATTGTTGTAAGATTTTTTCCATAGGGAAAATTGTTATGCGGGACACCATCCCCCCCAAACCCCACCCCCCAAAATTGTTATGTGATTTTGTTGCTATACAGGGCGATTGTTGTGTGAGGTTCAACTGTACAAGGTTCTTGCTTAGGCACTTCTAGCAGCCTCCATCGGCGTTATTAGGTGTTCGTGTAAAAATTCTCTCAACCTTTCTCTGGGTCTGCCTCATAGTTTTTATCCTTTGCCATAGCCTTTCTTGATGCATATTATTAAAAAAATAATATTGACTTAAGCTAGAAAAGTATAATTAATATCTACCAGGCTTTCTGCTAATACTTCTGTTCATACTCTATTTCTACCTTAAAATACAGTACAGTATATGGTTTCTTCCTATAGTACATATATATTTTTCTTTAGCAGTTGTTAGCTGCTATTTTTCAGTTACCAATGCAGGTCTGTGCGATGCTGTTCTTTAATTCTCCTTCGTATAGTTTGTGAATCCCCACTCATGGGGTTATGCGCCTGCGCAGAACATCGATCGGAGGCTTGAAAAGCTATTGGTCAAAAGTTTTGGCGGTAAGACCGCCAACCGTACCGCCCACCCTGAGGCGCCCGCGCGCCATTTTACCTCAGTTCTCTTCTTTCCGCTGTAGCAGCAGGACGATCGCTGAGAGCTTCTCAATTTTTTCCCGCCCTTCTGAGGGAAAGCCTTTGGCAAATTTAACAATTTTTTGCGGCAATCTTGTCCTTTGGGCAGGATTGCCACCCCAGCGCTGTCTCTTCCTCCGGGTAGACTCAGTAGCTTCCTCGCTTCGATCACCGCCTCCCCCCTCAAGGGGGTGGCGGCTGGTCCGCCCTTCGGGGTACCCGCTTGGACTTCCACTGGAAGAATTTTTTCCTCGGTTGATGGCTGCAGCCTTTAAACAGTGCACGGCTTGCCAGAAGAAGTTCCCGGCTTCCGACGGCCACAGCCTGTGCTTCTTTTGTTTGGGAGAGTCGCATCAGAGCCAGTCCTGCCCACACTGCAAGAAGTTCACGCGCCTTGCGGTGCAGAACCGAAGCAACCGGCTCAAGGCTCGCCTGATGGAGCTCGCTTTGGCTCCCGCCGCGGCCGCCTCTACCTCCGCCGAGGCCTCCCAGCCGCCCTCCGCTTCTTCTTCCACGCTTCCAATCAGGAAGAAGAAGAAAAAGGACAAGAACGGGGAGAAGAAACGGAAGCATGGGTCGGAGAAGAGACGCTCGCTCCCTCCCACCCCGCGCGCGCCCATGTCTCCCGGGCCTTCGCCTCCGTTCTCTGTTGCACGTTGTCCGTCTCCCGGGTCTTCCATCTGGGGAGGACGGTCATCCTCTGGGTCGCCTGAGAAAGGACGCAGGGCTGGGGCTCCAGCTCGCCCACTTCAGGTTCTTTCTTCTCCCCCCCGAGGGAAGAATCGATCGCCCATGAGGCAGGCCTCCGTCTCCCCGAGACCCAGGACTCCAACAGACGAAGCGGCAATCTCCGTTCCGGCCACCGTTTCGTCGCCGACAGCCACCGTTCCGTCGGCCACCGTTCCGTCGGCCACCGTTCCGTCGGCCACCTTTCCACCGGTTCCACCACCAGCGACCATGGATACACCCCAGATGGCACTCTTCAGGGGTATGTTCGAGGTCATGGCGTCATTCGCGAGCCAGTTCCAGACCACCATGCCTGCGGCCTCTGCGGCTCCGGTCCCGACCACCGCAAGCCCCGGGGATGCCGGCCTCACCGTGGCCTAACCGACCTCTCGTAGGTCGAGTGTCCGCTCCGCTGGCCCACCCAAACCGTCATGGTGTGGTCCAGACGTCGATGCGGTGGACTCCCATCCCGCCGGCCCGCCCAGGCCGTACTGGCGCGGTCCCGACGTGGATGCAAGAGTTCCTCCCTCGTCCTCCGATGACTCCAGCTCGTCTTCGGAGGAGGACTAGGGAGACGTCGACGCCGAAAGGACGCCGGAACAGACCATCGGCGCGGTTGGCCCACCGCGTGGTGAGGACCAACGCTCCCTGACCGCCATGCTCACGCGACTGGGCACCGCCCTGAACCTCAAGGTGGACCAGCCACCATTGGAGGGCGAGGACCAAATGACCGCCAAGCTGGACAGACGAGCGGTACGGCCAGTCCATATAACCATGCTCCCCTCCATGTTGACGTCGGCGAAGGCAACATGGAGGAAACCAGTTTCGGCGCACTCCGTCTCGTCCAGGCTGGACAGCATGTACAAAGTCCTGGACGAGAACGTCGAGTTCCTGCAGGCTCACCCCCTGCCGAATTCGCTGGTGGTCAAGGCCTTCCAGCACAGGACGGCCACCAGCGGGTTCCCGGTGCCTTCGACCCCGGAAGGGAAGAAGCTGGACGCGGTGGGCCGCAAATTCTACGCCACCGGTTCCCTCTTTTCCGCGCCGCCAACTACTCGGCTGCCATGGGCCTCTACCAGTCCCACCTCTGGGAGCAGGTGAAGGTAGAGACGGCAAAGCTGCCCGCCGATGCCCAGAAGCGGATCGACGCGCTGGCTACTGAAGGGGACTTCGTCGCGGAGCAACTGATGCGCACAGCCAGGCACATCAATGACTACGCGGCGAAAGACATGGCCTCCGCCATCTTCCTCCGTCGGCATGCCTGGCTCAGGGACACCTCCCTCGATGACGCTATGAAGAAGCTCATTGAGGAGTTTCCCTTCGACGGACAGGGCCTGTTCGGCCAGGATACCGACAAGGTCCTGAACGAGATGCGCCAGACGAACTCCACGGCAAAGTTCTTGGGGCTCACCACGCCGGCTCCGCCCGCCAGGCCGAGGTACCAGCCCTTCACACGGCGACACCAGGGCAACCCGCAGCAGCAGGGTCCTGCTGAGCAGCCCAGGTCCGGCCCTTACAAGCAGCGGCGTCAACACAAACCCCGCTATCGACCCTACGGGCAGGACAAGCGCTCCGGCGCGAAGTCCAAGTCCCATGTTTGAAGTCGCGACGGCCGAGTCTCTCTCGCTCCACATCCCGTACCTCCCCCTTCCGAACTTCCTCCAGGTATGGTCGGGCATCACGGACGACCAGTGGGTCTTGAGGATCTTGTCCTCTGGCTACGCCATCAAGTTCGTACGGGCACCTCGGGTTGGAAGACATCGTCTCACCACCTCGTCCCCTCACTTGGAGGAAGAAATATCAACTCTTCTCTCCAAGGGAGCCATCGAACGGGTACCACCGCCCGACTGGGACAACGGCTTCTACTCAAGGTATTTCGTGGTCCAGAAGAAGGACGGAGGGCTGCGCCCAATCCTAGACCTGCGCCGCCTGAACAAGTGCATCCACACCAGGAAGTTCCAGATGGTGACCCTGCAAACCGTCCTCCCCCTCATCAACAAGGAGGACTGGTTCACGATCATAGACCTCAAGGATGCGTACTTCCACGTCTCCATCCTCGAGGATCACAGACGGTTCCTCTGTTTCCGCATTGGCAACTCCGTGTACCAGTACCGGTGCCTACCGTTCGGTCTGGCCACGGCACCGAGGGTCTTCACCAAGTGCATGGCTCCGGTCGCTGCCTACCTTCGCCAACGCGGCATCAGGGTCTTCCCGTACATCGACGACTGGCTGATTGTCTCCCCCACCAGCTCGTCGGCCATTCGGGACACACAATTCACGGTCCACCTCATGGAGAGTCTCGGCCTCAGGATCAACTTCACCAAATCAAAGTTGATTCCCTCGCAACGCGTCGAGTACATTGGAGCGGTACTCGACTCACTTACTACCAGAGCCTACGCCCCCCAGAAACGTTTACAGGACATCGCGCAGGGGGTGAGCGAACTTCGCACCAAACCGTGCATCCGGGCGAAGAAGGCTCAGAGACTTCTAGGCCTGATGGCCTCAACAACGGCAGTGATTCCCCACGCCAAGTTGAAATTCAGGTCCCTGCAATCGTGGCTCCTTCACGAGTTCGACGCACTTCGGGAGCACCAGTCCAAACGGTTGACCCCGTCTCCGGAACTGAGGGACCAACTGCTGTGGTGGTCGACACCACTCAACGTGGTCGCGGGGAAGAGTTTCTACCCCCCACAACCCACGTTGCAGATACTGACCGACGCAAGCAACCTCGGCTGGGGCGCTGCCTGCGGGACTCTCACGGTCAACGACACCTGGGCGCCACACGAAACGGTGCACCATATAAACTACTTGGAACTACTAGCCATTTGGAAGGCCCTACGTTCCTTCGAGACTCTGCTCACCGGGAAGGCGGTGCAAGTGGCCTCAGACAACACTACGGCGGTGGCATACCTCAACAAGCAGGGAGGGACGCGGTCCACCACCCTCCTGTACCTTGCAGTGCAGCTTTGGGAATGGTGCCTGGAGAGACACGTTTTCCCAATTGGAGTGCACATTCAGGGCAAACTGAATGTTTTGGCAGACCACCTCAGCCGTCTCACCTCGACGACCCACGAATGGGAGCTGGACGACGGGGTATTCCAATCGCTTTGCGAGATCTGGGGGACGCCAACCATCGATCTCTTTGCGTCGGAGTCCAACAGGAAACTCGACAGGTACTGCTCCAGAGCAGGCATCGGACTGAACTCCGAGGGCGATGCTTTCATGAAACGGTGGGATCGGGACTATCTTTATGCCTTTCCTCCGTTTCCTCTGGTCCAGAAGGTGCTCACCAGGATGCTCCAGCACAGGACCAACGCAATTCTGGTGGCCCCGGCATGGCCTCGCCAGCCCTGGTTTCCGCTGCTGTTACGCATGTCGTCACAGTATCGCACTCTGCCAGAATCACCGACACTCCTCCAAATGGAGCACGGACAGCTTCACCATTCAGATCTACCCAGCCGCCACCTCACCGCGTGGAGGATAACCCCAGACTGTCCAGGATCCTGGAACTAGCACGGCGCCCTTCCACTAGGAAGTCCTACGCTTCCAAATACAGGCGTTTTTGTGCTTTCCTGGTCTCCCGGCAAATGTCCCCCCCGCAGGTGGGACTGCAGGACGTTTTAACCTACCTCCTCCAGCTGGCGGAGTCTGGCCTTAGCATCACCTCCATCCGAGTGCATCTCGCAGCAGTGGTAGCGCACTCTCCGGCTGGTTCGCCCGCTTCTGGGGCCTTCCGTGACCAAACGGTAAAGCGCTTCCTCAAGGGACTAAGGAACGCCTTTCCGCCGGCCCGGGTACCGACGGCTCAATGGTCACTGTCCGCCGTTCTCAACGCGCTCACCAGGACCCCCTTCCAGCCCATGGCTACCGCCGATGTTCGTCTCCTCACATGGAAGACGGCATTCCTGGTGGCTATCACGTCTGCACGACGAGCTGGTGAACTGGTTGCCCTGCGAGCAGACGCACCATTCCTCCAGTTCTTCAATGACCGCGTCGTCCTCCAAGCGGACATCACCTTCCTGCCCAAGGTGGTCTCCAAGTTTCACATGGCACAGACTATCTCCTTGCCAACCTTCTTCCGGAACCCCGCTAACGCCCAAGAAAGGACTTGGCACACACTGGATGTGAAACGAGCTTGATTGTTTTACACCAGCAGGACTAGGGAGTTCAGGAAGTCGCAACGCCTCTTTGTGGCTTATGGGGGAAAGTCCAAGGGTGAACCCATCTCTGCTCAAAGGTTCTCCAAATGGATCACCTCTACCATCTACCTGGCCTACGAGTCAGCCTCACTGCCACCTCCACCGCATGTCAGGGCGCATTCCACCAGGGCGGTTGCCACATCCACTGCTTTTCTGGAGGGCACATCGCTTGAGGACATATGTAAGGCTGCCACATGGTCCAGACCTTCCACATTTGTCCAGCACTACAGGGTGGACACCAGAGCCACTGCGGACGCCAGGCTTGGCCGTGTCGTCCTCACCAGAGGGCTCCGGACTCAACGCCCCTGACGGGTCTACCTACTGGATCTTCATCTCATCGTGGGATCATCTCATCCGACTGCCCACCGACCAAGCGAGTGTGAGCTTGCTAATCTCCCATGAGTGGGGATTCACAAACTATACGAAGGAGAAAGTTCGGTTTCACTTACCAGTGATAACTTTCGTTCTTCGAGTATATAGTTTGTGAATACACACTACCCACCCTGCCTCCCCTCTTGAGCTGCACGGATGAGATCGATTGGTTTATCCTGTGCTTGGCTTAAGTATGGAACTGAGGTAAAATGGCGCGCGGGCGCCTTAGGGTGGGCGGTACGGTGGGCGGTCTTACCGCCAAAACTTTTGACCAATAGCTGTTCAAGCCTCCGATCGATGTTCTGCGCAGGCGCATAACCCCATGAGTGTGTATTCACAAACTATATACTCGAAGAACGAAAGTTATCACTGGTAAGTGAAACCGAACTTTCCTATCATTCTAACTGTTGGTCCAGAATACCCAGTAGCTAGTCTTGATTTTATTTCTTAAGAAAGCTTTCCCTCAATGTTTTTGAAGGTATTCTTTACTCAAGCCTGTTCTTCTCAGTTGTAACCATTTGTTTATTTCTGCCCTGGGATGACTCTAAGCAAACTTGCTTGAAGGAACATGGGCTGAAAAGGCCCTCCTCTGTGTCCCAAGATTGAGAACAGTTTGTTATGTGGAGAGATATGTAAGGACTTTTACTGCTGTAGCACCCCAACTGTCTTCCCTTTGGAGGCTTGATGGACACTAACATTGGCCTCATTTTGGCACCAAGTCAATATGTACTTATTTGTTAGATCCTTTGGGGATTTGAGGATTGTAGTCTGTGTGGTATTTTTTTTAAAAAATGTTTGGGTGTTTTAATTCTATGTTGTTTGATTTTATTTGGTTTAAGTATCTTATGTTTTAAAATAATTTTATTCAGCTTTCTACCCCACCATAAAATCCTATAGTGGGTGACGGATCGATAGATAGATAAATCGATAGATGGGGTAACTACCATCATTAGGAGAGGAAGTCTTTATGATATAAACTTTTAAAATACTGTGAATGAAAGCATACTGGAGGGAATAAGAGTAGGTATAAGATCAAACCCAGGAATTTACCATATTGATATGCCATATATTGTAGCTGTTTTTTGTACTAAATCTGGTTGTTGAGACAGAAAGTTGAAACAGGAAGAATGTAGTATTCTTCCAGAAGTAGAAGCAAGACACCCCAAAACCACACAGGTAAAAAGCATAGTGTCGTTGCAACATGGCTTTTGCAAGGGCAAATCATACCTCACTAATCTGTTGGAATTTTTTTGAGAATGTCAACAAGCATGTGGATAAGGGGGATCCAGTTGACATTGTTTATCTGGACTTTCAGAAGGTTTTTGACAAGGTCCCGCACCAAAGGCTCTTGAATAAACTTACCAGTCATGAAATAAAGGGACAGGTCTTGTCCTGGATCAGTAATTGGCTAAGGGACAGGACACAGAGGGCAGCACTAAATGGACACTTCTCCAAGTGGAGGGAAGTAAAGAGTGGGGTCCCCCAAGGATCAGTACTGGGACCCCTGCTTTTCAACCTCTTCATAAATGATCTAGAAGTAGGAGTAAATAGCAAGGTAGCCAAATCTGCTGACGACATTAAATTATACAGGGTAGTGAAAACTGAGAGATTGTGAGGAGCTCTAGGGGGATCTCTTGTCACTGGGGGAGTGGGCAAAACAGTGGCAAATGAGCTTCAACATTAGTAAGTGCAGAGTGATGCACGTTGGGGCAAAAAAACCCCCAATTACATTTATAAACTGATGGGGTCTGAACTCTCTGCGACAAACCAGGAAAGGGACCTTGGTGTCCTGGTGGACAGCTCAATGAAGATGTCAACCCAGTGTGCCTCAGCAGTGAAAAAAGCAAACTCAATACTAGGGATCATTAGGAAGGGTATAGAAAATAAGTCAGCAAGTGTCATTTTGTCTCTTTATAAATCTATGGTGAGGCCCCATCTGAAATACTGTGTACAGTTCTGGTCGCCATACCTCCAGAAGGATATTATGGAGTTGGGAAAAGTGCAGAGGAGGGCAACCAGAATGATTAGGGGACTGGAACACCTTCCTTACCATCTGAGGCTGCAACGGTTGGGCCTTTTCACTCTTGAACGACGGCGTCTAAGAGGTGACCTGATTGAAGTTTATAAAATCATGCACGGTGTGGACAAAGTAGATAAGGAAAAACTGTTTTCCCTATCGCATAACACTAGAACTAGGGGACACTCCATGAAACTTTTGGGTACTAGTTCTCAAACAAATAAGAGAAAGTACTTTTTCACCCAGAGGATCATTGGTCTATGGAACTCCCTGCCAGAAGAAGTGGTGACAGCTGTCAGTCTTGACAGCTTTAAGAAAGGATTAGACAAGTTCATGGAGGAGAAGGGTGTCAATGGCTATAATTATGGATACTTAAGGACAACCTCCGGGTTGGAGAGAGAGGCAGGATATCTCTCAATGCCATTTCCAGGGAATCCTAAGCAGGTGAAGGCATCTCCTTGGGAATAATACCCTGAAGCAAATGGTGAGCCACTGTGTGAGACAGAATGCTGGACTGGATGGGCTGTGGCCTGTTCCAGCAAGGCTGTTCTTATGTTCTCATGTTGCACAAACAGTATTGGGATAAAAAACTGAGCTTATTTGCATAGCTGTGACTGTGTTAGTGTTGAAAATTTATAAACGTGGGAGGGGTAAGAGTAGGTGGAAAGAAGTATGCCAGCATCAGAAGCTAGACAGCTGTGTATATTATATATTGGGGGCTGGGGTGTTAATATTGTTTCGTTCCATGTGAGGACTAAATAGCAATACTGTAGTGGCAATAGCAATTACGCTTATATACTGGTACCATCACATAGCACTTAAATCACTGTCTGGGCAGTTTGCAGGTAATTAGCATTCATGTGTTAATGAGAGTGGAATGGAATGGAAACAAATGTGTCACCATCTCTTCATAATTTAATAATCTGCCCTAGTATATGTGTAAAGATGTGGCTTTGTTGGAATCATTAGTTCAGGCTACTGAAAGCATGTGGTGCCAGTAGGTTTTAGGACTTTACAATCAGCACCATTCCCTTGGACAGCTCCATGCATACAAGAGAGCTGGCTTGAAGTAAAACGAATCAATATTTTACTACACAGGTTTTTCATTGAAGTACAGTATTTTTAGCTGTGCTGGAAAGATTAAATCAAAATATAATGATTAATTAGCAAAATGTGCATTCAAATAAATCAACCTACTTTTCTTTTTCACAACACCATTTGCAAAATACCTTAAAGTTCAGGTGATTTGAACATGATTTTAAAGATCTAAAGTCACATTGTAACAGAATTTTGAGAAGTTAAGATATACATAACACTGTAGCATGTTTAAAAATCTTCAGTGAAGCTTCTGTAAGGAAAATAAGGATGTAATGTGATATTTTGTTGTATTTTTTTACATTAAAACAGTGCTTAAAAGGAGGGCACTGACTAAAATCTTACTACTTAGCATAGTAATTCATGTTAGAATAGGCCCATTGAATAAGTGGCGATTTGGTGAATCAACTCCTTCATATGTTCCATTGATTCAAATGGGTCTACTTTAAGTGCAACTTACTATGTTAAAAGAAGTCACACTTAGAGTAGGCCCATTTGAATCAATGGAACTTGTGGAGGAGTTGACTTGCCAAGTCCCCACTGATTCATCAGGTCTACTCTAGTGTTTTTTACTGTGCTAGACAATAAGATTTTAAGGATTGCATATTTAAAATTCAGACTGCAGCTTTAATCAATCTTAGACTAATCCTTTCAGTTTCAAAGAGTTTCAAGGTAATACTGTGGTAAACTTACCAGTCTTTAAGATGACATTGGAATCTGCCTTTAAAACCAGAAGTCCTGTTTGGGAGATAACACAACATGCTGTAATCTTTTTGCTATCATTCAAATGGTGGCGGACCAGAAATGTACACAGTTGCAAACAACTTTCTGTTACACATGAAGTTATACAAACATTTGAAAAGAGTTGAGCCCTCTTCAGAGCCAAACTCCCATGCTACTATGTTTAAGATGGAAGTAAACTGAACTCAGCTTGTTGTAAATACAGTAGTGGTATTACTGTGACTTAGCTTGTAACCCTCTGAACAATTAGGGAAAGGCATATAAAGCAGTCCTAGGAGGACCAGGAATAATAGGCAAACATTATACGCACTTGGTGTTTATTCCTTTCATTTGAAATCTGGGACAATTCATACTGGATAAAGTTTTTTGAAATCCTTCAGTATTCCAAAATAAGTAACTGGACACTAACCAGTATCCATTTATTCAGAGAAGCAATAGGAAATCATAAAGGATATTACTGTCTAAATTAGATCTGTCTGTCAAGAAATCCAATTTCTTTGAGTTACCTCAGCAACATGGTACATCTGATAGATACTTTCATCTAATTTCCCAGTTTCTTCTTTTTATGGCTAAATGATGACTAAAGTGTACAGTAATGATTTAAGTGTTCTTCAAAAATATTAAATTCCCTTTCTCTTCTCATCTTTTTTTTTCTTTTTCCTTTTAGATGTCCTTGAGGGCTACAATGGTACAGTTTTTGCTTATGGACAAACATCTTCAGGAAAAACACATACAATGGAAGTAAGGATGAATCTTAAAATATAATTTTATTTACCATATAATAGTATCTGGAAATAGTTAAAACAGATTTTGCCCCTAAACTAGAAGATAGACTTTAATACACATTGGCTGAAATCCAGTAGTAAATTTCAACTAGAGTATGTATGTACTGTATGTATGTATGTATGTATAATTTAATTTAATTCTCTGGGCAGCTTACAATAAATGTTGAACATAATAAGACAATCAATACACATACTATAGGCCACTGATGGCCAACCTTGACACTCCAGATGTTCTTGAATTTCAATTCCCAGAAGCCCAGATCAGCAGGAGTGCTGACTGGGCTTCTGGTAATTGAAGTCCAAGAACACCTAGAGTGCCAAGGTTTGCCATCACTGCTATAGGCCATCAGTGAGGTCTGGATAAGTCAAAAGCTATGCAAGTTCCATTAATTCAACTACTGGGTTTCAGCTACTAAGAGCAGTGGTGTGCATTTTAAACACACTGACAGGGTTGTGTCACAGTCTGCTACTAGTTTGAATTAAGTGTTGTTTTTTGTCAAAGAAGCAGTAGGTATAGTAAGAGACAGGGAAACTTATTAGATATTACCAAAGGTCAGAAAGTAAAATCATCCATAATTAGGCCATTATTTTCGCAATGGCTAGGGCAAATTTCAGCTAGTGGTTAATGCAGATCTTATATAGTAAACCAAGGGACCCAGAGCATGGCCTCATACCTGTTCTTGTGATGTTGAATCCCAGAAGTGCCCCAAATCTGAAAGGACAGAGTTGGAACAAAGTCACAAATCTGCAATCTCTTTCTTGCAACATTGCATTTCCACGCAGCAAAGAATGCGCTTGGTCTTTGTCTCCATGAAATTAGAAACCCCAGTTTATAGAGTTGCAGCTATCAGGCAGTTTAGAATTGCATAAATTAAGATGAGCCTGGTTGGGTAGCAGAAGTATAGTTTGCTAGCAAGCATAGAAACAATTTGTAGACTCCAGGCCCTTTCTCAGTCCTTTTTTTTTTTAACGGAAGCCCTGATATGCTTTGGAGAAGGCCCAGAAAACCAGGTTGAAAAATCTTTAGATTTACACATTGACTGACAAATAGGGTATTGTTTGAAATGAGAGGAGAATTACCTTCTGATAAAACCAACCTTGTTCTGTTCTTGTTGCAGCAGAATTCCACCCATTATATACATAAGCTATAACCATATGAGCAAGTAGACACTGCACTTTAATGTTAACAAAGATGCAAGGGATTAAAAACAAAGTAATTAAAAGAGACACATAAAAGAATTCTGCTTCCCTCATGCAGGGTAGGATATGCTCTTGACCTTAAAAACACAATCCCATTCTATTTGGCTAAGGAGAAGAAGGGAGGTCCCAGGTTCAAATTTGGGGTTTGCAACTCATTCTGCAGGACAGAATGAGCTCCTGTCTGTGTCCCAGCTCCTGCCAACCTAGCAGTTCGAAAGCAAGAAATTGCAAGTAGATAAATAGGGACCACTTCGGTGTGAAGGAAACAGCGTTCCGTGTGCTCCGGTGTCTAGTCATGCCTGCCACATGACCACGGAAATGTCTACAGAAGCAGACAACACTGGCTCTTCGGCTTTGAAACAGAGATGAGCACTGCACCCTAGAGTCGGATACGACTGGCTTTCGAGCAAGGGAAACCTTTACCTTTACCTCATTCTCATGAGCACCACTATTTTTATAGACCAGAAGTCACACAGATGTCTCTCCAAGAAGGGAAGCCCAAAGGTGATCAAAGGGGAGAAGAAGGAACTTCTAATGAGATGTCTTATCTGTAATGGGGTGATTAAAAACAACAAGTCAAGTACAAAACTGAAAAATAAACCTTTGTCTATATATTAAACATTTATGCTCAAATTAAAATGACCTGAATTAGGAAAATTTCAAAGTGTATGCACAAGTACACATGGGCTAACCATGACTCTTCTAGAAAGCCCCATCACAAGAATGCACTTGCAAGCACACACAACATGCAATTCACAAACATTTATCATAAAACACTGCATTTTAAAGTAAGATTAAAAACCATTATATAAGTCTCAGTGCATTCAAGGGATGCCTTGCTTAAAGGCAGTAACACTCCTGGTTATTTTTCTTCCAAATGCACATTGTCAAAATGACTGATTTCCTACTGTGCTGAATTTATAGTTGGTTTGTATGCCTTCGACTCTTGTAGAAAGCTCCTAGCTGCTGCTCTTGCTTCTCAAGAGCAAAGCTAATAATGAGAAATGGCTTTGCCTTTGTTCAGTAAACTAGTGTGGTTTGCTGTGTTTATCAGAAGCTGTCTCTTATAGATTTTCACCAACCTAAACTAATAATCTCATCAGGATGCTGCGTTGGATGAGACTCAGCTCTTTTAAAATCCCATTAAGAGAAAGGTGACCAAATTATCTATGTACGCAGACGACCTTCATACTGTGTGGTGAGCTGTGAAATGTGGCGCTTCAAAAACATTTCCTCCTCTCTTTGATTGATTTTGGAGGTACCTGTATCATAGTGTGGATACATTAAATGTTTATTTTTGCTAGTTTTGCTGGTCAGTACTGTAGAGCAGCATGGATTTGGATAGAAGGCCATTGTTCAGTTGCTAAAGCAAGTACTTCCCATTTAAAAAGTCCCATAATTTAGTTGCTTGCATCTGTGGATAAAAAGGTAACTGACAGCAAGATTAGGAAAGATGTATGTCCTAGAATGATTCTATGGCTTGAGATGGTTTAAGGATGGTATAACTAACAGTGGAATGTTAACTTTTGCTGTAATAATGACTGAATACACCTTTGGAGCATTTAATGCAGTGGCTAGAAACCTCGGCCGTACTGTGGCCCCTAAATGGTGCCAATCCATTCTGCAAATGATCCAGAAAGTTCCCCTTCCAACAGGGAACAGAGCAGGAGGTAGAATTGCCTTTTTAACTTCCATCAGAAGTCAGAGATGACAACTGACATCCGATAATATGCTGCACCTTCCCACCCACCGCGTATTTCTAATGTGAAATAAGAGTGGAGGGCTTTGTTTGTCCCTTCTGTGCTGGATGAATGAAGCTGCCCATACTCAAATAACAGCTGCAGGAAGAATCTTCCGGCTAGTACTCAGATTTGTCCATAGCTTTGTTCTCACCTCTTTTTCTGTTGTGCAGTGGGAAGGGCGTGAGCAAGACTAAGCTGTTATGAGCTAAGCTAGTCAGCTGGTGTTTGGCAGTCTAGCAGAGTCCTGAGACTGCGACTCACTCAGCCCTGACTGAAACTGTTTTTCTCCTTACACTCTCTTCCTTTACACAGTGCAGTAGCTTTTCCGGTGGAGTTTAGGGAGCTAATTATGTGCCTTTGCCATCTTTCCCAGAATCTGTTCTAGAGAGAGCAATAGATGATATCATTGTTCTTTCCTACATTAGGTCTGTTGCACAAGTCATTTACGGAGCAGCGTTGTAGTTTAATAACCACTCACAGTATGGGAAACAGTCATGTGTTCTGAAATATATTTTTATGCACTGGCAGAGTATTTCCTCTGATGTTCCTGATGCGAGTTTAAATATCTTTCAAAACTTGGCAATGATCATCTCTACACGCAGACAGTTTTAAAGTTCTAAAAACATTTTGGAGCTCACTTGTGTCTTCAAAATGCCCTTAATCAGCAACATTGGATTAATCAAGGCTATCTCTGTATGTACTCAGATATTTTAGAGAAAGCGCATACAGATGCTACTAGGAGAAAGGGGTTTAGAATTTTACTTTTTATAGTGTACTTCCTTCTCTGTGCCCTTCCCTGTGCACACATCTCCAGGATAGGCTGGACACAAAAATTACTCAAAGAAAACAAATGAAATCTTGGTAATAAGTGAATATGGTGTTTATGAGCTCACAATCTTCATGTAATATATTTATGTAAGTGGGTTCTGCAGATGGTTGAAGACAGCCCATAATGTAAATAAATCAAATGTGTGTGGTCTTTGAACAGGAGAAAGGAAGAAAAAACATCTCTCAAAAGCCAATTTACTTTCACAATTACAGGCAGAGGTTATAATAGGAAAGAGGAATGCTTGTTGCCATTTGTTATATTATTCTTGTTGCAAGACTTTAAATACAGATCCTTGTCCATATTATTTTTAAAATCTCTTCTCTTGTAATACTGCTAAGCATATCTTTTTGGGTGGCAGAAAAGCCCTCTGAAGACAATATATCACAAATTCCTGCATATATACCTTTTCCAGAATGCAGTAAACCCCCGGTTAACATTTCTTGGTTCCCAATGTCACGTCATTAACTGGGAAACGTCGTTGTCCAGAAGGCTGAAAAACACTCACCCTCTGGAGGGAAAACCGGCCTAGCGCATCACCATGGAACTTTTTTTCACCCATTTCGGCTTCTCCGCCAGCGTGGCTGCCTCTGTTAGGTTCCAGGGAGGTGATCCGCGTTGTTTCAGCCCCCCCCATGCCCCCCGCCACTGCTCTAAGCCAGAACAGCGGGGAAACCTCCTTCATCAGCTGGAGGTTTTCCCTTGCAGCAGCGGCTGGAGGGGTTGCGGGGGGTCGGAAACAATGTGGATCGCCTCCCTGGAGCCTAACAGAGGCAGCCATGCTGGTGGAGAAGCCGAAATGGGTGAAAAAAATTTGTGGTGACGGAATTTTTTCTACCCATTCCAGCTTCTCCACCAGTGTGGCTGCCTCTGTTAGGCTCCAGGGAGGTGATCACCTTATTTCCAACACCCCACGACCCCCCTGGGCGATGCTCCAAGGAAAAACCTCAAGCTGACAATTGAGTTTTCCCCAGCGTTTTTCTTTGCACCATCACCCGGGGGAGATTGGGGGAGGTCAGAACCAGCCTGGATCGCCTCCCTGGAGTCTAACAGAGGCACCCGAGCTGCCTCTGCCCACCCCCAGAAAAAGGACGATGTGGTCTCCTACCTGTTGACGCTGGTTGGAGACAAAAAAATTGCCATCTTCGGGTCCCTGTGTCCGGCTCTCTGCCTACCCAGGAGTGTCTGGGAGGCTAGGAGGACCTATTCTGCACTGTTTCCACCTTCCTAGCACCTTCCTGGCCTGCCCAACAGCTGAGAAAAGTTGTGGCAGCCATCTTATATTTTTGTCCGGGAGATGACTTTTCAGGAAAAAATGCGTTGTTAACCGAAAACAACGTTGTCCAAACACGTTGTCAACTGAGGGTTTACTGTAGTAGACATCATGAGAGTATCTGGCAAAGACTTAGGCAACATTCCCATTGGTCTGGCTGGCTCCCAGTTGTGTAACTGATCTCACAACCAGTGTGAGAAGGGACTGTTGCTAGCACATGTGCTGAAGTGCAAATGACAAATTTTTAAGAGGTTTAATGAGCTTAATGTTAAAAATGCCATGGGCCTATGTTCTTTAGTATATCATGACTAATGGAACACCCCACTCTTTGGAACTGTCCGTAGAGATGTTGACAGACAGGCCCCGTGCAAATTATCCCAGTTTCTACCCGAAGCAGAGATGGTTGAATTTACCTCAGTATCCTTTAGTAACCAATTAGTCATCTGATCATATCAGATCAGAATGTGATAAAATAGATTAGATAAAATATGGTGCTCCAAAAAATGAAGGGAACACCTAAACAACACAATGTAACTCCAAGTCAATCACACTTCTGTGAAATCAAACTGTCCACTCTGGTCGCAACACCGATTGACAATCAATTCCACATGCTGTTGTGCAAATGGAAGAGACAACAGGTGGACATCAGAGGCAATTAGCAAGGCATCCCCAATAAAGGTGTGGTTCAGCAGGAGGTGACCACAGACCACTTCTCAGTTCCTTTGCTTTCTGGCTGATGGCTTGGTCACTGCTGAACACTGGCGGTGCCTTCACTCTAGTGGTAGCATGAGACAGAGCCTACAACCCACACAAGTGGCCCAGGTAGTGCAGCTCATCCAGGATGGCACATCAATGCGAGCTGTGGCACGAAGGTTTGCTGTGTCCGCCAGCATTGTGTCCAGAACATGGAGGTGCTACCAGGAGACAGGCCAGTACATCAGGAGACGTGGAGGAGGCCGTAGGAGGGCAACAACCCAGCAGCAGGTTTGCTACCTCCGCCTTTGTGCAAGGAGGAACAGGTGGAGCACTGCCAGAGACCTGCAAAATGACCTCCATCGGGCCACCAATGTGCATGTGTCTGCTCAAATGGTCAGGAACAGACTCCATGAGGGTGGTATGAAGGCCCGACGACCACAGGTGGGGGTTGTGCTCACAGCCCAACACCGTGCAAGACGTTTGGCATTTGCCAGAGAATACCAAGATTGGCAGGTTCGCCACTGGCACCCTGTGCTGTTCACTGATGGAAGCAGGTTCACACTGAGCACATGTGACAGACATGTCAGGGTCTGGAGACGCCGTGGAGAACATTATGCTGCCTGCAACATCCTCCAGCATGACCAGTTTGGCGGTGGGTCAGTAATGGTGTGAGGTGGCATTTCCCTGGAGGGCCACACAGCCCTCCATGTGCTCGCCGGAGGTAGCCTGACTGCCATTAGGTACTGAGATGAGATCCTCAGACCCCGTGTGAGACCATATACTGGTGCGGTTGGCCCTGGGTTCCTCCTAATGCACGAGAATGCTAGACCTCATGTGGCTGGAGTGTGTCAGTGGTTCCTGCAAGATGAAGGCATTGATGCTATGGACTGGTGCACCCGCTCCCCAGACCTGAATCCGATTGAGCACATCTGTGACATCATGTCTCACTCCATCCACCGACGCCACATTGCTCCACAGACTATCCAGGAGTTGTGGGTTGCTGTAGTCCAGGTGTGGGAGGAGATCCCTCAGGAGACCATCTACCACCACATCAGGAGCATGCCCAGGCATTGTAGGGAGGTCATACAGGCACATGGAGGCCACACACACTACTGAGCATCATTTTGACTTGATTTAAGGACATTACATCACAGTTGGATCAGCCTGTAGTGTTTTCTTCCACTGTCACTTTGAGTGTAACTCCAAATCCAGACCTCCATGGGTTGATGTTAAGTTTTGTGTGATTTTGTTGTCAGCACATTCGACTACAGTATGTGAACAACAATAGGAATACAGCTTTTCAGTCATTCAGATCGTGGGATGCCTTATTTTTGTGAGCACCTTTATTTTTTTGAGCAGTATATTATTACAAAACCAGAATAAAAACAGTAAAAGTGGAATGATACAATCACAATAAAAAAAGATATAAAATGTACTCAATAAAATTCATCAGCCTTGTATGCAGCTCCTATTTGATCAATAATAATAATATCGTGTCAGAAATTATACTGGGTTGAAAGGATTTTTTGCTGGAGAAACTCCGCTCAGGGGACATCTGAATGAGTCTCCTTTCATGTCTCCAAGATCTTTTCCCACCGAAGTTGTTCCTATTTATCTACTTGCAATTTCTTGTTTTTGAACTGCTACATTGGCAGGAGCTGGGACAGAGACAGGTGCTCAATCCGTCATGCAGTACCCGAGTCTCGAACTGCTGACTTGCCGGCCTTCCAGCTAACAAGGCGAGCTTCTTAACCACTGAGCCACTGCAGCCCCCATCTGATCAATAAAACATCTTCTATTTTAAATGGTCACAACTATAAACTTACCGTAACAGTTCTAATATGTACATATTTATTTGTGCTCTGAATGAAGGAAGTTATTAGGTCCCCAGTATTACAGAAGCTGCTGAATTTGCTTCAAATTAAATAATTCTTTAAAAATTGTCAGTGGGGAATTGGAGTCAGTAACACCCCCCTGCCCTCAATTCTGTGATTGTCCTGTTGAACTCTTGGTAGAGCCTCTGTGATCTCTGAAAAGGAAGAGATTTCTTGGGGGTGGGTGAGGTTGGAGAGACAAGACTCTGATCCAACCAAATCTTCTTACCATGTTCTGCTAAATATGTTTGTGTAATTTGGAGGTGGTAAAAGATTTTTATGCTTCCTGTGCTTAAGACTTCTGAAGTTCCTGGCGCCCTTAGAAATACCATAGGATCTTGGCTGTGTTGAGTGGGGTTCTGGGTGTTATAGTCAGTGATGGGCTCCAAAAAAACCTAAAAAAAACACAAAAACCTACCACACTGTGGGTGTGGTATGGTGGGTGTTGCCAGAGGGAAAGCCCTGCGTTTCACCCAAATTAGAACTACTTTATTTCAAAACTTAGATGGGTGGGGCTGCTGATGCCCACCACTGGTTATATTCCAAATACATTTATAAAGTGCAGATTGGAGCGATTGAGTTAGTCTAGTCTCGAAAAGGAGTTAAGATACCTTTTTCCTTTGGGGGTGTGAGAAAGTACTCTGATTATTTCTAATTTCTGAATCGGATATAGACAAGATCTTCATTTGGGGATGGTTTATTTATAGCATTCTCTCTCTGCTTCATTTTTTATTTTTGTGTCCCAGCTGTCATTGGAAATTGGCGGATAGAAAAATCTAAACAGAAATCTTAGGTTTAGCAGTTATAAATAGTCTGCTAGCTTTTCTTTTTTAATTTCCTTCTGACTGGCTTACACATTTAAACGGGCTGCCACTCAGCAGTATTGTTGCGCTTTGGTGTAGCACATCATGTCCAAAGGGAACTATAGCTGAATAACGTAATTAAAACTGACTGATTTGATATCTTGTCTGTGAAGCATCACAAAGGGAACTAGAAATTATTACCCTACTGAGCAGGACTTTAATATGGGAAGCATTATTTATCTACTGCTCTTTATCAAACATATTTTCCAGGGTGGTTCATAGTATTGCATGTTTTTAAAAGAAGTATAAGTATATTCAAGAGCAGGCTTTTCTACAGTATATGCCAAGCTTTCAAAGGGTAGAAAAACTGAGGAAGGAGAACCAGTGTTCTCCTTTACTTTTACTAATTCCATTCTTATGTGTAGATTTTTGTCTACACTAGTGGTTCTGGATGTTAGGCCTCAAATTTAGGGGGAGAAAAAAGAGTTGTGTCCCTGCCATAAAAACATAGATCACAGAACATATTTTCCTTTCAAGGTTCATGACAAAGACTGAAAAACATTTAGACCAGTGTTTCCCAACCTTTGGTTTTTGGACTTCAATTCCCAGAAACCTAAGCTAATTCCCCAAAGCACTGATCAGCCAATGTACTGACAGGCTTCTGGGAATTGAAGTTCCCCTGTGGGGCATGGGCCCCACATTGGGAACCACTGATTTAGAGGCTCTAAAATATCAGTACCCTTGCCAAAGCATTGAATTGTTTGGTTCCAGTTGACGGATACCACTCCTTTTATTTTCTTACTTGATAGTATGTGACATTCCAGAAAGAAATATTCTTGGTTATTTATTAAAACAAACTAAAGCAGAGCAAAGCATTGGTACAGCAATCTGCAGCATAACTTTTATTTGCACACAATCCACATCTTTTTGGGCTAATAAAACACATGAAAACATGTCATGAAAAAAGTAAACATATAAAAGCACCTCAATTAAAATCCATGTTATTTAACTTCAAAAGGGTTATAAGAATCATAATGAGGCACATCTTCTATGGTTTAAAGTACAAGTTTCAAGAGACAGGGGAAAACCCCACTGATAAGCATACTTTTTAGCACAGCTGCCACTGTTTCCAATGGTAATTGTCTGCTGTGCAATATAATCTCATCCTTGTTTGGTTTTGATTGGTATAATTTTGATTGGTATAATTTATAATCCAACAAAGACATTAGTCAAGATGGTCTACACCAGGGGTCAGCAAACTTGACTCTCCAGGTGTTCTTGGACTTCAGTTACCAGAAGCCCAAGTCAGTACACCTGGTGATCAGGACCTATGAGATTTGAATTCCAAGAACATCTGGAGAGCCAAGTTTGTTGACCCTTGGTCTATAGGATACCCTCTTGTGTTTATTATCATTCACACTTGAGAAAAAACAGTCATGACAATTACTTTGCGTTTGGGTAAGTAGTGGTTAACCAATGTAAAAAAGGAGTCAGCTCTGGGGATTTTTCCTTGCTTGGTGTTTTGTGTGAATGGTACTACGCTCTGTGTGAATGTAGACTATTATGACACTCGGTGGAGTAAAAATGAGTAAATTTGGGCTATCCTTCCATGCACATACTTATGATAAAAATACAGAACTGACTGGAAAAGAGAATATTGCTGGGAAAAGAGGAGAAGAAATAGATTAATTTCCCAGTTTCTAGTTTTGAACTAATTAATTTTCAGCTCTAATATTCCCAGCTCTGATATTTCAGTTTTTGCTGAAAAAAATTACCCATAACTATTCTGTTATTTTCGGAGGAAATGCAAATATGTTTTCGTTATGCTGAATTTACAAAAGCAAAGTAAACAAGGGGTGCTGCTTTATCATTAGCGGTGCTGACTAATTTCTGTTTCCAGAGGAAAAGTGAAAAATGACATGAAACCAGGAGAGTCGTTCTTGTCTTTCATCTTCAAAAGGCCCTGAATACAGCAAAGGTAGCTGGCTGTGCAAGCTAACAGCCATGCTGGCAAGGGAGCCTTTTCCTGGCATCAGGCTCAGCAAAAGAACCCATAGCCTTATCTTTCATTAATTTTCATCTGCATGCTAGTCTACTCTAGCAGAGTCTTTGACTGTGCATTCACAAAGATGACAGTTCTTCTGTGTCTTTTGAGATAGACAGATGGATCTGGGAGAGCTTGATTCATGTTCCCCTCCTTGCCTTGGATACTGTGATTTGTGTCCCATCTCTCCATTTCCCATGTGTAAATTGGGTAAAATTATTCTCCTTATTCACAGATTTTACCACATATGCAACACTACTGTTCTAATTCATAAAACTCTTGTGAAAACTAATTTACTTTTTATTTTCGGTGTCTTCAGGGAAAATTACATGACTCACAGCTAATGGGTATAATCCCAAGAATTGCACATGACATCTTTGATCACATCTATTCCATGGATGAAAATCTTGAATTTCACATAAAGGTAAATACAAAATGACAGATTATATAATGGTCAGATTAAGAAGGACGATGCATGTGATGTGAAACCTCAGTGAGATTTTTTTTAAATGAACTTCTCTCTCTATCTTGTGTGCATTTTATGTTGCTTTAGAATATATTTGCATATTATGAATATGTCACTGCCTTCTATAATACCATCTATCCTCCCATTTCTGCTTTAAATGCCTGAGCAGGGGATAATGTGAGTTTATAGATACAGTACCTGCATTTTTGAATCAAAACGTTTTAGTGAGAGTGTACGGGAAGAATTATTATTACAGTATTGTCATACATGATCCAAAGAAAAGTTAAACAAGGAGTGTGTGTTTAGTTTAGTACAGGCAAACTGAGATTGAAGGAATCTGAAAAACACTTTTCCTTTGGGAATAGAGACAATCCTATTTTGAGCTTGTTCGTTCTCCATTTTGCTGTGAAAAGAAAGCTGTTACATGCCACTCTTAATGATATGATCAAGATTTAAGAGCTTAGCACATCTTAACACTGGCTGTATTTAAAAGCCTTAAGAGGCTGTTGGATAATCCTGGGGTGAACTATTGAGCCAAATATGGCTCTTATGATGGGATTAGTTTTGTACCAGGCAAATAGCTTTTCCTGAGATTGGCATAGGTTTGTGTTAACACAATTGCTTAAAAAAAAAAACTTCAGCATTTTAAAGATTAAGAGTATTACTTGTCCATTAGTGTTTTCTAAGATGGTTCCACATTTCCCCCTGTGCTAGAAAACTAAAATGTTTTACTGTATTTAGGCTAGCAAGACAGGTCATAATTTACAGGTCATTGCATGTGCTATTGAATTTTGCATGCTGTCACAGGTGAGAAGTGCTCCTGGTGTCCAGTGGACAGCATATTAATGGTGACAGTTTTACTGCTAAGGTGGGAAATGGATATACTGATTGAAATCTCACACCTTAGATAGCTGGCTAGTAAACAGTTGCAGAAACATTTAATTTTGCCCAACATATTGACTTTGGTGCAGACATTTTGATTGCTAACTGAAGCGGTGAATACATGTACCTTGGTTTCTCCAGTGATGTTATAGCCAACCTCCAGGGTGTCAGTCGGATTAGGACAGTTCTGAGTATAGTTTACCAGCATGCTAGTAGACAATCAATTCCAAACTATAGATTCTTACATACAGAAGCTGCTTCTATGCTCATTGCTGCTTCAAGAGATCTTCTTGATACACCTGCTTTACAAGTAATATAGAGTGTATTACTTTTGTGTCCTCTCTAGCAGGTGGTCAATTGAAGGTGTTAATTTCCTTTTGTTCTGGGCAAACATTGGCTGCCACTTTATCAGCCAGCTCTTCTGATCACTCACAAAGTTTCTAAATGAATTCAGTGCCCTATGTTTCTCTCATTTCTCAACTTCTTCAGAGGGCTTATTTTGGAGCTTGCACAAGCATGGTTATTTTAAAAACAAAATCTGCAGATAAATTCTTAATTAAGAAAAATAAAAACAGAGGCTACTGAGGGACATGCTGGATAAGACTACCTAGCTTTACCTCCTGCTGAAGGGAAAACCTACTTTACTGTTAGAGATAATCATAATTGTGTTTATGTATGCTTAGTTCCACTATGCAATATGTCTACATTTATATTTGTTCCTAAAAGAAGATTGTAAGATGAGGAGCAGTTGGCAGAATCCCATCCTTATCTCTTCATTTGTACAAGCAGAAATCTTCTGAGAGTGCAAGTCTGGATTTAAAGCTCCATGTGTTGCAATGCATTGGACCAAGACTTCAGATTGTTCTTGTTGCTACTTTTGCCAACCAGTGCATAATACTGGTGTGCTTTCTTTTGTTTAGGTCTCGTACTTCGAGATTTACTTGGACAAAATCAGGGACTTACTGGATGGTAAGTGAAGCAGGACTTGAAAACAAATAAACTAAAGCCACGATGGATTTATTTAATGATGTATCATACTTTTTCCAAGGTCAGAGGATAACAGTCTGTTGTCTAGATGGAGCTATATTTTTGTGCATTTCATTTCTTGTTATATACTTACTATATACTTGCTACAACATGTGGATGCCAATTCTATATCATTAAATACCTGATTTATTGTATGGATGTATCTGTTTGTATTACTGTATATTCAGGAAATTTGTATATCTGTATTTTAAAAATATTGGTGATTTTTCTTTCTTTGCTCTTTCCTGTTTTGTTTTTTGAAAGTTTCAAAGACAAATCTTGCAGTACATGAAGACAAGAACAGAGTTCCATATGTCAAGGTAAAAGCATATCCTCATGTTCAGAAAACTATTTTTCATCATTTCATTATAGTGATAAGCTGAAATTAATTTATAACTGCTTTGGTCAGTGTCCTATTCAGAGCAAAATGTGATCATTGTGTCCTCTCTGCTGATTCAGTATCCTCTTATCATTCAGCTGATCAGATGAATGGTCGCATGATGGATCTTGCAAATAGCATTTGACTCTGCACACAAATCAGGAGGACAATCCATCTCAGAATGGGATAGTGGCTGGTTTTTTTATTTTAAAAAAAATATTACTTTTTTTATAAATACAGTTCAGTGCAGCTTAATTTAAAAAATAACCCACTACAACATAAAAGCTACAGATAAGACAGAGACACATCATTCCACATTACTCAGTGTCAAATATATCAAAAGGCATCAAAAAGAAGGCCATAAAATGCTAATCCTATTAAGTCACTTGCACTGGAAATATAAAATATTTCAGAGATAAAATAAGTTAGCAAACATGGCTAACATAGCAAACATTGTCATAGTAGATGCCGTGTATGTTTTCAGTTCTGCACAGTGTATTTTAGTATTTTGAGTGTGTGTATGTGCATAGTCCCAGGATGTCACCAGAAAAAGGGAATGGTGAACCACTTCTTTGTATTCTTTACCTAGGAAACTCTAGAAAGAGTAGCTGTGAGCCAGAATTGATTTGAAGGCACACAGTTGTTTTTCTAAAGACTTTGATGGGTTTTAATAATTGTGATTTATTTTCTGTGTTTTGGAAAAGTTTAACCTTGTTAAAACATCTCACTGAATTGAAAATTCCATTAATATTTAATGAATATGTAAAAAAAATCAAAAGGAATTTGTTAATCATTAATATTCTTTAGAATTAACATTGTTTCCTTTTTTAAAAAAATGAGTAAACTTACCAAGTCAGATCACATGTAAATAGCAAAATGCCTATTTCTTGATACCGGAAAGAAAACTATTAGATTCTATTTCTCATAATTAAGAGAATGTGGCTAGTTTGATTTACTAGTTGTAGACAAATCTTTTTAAAAGTATCTGCAGATATGGAAGGACTCTGTTAATAGACTGGTGAAACAATGGCTGTGACTTGAAACCGGTGTGGACTTAAACCTCACATATCAGTGATTTGGTGATATAACTTGGATACTACACCAATTTTTAAAAAAAGCTCTCTCATTTAAAGGCAAATAAGATAGAGATAACATAAGATAAATCTTTATTGTCATTGTCTCCTTGCGGGAACAACAAAATTTCTCGGTTGCTATATATCAACTCAAAAAGGCATACCCCATAATTTAAAGCAGCTACAGAAACACTAATTAAGACAGTACCATATAGTACAATTTAAAAATTTAAAACAAGATAAAATGATTTCAGAGTCCAGAGTTTCCATTTAAGGCCAAAATTGCTCTGGAGAAGAAACTGTTCTTGAGACAGCTCGTTTTTACCTTCATTGTTCTGTATCTCCGTCCTGATGGCAGAAGCTCGAAGAAGCAGTGGCCCGGATGCGATGGGTCTCCTACTATATCTAATGCTTTTATGTGGCACCTGATGGTGTTCTAAAGTGGAGAGTGGACAGCTGATCATACTCTCGCGCTTTCCGGCCCCGGTGGGGGCGAAGAGGCTCTCCCGGCCACACCACCAGCCAGCGTTTTTTGGGCCTCGCCCTGCCCCCTCACCCTCGGACTTCAAAAGGCGAGGGAGCGTTGGGCCATCCACGGCTGTGCTGCACTTTCCGGTCCCAGTGGGGGCGAAGAGGCTCTCCTGGCCACACCACCGGCTGGCATTCTCGGGCCCCACCCCTTGCCCTCAGACTTCAAAAGGTGAGAGGGCATTGGGCCAGCCATGGCCGCGCTGCGCTTTCCGGCCCCAGTGGGGCGAAGAGGCTCTCCTGGCCACACCACCAGCCGGCGTTTCTTGGGCCTCGCCGTGCTCCTTGCCATCAGACTTCAAAAGGCGAGGGGGCATCGGGCCAGCCACGGCTGCGCCACGCCGCGCTTTCAAGCCCTGGTGGGGTTGAAGAGGCTCTCCCGGTCACACTAACAGCTGGCATTCTCAGGCCCCGCCCTCCTCCAGATTCAAAAGACTCCAGAGGCTGTGGATTTCTTGGGTGATCTTGTCTAATTTTATTATTCATTATTATTGGGTTTATTTCTGATGTGATATTTTGTGTTGTAATTTGACTTTGTTAAATTGCTTTTGAATTGTATTGAATTTATTTTTTTGCTTCTTTACTACTGTATTATTGTTTTGTATGGTATATATTTGTTGTAATGGCCGCCTTGAGCTGGCTTCAGCTGAGAAAATGCGGGATATAAATTAAAATTTATGATGATGATGATGATGATGATGATGATGTATGTTACCTAATGTTGTTTTTAACATCCATGCAGGATTGCTTATTAAATGTCACTGCAGACATGGTAGAAACGTCTGCTCGGTCTTCTCTTATATTGTTTTATACTTGCATGCAATAAGGTCAGAAATAGAATTTTGCCTTTGGCTATGGAGTGAGCGCCTGTCTCTGTCGCAGCTCTTGCCAACCTAGCAGTTTGAAAGCAAGAAACTGCAAGAAGATAAATAGGGACCACTTTGGTGGGAAGGTAGACAGTGTTCCATGCATTCCGGTGTTGAGGCATGCCTGCCACATGTCTACAGAAACGTCTGGAGATGCATACAGCACTGGCAATTTGACTATGAACAGAGATGAGCTCTGAAACCCAGAGTCGGATACGACTGGCTTTCAAGCAAAGGCAACCTTTACCTTTACTATTGAAGCAGATGAAGTTTTTGTGCTGTTTTGCTGCTTTTTCCAAACATTCTATCTGACAAAAGCTGCAATTAACATTTCTAGGGTTGTACAGAGAGGTTTGTTTCTAGTCCTGAAGAAGTCATGGATGTCATCGATGAAGGAAAAGCAAACCGCCACGTAGCTGTTACAAGTAAGTACTTACATATTTCCAGTCTCTAATTAAAGTCTAACACAGGGGTTCCAAAACTTTTCGCGCCATGAGCTGGTCACGTGGTTGAGCAGGCTGGTCTCGTGATTCCTCCCACCATAAACGCTGCCGTAAAACATGTCCATGGTTGTCATAAACAGGTTTACAACAGCTGCCGGTGCACTTATAGCAGCATTTACAGCAGGCATGGGTGCGGTTTATGGCTGTCATAAACACGCTTGCTTCCGCTTCTGGTAGTGGCGAGGGTGACAACGGGCAACATGAAATGGTGCCATGGGCTGGGTCCGGCCCATGGACTGTAATTTGGCCACCCCTGGTCTAACACAATAACTGTAAATATCAATGGGCTACAGTTATAGGCAGTGTTGTAACACTGCCTGCCTTGACTAAATTTGCCTTATTTGCTTGATTGCTATCTTCATTGTAAGGCTGGATTTTTATTCTATGGTCTCTTTGGCATATTTATAAGAAAGATTGCTGTTTGTGTGACTTGAAAAACATTTTCAAAATTACACATTTTTCTAAAAAAAATAATATGGCATTACATTCATAATACTCAGTAAATTTCTTCCTTTATGGTGATCAGAAAAAGTCAGGTATTTTTTGTTTTGCTTTTGAAGACTTATATGGTTGCTTTATCCTTTAGCTACCAAGAACATTAGCATTCCTTTGAGCTAGCTGTTGTCAAGCTCAGTGTGGCTATTGGTTTTATGAATTGGCAGGTAAACAATGTTAGGCAGAAGTGATGGCAAAGAGCATAAAACATATTGCCTAGAGAATTCATATCTGCCATAGTACATTGGAGGAAGCATTAACAATGTAGGTATCCTTAAAAAATGTTCCATATTCTAATTGCTATATGCAGTGGAACCTCAGTTAACGTAATTAATGTTTTCCATGGGACATTTCTTATAGCGAAAATTACTTTAACCGAAATGCGGTTTCCCATAGGAATGCATTGAAACCCAATTAATCTGTTTCGATGTCAGAAAAAAGCCAAAAACCCTTTTTTTCTGTTAAAAACTCTTTATAAACTGGCAAAAATTCCAAAGTGCACTTTATGAAAAGTTTTAAACAGAAAAACAGGGGTTGTTCCCCCCCCCCGACCTTCAGGATAGATGAAATGGGTTTTCAATGCATTCCTATGGGAAACCGCACTTTACACCCTCTAGTGGCTAGCTCTAGTAATGACCCAACAGTCAGCTGTTTGTTCCCCCACCACCCCGGCAGTGCTGAATGCTGCTTTTCAGCGGCTGAAACACACCGAAAATGCAACAAAAAGATTCTGGAAATGGAGTGGAAATGCTCCAAATAACCTCCCGCCAACATGGAAAGCGGCAGGGGGTTCTCAAGCAGGCCAAAAAAGCTTCGTTATGTGAAATAAATTTGTTAACCGAGCCAATATTTTCTCTGGATTTCCTTTCGTTAACAGAATATTACATTAACCAAACCATTCGTTAACTGAGATTCCACTGTAGGTTTATTCCTTGGCTAATGAAGAACAGTGCTGGGTAGAAAACATTTAATTTTTTAAGGAAATTTTTATTGAAGCAAGAATGACTTTAAACCATCATTGGAACTGAGCAGGTTTATTTATATAATGTGACTAAGTATTTTTTTTTCAAGTTAACTTTGAAAATGTTGGCTTTTTGTTGAATCTAGAAATGTAAAGACCCAGAAAAAAACAGAAGAATGTAGGGATGGGGAAAATGTGGGGGTTTTTTCGGTCCCCCTTTCCCAAGCCTTTTTTTGTTTTGTTATGAAAAATTGAAAAAAAAGGAAGAAAATTGATTATGGAATGTTTTAGTTTAGAATTATGTGTAAAGTATTTAAAACAATGTGTTCATATAGTCTCCAAATCATTTCTAAATCTATGTACAATATCAGATTTACATACAAGCATAAGAGGTTATAAAACAGTGATGCCGAACCTTTTAGAGACTGACTGTCCAAACAGAGGGGTGGGGCAAACTCTTTGTTGGGGGAAGGAGGAAGCGCTCTCAGTGGGCTGCTGTGCAGAGAGGAGGGTGGACTCTGTAATCGGGGGAAGGAAGAACCATTGTCATTGGTCAGCTTTGAAACAGAGATGAGCACTGAATCCTAGAGTTGGATTTGACTGGCTTTCGAGCAAGGGAAACCTTTACCTTTACTAAGAGTAATGGGGAAATTTAATACAGTGGTTTGTATTGTTGTTTTTTTTGCCAGGTCATAGCTTTTGTTGAACAAGATTCATGTTTAAAGTGCAACAAAATTAAGATGCCCAGTTTTCTTTTCTAGACATGAATGAACACAGTTCTAGAAGTCATAGTATTTTTTTAATTAATATCAAACAAGAGAATGTTGAAACTGAAAAAAAACTCAGTGGAAAGCTGTATCTAGTGGATTTAGCTGGGAGTGAAAAGGTAATTGATGTGTTATTCTTCTACAAAAATGATTTTCTGTAGTCTGTGGTGGTACTTTTTAAGAATGCATAACTGTAATAGAATGCATGCTAAATTTGCAATGCATCGATTGTAGAGCTTAGTTTATAGTTTGAAGGATTTGTGTGGCTAACACCTGTGCCATATTTGGAGAATGTTTCACGGTTTGGGACTGAGATAAGAACCTATTCTTTTCTAACTCTGCTACCTTGGCTTTTGTTCATGGAAGTATGTACCCACTAGTTTCAAAGATAGAAGAAGAGAAATACTGTAGTAGCACCAAACATCTAACAAAAGGATGTACTCCTTTTCAGACTTTCCTCCAAGAAGCTCAAGGTGAATCAGTGAATCTTCTCTCAATTCTTCACAAAAAGCATTTGAGATAGGTTCGTTAGGATGTGATACAGAGACTGACCTCTTCTGGCTCACTAGGGACTTGAATCCTTCTTTCAATGTTATGATTATATCTTTATCTTTTTTAAAACAAAATTTTTCCAAGGTTAAGAGATTGGGATGAAATCAGGGACTTCCCTTGTTAAAGAGGTATCAAAATGTGTAGGAATTGGGTCATATAGATCCAATAGATCATATACAGCTCTTTTTGATATTTAACAGTTATTTTTAGTACATTTTGTTCTGCTGCAGGAGACAAAACTCCCAAGTGTTCTGAGAACATTATTATTTGAAGATGACACAGTAGATTTTGAGAAGCCAAATTTATTAGGCATAACTAAAATATCTCTTTATATTTTGGTATTTTAAATTTTAATTTTTATATTGTTGTGTGTGTGTGTGTGTGTGTGTGAACTAAAACATTGTTCCAACTGTTTCAAGCATTCTTCAAATAATGTTTGTCCCTGTTTCCTTATCTGCAACACATTACAGTATCTCACAGTTTTGAGTTCCGGAAGTAATTTGACCAATACTTATTCTTTTTTTGCTGACAGGTCAGCAAAACGGGAGCAGAAGGCGCTGTGCTTGATGAAGCAAAAAATATTAATAAATCTTTGTCTGCTTTGGGCAATGTGATCTCAGCACTGGCAGAAGGAACTGTAAGTAATGCCATTCTTTTTAATGGACTGTTTAAATTGTAATACTTTCATGGATCGAGTTTTGTATCCCCATAGTTTTCTACTTCCCAATGTATGTGCTTGCGTCTCAGTTTTAAATGTTAAGGAAACAATTATGCTTCGCGTCAGTCAGTACTGTTGATTGTTTTGAATTTTTATGTTTGTATGTCGGGTCAGATAGTCTTGATGCCTGATCATATCCTCAAGAACCCTGCAGAACTTTATAGATCTGTAAAGAAAAAGTCAGACACCTGTGTAGTAGTAGTAGTAGTAGTAGTAGTAGTAGTAGTAGTAGTAGTAGTAGTAGTAGTAGTAGTAATAATAATAATAATAATAATAATAATAATAATAATAATAATAATAATAATAATAATAATAATAGTTTATTTGTATCCCGCTCTTCTAGTCGACACACTACTCAGAGCGGCTTCCAACAATAAATAATAAGCACTATACAATATAACATAATAAGAATACAATACATATAAGTATAATATCATACATAAAATTACAATTCAAAAAATCACATCAAGAAAATAACACATACATTATAAGAAATTACAAAAATTAACCTCAACCACCCAGCAGCCACAAAGGTGCTCCATGGTTCAAACATCTATGAGGGCAGCTACTGTGGTGGCAATGGCTCCCACCTGTCTCTTCTCCAGCAGAGCTGGTGGTGTGGGATCCTGGGGAGAGACTGGGAGCTCCTCGAGGCGGCAGGCGTCGTCATCCTTTTCTGCTCTCCGGGTGGGCCATCCCGGAGAGCGAGGGCAGCTGCGTCGTCCGCGGCGATGGCTCTCACCTGTCTTTCCCAGCAGAGCCGGTGGCGTGGGCTCCTGGGCCGACAGGGAGCTCCTCGAGGCGGCGGGCGGCGGTGTCCTTTTCTGCTCTCCGAGCGGGCCATCCCGGAGAGCGAGGGCAGCTGCGTCATCCACAATGATGGCTCCCACCTGTCTCTTCCCCAGCGGAGCCAGTGGCGTGGGCTCCTGTGGCGAGACAGGGAGCTCCTCGAGGCGGCGGGCGGCGACGTCCTTTTCTGCTCTCCGGGCGGGCCATCTCGGACAGCAAGGGCAGCTGCGTCATCAGCGACAATGGCTCCCACCTGTCTCTTCCCCAGCAGAGCCAGTGGCGGGGCTCCTGGGGCAAGACAGGGAGCTGGCATTTATCTCTATAAAGAGTTAATTCCAGAATGAAATCAAACAATCATTTACAAATCATGCCAAAATCAATCTGGAGAAATAATTAAATAATTAAATGTAAAGCCACAGTTGCAGTAATTGCAAGTGACGTTTGTCTAATTATACAAGATATTTAATCTGCATTGTTCCTATAGTCCATACACACAAAAATACTTCAGAGTTGTGAAAACGTCCAAAAGTCTTACACCTATGACTAAACTGTAGGTGCAAATGCTTAAAAGATACATGAAAACTAAACTTAAATTGCATGCAACTTACTGTTTCAGAACTGCAACAGTTTACATTCTAAATATTCTGGAGTTTATAGCTTTAAAAGGCACATTGGAAAAGCAGGGAATACATTTGTAAAATATAATTTTAAAGTAAATCAGGTTATAGTGTTAAACAGCAATAGTAATTTTATAGTATATCGCCCGATAGGCCTTAGAGCACTCTTAAAGTAATCTTTCGCCTTTAAGTAAATTATAAGTGACACACAAAAAGTTATTCTTAAGTGCTCACCCAGCCAAGCCAGTTTGAATCTATGGAGGAAAAACCATGTCTTCCTCCTCTATTGCCACTGTTACAGATACAATGAATGTAAGGGGGGGGGGGAGAGGAGGTGGTGGGAAGTCCTCCTGCCCATCCCACAGAAGGACACGAAGAATGAGGCAGGTGGAGCAGAGACAGGAATGCTGCAGTTATGCTACAGAAGAGAGGAGAATGTGGTAGCCCTGCATCACTGAAGGTTAGCTTCTCTTTCCTTTCTTCTCAATTTTGGGATGAGATATGGGGAAGAGATGACAGCAGTGGCCTGAGGAAAACATGTTTCTGATAGAAGGGACAGTAGTAGGCAACACCAGAAGGCAAAGGAGAGGGGAAAACAGCTTGTGCTGCTTTGGGATGAGCTGACTAATACACCAGAAGTATATGAATGTCGGGAGAATAAAAGAGCTTTTCCCAACCCTGTGCCCTTGACATGTTGGAAAACAACTTTTAGCTTCCTTGGACATATGGCTATCTGAAATGCCTTCTGGGAATTTTGAGGGTTATAGCGTAATACATCTAGACAGCATAAAGTTGGAGACAGCTGAATGTAAGAATCCAGTTTTACAAAATGTAGCTTCAGATCCTAATGTACTACTCATGATGATTATTCTTAGGTGATCTTCATTATTTTTTACTTTTAATTTCATGTGGGATGAGGTTGAGACCTAGGTCACAAATTTAATTGTTAGTCCCAACTAGAGTAGATCCACTGAATTTAAGAGACTTTGATAAATTGGTATTTATGCAAGTCCCATATTGTCATCTCTGTCTGGCCGGGCATCCCACTGTCAAGGTAATAACACTGATACCCACTATGGTAATAGAGTAGACCGTACAGCCAGTGACTCTACGCCAAGTGTTTTGTGACTGTAAATAATCTGACTCCCTAAAGGGGTCAATGGCTGTGGGCAGATGGTCCCCTTAGTGGAGGAAATGTCACTGGAAAACATCATATTGGGCCCAATGGCAAAATGAGCAGAGGAGGAACTCTGATTCCCAACAGTCATGGATGCAGAAGAGGCCATGCCAGATTTGATTTGATTTGATTGTTCGATTTTTACAGATGGACTGGCTGTGAAGGCACACCTTGATAATATCCTCAAGGCTGCAGCAGTTCATTGCAATCCGGTGTTAAATCCTGCATGTCTCATTTCATATGTGCCGCAGGAGATGGCTCCATGATCATAGTGTGTGGGTCACTTCATGGCAAGCTGGGATCCACCTTAAACAAATTCACGCCAATGGCATTTCCCCTGCTTCAGGAAAAAACGCATTCTTGGATACGAGTTGCAGCCAATGAGATTGTTTTAGGAACCTCCTCTCATTGAGATTAAGAGATTCAGTCTAAAAGTTTGAGTTCTAATTTTACAGTAAAACTAGCATTTTTTGCCTGGCCCTGCCGGGCAGGTATAACTTGTGTGTTGGTGGTTGGGGTGGTTTTTGGGGTGTACACACCCACCACAACCACACCCACCCACCCACACAACACAAACACAAACACACAATACACACATACACAACACAAACACACACACACACACACACACACACACACACACACACACACACACACACACACACACACACACTACACAGAGAGAGAGGGGGAGAGAGAGGGGGAGAGAGTGAGAAAGAGAGAAGGGGGGAGAGAGAGAGAGGTGGAAGTTTTCCATTTCCCCCTTTCCCTGCCGGGGGGGGGGGGGAGCAGGGAAGGGATGGGAGGCGGAAGCTTTCCCCCTTTCTTTGCCATGGGTGGGTGGGAGGCCTTTGTTCCCCTTCAACTGTTTTGATGTTTTTTGTGTGTGGTGGTTGGAATTTTTATCTTATTTTGTTCTGTTTGCCAGCTTATAAGAAAATATACTCAGTTGAGGGGGAAATACAAAGGTGGCAGGCAGAGTTTCATGAGGGGAGGTGCTCTCCCTGGCAGATCACTGGCTGTTGCCTTTCTATTACCCCCACCGCTGTTTCGTGTCAGCACTCGAAACAGCGGTCGGGGTAATACAAAGGCAGCAGCCAGTGATCCAGCAGGGAGAGCACATCCCCTGACGAATCGCTGGCTGCTGCCTTTGTTTTTTCCCCTCAACTTACCCTAGGGTGGCGAAGTGCTATGTCCGCCTTCGGTATCCTTGCACTCCTGCTGCGTGAGGCATTTTTTATTTTGTGCACGCCGGCTTTCCCGGCCTCCTCCGCGCTCACGTCCTTCAGCCTGATTGGCTGAGGGGTGGTGCGGTGCAGAGGATGCTTGGATGTGTAGTTTTTTTGTTCATGTTTGTGGGGCGTTTTCCCCACTCACTGTTTTGGGACCCTTGCGGTGATGCTTTTTGGGTCTTAAGGTAAGTGTGGGTGGCTCGGTACAGGATGGTTGGGCCGGGCATGGCCACGTATGCTGGACACGTACCATGCAACCCCCTTCTTATAGGTAAAGATAAGTTCCTTTTTGAGTACAAATTGGTGGTTGGAATTTTTATCTTATTTTGTTCTGTTTGCCAGCTTATAAGAAAATATACTCAGTCTTAACTTCAGTAATTTTCAGCTTCATTTCTAATTATTGATCAATTCAGTGCACTGCCTTAGTTGTATAAAAATATATTTTTGGTTCATTGGGGTTTGCCTTGTATTTTGAGGCGTTTAAAAAACACACACAACTCACAACATTTTATCTATCTTAATCAGAAAACTCATGTCCCATATCGAGACAGCAAAATGACCCGAATTCTTCAGGACTCATTAGGTGGGAATTGTAGGACCACAATTGTTATCTGCTGCTCCCCATCAGTGTTCAACGAAGCAGAAACGAAGTCTACACTAATGTTCGGACAAAGGTTAGTAAGGGTGCTCTTTTTTCAAAATAGATTATGCCAGGGTTGGGGAAGCTACTATGTTTGTCTAAACTCTGATTATGTTTTTTTATTGTATGTATAATTACTGACTTTAGTCAGGTTGAATTGCTATTCAAAGTATGAATCGGCTAGAATCCTGTTCAATTATGCAACTCCATAAGGACAATCACAGAAGGATTTCTCAACTTTCAACAGGCTCTCCTTCAGGTGAATTGGCAAGTAGTGATTGTGACATCCATTGCACTACCAGTTGTATGAAAGGGTGTATTCTAGAGGAGAAAAACACTGCATGATCACCCTTACACATGTATGAATAGGAATTAGTCTATTGAGTCACTTGAATACAAGCTACAGCCACTTGTTTATGGATGGTTAAGCAACTATGTGTTGATAATTTCTAAACTTTATTTTCTAAAAGATGAGACTAATTAAGATCACAGTTTTATCCTATCTGTGAATAAGGCCCATTAAACTGAGCAAGAATTTTTGAGCAAATAAGAGCATTTGTGGAAGCACTTTAAAGCAGGGGTGCCCAAACTGTTCAGGCCACCAGCCGGTCATGTGGTTCAGGGGGCTGGTCACTATGGCCTGGGAGCTAGATCCAGCCCCCGATGCTAATTCATCCGGCCCACTGAGCAATTGAGCCTGTCACGCATACTAGCCATGAAGCAGTTGGGCATTTTCTTTTTTTAGAGGAAAAAAACAAACCAACACAATCTATTTTAAAATTAACAGGGGAAAAAAATCAGTGATATTTTTAAAAGCCAAATCAGATTGATAGAAAATATAAATAAGTGTAAAATATATATACAGTGGTACCTCATACAACGATTTTAATCCATTCCATGGGGCTTGTTGTTGTATGAAACAATTGCTATACGATACATGCATCATATAGCGATTTTCCCTGTGGGATGCATCGTACAACATTTTTTTTGCTAAGTGGTTTTCCCATTGAAAAATTGTTGTACAATTTTTTTTCATAGGGAAAATTGTTATGCGGGACACCATTTCCCTCCCAAACCTAATTGTTATGCGATTTCGTTGCTGTCCGGGGCGATTGTTGTATGAGGTTCCACTGTACAAATAAGTTATTTAGAAATAATCCTTAAAACATGTAGGTGAACTCACTGTAAATAATGTTGGAGAAATATGGTGCTAATCATAGCTGCTGACGTTTTTCTGAAGGAAAACATTTACGCTGGTGTTGCCATTACATGCATGTCTATTTAGGCATAAACTTCACTTAACTCAGGTAGGGATGGGCAGAGATTACTTTGCATTTTGATGTGACTTTATGCCTAGTGTAATCCATGACACAGTTATCCTTTGGGTTTTGCATTTCCCCAGTCAGAAAAAGGGTTTAAAAAAGAATATTAGAAAAAATGTGCGTAGAATGTGCAAACCTCCCCTCCCCCCAAAATATATATGAGTAAAAATAAAATGCAGAAATATATTAGAGAACAATGCTAACAAAGCTACGGTGGAACACTGCATAACAAATGCTTTGTATAACGAAAAATTCGTATAACGAAGAGGATTTGCACTAACTGCTATACCCCGTATAATGATTTTTTTCATTATAAGAAGCAATGCATCTCTGGGGAAAATTGTACAACAAAAATCCCTATGGGATGAATCGTAGAACGAAAATTTTTCGTTGTACAATTTTTCCCATAGAGATTTTCGTTGTACGTTGCATCCCATAGGGATTTTTGTTATACGAGGCATGCTTCGTATAACAAAAAAAATCATACAACAAAAGACATCGTGGAACCTACTTTTTTCGTTATACAGGGTTCTACTGTACTTACATTAGGAAAAATCTGAACAAATCTGCAGTGCATGCACATTTTCATGGTTTTTAAAATAAAAATAAAAAATTGAAATTATCCAGATCTATGTACCGTATTTTCCGGCATATAAGGCGACTGGGCGTATAAGACGACCCCCAACTTTTCTAGTTAAAATGTAGAGAGTGCAATATACTCGCCGTATGACTACCTCTCTTCCAATGGCAGCTTCTTCAGAGCTTCCCGGGCCGGGGGTGGCTCCCTTTACCTGCTGGGGATGGTGGTGCGGAGAAGGAGGAGGAGCAGCTGACCGGTGGGAAAAGCCAGCTTGGGGTGGGGGCTGGGCAAATGGCCCAAGAATCCCAAGAGCCTTAGGGGAGGAAACTCAAATCTGGAGACTCACTACCTAGGAAACCATGGGAAGGGTGGCCATAAATCAGGATGCCATTAGTACTATCATCATCATTTTTAATATTAATATTTAATATTTTAATATTAGCTTTTGGTAATAATAATAAGTTTTATTTCTATCCCGCTTTCCTGACACAAGTGTCACTCAAAGCGGCTTACAACATATATAACATATTCCCCTTCACCAGCGGGGAAGGTAAAAGGAGCCCCGTCAGACGTCTCCGAGCCCAATGGGGCTCCTTTTACCTTCCCTGCCGGTGAAGGGTGCGGGGAGGCGCGGCTTGCGGCGTCTCCGAGCCCAACCGGGCTCCTTTTACCTTCCATGCCGGTGAAGGGGGCAGGGAGGTGTGGCACGCAGCGTCTCCGAGCACGATGGGGCTCCTTTTACCTTCCCCACCAGTGAAGGGGGCAGGGAGGTGTGACATGTGGCATCTCCGAGCCCAATGGGGCTCCTTTTACCGTCCCTGCTGGTGAAGGGGGCGGGGAGGCGCGGCTTGCCAGAGGCCTCGCGGTGGCGGCGGTTTTCCCCGCCGGTCAGCTGATGCTCCTTCTCCTCCACACCACCACCCCCAGCCGGGCGTGAGGAGGAGGAGGAGCAGCAGCTGATCGGTGGGAAAAGCCAGCCGCCGCGGCCACGAGGCCTCTGGAGCAAGGGGCCGCCCAGATACCACCACCCTCAGCCTCGCGGCTGCAGCTCGTTCCCCCCCACCAGTCAGCTGCTGCTCCTCCTCCTCACCCCCCACCCCCGGCTGGGGTGGTGGTATCCGGGTGGCCCCTTGTTCCGGATGCCTCGCGGCTGCCCAGATACCACCACCCTCAGCTTCACGGCGGCGGTGGCAGCGGCTGGCTTTTCCCGCCGGTCAGCTCCTCCTCCTCACCCCCCGGCGAGGCTGAGGGTGGTGGTATCCGGGCGGCCACTTGCTCCGGAGGTGTCGCGGCAGCGGCTGGTTTTCCCCGCTGGTCAGCTGATGCTCCTTCTCCTTCGCACCACCACCCCCAGCCAGGGTTGAGGAGGAGGAGCATCAGCTGACCGGCAGGGAAAACCAGCCTCCGTCACCACCGTGAGGTGTCCGGAGCAAGGGGCCGCGCGGATACCACCACCCCAGGGGGGGTGAGGAGGAGGAGGATCAGCAGCTGACCGGCGGGGAAAGCTATTTATCGCTGCTGCCGCAAGGCTGGGCGTGGTGGCATCTGGGCAGCCCCTTGCTCCGGAGGCCTCGTGGCGGCGGCGGCGAATGGCTTTCCCCGCTGGGCGGCCCCTGGCTCCAGAGTACCCGGTGTATAAGACGACCCCCAACTTTGGCACAGATTTTTCGGGGTTAAAAAGTCGTCTTATACGCCGGAAAATACGGTACATATAAGTGAGATGAAATAAATCAGGGGTGCCAAAACTTTTCGGCCCACAGCCCAGTCAAGTGGTTCCTCCCACTGGAAGCAGAAGTAAAACATGCATGCACATTTTACTTCCTTTTCCAGGAGTGGTGTGGGCTAAATGATTTGGTGCTGTGGGCTGGATCCGGCCCACGGGCCATAGTTTGGGCACCCCTGAAATATATATTGTTGGTGAATTCTAACTAATGATTGAGGTACTACTGGTTACATTCCCCATAACAGGTATGTAGCCTTTCATGAATCACAACATTTTTTTCTGTGAATACAATATCACTTCACACCATACCTGTCAAGTTTCGGGAAATTTCTGTGAAATAAGGGAAATTTTCCTGCCAAAATGGGAAACTGGACATCTATACTTATCCTGTGCTGGCCTCCAGTCTTATTGCAGTCTAACTAATACAGGATAATGGCAGGAAAGAGAATAAAATATGGGGGTTTGACAGAAATTTCCCGAAACTTGACAGGTATGCTTCACACATACCTGCATGTTAATTGCCAGTAAGAGTCAGATTCTGGTGAAACTATTTTAAACATATGGCTCTTAAGATACGCATCCATTTCCAATCGCTTTAATTTTAAAAAACTTCCATTCTTCATTTTAATTAAAGTCATTTTATTTACTCTATAAATGAGGGCAGAATATACTAATGTACACAGGAACCTCTTTTTCTTGAAAATCTTGAAGAAATCACTAGAAACTCTTACTGTTTGAATAGTTGCATAGTGCTTATTTTATGGGATAGGGTTGTGCATTCCCAGTTTGTACATTGTGCGCTGTCAAGTTGTTTTTTATTTATAGTAACTAGTAGGGTTTTCAAAGGATGTTAGATGTTTAAGGCATGATCTTGTCAGTGCCTCCTTCCCTCCAATAAATTTCCAAGCTGTGCAAGGAGTCCTAGTACAGTATGTATTCATAGCTCCAAATGGGCACCCAGTTCCTGATTTTCTATTTCTTTTATTTTGTCTGTCTAGAGCCAAGACCATTAAGAATACAGTTTCTGTGAATCTTGAGCTGACTGCTGAAGAATGGAAGAAAAAATATGAGAAGGAAAAGGAAAAAACCAAAACACTAAAGAATGTTATACAGCATCTGGAGATGGAGCTGAACAGATGGAGGAATGGTGAGAAATTACAACTCATTGTTGATTGTTAGGCAGCTGTTGAGGTCTTCAGTTAAACTGGAAGTTAGCCAAAAGTTAGCCACCCCCAAATAAATCATAATGCTTATTACTGATTTGGCGAGATGCCACTATAGTGATAAATCACTTTATTCCACTATTTGCATAGATCTGTGAATATTGCACATCCTGGCATAGTGGGATTTACATTAGAGAGCTTTCCAGATGTAATGCTGCTGTCTTGAAGTCAAAAATGGTCCTCAGGCTGCCACATTTCTCCTTTCATTTAGCAACTTTAGAACAGAGATCTTGGTTTGTTTACAACCAGACTTTCCAGTTACATCCTAAAGAGGAAAATCTGATATAATGTGGATTGTGTTGTTATGTGCCACCAGCTCATTTCCAATTTACAACACTCCTTAACAGGGTGTTTGAAGCATATGAGTTTTTCACTGAATGGTTTGCCATTGCCAATTCCTGAGGGCGTTTCTGTGATCAAGCAGGGATGTGAATCTAGATCTTAAGTCCAATGTTTGGTCCTCTAGTTTAGAGAACTAGAATATTAAGATAGGCATATTTTAAATCAGTATTAAATCAATTTACATACTAGAGCATTCTGATTTAAAACAAGCTGTTTTATTTGCACTAAATATTCACTATGAAGGGAGATGCACACGAGAGATGCACTCAATCCCAATGTCACTTTTGGCTTCATATGCCTTTGCTTCTGAACCCAGAAAGGTGACTTTCTGAATTACATTGAGGAAATTTAATTCTGCCTTGTTACAGTTGAATTGGCAAAGGATAGTTAACAGTCCACTAGCAAACCAAAACCATGGTTTTAGGAATGTTGCAAATTATTTTCTTGCAACCTCTGGTTTAGCAAGTTGCCTGAATTAAGAATCCATAATGGTGATGCTTTACCTCCAGAAATTGTTGCAATGAAACTTAAGTGCAAATAAAACGGGAATCAAAAAGACAGTGCCTTTGTTGTACATATAGAGTTATAGGCCACAGTTGTAATTTCTGAACCAACCTGAATACAAGCCATGCTTTGGTCTAATTCTCAATTACACCAGAGCGCTTCCATGTTAGCAAGCATTCTTATCTGATACAGCCATTGGCAACTACAAAGGGGAGCTAAAGGCAAATACAGTAATGCCTCATACAAAGTCCGCTTCGTACAATATCGAATTCATACAACATTGCCTAATTCCTTGAAAAAAGTTGCCTCATACAAAGTTGTTGCGACTTTGTATGAGGCATTGGGGTTTTTCCCAGGTTGCATTGTGCCTGGGCAGTATAAAAGGCAGAACGCATGCGTGCATTGCTCTTGTGGGTTTTGCATGAGGTGAAGAGTGTTTACGAGTGGTTTTGAGCGCGATTTTGGATTTTTTTCAATTTTTTAATCAGAATTTTTAGAAGCATTCCTGGGATTTTTGCAGCATTCTTCAGGTTCTTGGACAATCAGGGTTATTTGACATGCTCTTGTAATGTATTTAGCCTTTAGACAATGATTTATTAAAGTTCTGTCAGTTTCCTGTCTGTTTCCTTGACTTCACCCTGAAGTCTGTGCTGTTACAGTACAATGTAACTCTATGGAAACGACGTTGTACGAGGCATCGTGGCAAGGATTTTGCATGCCTCATACAAAGTCCAAATCCATATAAAGTCCAAACTTGTGGAACCAAGTTTGGACGTTGTATGAGGTATCACTGTATTTGTAGGGTGTGTGGTATTTATTAGTTGGGCGTATCAGCAGAAAAAATGGTCTGTGGGAATTCTAAAGTGAGTATAGTACTTTTCTCTTTTCACTTTACTTCTGCCTTATCTACATACACTAAGTTTACAGGGCTTTTAAGAACAAGACAGCTTTTTCAGAAATAGGTATTGGTGCTAACAACTATAGCACTGTTTAGGTGTTCAGCCTGTATGAGAAGAGCTCGAGAGTTAATGCTACCCCAAAAAATATACTGCAGAAATTTGGCTGGCTCAGACTAGGGTACATGCCCACAAACAATAAGAGCAACAGCTGTGCTATTCCACAGTAGAATATGCTAGTACTTTATGGTATAAATTAGCACATGCCAAACAAATGGATGTAACTCGTAATGAATCATGCAAAATTAATTACTGGATGTTGATAACCCCACTAAAAAGTCTATTATTTGACTGGAAAAGCCCCTCTGGAAGTACATCAAGAGGCGCTAACAAATAATGAATGAATTAAAGCAATCCAGCACCAAACCGATCCACTTCATGGACATCAAGCATCTAGACCAGTGGTTTTTGGACTTCAATTCCCAGAAGCCTAAGTCAATTCCCCAATGCACTGATCAGACAGTATACTGACTTTGGCTTCTGGGAATTGAAGTCCCTCTGTGGAATGTGTGCCCCATGTTGGGAACCATGGCTCTAGGTGATGGCCTAAATTGAGGAAAACTTTTTTGCATTCCTCTCAAGTTCTAAATATTAAACCAGAAGAGACTATAGTAAACCCATGGTGAGTTTGATGTTCAGGAATTGAAGAGAAGCAGCCAGCATAACAGGGCCAAACACAATTTTATTGTAAGCAAACCGAACATGAACAGCAATGATGCAGCAGCGCTTTATATACAATATACAATGGGTACATTCGGGTGGGAAGCAACAGGATTGGTCAGGAGAGAGGTGGGGTGATCGTGAGGTGACCGGAGACTGGGGAGACTTCACACATCTCATTAGAAAGGGTGGGAATGCAAGTCCCGTGATAACTTAGTACCATGAAGAAGACAAAATGGAGGATCACCTCAATCCCGCGATAATAATTACGAACTGTTTAAAGCGCTATTTAAGTTACAAACACAACAGAGAGTAAAAACAATGAATGTTGCTGAATGGATGAATGTTGAAGTGTTTCCTACCAGGACAAGATTCTAGTTGGACCATCTGGAAGTCTCTTAATAGATTTTAAAGCAAAGTTGGAAAATCAAAGCATAGTCAAGTAAAATGGAGCTACTTTGATATAGGAGCTACTTTGATTTTCTGTGAGTGTGGAAAGATTCAATCAATGCAGCATTTATGTGCATGTGGCATATGCCCTACCATATGCACAAAAGAAAAAGCTAGTAAATGGCTGAGATAATGCTATTGAAACATCTACCCAACATGTTGGGGGCAAAAAATACTAATTACTTTGTGAACTACCCAGATAATGCTCTAAGTGTAATTGCTATTGCCACTCATTTTAATACTTTAATCTGTTTTGAGTTTTACCTGTATTTCATATACATCCCTAATTTTGAACTGTGCAGTGCTCTGATATAAAGAAAAAAAATCACATCAATGAATTTCCATGGCTCAGAACGAATGTGTACCCTGGTCTTTTGAGTGCTAGTCTAACACTTTATTCACTCTGCCTGTGATGGCGAACCTTGCTACTCCAGGTTGATTTTGTTGCCGTAGATTTTCTTTTTCACATTGGTTTTTCTTCTTCATCTATGGTTCTGAAGTTATAGTGTGTTGGAAAACTATTGGGCCTAAAAACCAGGGATAGGGAAAGGGTAATGCTTCACTTCCAAAGAGATACCTGTGCCAGACGGTCACTACAGCTGCTCTAAAATGTATTCTGTATGATTTTTAGTATTATGGATGTTACATTTTGTTCTTTTGGAACTTATTAGCAACTTTGGTAGTACACAACAGTTGGGGGAAAGTACAGGGCATGAATCACATAAATGAACAAATATTGCTATAATCCAGATGTGTGAACATGATGGTGAGTGGATGCTTTACTTGCTGGGGGTGGGGGGAGTCTCTCAATTCTCCTTACCCTGCCCTGGACTGTAATGTAATGGAAAAGGCCTCTGTGGTTTCTCTTAGGTTAGGATATTTCTGGTTAATTTATTCCTGATAAAGATTGTGTCTTGAGAGCTTTTTAAAGTACTATCAGGATTTTAATACATATGTGTTTGTTTATGTATAAATAGCTCTTAATGCTTTACCCTTCCACTTCATATGTTGTTTTCATGATAGAAGCCATGAGACCCAACCAAGGCTTAACATAATTTGGTGAGGCTGTGTAGCTACAAACAATTTTGAGACATGAAAGTTTGTACAGACTTTGTTCTGATGTGGATGTGAAGGGTTGCATGAGGAGGTTAATTACTGCTCAGAATAAAAAGAAGATAAGGTCACTTGCTGAGCTGAAATAATTCCGAACTTCATTTCCAATTTAAAAGGATTTTTATAGCAGATTGTTGCCAAGAGTTTTAGATTTAATGATGAATTTCAGAGAGAGTTGTGGAGGAGGATTTTTGATAAGTATATGCAGGAAGTATTTAAAATGAATTTCATGAAAGATAATTAAGGGTCATTTAAATATAATTTCAGGCCACTGACTGGTCATTTGAGCTTTTTTGATGGCCATAAAAGTTAATTACATCCACTGTTATAGCAAACACTAAGTACAGTACATATTTATGGCAGTCAAAATAAGTATGGGAGATTTACTCTAGACTTCAAATTTTGAATTTCAAGAGGCAAAGAACTCTTCTTAGTTTCGTTGCCTTAGTAATTATTATCACACATCAGTCTTCATTCGGTATGCTTGCTATTTCAACTATTTTGTGTATGTTATTGTTATTTCTGAATTATTTTTCTCCTTCTCATGAATTGAGTGGATCTATCTAGTCCTTCTAACTATCAATCTAGTAATATGTTTCTTTTGTCACCTCTAGAGAACGTGCTGTGAAGTCAAACACAAAAACATTTTCAATTGGGAAGATATTTTAATCTCTTGCAGCAAAACAAAAGGTGGTTGGATTCAGATTTGCCCTTTTATATATAGAAGGCTCCTGATATTTTACGCTCCTGCCTCCTTTTGCCAGTACTTTTGACATTTTAGAATAGTGTAGGACAGGGGTGCCCATGGGCCAGTCATGTGCTTGCTTCAGTGGGCCAGTCACGTGGTTCAGTGGGCCGGTCATGTGGTTCCTCCCACTGGAAGCAGAAGTAAATGGTGCCTTGCAAACTGTTTTACAACAGGATGAGATAGATTTTAAGATGCTATTTTCTCAACTTAAACCGGGATGCCCAAACTACAGCCCGTGGGCCAGATCCAGCCCCCAGCCTCAATTCATCCAGCCCGTGCGACCATCATTGCTCCTAGAAGCGGAAGTAAAACGTGCCCATATGGGTGCGTTTTACTTCCGCTTCCGGGAACGACGTGGGCGGTGTGGGCTGGATGAATTGGTGTTGGGGCCGGATCTGGCCCACAGGCCATAGTTTGGGTGCCCCTGGTGTAGGAGGTTGGAGTATCATTCCAAGGGAAAATGCAGCTAGAGAAGGATTTTTGCCCAGGTCCCTTCCTTCAGCACCAATGCAGGTCTACTGAACATATATAGCCCAGCAAATCTTATCTATACCTATAAATCCAAGGGTTAACCATTGGAACTTGCTATACATTTCTGCACCCATCCATACCGAGCCTCCTGCACTCACCCAAACCCGGCCCGCAGAGTACTGCAGGGTTGACGAAGGCGCCAGTGGGGCAAGAGCCCCACAAACCCGAACAAGGGAAAAAACTTCAATTCCCAACGTCCTCAGGCAATCAGGCTGACAGCAAAAAGAACATTGGGAAATGCAGCGTGGCCAATTGAAATCGAGCCGCAGAGAAAAAAACCACCGAACGAACGCAAACACAAAACTCCAAGTCCCAGCGTCCTACACACCATGAGCACTTCAGCCAGTCAGGCTGAAGGGTGCAAGCGCACAGAACACTGAGAAAGCCGGTGCGCGAAAAACAAAATTAAAAAATGCCGCCATCCCGTAAAGGGAACGCAAGTCTGCCACAGGTGGACGCAGCGCCTTACGACCTTGCAGAAGCCCAAGAAAAACCACAGCAAGACACCCACCGGCCTTCTTTCCCAGAACAACGGGGAGAAGAGGGACTCCCTCTTTCCCTGGCGAATAAATGGCTGCTGCCTTTGTACTTCCGACACCACTGTTTCAAGAACTAACACAAAACAGCGGTGGAGGTAATACAAAAGCAGCAGCCAGCAATCCGCAAGGAAGAGCACCACCCCTTACGGATCGCTGCCTGCCGATCTCCGGTTAGTTAAGCCAGGAGAAAAAGGAGACAGAGAGGAGAGAATCATCATCAGGCAGATAGCTCTTCTCTGCCTCCTTCTCCCCCAACCTACCTAACGAACCTTACCAGGGGAAGAGCGGGCTGACTGCCGGCTCCTCCATTTTCCCCATTGCTGCATCGAAACCAAAATTCAAAGCAGCAATGGGGAAAAGAGAAACCGACAGGCAACTTGTTCTTCACGCAAAAGTACACACCAACAACAAACCAAAATTAATAAAAATTAATAAAACACAAATAAATAAATAAATAACGCATTAATAAACAAAAAAGTAAACAACAAAATCCACAAACGAAAACATCCACAATACCAGAAAAGCACAGAAAAAACACCTAACAACAACATGAGAATATCTAACTCTAACAACACAACTATCACAAATTACACAAATAAACACCAACGAAATCACAAAAATTAAACAAACCAGAAAAACAAACCAATTAAACAAATCTAAAACCCAACCAAACTACAAAAGAACAAACAGAAACACCTCCCAGCCCACCACCACAAAAACAAAACAAAAAAAAACCAGAAGAAAGAAAACCAGAGAACTCACCATCACGTCCTCCCTCCACGACACTGGAACAGAAATGAAGAAACAAAGACTACTTACCGGAAGAAGCCCCACCTAGAGGCCAGGAGAGAAAAAACAAGTGAAACAACAAAAGGATCCAACACTATTACTAACAGCCCCACTGTAGGCTGGAATATTAAAAAACAAGTCAAAAACAAAACAACCCCACCTAGAGGCCACAAGAGTAAAAACAAGTCAAAAATAACAATAAATCAAAAGGTTACACAAATAACAAACATATGTTAAATAAATAAAATAAAAAGATTTATGTCAGATTAAGTGAAAAAGAATAGAAGTAGCACTCAGGAGAGAAAAACCAGATATAATTATTTTACAGGAAATGAATCAAAAGTCAGGAGAAGTAAATAGGCTATTTTTAGGTTGGACCAAGATTTATGAAAAAACATATGGAACATCAAAGTCTAGAGGAGTTGCGATTCTTATCTCAACTAGATTGGATTTTGTAGTAACTAAGACCATTTCAGACCCGGAGGGAAGATACTTGATAATTAATGGGAAAATGGAGGACGAGGAGATAACGTTGGTTAATATATATGCACCTAATGATCAGCAGAATTTTTTTTTTGATAAAGTGTATGAAGTCCTGGAGAGAGTAAGATGTTGATTGTAGCAGGGGATTTTAACTTAATTAGATCAACAATTGATTGTACAAATACGATCAGGTGTAGTAAAGGCACAAAATATCAGATTATAGATAATTGGATGATAGCTTTAGGATTGAAAGATACATGGAGAGAACTCCATAGAATGGAAAGAGCATATACTTTCTTCTCTCAAGTTTATAACACGTATTCTAGGATTGATTACATATTTGTATCAGAGAACTTGATCAGAAATATAGAACAAATTGAAAATGGGATATTTAAAGAATCAGATCATGCACGATTGATGTTGGAAATGAGACTAGAAGGGGTAAACAAAGCGAGGAACACTTGGAGATATGATCTCAGCACATACAAGGATATTAAGAGTAGAGATTGGATTATGGAAAAATGGGAAGAAAGCTGAAGGTGGAATGATAATGGGGAAGTAGGTTATCAGACGGTGTGGGGCACTATGAAGGCGATATTCAGAGGGGAAAGTATTAAGTTATCCAGTTTCAAAAGTAAACAAATTAAGGCAAAACAAAGGGAAATTGAGCAAGAAATAAAGAGGTTACAAGAGGAACATGCGAAGACAAAGAACATAAAGATTTTAGATTGCATGGAGAAATTGAAAAAGGAAATGGTGGGGAAGGATATTGACAAAGTGAAAAGAAACTTAATATACCTTAAAAGAGATTACTTTGAATATAGCAATGAGAATTCGAGGTTGCTGGCAAGGATGGCTAAAGAAAAAAGAGAGAAAAGAGGGATAGGTGTTCTGATTTCTAAAGCTGGAATTAGGTGTAACAAGATTAAAGATAAAATTGAAATAACTAAGGATTTATATCAGGAGTTATACTCAACAAAGGAGGTTAATATAGAAAGATTAAGAGATTACCTGAGAAAGCATTTAAAACAAAAAATAAGTCAGGAGCACAAAGATTTAATGGAGGATAGAATAAGTGAAACTGAAATTAGTGATGCTATTACAAGATTGAAAATAGGTAAATCACCTGGGGAGGACGGCTTATCTTCAGAATTTTATAGAGATTTTAAGGACATGGTTATTCCAAGGTTGAAAAAAACTGTTTAACTATATTCTAGGGGGGGGGGGGGGGGGGTATAATTCCTGCTACTTGGTTCAGATCAGTGATTGTATTGATCCCCAAATCTGGAAAAAATCCAGAAAAAATTGAGTCTTACAGACCGATATCTTTAATAAATCCAGATGCTAAAATATTTACCTCCATACTGGCAAAAAGGTTGAATATGTTTATGGGAAATTACATTAATATGGATCAAGTTGGATTTATAAAAAACAGGCACATGATGGATTTAACAAGGAGAGTATTGAATTTATTAGATATTATTATTATTATTATTATTATTATTATTATTATTATTATTATTATTATTATTATTATTATTATTATTATTATTATTATTAATTAGATTTGCTATACGAAATAAAGAAAAGATAGGTCTAGTGTCACTGGACATTTTTAAAGCATTTGATTCAATTCAATGGGTAACAATCAAAGAAATGATATCTGTCTACGGATTTGGTTTTAAGTTTAAAAATATTATAGAGCAATTGTATCAGCAAGGCACAGCAAAAGTTAAAGTTAATAATGCTTACACAGAAGATTTACTATTGGAAGCAGGGACTAGGCAGGGATGTCCATTATCTCCAATTTTATTTATAACGTCAATGGAATTACTTGAAATGGCTATTAGACATGATAACAACATAGAGGGATTGATGGGAAGCAAAATAAGTTTATATGCTGACGACACCTTGGTGATCATGAAACATCCAATGAAGTCTATGGGAAAAATTCATGAGCATTTAACAAATTTTGAGGATGTGACGGGGCTAAAAATAAATTGGGAGAAATCTGAAATGGTAACTTGGAACATTGAAGAGGAAGAGCAGAGGAGGATATCCGAAAAATTTAAAATACAAATTAAGGACAGTTTAAAATATTTGGGTGTTAACATTACTAATAAATGGGAAAGTCTTAAAAAATTAAATTATGATAAACAGGAAAAACTGATTAAAGAACAAAATGGTCGCTATAAGAAATTGAAATTGTCGTGGTTCGGCAGGGTTGCATTGTGCAAGATGATGTTGTTACCACAAATGAATTTTTTATTTGATGCCCTGCCGATACAACTTAACGACAAAGAAATTAAGAAGTATCAAAATACGTTAAATAATTTTTGTAGTGGTAGAAGTAAATTGAGAATTTCAAAAAGTCTGTGGCATTTGCCGCAAAAGGAAGGTGGATTAGGATTGCCCAATCTTAAAAATTATTATAGATCATTTCAGATTAAAAATATAATTAAGATTTTGATGGAAAAAAAGGCAATCTGGGAGGAGCTGGAGACAGAGGAGCTTAGACATATAGGTAATGCAGCCTTTTTAGATAAGAATACTGGGAAAATTACTATTAAGAATAAGATGTTGAAAACATTGTGGGATGTTTGGGGAAAAACTAGGAAGAAATTAGCCCCAGATATATCCCCAATAATTGAAGTAGGCGATATTCAAAGCTTTCCATTAAAAAATGACAAGAGGTTAAGATCTGTGTTGACAAGTAAGGATGCGTTCCTGTTGAGAGATTGGATACAAATCTGTAAGAATAAAGATAAAAAATTAGGTTTGTATGCAGAATTGAAGTTGAATTGGTTGCAGAAAATAAGAATAAATAAATGGAACAATAAGTATATATCGGATCAAAGTTTGGAAAGAAATAGGATAGAATTTGAAAAATTGTTGTGGAATATAAGACAAGGTAACGTAGGGTTAAAGGGTTTGGTGAGTAAAATATATAAAATCTTAAATACAGAGGGAAATCCACAGGAGACACTGAGAAAAACTTGGGAACAGGATCTTAATATAAAAATTACGGAAACAAAATGGAGATCTATTTGGAAAAGGAGGATAATGAGTACTTTTAACAGTAAGAGTTAAGGAACATAATTATAAATTGTTGTGGAGGTGGTACCTGACTCCAGTTCGACTGAATCAAATTGATAAAACTAAAAGTAATAATTGTTGGAGATGTGGAAAAACAACGGGAACATATTTACATATGTGGTGGAATTGCATTGTAGTAAAGAAGTTTTGGGATGAGGTGGAAAAAGAGATTATGGGAATACTAGGAGTGAGTATAAAAATTGGTTCAGGTACCACCATGTTTGCAGATTTAGAGGAGAAAAAATTAGATAAGGATAAAATAGAATTGGTTTCAATTTTGATGACAACTGGCAGATAGTGTATAGCAAGGAAGTGGAAAGGAACAAACACAATTAACATAGAAGAATGGTATAAGGAAACTTGGCAATTGGCTTTAAATGATAAATTAACTTGGGATTTGAAGGAGAAAAAAGGATTAATCACAGATAATAGATTTTGGTCAATTTGGAAACCATTTGTGGATTTTGCATTAAAGCAAGGAGTTGGAAGTAGGCCAGTAACAGATCAATTGGACTTTTGGAAATATTGAAAGAATGATGAGATGAGCAGCTTCCCCCCAAAGGCATTGTATATATCACATGGTGAACTGTTTAACTGTTTCTCGTAAAAAGAGGGAAGGAGGAAGAGTGGGGGAGGGGAAAATTGGGGTTCCCCCCCTTTTCCCTTTTCTTTTTTCTCTTTCTCTCTTCATTTTTTCTTTTCTTTTCTTTCTCTTTTCTTTTTTTTCCTCTCTTCTTATATTGCTTTTTATTTTTATATATATCTTTTATTACTACTTTTATGTAAGAGAAACAAAATATGAAGGTTGATGTGGCCTAAGCCTTTTAATAAGAATCTAATAAAAGGGTAAATTAGAGATTAAATGTTGGCATGTAACAACTATGCAGCATTAGGTAAACTTAGTTTTTGTTTAATCAATTGATCATTGTTTTTATGTTTGCGTTATATGCCTTTTTTCTTCTCCTTTTCTTTACCAGTTTCATATATAATTTTTGATGTGTTTATTATATATATATATATATATATATATATATATATATATATATATATATATATATATATATATATATATATATATATATATATATATATATATATATATATATATATATATATATATATAAATCCTCTGTTGATTCTTAACTAAACAAAAACACCAAAAAAGCAAAACACAATTTATAACAGCCTGGCAACGCCGGGCAACCTATGCTAGTATCAAATAAAAAATGAAAAGACTAAAATGGAAAGACTAAAATGATTGCTCATTGATATGTAATTAATCTGCAGCAGTTGTTTTGCCCTTTTTTATTTATTTTTATTTATTTTTCACGCTTATATACCGCCCACTCAGGTACAACCCAACTCAGGGCGGTTTACATAGCGGACAGTAAATACATAAAAGACACATGATAAAAAAGTTAAAAGTTAAAAAAAACCCCACCCCTTTGTAGTCTTGATTTCAGAATGGCACATATATAACCAAGTAGTTATGATTCTTATGGTGAATTGACATATTTATGCTTTCAGCCAGATCTGGGTGATCACAAAATAGGATGATCTGCAGAGGTTAAGCCTGTAAAAGGGCACTTTTAGGTTTAATCTTAAGAATATTAAGGTTCCACAATTTTTGTTTTATCATTGATTCTATCAAGATCTATTGTGTCTACAGGAGAGGCTGTTCCCGAAGAAGAACAAATCAGTGCTAAGGACCAAAAGAACTTAGAGCCATGTGACAGCACACCCATCATTGACAATATTGTGCCTGTTGCTGCCAGTATCTCAACAGAGGAAAAGCGGAAATATGAGGAAGAGATCACTACTCTCTACAGACAGTTGGATGATAAGGTCTGTAAATGGTTTCCTTATAATGATTCTTAGTTAGGAATAATCTTAGATATGTATCCAAATAATATTTTGGGGTGAGATTTGTGTTTCTTGTTGAAAAATAAACAGATCATTCTTTCAAATGGGATTATCTTTGCTCGTACATCAACAAGCTGCAGTCACTGTCTGTAGATACAATAGGATTCTGGCCAAGAAGCTTATTTATTGTACTGAACAGTGTGTTCACACCCTGATTTGAGTTTGGATGAGTATTCAGATAACTACAGGGAAATTTGGGTTCATTTTGTCTTCCAGATGTGTGACTTTCTATCAAGGAACAACATTTTCTAAAACATCAAATTACAGAGGGAAGCAAAAACATTTAGCCGCCATGTATTAAGCAGTGCCGTTTTACACTATAGTTTTATTATGTGAATTCACTAATTTTTGGTAATAGATTTTAGCATTCTATATACAAAATAGATCTTTATTTTAATGAAAGAATGTAAAATGGAACTGCTGTGAAAGCAGTTGCAATTTTCAGGTGATATTTACTGATGACATTGTGCAGGCAATTTAATCAAAGCAGAATGACTAGTTATGGTTTTGGATCCAAAAGAGCTTTCTTTTGTTGAGCTAGCATAGTTGATATTAGTTCATTAAATTAGACAATAGTCAGGGTTGATTTGTGGCTTTGGCAATATGCACCTTTAAGGTTGAAACATTTGAGTAATAATGATTAGAATAAACTTTTGTACTCTGTGGATTATAATCTAAAGAATGATTTATTTTTTCCACTGTCCTCTGTTCAGCAGTTCACTTCTCATTTGCTCAGTGTTATAAATCAGTTGAAAAACGTGGCATTAATTTTTTATGGTTCAAGGTATCAAAACAGGAAAAAAACATTTTCTTTAATCAATTGCAGGATGATGAAATTAATCAACAGAGTCAGTTGGCTGAGAAACTAAAAGAACAGATGTTGGATCAAGATGAGGTAAATAGTAATCCACACATATGGTGGTGATGATAATGATGATGAAGAAGTAGAAGAACATACTTATTAGAAGTACAGTAATAGGCATGAATGGATGGATGTGCCTTTTTCTAGTCTGTTTCCTTTTTCCATGTGCTAATTCAGAAGCCACATTCCTTTTCATTTCCAGATTAACCTTTCTAAAATGCATGTACCATATATACACGTGACAGATTTTACTTTCTTATGATCAAAGATCACTGTAGATGGAGATTGCAACCATGAAATAAAAAGGCTACTGGTTCTTGGGAGACAGGCTATGAGAAACCTGGAGAACATAGTGAAAAGTAGAAACATCTCGCTGCAAACAAAGGTCTGCATAGTCAAAGCAATGGTATTCCCGGTGGTAATGTATGGTTGCGAGAGCTGGACCATTAGAAAGGCTGAGCGAAGAAAAATAGATGCCTTTGAGATGTGGTGTTGGAGAGTTTTCAGAGTCCCCTGGACAGCGAGGAGAACAAATAGGTCAATATTAGAAGAGATTAGCCCTGACTGCCCCTTAGAAGGACAAATAACAAAGATGAAGCTAAAGTATTCTGCACATCAAATGAGAAGAGAGAATTCACTTGAGAAGGCCTTGATGCTGGGGAAGGTGGAGGGCAAAAGAAGAAGGGGATGGCCAAAGATGAGATGGCTAGATGGTATTGTAGACACAATGGGCACTGGGGCTATGCGGACTGAAGAGGATGGTGGAGGACAGGGGTGCCTGGAGAGCAATGGTCCACGGGGTCACAAAGAGTTGGAGTCAACTGTGCGACTGAACAACAACATATATACATGAGAATAAGCAGACTTTTTTAGCCTCAAAAATGTGGTCCAAATAGGGGACTCAGCTTATACATGGGTCAACAACCATGAGGGTCTAAAAATATGGTTTTTTAGTGATTCGGCAGTTTAAAAGTAAGCTTCGGCACTTCTGCGGCAAAACAGTTGAGGCGCAATTGCCACAACTGGCCACAAGTGGGTGCAAATCATGATTTTACATAAGAATACATTGAAAATTTATTTCTTCTATTTTGAAGTATGTTTTCAATTCATTCCTATGGAAAACCACAGATGGAGAAAGAAGCTCTACAATGCAATCACATCCCCCTTCCAAACTGGTGTGGAAAAAGAAAGGATTTCACTTACCATCGTGTCTTTGTCCCTGCTCTGGCCAAGATGGAGGGGAGAGCCATGCTTTTTGCTTGCAGGGGGAGCAAGAGGCTAGGCTAGAGCAACACTTCCTGGCTCAGTGCAAATCACCTGTCCATCCACTTCCCCTGCAGTGCCACCACTGGTTGGGTGGTGCAAATACGGTAAAAATGCACTAAATTATTTGTTTTTACTGTATTTTTATGTATTTTAATTATTGACACTTACTAGCAGCTGCTGCATTTCCCACTCGGCTTATATTTGGGTCAATCTATTTTCCTGGGTTTTCAGGTCAAAATTAGGTACTTCGGCTTATATTTGGGTCAGCTTATACTCGAGTATATACGGGTACCTAATTATTTAATTATATATTTTAATAAATGTTATCACGAGTCTGTGTTTCTGAATGTGCTATTTCCCATAAAAATTCCATGTGTATTTTAAATTTCATACACATTTTGATATGTTCTTTTAGCAAACAGTGACACTGTAGAATTTAAATAAGCAGAGAATCTACAGGATAGCTATGATCTGAATCTGGGAAATGTGGATCAAGTTAGGTGACTTTAAAATGTGAGCCAAACAGATTTCTTAAATAACTAGTAGTTGTAGCAGTATCACAATGAATCATACAACATTCCATGTGTATTTTAAATTTCATATACATTTTGATATGTTCTTTTAGCTAACAGTGACACTAGAATTTAAATCAGCAGAGAATCTGCAGGATAGCTATGATCTGAATCTGGAAAATGTGGCTCAAGTTAGGTTTATTTTATTTATTTATTTTATTTATTGTTCGATTTATACCCCGCCCTACTCGACCAGGGCCGACTCAGGGCGGCTTACAATAGATAAATCAAATACAGTATAACAAATGGAATACAATATAACAATATAAACAATCACGCAAAATACAATAGCATACAATTGCAAATTACAAAATTACAAATCAGTACAAAATAAATATACCATAGAATCACGACGTAACAAAGCAAAACTTAATGTACTTAACAATGTACAATATACCAACCCCCCACCCCCACCCCACCCCAACAACATCTCAGACAGTGACCAGAGACACCAAAGAAACAAGCCTTGCCTGCTTTCAAAACCCAGCAGGATGACAAAGTTGTACACCCGCATAGTCCCGTCGCCCTCCGTCCCAACGCAGCTGGCTCCAAGCAGTGGCCATGGCATCAGCTGGAACTATGTTAACGATGGCTCCTGTCATCCTATCTGCAGGGACGACCACTATCTGTAACTCCCAGCGACGACCAGACCAGAGAGAAAACCAAGCAGGTGGCGACTCACGCGGCCGGGCCAGGAGAGGAGCGTTGCGCCTTTGCTGCGGAGATGGTGGTGGCGTTTTTGTAGCCCCAGAGCTACAAGGCCAGCTGCTACCACTCTCGCTGACCGGCCGGGCCAGGAGAGGAGCGCGGCGCCTTCATGGTGGAGATGGTGGCGGCGTCTTTGTAGCCCCTGAGCTACGAGGCCAGCTGTTACCACTCTCACTGACCGGCCGGGCCAGGAGAGGAGCGCGGCGCCTTCGCGGTGGAGATGGTGGCGGCGTCTTTGTAGCCCCAGAGCTACGAGGCCAGCTGCTACCACTCTCACTGACCGGCCGGGCCAGGAGAGGAGCGCGTCGCCTTCGCGGTGGAGATGGTGGCGGCGTCTTTGTAGCCCCAGAGCTACGAGGCCAGCTGCTACCACTCTCACTGACCGGCCGGGCCAGGAGAGGAGCGCGGCGCCTTCGCGGTGGAGATGGTGGCGGCGTTTTTGTAGCCCCAGAGCTACGAGGCCAGCTGTTACCACTCTCACTGACCGGCCGGGCCAGGAGAGGAGCACGGCGCCTTCGCGGTGGAGATGGTGGCGGCGTCTTTGTAGCCCCAGAGCTACGAGGCCAGCTGTTACCACTCTCACTGACCGGCCGGGCCAGGAGAGGAGCGCGGCGCCTTCGCGGTGGAGATGGTGGCGGCGTCTTTGTAGCCCCAGAGCTATGAGGCCAGCTGCTACCACTCTCACTGACCGGCCGGGCCAGGAGAGGAGCGCGGCGCCTTCGCGGTGGAGATGGTGGCGGCGTCTTTGTAGCCCCAGAGCTACGAGGCCAGCTGCTACCACTCTCACTGACCGGCCGGGCCAGGAGAGGAGCGCGGCGCCTTTGCGGTGGAGATGGTGGCGGCGTTTTTGTAGCCCCAGAGCTATGAGGCCAGCTGCTACCACTCTCACTGACCGGCCAGGCCAGGCGAGGAGCGCGGCGCCTTCGCGGTGGAGATGGTGGCGGCGTCTTTGTAGCCCCAGAGCTACGAGGCCAGCTGTTACCACTCTCACTGACCGGCCGGGCCAGGAGAGGAGCGCGGCGCCTTCGCGGTGGAGATGGTGGCGGCGTCTTTGTAGCCCCAGAGCTACGAGGCCAGCTGCTACCACTCTCACTGACCGGCCGAGCCAGGAGAGGAGCGCGGCGCCTTCGCGGTGGAGATGGTGGTGGCGTCTTTGTAGCCCCAGAGCTACAAGGCCAGCTGCTACCACTCTCACTGACCGGCCGGGCCAGGAGAGGAGCGCGGCGCCTTCGCGGTGGAGATGGTGGCGGCGTCTTTGTAGCCCCAGAGCTACGAGGCCAGCTGCTACCACTCTCACTGACCGGCCGGGCCAGGAGAGGAGCGTGGCGCCTTCGCGGTGGAGATGGTGGCGGCGTCTTTGTAGCCCCAGAGCTACGAGGCCAGCTGCTACCACTCTCACTGACCGGCCGGGCCAGGAGAGGAGCGCGGCGCCTTCGCGGTGGAGATGGTGGCGGCGTCTTTGTAGCCCCAGAGCTACGAGGCCAGCTGCTACCACTCTCACTGACCGGCCGGGCCAGGAGAGGAGCGCGGCGCCTTTAGGTGACTTTAAAATTTGAACCAAACAGATTCCTTAAATAACTAGTAGTTGTAGCAGTATCACAATGAATCATACATTCCCTATCTTCCCAACATTTGGGATTTTTCCATCCTGGCTTCCCCAATTTACTTGGTCCTTGCTTTAAACAAAATTATGTTGCTGTGGAGCAGTTAAAGGTTAACTTTCAAAACTAAAAAGTCAAGTCCTGTCTCATTGCATCTTGAGGACAGAATAGTCCACAATTGCAGAAATGATCAATGGACAGGCTTCACTGATTCCCTACTCTTCCCAGTATTGTTGTTTTTTCCCTTAGTGAACATAAAGGTTAGTGACTAGAGCCCATTTGGCAAAATCCATCCCCTTGAAAGATGCCATCTCTAGGGCTACAGTTACGGCCTAAAGGGAGAAGAGATGCAGAGGAATTGGCATATCTAGTAAATGAACATGTTGCCCTTATTCTTCAAGCAGTGGGAGTTGATACACTAAAGTTGATTATCTAGAAACAACCACTCGAGTCATTTCTCAAAAATGCCCTCTAGGAAGAAACTGCTGTAGACTGGAAGAATTGTTGCAGCAATCTTACATGTGAGTTTGTATGAGAAGATAGCTTAGCTTGGAATTGACTATTTTTAAAAAAAAATGTTTTAAAAGAGATACTTTTGAAATCTAAAATCTTCTGTTGTGCTCTTTACGATTGTTTGCATTTAGCTTACCGATAAGTGGGCTGCAGGGTTCCTCCCTCAACTGTAGTTTCCCTTAATTAGTAGAGCACTTATTTCTGGCTGATTAAGTTAGCAGATTCATTGCTAACACAAGTGTTACAAACCAAAAACATGCTGTTTTAATATTGTTCATGTTCCTTTGCCACCAATTAGCTTTCTGTGTGTCACACAACTCTTTGCCAAGATGTACACACCATCTGTTGAAGCTGAATCTCTCCACACTTGAATGCTATATTTCATCTTTAAATTATGTAGGCTAAAGTTCTGTATAAAAAGATACCACTTTATTGCAGCCTTGTTTCAACATTTAGATCAGCGTTTCCCAAACTATGTTCCATGGAACACTGGTGGACTTCAATTCCAAGAAGCCATAGTCAGTAGATTGGCTGATCAGTGCTTTCGGAAATTGGCTTAGGCTTCTGGGAATTGAAGTCCAAAAACCAAAGTTTGGGAAACACTGATTTAGATATCTTTATGGATTTCTTATGGATTAGGTATGCTAATGGATCCTTTTTAATGAGGGGGAGGGGGAAATCAGGCAAGGGTCATAGTTTAGTTCAGGATTTCTCAACCTTTTTAAGCTGGGGGCCAGGTCACGCTTCCTCAGACAGCTTTGGGGGCCGGACTGCCATTTTGCCATGCATCCACCACATGGCACTTCTGTGTGTGGTGGAGATCGTGGTGTGTTACATGAAATGGCGCTGTGGGCCACATCCGGCCTGCAGATCATAGGTTGAGAATCCCTGATTTACTTGTTGTAGAGCACATGGTTTGCATGGGCAAAAAAAGTTTAGCAGGGCTGCAAACACTGGAGAATTACTGCTCATAAGTATAGAGACTGCTGAACTAGGTGGGCTGGTGGCCTGCCTTTATGTAAGGCAACCTTCTATATTCATACAAATGTGTGCTTAAAAATACATATTTATTTTCAAGCTATGAGAAACCTGGGGAACATAGTGAAAAGTAGAGACATCACATTACAAACAAAAATTCGTATAGTCAAAGCAATGGTATTTCCAGTGGTAATGTATGGTTGTGAGAGCTGGACAATTAGGAAAGCTGAACGCAGAAGAATAGATGCCTTTGAAATGTGGTGTTGGAGGAGAGTTTTGAGAGTACCCTGGACAGCGAAGAGAACAAAGGTCAATTCTAGAAGAAACCAACCCTGACTGCTCCTTAGAAGGTCAAATAGTAAAGATGAAGCTGAAGTACTTTGGACATCAAATGAGAAGAGAGGATTCACTTGAGAAGGCCTTGATGCTGGGAAAGGTGGAGGGCAAAAGAAAGAAGGGGGCGGCCAAAGATGAGATGGCTAGATGGTATTGTAGACGCAATGGGCACAGAGCTGGCAGGTTGAGGAGGATGGTGGAGGACAGAGGTGCCTGGAGGACAATGGTTCATGGGGTCGCAAAGGGTCAGAATCGACTGTGTGACTGAACAACAACTTAGTTATTAGATTTTTTTTGTAGTCAAGTGTCACTTGTACTAGAATTCCTCTTCTGACCTTTGAATTACAGTTTGGTACAGTATTTTATTAATGTTTCTTATGTTAGATGTGCAAAATAAACTTATATAGAAGCCCTTTTGTGTCAGAGAATTACTTAAGCCCTGCTTCTTCTGTTCTCTCAACTGTAGTGTTGCATTTAGAGTCCCACCATCAAACTGGACTTCTTTCAACTCCTGCTATCTTTGTGTGTGTGTGTGTGTGTGTGTGTGTGTGTGTTACTTGCTGATCCCATTTTTAATTCCTGCTGGCTACTTCATCTAGATTTCCCAGTTTAATCTGGGTATATTAAAGCATCTTAATGTTTCCTTCTCTTTCTAGCTCTTAGCCTCCACTAGGAGAGATTATGAGAAGATTCAAGAAGAACTCACTCGGCTTCAAATGGAAAATGAGGCTGCAAAAGAAGAGGTGAAAGAAGTCCTTCAGGCTCTGGAAGAATTAGCTGTTAACTATGACCAGAAATCACAAGAAGTGGAAGACAAGATGAGAGTTAATGAGCAGCTGGCTGAGGAACTTGCACAGAAAACGGTAGGATCAGTCCTTGTTCATCTTCACATGTATGTATGGGCGGACATTCAGGCATGAGTTCCCACTTGCACATGTCCCTGGGCTAATTTTCATGAGTCAGGCAACTAACTAAAGCAAGTAAATCAATAGACACAAAAAAGTTACAATGTTATTTCAGGATTAGAATATGGAAGGAGGTACCGTATTTGCCGGCGTATAAGACACCCTCCTCCCCCTTAAAATACACCGGAAAAACGGAGTGTGTCTTATAGATAAGATAGATAGATAAATCTTTATTGTCATTGTCCTGCACAGAACGACGAGATGGGGGGGGGGACACTTATCAACCCAACAAAACCTAAACAAAATACAACTATACAAAATTATCAACACACTCCCACCCCACATATACACATTTAACCCCTAAAAAGCTCTAAAACTCTAAAAACTCTAAAACTCTAAAAACTCTTAAAAATTATATACAGAAGCTCCCTCATAGACTGCATTGCACTGCATTCAAAGCCAGAACCGCCTTTGGGTACAAACTATTTCTCAAGCAGCTGGTCCTGGTCTTTATGACCCTATACTCCAATGCATCTTACACATCTGCAAATATGGTACAGTGGTACCTCGGATAAAGTCTGATTCGGATAAAGTCACGGTTTTCATGCACACATGATGCATTGCATAAAATCCAAAACCGCTAAAAAAAATGGACGTTATCCGAGGCATTTGGTATAGGAACCTCGGATAACATCCATTCTTGTACGTTATCTGATGCATTGCCCATTTGATTAGGATAAAGTCCAAAATCGGATAAAGTCAAAACTTGTGGAATGGAGTTTGGACGTTATCCGAGGTTCTACTGTATATGTCACTCTGTTTCTGCACTGAATGCTATGATGGTGCTCACATTCTTAAAATATGTCTGTTGAAGCATTTCCTTCCATAAGCAGATAGAAGGCAATATTATATGAATTACAATGGAGAATAATCTTACTGAGTAAACAAAGAGTATTTGCACAAACTGAGGACAGGGGAATAGCAAAAAGGGGGAAGGTGCTTTTCTTTTGCTGTTTTTAAACTATGGTTTTTATAGGAAAGTGGCTGAAATCAGATTTATGTAAGTTCTGCTGTGTAAGGCTGGTGATGATGTCAGCTGAGACAATTCTTGGGAAATTAATCATTTCTGCCTCTCATCTTCTGACCCCTCTCCCTCAGATCCAGAGTTATTCCTGTCATCATCAGGAACTCATGGAGGCTGCTTGAGGGAAGAGGAAGGACTTTAATTATAGCTAATGCTGCAAAATGCACACAAACAATTTCAGCCATTAAGAGTTACTTATTTATAACGCTTTAGAACAGTGGTTCCCAACCTCAGGCTTTTGGATTTCAATTGCTAGGAGCCTAAGTCAATTCCCCAAAGCACTGATCAGCCAGTGTACTGACTTAGGCTTCTGGGAATTGAAGTCCCCACGTTGGGAACCACTACTTTAGAAGAAGTAGTTGTTGAATGCCTAAAGGCCTATCTTCATTGTGGTTAAAAGAATGTGATTTCCATTCCATTCCCTGCCTGAAAGGAATAGAAGGGAAGACTTTTATATTTTCCTGTGCTCTTTAGTTCTATTTTAGTTACTTTTCACTATTGCCTGGCATCTGCCAAGAAAATAAAACAAAACCCCTAATGCTTTTAAAGATGTGATATCTGTGTACTAGGTGTATGCTTCATGTTTTTTAAATTCCTTCATATTAATAAGTAATGTTGAAATACTGCAAATAAATAAACAAACAATATCCTCAGGAGCAGTTTCTTTTCTAGTCAAGCAAGGGCATATGCCTATGTCTAGCCTTTACATAATTCAAAGTTCACTGCGTTGGAAGCAGTGAGGCTTACAGTTGCACGAGGGGATAGTGAATACTTTAGTGCTTAATTAACAGACATATGTACACTGGGGCCATTGTGTACATGAAAAAGTATGAAAGGGTTCTAGACTTCATGAAAAACTGTACAAGATCTAAAGTTGAGTACAATAAAATTGAGACACATTAAAACAAGTCGATTGATTTGAAAAGCAAGTTAAAATTTAAAATTACTTGATGAGGAAAATAAGTATTAACTTTATACCAAAAGGAGGAAAATATATTGTGGTCAAGCATACTTTCCAAAGGAGGGCATTCTAAAATATTAAAATCATATACTGGAAATAAAATGTAGATTTATATGAATTATGATAAAACGATGGCAAAATCCTATTGGTCTTTTTTCATGTCCCAACCAGACCCTGGACTGCCAAAACGAAGCTACTTTCTTTGCTTTGTCATTGCCCAAACCCATGTCCTCGTTGGTGCATGTCTCTGACAGCAATCGGTAGACCAGTAAATGAGCCAGATTCTGTGTCTCCACATTCACACTGTGTATTGTTATCTACCAGCAGCCCCCTCTTGAGCATGTTGGTCTTGCATTTACGGACTCCAACCCTCAGCTTGTTCATGGTCTTCCAAGTAACATAGGGGAAGTTGATATCTTCACCTATATCCTCCTTTAATGTTGTTCCTTATCCAATGAGATCCTTTCTCCATCTTTTAATTTGGTTTTGCTCTTGCATACCCTCAAAAATGTTTGTTCTTGCCATAAAACTCTTCCTGGATCTGAGCCGGTGGACTTGAGGCTCATATCTGTTTAGAGGGTGTTGAGGGTCATTCACTTGCTTAGTTCTCACAGAGTCCATTGCTACTTCTCTCCTTATCTTAGGTGGAGCAATACCAACAAGAGGGTATATTTTCTCAACAGGTGTAGGTTTGAGGCATCCTGTCACTACCTGTATATGCATGGCTTTATTAACAGTGATGTCAACTTGTTTTGCATGTATGGATGTGCACCATGCTGGAGCAGCATACTCTGCTGTGGGGATGCTCAGGGCCAAAACTGGTGTGCGCAGTGTGGATGGTTGAGTTTGGTGTATCTTGCCACAGCTATTTGTATACAGTCGGTGAGGTACCAAAATAGGCTTTCATTGCTTGTCTGATCACACGCTCAGTTGTGTAGAGTAAGATGCTCTCCAGCATCTCATCAGTTATCTGTAGTAAGTTACATAAACTTTATGTGAACACTAGTAGGATTCTGGCTAGCATATTGGATTTGGTATAACTTTTGTTCTATATCTGGTGATGTCAATATGCAAAAGTGACATTAAAAAGAACTCTCCCCTAACAGCATTTTTAAAAATATAGAAATAAAGAGGTAAATTTCATGCATCCTAAATTAAATGTGATGGGCAGCTTCTTGCTGTTGTTGATAGTTGTGATTACAGTCAAACTCCGACTTCCTCACCGATGTCCACTGGTCGGGGCTGTCCACGTCTCAGGCTCTCTTGCTGAAGAAGCTGCCAGCAGGTGAGGGGAGCCGCTCCTCCTCTCACTGGCTCAACATCTGGGCATGGGGCTGTACGGAAGTCTGGCTACAACACTGCTGTCTGTCTGCACCAAAGGCTTGCCGAGGAGTGGTCTCACCCCTCCTTCCACCGAGTCATCGCCACAGGGCTGTTGACCCTCTCCATGTTGACCTGGCGATGATGCCTTGGCAGGAGGTGTGAATCCTCGGGCAGCCTTTGGCATGGACAGACAGCAGCATTGCAGCCAGACTTCCATCCAGCCCGGTGGCGAAGTTCACCTGGCAGGAGGAGGAGCGGCTCCCCTCACCTGCTAGCAGCTTCCTCACCAAAAACCCCACCCAAACCTTAAAGAGACGACTCTTTGTGCCACTCACATACTCTAAAATGGCATGGGGCTGACACTATTAACCCTCCCAGATGCAATGTGCTCTGGGGAAACCAGTTCTGTAGCTCGATTTTTTGATAGTTGTGATTACAGTCAAACCCCGACTTCCTCACTGATGTCCACTGGTCGGGGCTGCCCACGTCTCAGGCTCTCTTGCTGAAGAAGCTGCCAGTAGGTGAGGGGAGCCGCTCCCCCTCCCACGATTTTTTCTGTAATTCGGGACGTCACTTCCTTAGGATTTCCTTCTGTAAGTTGAATTTTCCTTCACTAGAGGCTTCTGTAACTCAGGGTTTTACTGTACTTGTATTCATGGATTTTCCAACCAGTGTGCCTGCCCTGTATGCATTTAAAGCAAGAAGCAGCAACAAGAACAGGAAATGCAGTTATTGTAAATGTGAAATGTATGTTATTTAAACTAATTAAGTCACTGATAAATCCTTGTAATGCTGTCCTTATATTATTTTGTAGTCTGCCCTGATAACCACACAGAGAGAATTGGGGCAACTGCAAGAACTTAGTAAACACCAGAAGAAGAGAGCCACTGAAATTTTGAATTTACTCCTTAAAGATCTGGGAGAGATTGGAGGAATCATTGGTACAAATGACGTTAAAACGGTAGGTTGGCTATTTTGAGGGAAATTATAAAGTGGTTAAGAGAAAAGTACCTAGAAATTAACTCCCCTTGGAAGTTTAATTGGCATTGATGCTGGCATCAAACCAAGAAGAACTCATTTTTTAGAGCCTGGGGTTTTTTATGTTTGTGGCCTGCTGAGTTTTTAATGTTTGTTTTAATTTTGTGCAGTTTGATTTTAAATTGTTTTAAACATCTTATTTTTTTATAATTTTTAAATACAATTTTGTAACTTATCCTGGAATCCTATGATATAGAACAGGCTATAAATATTTAAACAAATAAATAAATATATTCCAAACCTAGTGAAGGTTACATAGTTGGATTTAAACTAGGTCTTTCACATTCAAGCCTTCATAAATAGGCCTTCATCTGGATAACTTTGATTGTGAAATGTAGTTCCTCAGATGCACATAGACCTTCCCCATTCTTCTTTGCAGAGACAGTCAGTGTGTACATCCAAAAACATCCTACTAATCAGGAGAGTAACTGAGGATAGGAAAACTGGTGCATCTCCCAACAAGTGCTAGATGGGTTTGAATATTAGCTGCATTAGTCTGAATTAAAGTGTATTTGGTTGTCAGCATTTTTGCGCCCAAAAAGAAGGCTTGAACTTTCTAATAAGTTTTACTGTGCAAATCAGTCCTGCAGACAGAATAAATGCACATGCCACCCATGTCAACAGATGTGCTAGATTTTTTTTAAACCTAGAATATCAAAATATTATTTGCCTAAAAACCCATTTCTGGGAAACAGAAGTGGGAAGCTAATATATATTTTTTGTCACACTTGTTAAATTTCCACTTGTTAAATTTGCTACCAATGCTTTACTTATAAAACATTTAAAGATGTATTGTTAATTTTCTGCCTTGCTTCCTTATGAATCTCTATGACCATAATGGTTACAAGAAGGTGATATACAAATAAATTGAATAATCAGTCAACCTGGCTGGCAAACTGTAGTAAGTGAACATCAACCTGGGTAGGGTCTTGGTCTGATTTAGTAGGTCTCTTCTCAGGTTCTTAATTGGCTTTTTAGACCTGATACAGGTGATACTCGGAAAATTAGAATATCGTGCAAATGTTCATTCAGTTCAGTAATGCAACTTAAAAGGTGAAACAAATATATGAGATAAACTCACTACATGCAAAGCGAGAAATGTCACGCCTTAATTCGTTATAATTGTGATGACCATGGTGTACAGCGTACGTGAGATTAGGGGGTTGGGGTTTTCATAAGCTGTAAGCCATAAGCATCAATATTATAACAAAGTCAGACTTGAACTATCTCGCTTTGCATGTAATGAGTCTATCTCATATGTTTCACCTTTTAAGTTGCATTACTGAACTGAATGAACATTTGCACAATAATCTAATTTTCCGAGTTTTACCTGTAAAAGCACTGTTCTTTACTTCTAGTATAGGAATATAGAATATGCTGGTCTTGCATCAGCTGAGAAGGAAAAAATTGTGTGTAATTGATGGCTTTTCCCTTCAGAATACTTGCAAGCAGGGGATTAGCTGCTGAACAGTTCCAATTATTTAATACTGTGAAGATAAAGCTATACATTATTCACAGTTTCCCCTTTAATAACCAAACCAAGATTTGTGTATTGGAGTCTGGGATCAAGTTGTCTAATGCTGATGAACTTTGATTCCTTTATGGTCCAGATAGGAGGTATGGAATCAAATGGTTAATTCAGTCCAAGTTTAGTTAATGCAATATTCTGTTTATATTTTCTTGATATTTTTTTATGTGCCCCTACTGTGGTACACTCATTTTAAAATGATAATTAAAATCAAGTCAGTTTTAAAGCACTGAGTTATCATGGTACAGACTACCACTCATGTTTAGGTGCAGGAAAAGAAACCATGTGTGGTGGGAATAGTGGGTAGCATAAGAGGTGGCTCAGCATATGTAACAGGTTCTTAATCCTAGCAGGATCCAAATGAAAATGTTTCCAACATGTGAAGTGTGTTCTAGTTTATGAGAATTGATGCCACACAAAAAAAATCTTTTTTGTTAAGAGGCAAAAAAAAATGTTGTGATTTCTCTTGCAGCTACCCTTTTGGAAACTAAAGATTGATGGAAATATCTGTATACTCTCTATTTACTGACAGTTGAAAATGTTGCAGTAGACCTTAACTGTCTATTTCTGGAAATCTCACAAAAACTTACAGATAGTCTGAAAGCTTTTAAATTCCTGATATATCTGGTAGAGCAAAAAGATCTTAGGCTGGCATCTAAAAATGAGCAAGGAGTCATATTGGAGAGAGAAATCTGTAACTTTACCATTTGATATTAGGAAGGAACAGTGAAAGTTGAGTTAACGCCTGTATCTCATGTTGGCAGTTGTTTCAGATTTCTCTGGGAGTAATAATAAATGGAGCTCATTGGTACACTTCTCATTCAACTGTTTTGTGTGTTTAGTTAGCAGACGTGAATGGAGTGATTGAAGAGGAGTTCACCATGGCACGGCTGTATATCAGTAAGATGAAGTCTGAGGTGAAATCTCTGGTGAACCGTAGCAAACAGCTGGAGAGTGCCCAGATTGACTCCAATCGGAAAATGAATGCCAGTGAGCGGGAACTGGCTGCCTGTCAGCTACTCATCTCACAGGTTATTGGGGTGTTCTTACCTTTTCCTCCTAGTCTAATTAATTTACCCCATGTTTACACTGTATGTTAAACATGTTCTTTCCCTCTCCTTCTTTACCTTCATCCCCCTTTTTCATAGCATGAAGCAAAGATCAAGTCTCTTACAGATTACATGCAGAATATGGAGCAGAAGCGAAGGCAACTGGAAGAGTCACAGGATTCACTTAATGAAGAGCTGGCCAAATTGCACGCTCAAGGTGGCATATTTTTATCTGTTTGAAGGCCATTCTGCTTTCGTTGGACAGATCTGGAATGTGAGATGAAAATAACATCTGCCATCGAATAATTCATTGACAGATGAGAACCCTGTACTGTAGGTGCAGTGTAGCGTCATTGAAAGCTCAACCTACTCGTGCCAGTTTTGTGGTTGTACACCAAGGATCATACAACTGCTGAGTTGCAAAAATATCAAAGCAGTTATGAAATTGCATCACCACATTTTGTGTATTTCATACACTGTATGTACGTACGTATGTACGTATTCATTTATTCATTTCTGAGGTTTATATTTTGTCCTTCAGTGTTGGTTGACATACTGGTCCCATTTAACAGATGTTCCTGAAATTTTGAGTTGATCCCAGAAATTTATTTATTTATTTATTTATTGTTAAATTTTTATACCGCTCACTCAGCCAAAGCCGACTCCGGGCGGTTCACAACAGTGGGTAAAAACAGATAAAAACAAATAAAACAGATAAAAACCAGCAATAAGAACCCACCCCTAAAAAGAGAGGGGTGCAGGAACTGAAGAAACCGTGGGGCAGGCATCCTCCCCTATATTAACCACCCAACGGAAGCCACCCCTCCACCTGCACCCCAAACTTGGCCTGCCAGCCCTAAGGATTGCTACAATGTCAATCTCCAACAGCTGGCAGGAGAATGCTGTAGAGGAAATGTGATTTTATTACATAAATATGTATAGTAGTTAACATGGTATTGTATGGGGTACCTATATTTGTTTGTTTTTAGAAGGCAGTTCTTGAAAAAATATAGGTTAGCTTATCTACAAGTTATTCTAGAAAAACAATTGTTGATATGGGGATTTGATTCACTTCCATTTTGCTAACACTGTAAATAAGGGCAAGGTAGATACACTTCTAGAGTGATTGGCAAACAGAAATATCTAAGCAAAATGTTGTACCTTTCAGCTTCTTCAGTTGCTCAGGTAAAAATATGCTGTTTCCCAGATGGCATGTTGTCCTCTAGGCTCAGGCCATGAATTGTTTAGCCAGTCTGTAAATCAACATAATTCTCTCTCTTTTCTAATGTGCTTGGATTTGGTGGTATCAGTTCAGGGAAATATATTAAGAGAGAATGTGCTCTGTTTGGTTTTGAGTGGCATTGTGTTAAGTGACACCATGTTGAACAGAAATGGTTCAACTTTTAATTTTTATTTTAACAGAAAAAATGCATGAAGTCAGTTTCAAAGACAAAGAGAAAGAACATTTGACATTGCTGCAGGATGCAGAAGAAATGAAGGTAAGGGTAGATTACTCCCAGTACTCGTGTCACACCTAGAAAGCCTCTCAAAGTGACAGAGTAAAAAATAAAGGGATATGTGGCGTTTTAAAAACTAACAAGATTTAATTGTAGGTTAGTGCTAACAGGATGTACAAAACAAGCATATAAATGGTAAATAAATGAATAAGTAAAATCCCGTCCCACAGGCTTATTAAGGTTTTTGAAATACTGTATTAAATAATTCTAGTGCTAATGTAGCACACCAAAGAAAGTACAGCAATAGGCATAATTAAAAAGAAACCAAATTGGCATGGTATTTTTGCTAGATTTGGGGGATTGGATTGAATGGGTGTAGTGAAGTCACAAGAACTTGTCAGTGTCCTTGGCGCTTGTGCCACGCACAGTTGGAACAGTTTATTTTCAAGGAAACACTCTAGATCCTATCAATTAAATTAATACTGGAACATAATTAAAACATTAACTACCACATAATCAACTACATGCTTTCATGTTGATTCCAACTTCCAGGGTTTCTTAGGTATAAAGTATGCAAAGATAATTTTGCCAGCTCCTTCTTCTGGTTATAGTTTGGAAACTAGGTAATGTAGGCATTAGGGCAAATAGCTCCATGTACCCTGGGTGGTCTCAGGTGGTGTCCCTCCCAGAAGGCACTACAAGGATTCAGACTCCTACTCCTAGCACTTCAGCCAGGTGCTCCAACCCATTGAGCTATACCAGTGCTTCCACCATAAACCAGAACTTAAATTTTACATTATTGGTCTTAACAATGTGATTTGGTCACAATGATGTGGCGGAAGCTTATCAGAATTCCTGGCAATAATCTTCCTGCTTATTTTCTTAAACAGACTAAGACAAGGTAAGAACTTGGTATGGGAGCTGCAGTGAAATAAGCTGCTCTCCTATTAATCCTCAAGAGATTTTGTTATCTGCAGTAGAAACCACATACAACTATATGTGGGGAATTTCCTCTAAAGAAGAGAAAGCAGTATACAGGTGACCAGCCAGGCCAATACAGATAGCTTAATTCTGGAAAGTGAAGGGAGCTCACAGCAATCTATCTTGAGCTGCATTGGGAATGCTTTGTGTTTTTTCTTCTTCAAAATAAGTGTTAATTAAAAAAAAAAGATAGACCCGTGCCAGTTTCTTCATCTTCTCTTCTGTTACTAGACGACCCTGGAGCAGCAGATGGAAAATCACAGGGAGGCCCACCAGAAGCAACTGTCTAGGCTGCGGGATGAGATTGAGGAGAAGCAGAAAATCATTGATGAAATCAGAGAGTGAGTTCATAATTTTACTTACTTTTTAGCTTGCCTGAATATGTACATGTCTATATATTCACACAGACACACAAAGGCAATGACCTATACTTTTCTGCAGCATTGTTCTGGTACAAATCTAAGCAACAAAGGAAACTTGTTTTAGCCATAAAGTGATCTCAATTTTCAATAATAATTGATACAGTGGGACCTTGAGTTACAAAAGGTTCGAGTTACAAAATTTTCACAATATGAATGAAAATCAATTGAAAATAATGGCTCAAGTTATGAATTTTTCCAGAACAGGTTAATTGGTTTTCAATGCATTCCTATGAGAAACTATGTTTCAAGTTATGAATTTTGGTGTTCAATACATTCCTATGGGGAATTTGAGTTACAATTTTTCATAACATGAAAAATGCCTTGGAACGCATTAAATTTGTAACTCGAGGTACCACTGTAATCTGAATCCTCAACTGTTTAGATCTCCATCTTAGCTGTAGAACCTCAGTTCTTTTGTGATTCTTTAAATCTTTTTTTGCTAGGCTGTTCTCTAGCAATACGTAGTAGTGGCACAGTTATCTACACGCACAACGTTTTATTATCTAACTTTAAGGGATTCCTCATTTAAGACCTGGAGCAGATTGTGGTTCAGATCACAACCTACTGATCGCAAAATTCAGGCTTAGACTAAAGAAAATGGGGAAAACAATTAGACCAGACAGATATGACCTACAAAACATCCCTAAAGAATACACGGTGGAGGTCATGAACAGAGTTAATGTCCTGTACCTGATAGACAGAGTACCAAAAGAATTATGGACAGAGACGCGGGACATCATGCAGGAGGCAGCAAGAGAAATCATACCAAAAAAGAAGCGTAAGAAAGCAAAGTGGTTGTCTGATGAGGCTCTTAAAATAGCAGAGAAAAGAAGTAATGCAAAAGTCCAAGGAGAAAGGAAAAATTACAACCACCTGAATACAGAATTTCAAAGAAAAGCAAGGAGAGATAAGTAAAAATACCTGAACGAATAGTGCAAAGAAATGGAGGAAAACAACAAAAGAGGCAGGACTAGAGATCTTTTCAAAAAAATTGGGGAAATCAAGGGAACATTTAAAGCAAAAATGAACATGATAAGGGACAAAGATGGAAAAGAGTTAGCTGAAGCAGAAGAGATCAAAAAAAGATGGCAAGAGTACACAGAGGAACTCTACAAAAAGGACCTCAACACCCCTGATAATAACAATAATGAGAAATTTGAATTTGAACCAGACATTCTGGAGAGTGAAGTCAGAAAGGCCTGCAAACAATAAAGCTAGTGGAAATGATGGCATTCCAGTTGAATTTTCAAAGCCCTAAAAGATGATGGAATCAAACTACTGCATTCAATATGCCAACAAATTTGGAAAACAAAACAGTGGCCACAGGATTGGAAAAGATCAGTGTACATTCCAATCCCCAAAAAAGGCAATGCCAAAGAATGCTCAAATTACCGAACAATTACGCTCATCCCACATGCCAGCAAGGTGATGCTCAAGATAATACAGGATAGACTTCAACAACATGTGGAGAGAGAACTACCAGAGGTGCAGGCCGGTTTCAGAAGAGGCAGGGGGACTAGAGACCACATTGCCAACATATGTTGGATCATGGAGAAAACAAAAGAATACCAGAAACAAGTCTACTTTTGTTTTATTGACTACACCAAGGCTTTTGACTGTGTAAACCACAACAAAATGTGGCAAGTAATTAAAGAGATGGGAATACCAGAACACCTCATATGCCTCATGAGAAATCTGTACACGAACCAAGAAGCAACAGTTAGGACAGAACACGGAATGACAGAGTGGTTTGGAATAGGAAAAGGAGTAAGACAAGGCTGCATTTTATCACCCTGCTTATTCAATATATACACAGAGCACATAATGCGCAATGCAGGGATGGAGGAATCACAATATGGGATCAAAATTGCTGGGAGAAACATCAACAATTTGAGATATGCAGACGATACCACCCTAATGGCAGAAAGTGAGGAAGACCTAAAGAACCTCTTGATTGGATTGAAGGAGGAGAGTGCAAAAGCTGGCTTGAGACTCAATATCAAGAAAACCAAGATAATGGCAACAGGTCCCATCAGTCCCTGGAAAATAGATGGGGAAGAAGTAGAAGCAGTGACAGATTTTACTTTCCTGGGATCTAAGATCACTGCAGATGGCGACTGTAGCCATGAAATAAAAAGACAACTGATTATGGGGAGACAAGTAATGAGAAACCTGGGGAATATAGTGAAAAGCAGAGACATCACCTTGAAAACAAAAATTCGCATAGTAAAAGCAATGATATTCCCAGTGGTAATGTATGGTTGTGAGAGCTGAACCATTAGGAAAGCTGAGCGCAGAAGAATAGATGCCTTTGAGATGTGGTGTTGGAGGAGAGTCCTGAGAGTCCCTTGGACAGCAAAGAGAACAAACAGGTCAATATTGGCAGAAATCAATCCTGACTGTTCATTGGAGGGACAAATAGTGAAGATGAAGCTAAAGTACTTTGGACATCAAATGAGACGTGAGGACTCACTTGAGAAGGCCTTGATGCTGGGAAAGGTGGAGGGAAAGAGAAGAAGGGGGCGTCCAAAGATGAGATGGATAGATGGTATTGTGGACACAATGGGCACAGAGCTTGGTGGGCTGAGGAGAATGGTGGAGGATAGAGGTGCCTGGAGGAAAATGGTCCATGGGGTCGGAATCGACTGTGCAACTGAACAACAACAACAACAACAACAACAACAACATTTAAGAGCTACCTGCATCAGTTGACCAAGAGTGCTTCCAAATGTTATTGGTTTGCATTTCCCATTATCACAGCAAGCACAGCCTACGGGTTAAGAGTTCATAAGAGTTTTACTCTGACAGTGTCTGGAGGTCACCACACCATCCAGCCTGACTGTCGATGTTACAAACATTTAAAGCACTACTGGGCTTATTTCACCAACAAAGAATAGTATATAACTGTGCTTTCTCACTGTTATCTTTCAAATAATGCTTATTTCAATATAGTGCATTGTCACAGGTTTCTACTTGTGTCAGACAAGAAAATGATGAAGGCTTGCTGAAGATTAAGTTCTTCATGGTCTCTCTGATTCACACTAATGGGTTCCTCCTGTGCCTGCTCAGACAGCTTTGGCACCTTCCAGATTTCAAAAAGAAGATGTTAGCCCCACCCTTTCCACCTATCACATATATGCAACCACCCAATGGTTTTACCTCAGTTCCCTTTTGACTGCTGTGAGCGAAGTATCTTCCAAAAATATATAGAAAGAACAGGTACATTTGTTGTTAGATTAGCTCCATAGTTTATGGTCCCTTTGGTCCCTTTTAAGAGATGTGTGTCTTGTAACAATAAAATCCCTCTCATGAGCGATCACACGAAGAACCATTATTGCTTGGGAGAGATCCTCCAGAGTCAGTATTCCTAAATTTGTAAACCTTTTGCTCAGGTTGCCATTAAGAACAATCCAGATTGAAGTTTTATATCTGGCAGAAATCATTTACAGGTAGTGGACTGTTTTTACAAAACAAACCATAACATCAGCATCTACTATCTCCATTTGCAAGACACTGTCAAGACTATATTCTTGGTGGCAATCACATCAAAAAGAAGGACAAGTGAACTGAGCACCTTATGTCATGAATCCTACATTTCTACAGTTTCATAAAGACAAAGTTACACTGTTCACCGCTACCTAAAGTTGTATTAGATTTTTATACCAGCCAACTATTAGTTTTGCTGGCAAACTTTACATCACTATCTACTGATTAAGAGAAATCTTTACAGATTATGAACATACGTAGAGCCTTAGCTTTCTACCTATTGAGGACAAAAGAGTTTCACAAAATGAAACATTTTAATCGTTATCAAGATGATTAAAAGGGTTCCCAAGTATCCTTGCAGGAAATAGCCTAATGGTTAGTCAGTACAATTACTCTGGCCTATCAGCAAATAAACATCTCACACATTATTTGAAGAGACAATCTACCACTCTGTGGTTTTCCTGAAGAGAATTAAGTTGAAGGCAATATGCAAAGCAGCAACTTGATTCCAAGAGCAGTGCTCTACATGGGGCTGCCCTTGGTGACCATTTGGAGGCTTCCGCTGGTCCAGAATGTGGCTGACTGGGTGGGGGTGATATGCTCATGCCTCACCACTGCTTCGGGAGCTGCACTGGTTGCCAGTGTGCCACCAGGTGCAATTCAAGGTGCTGGTTTTGACCTTTAAAGCCCTACGCGGCAGTGGACATGGATACTTAAGGAACCGTGTCACCCCAAGGTATTCTACCCATCCTACGAGGGCAGACCGGAGAGGCTAAGTGCTGGTCCCTTCTACAAGAGAAGCTCACTTGACTGGGACTAGAAGAAGAGCCTTTTCAGTGGCTGCCTTGGCCCTGTGCAACCTCCTTCCGCCTGAAGTATGCCTCCAGTCAGAGCTGCTCCCCCTTAGGAAAGCCGTGAAGACCTGGTTATGCCAGCAGGTGTGAGGGCAGGCAGGTGTGACGGCCCAGTCCCGCTGGCTCATATAGTACCTTCAACTGGCTTGTCTGATTTTATTCTCACCCCCACCTTTTAAATCCTTTTTAATTTCCTGTTTTAATTCCATTTTGACATCTTAAGGGTTTAGGGCGGGTATTGTAGGGTTTACTGGTTTTATGATTCTATTTTAGATAGTGGTTTTAATAATGTTTTTAGCTTTAGATGTCTTTTAGGGTTTTATTTTGACATGGTTCTTTCTTTTTGTAAGCCGCCCTGAGTGGTGCTACACCAATAGGGCGGGGTATAAATAAATAAATAAATAAAATTCCAGCACATGAAGTTTGTAAAACATTACTTACTAGCTGTGAGGATGAAGCTTGATACCTCTTTTTGGCTGTGCTGTAGTATCAGTTTTGGCATGACATTCCACCAGCCAGTAAGTGAACTTGTCAGCCACTCTTTCACGTGAATCACAAAGATTACAAAAAAAGGGCAGGTTACTTATTGTACCTGTTTGTTCACACAACCTACACAAGCTTCCTTCTGTCTGCCACACTACTGTTTATTTTCAGCGGTGGTCAAGGGAACAGTGGTAAAATCATTAGATGGTGGCACAAACATGCTAGGTGAGATATTGAGGTCAACAGCTTCTTTCCAGGCTGAAGTTTCCTAAGATGTCCTAAGATGTCTGTGTAGGTGCAGAAGGAACACATTAGTATGAATTCACAGATGAGTGCTTGAAGAACTACAACTACAGGTAAGGAAGCTGTCATTATAAAGATGACAGTCACATATATCTTGCTGAGAGTCTGGCCAGATTATCCTGCTATGGAAATAGAGTAGACCATACTGCCAGTGACTCAATGCCAAGTGTCAGACAGCAATTAACTATCCTGACAATGCTGAGGAGTAACAGCCTTGCATGGTGAAGTCCACAGGGAAGGGTGATGGTCTCCAAGTGGATTAAATCCCACTTGAATCCATATTGATGGAGGGCAGCAGTTTCATCAATTTTGGCCTGGGGCTGAGGAGGACTTTGTGTGCCAAAGGGCTCAGAACCAGAAAGTGACTCATGGAATTGGATCAGTGGTATGAGTGGCACACTGCAATGCAGAAGGCAGATGAAAGGCCACAGCATTATATTCTCAGGAAAATCTTCATGACTGATCACGATCAGGGATTCTCAACCTATGGCCCGTGGGCCAGATCCGGCCCATGGCACCAACTCATCCGGGCTGTGACTTCCCTCCAGCCACCACTGCCTCCTACTTTTCAGTCCTTGCCTCCTCCACTTGGCTTGCTGTGTCCCTAACCCCGCTCCATAGCATTGTAAGGCTCATGATATTCGCCTGACTGCGGATCACCATTAGGGATATGCTAAACCAAGTGGAGGAGACAAAGATTGAGGTGGCAGTGGTGGAAGTGGAAGCGGGGCTGGAGCAAGGTTGTGGACCAGATGAGTTGGTGCCATTCAGCTCCTCCAGGCTGGTAAGAAGGGAAGCGGCATGTGGGGGGAAGTGGGGGGTGGCTCAGGGTGGTTGTCATAGTCATCGTCAGTGTGGGTGAAGTGGTGTGTGGCTTGGGGTGGTCCTGCTTCTGCTGGCAGCAGTGGCACCTATATGGCCTGTCAACAGTCTGACGGGGCATGTTCTGGCCCACAGCTTAAAAAGGCTGAGGACCCATGACCATGATGATCTCTAATATTCAGATTCGGATACCACAAGAAAATAAGATCTTGCTATGTAATTATTCTCCATCCAGTTGCTCACAAATATGCATATACATATGCAGGTGTGATTATATGATGAAATATTTTGTGTGATTTATGTAAACATGAATGCATATACTAGGCTGTCTGAAGATGGTAAGAGGCATTGCCATTGGTGCATTTATATAATTTCTGAAAAAAACAAAGTCACTGCTTGACTGTTGAATTAAATCTACAGCCATTGCTTAGGTAACATTCAGGTCAATAGGTGGAATGCATAATAGTGGACAATTTAATGCTAAAACATTTGTCTAGTTGACTCCCGCTGGGCATTTTGAGATTTGAATTACAGTAGCTGAGTTAATGGCATATTGAAACAAAAGGATTATAATTTATTTTTTCAACCCACATCAGAAAGACAAACAAGAATCAGCAGAATTATGATTGTAAATTTTCTTTGTATATAAATAAAAATTTGCTGAAAGTGCAAAATGAAGATTTTGTTAATGTCTCAGAGAAGTGCATGCAGGGCAATTTCAGTCTAGTTTTTTTAAAAACAAAAAAATACATGGCTCTTTCCCTCCCCTCACAGGACCAATTTGTTTCTTACTTGTTTTCTTTTGTTTCAGTATGAATCAAAAGTTACAATTAGAACAAGAAAAATTGAGTTCTGACTATCAAAAATTAAAAACAGAAGACCAAGAACGGGAAAAACAGCTGGAAAACCTAATGTAAGTTAACACAGTGATCTCTTTGAATTGTGACTGATGGATGCAACAAAGTTTGCATCCAGGCAATTCATCTACCTCTCACCCTGTGGTTCTGTGTCACTCCTGGTGTATTCTTGGGCAGCAAGGAAAGAATACTGGATTGGTGCCTTATTCTCCTTGACTTCCGTGGTCAGCCAGTAAGCTTTACACTTTAGTTGGGACTTTAAACTGCAGAACTGTGACTACTGGCTGTATAATCTTTATTTCTCTGGAAAGCAGTGGGATTGTAGCTACCTCCTATGGTGGCCATAGCCTCTTTTCATTTAAATTAGAGCAAGTGTGGGTGAAGTGTGATCCTGGCACTACATATACTTTCACTGGCACTGAAGCTGTTTTGTGGTCACCAGCCACACCAGATTCCACTGCCCCCACAAAAAGAGAGAGATTTCCCAACCCCTGAAAAAGGGAACATAAGAGCAGCCTTGCTGGAACAGGCCACAGGAGCCCATCCAGTCCAGCATTCTGTCTCACACAGTGGCTCACCATTTCCTTCAGGGTATTCCCAAGGAGGTGCCTTCACCTGCTTAGGATTCCCTGGAAATGGCATTGAGAGATATCCTGCCTATCTCTCCAACCCGGAGGTTGTCCTTAAGTATCCATAATTATAGCCATTGATCCCCTTGTCCTCCATGAACTTGTCTAATCCTTTCTTAAAGCTGTCAAGACTGACAGCTGTCACCACGTCTTCTGGCAGGGAGTTCCATAGACCAGTAATCCTCTGGGTGAAAAATTACTTTCTCTCATTTGTTTGAGAACTAGTACCCAAAAGTTTCATGGAGTGTCCCCTAGTTCTAGTGTTATGCGATAGGGAAAACAGTTTTTCCTTATCTACTTTGTCCACACCGTGCATGATTTTATAAACTTCAATCAGGTCACCTTTTAGATGCCGTCATTCAAGAGTGAAAAGCCCAATCGTTGCAGCCTTAGATGGTAAGGAAGGTGTTCCAGTCCCCCAATCATTTTGGTTGCCCTCCTCTGCACTTTTCCCAACTCCATAATATCCTTCTGGAGGTATGGTGTCCAGAACTGTACACAGTATTCCAGATGCGGCCTCACCATAGATTTATAAAGAGGCAAAATGACACTTGCTGGCTTATTTTCTATACCCTTCCTAATGATCCCTAGCATTGAGTTTGCTTTTTTCACTGCTGAGGCACACTGGGTTGACACCTTCATTGAGCTGTCCACCAGGACACCAAGGTCCCTTTCCTGGTTTGTCGCAGAGAGTTCAGACCCCATCAGTTTATAAATATAATTGGGGTTTTTTGCTCCAACATGCATCACTCTGCACTTACTAATGTTGAAGCTCATTTGCCACTGTTTTGCCCACTCCCCCAGTGTCAAGAGATCCCTCTGGAGCTTCTCACAATCTCTCACAGTTTTCACTACCCTGTATAATTTAGTGTCGTCAGCAAATTTGGCTACCTTGATTTTTACTCCTACCTCTAGATAATTTATGAAGAGGTTGAAAAGCAGGGGTCCCAGTACTGAACCTTGGGGACCCCACTCTTTACTTCCCTCCACTTGGAGAAGTGTCCATTTAGTGCTACCCTCTGTTTCCTGTCACTTAGCCAGTTGCTGATCCAGGACAAGACCTGTCCCTTTATTCCATGACTGTTAAGTTTATTCAAGAGCCTTTGGTGTGGGACCTTGTCAAAAGCCTTCTGAAAGTCCAGATAAACAATGTCAACTGGATCCCCCTTATCCACATGCTTGTTGACACTCTCAAAAAATTCCAACAGATTAGTGAGGCATGATTTGCCCTTGTAAAAGCCATGTTGGCTCTCCTTTAGCAGCACCTTCTCTTCTATATGCCTATTAATTCTATCTTTTAGGATGGTTTCCATCACTTTGCCTGGGACACATGTCAAACTGACAGGTCGGTAATTTTCTGGATCACCCCTGGATCCTTTTTTGAAAATTGGTGTTACATTCGCTACCTTCCAGTCATCAGGCACAAAGCCTGATTTGAGGGAAATATTATATATTTTGGCTAGGAGATCAGCAATTTCATCTTTAAGTTCCCTGAGAACTCGTGGATGGATGCCATCTGGTCCTGGTGATTTGTTAGTGTTTAGTTTAACAAGACATGCAAGGACCTCCTCCCTGGTTATTTCTATCTGGCTTAATTCTTCGGTTTCCCTCCCTACGAAGATAGGCTCTGTTTTGGGCATGTGGTCTCTGTCTTCTTCAGTGAATACTGAAGCAAAGAATTCATTGAGTCTCTCTGCAATCTCTGTTTCCTCTTTAATAACCCCTTGCCTTCCATTGTCATCTAATGGTCCAATGGCCTTCCTAGTTGGGTTCTTACTTCTAATGTACTTAAAGAAGTCTTTGTTATTTCTCTGAGTATTTTTAGCTATACGCTCCTCAAAGTCTTGCTTTGCTTTCCTAATTGTTGCCTTGCATTTGTTCTGCCAGAATTTATGTTTCTGCCTGCTGTCCTCATTCGGATACGCCTTCCATCTTCTAAATGAGCTTCTCTTGCTCTTGATCACTTCCCGAACAGCTCCTGTAAGCCACATCGGAGTCCTCTTGGACCTGGCAGTGCCCTTTTTCCTTTTGGGTATGCACTCCAATTGGGCCTCTGTTATTGTTTTTGTAAACAGCCTCCATGCCTCTTGGAGTGTTTGGACTCTCTCAATTTTCCCTTTCAGCTTCTTTTTTACTAGTTTTCTCATCTTTGGGAAATTTCCTTTTTGAAAATTTAAGGTCTCTGTGTTAGATTTTATCAGTGACTTGCGGTCTATGATCAAGTTAAACATAATTGAGTTGTGGTCACTGTTCCCTATTGGATCAGTCACATTAACTGATGTGCATTGGTATTCTTGGAAATATGTATATGCAGTAATCCTTCATATAAAAATTGCTATTTTCTTCCTTCAAAACCAGATGCTGGCTTGTAGCCACTTGCTCTTTCATCCTCACCCTCCTCCCCATTTGGGTAGGTCGTGTGGGCTCTGGAAGATTGTGAGAGCAGAAAATTACTTCCAAGACTCACCAAAGTGTCCACCCCCTGAGGTAAAGGAACCAGGACCCTTTGCACTCTTCCCTTGAGGGTGATTACTGTACTTACTGCACTTTCTTGCTGCCACCAGGATACACACCATTCTGTGTGTATGAGAAAATAAGTGCAGATCATCACTGTGATAAGCTGCTAGCCAAGGCAAGCTGGCAGGCAGTGTTATCTGCTGTCTGCTCCCTTGGAAGACTTATATACTGTATACTCTTATTTTTCAGTTATGCAAAATAATTTTCTTTGTCATTAGATTGCTTAATGATAAACGGGAACAAGCTAGAGAAGATCTGAAGGGACTGGAAGAAACTGTGGTAAGTATTTAATAACTTTGCAGTAGTGTTTTTTAGAAAAGTGCCACCATCCATTTCATACCATACCTGTCAACCTTCCCGATTTGGCCGGGATTACCCCGTAAATTGACGTCGATTGATGTCATAACCCGGCCCCCGCTGCCAAAACCCTGTAATTTGGCAGCGGGGGAAATGCTTTTCGCGCATGCGCGGAAGGGTTTTACCCCTTCCACGCATGCGTGGAAGCGCTACGTCGCTTGCGTAAGGGCTGCGCAAGCAGCGTAGTGCTTCCGCGCATGCATGGAAGGGGTAAAACCTTTCCACGCATGCATGGAACACGACCTGCGCATAAGCGATGTGCGCAGGTCCCGTTTTTCTGGAGCCGCGGGTTGACAGGTATGTTTCATACACCAATTCCATATGTTTCACATGTTACTTCAGGTATCTCAAAAGTCTGTGGTTCAAATTATTTTATGAAACTCATTCACCTTTCCTTTTCCATATATACTATGTTGATATGGTGACTGTATTCTTTGTGACAATAATACCATTTACAACCATACTTAGTTCCCTGTTATCAGTCACCATTTGTTTCAGACTATCAGTTTGGGGCATCAAGTTGGTTGTAAAAAATATCTGTTAGATTAGTCATAAATAGTTTATATATTCTTTACTTAGTAATATTCTCTCTGTTGTCTATGACATGTATAATTTCCAAATTCATCCATCTTTAAAGAAATTTAGCATGAAATTCTGTTCTGATGCAATACTAAATGCAGAACATCTGTACACACACCATTGTGTACGTGTGCTTTATTCAAGTATTAGAAAGGATCGAGTCTTAGATTATATATTCAGAGCTCACTCCTCCATTGTCCCCATTTTTGTCACAATTCACAGGTTCTCCCAGGCACCTGAATAACACAGAGAATGTCAGCCATTCTACTGTAATGCCACAATGAGATATTTCAAATACCTCCATTAAGAATCTTGTAGTTGCACAACATCTTTCTTTGCATTTCTTAGCTGAAATTGATCACTGCAAAGTACTGATAGGTGACCTTGGAATATTTGGGCAGCATTTTCCATCACATGAAGACCCGTTGAGGACCGCACTAGCCCTTCCTGTAAAATCACATTGGAAAAGGCTACTTACCAGTCCTTGTGTGCATGTTTCTCTGTGTGTGTGTTTTAAAGCAAACAGGATAAGCCTTTTTAAAGATATTGGAGACACATTGTGTAGGCTGGAGACTTGGAGCTGTGATTTTCTATTTTGTTCCTGTAAAAACTGGGGTGGTGGGTGGGTGGGGCACATGCATCTCATAGTCTGGAGCCTTCTTGAAGCATAATTTGTTCTGCCAATATATGTCCTTACAGGCAAGAGAGCTTCAGACCCTCCATAATTTACGCAAACTCTTCGTTCAAGACCTTACCACCAGAGTAAAGAAAGTAAGTTGTGGTTTTGGGGGCAGGTGAATTGTGCAATAATGCCAGTTTCTCCTAGCTAAATGAACAAAACAAGACTGTATGGTACATACTCATTGCCATTGAGTACAATTGTGCTCCGGTTAAATGCTGAAAGAGAAAGCCTTTTTGAAAGGATGATTATCACAAATAATGATCAATAATAGTGTATTTACACAAAAGCAGCATAAATCCGTGATTCCTAGTTTGTAGTCCTCAGAAATGTTAGAATTCTGCATAGTTCTTGTAATTTTTGATGAAATAGTAATAACTTTAAAAATTTGGTTAGTGTTCTTTCTTTCATTTCTTGCATTTTTATAGAAGCCATCAGGTATATTTCCCACTCTGGGCGGTGTACAGACAAATAACATCCAACATAATAAAACAAACAACAAAATAAAATAAACAGCGAAATAAAAACCTAATGGCATCTGAGGGAAAGCAGCTCAAACCTGGCCAGCTAACCTATTGTCAATGGCATGATATCCTTAAAGGCTTAGGTAAAAAGGAAAGTTTTAAGTTGTTTTTTTAAAAATGTCAAGCTCAACGGGTAGTGAATTGCAAAGCAATGGTTCCACCACTGAGAAGGCTCTATTTCTAGTTATAGACTTTCTAGTCATCCTCGTGGTCGGCACCTGGAGCTGTGCAGATTGCAATGAGTGGGTGATGCGGGGAGTTGTTCTGAGGGAGAGACTCTTTGACAGATAATAAGATCCAAAACTGTATAGGGCCTTATATAGTATTGACACCTTGTATCTGACACAGTAGAGAGCAGGAAGCCAGTGCAATCTTGCCAAAGCCGTGTTTTTATTTATTATTTAATTAATAATAGTTAATTAAAGCCATCAGTTGAAATAGTAAATGGAACAGTGTTCTGGTGAATGTTAATATTTGGAAAACCTAATTGAAAGGTGGATCATTTTAAAAGGTTGGCACAAATTTGTTTCCCTTGAACAATATGTATTTATTACTCAAGTCTATGTCCTTATTTATATAGAAATATATTAATCTAGAGAGGCTAAAATGCTTAGCATCTCAGCTCCAGCTTCACCACCAGTCACCCCATTAATGTTTGTTTTATTACTGCTACTCTGTTACATACAGTTGTGTTATTTTTAACCACAATTTATTTTCTGTATTCGGTGGCTTGACTCAAATTTGTTTATTTGCTTACACAGAGTGTTGAACTCGATAGTGATGATGGAGGTGGGAGTGCTGCTCAGAAACAGAAGATTTCCTTTCTGGAAAACAATTTGGAACAACTTACAAAGGTTCACAAACAGGTGGGAATTTTACTTTAATTAACTTGTTTGCTGACACTTGCTTTATCTACCTGCCTTTGAATACCATAGAGCATTGATGGCAAACCTTTTAGAGACCGAGTGCCCAAGGAGGAGGAGGCAGCATGTGGGGAAGAAACGCCCGTGTCCATGGATCCATGTGATGTCACCGGCGTGCCTCCAGTGGTGTCATATGGGCATGTGCATAGGCCCCTTGTGGGTGAGCAGGCCTCATGCCCCCCGCAGGTCCACACACACCTCATGGGCCTGCATGTCCGCCACGGGTGCACCGCCTATGCCTCCTGGGGGGGGGGGGGTTGTCACCACCTTGCCTCATTCCGGGCACCTCTTCTATTCAGCCTCCCCTCTCTCCTCCCTATTGGTAGAGGGAGAGGTGTTAATAAGGAATTGCCACTGGCAGTGCAGGGCAGGGCTTGCCGATGATGGCATGTGTGCTGAAAGAAAAGGCTGTGCATGTCACAGATTCACCTACATCGCCATAGAGAAATAAGATGAAAGAGGCAGAGGGGGATACAGCTGGAGTGGGCAAAATATTGTATGGATATATGGAGCTAAGGATATTTTTCCTTTGAATGAAAAAATGCTACATCTAACTTCTTTCTTCTGAGTGAGAGTCTGGTGAAGAAGGGGGAGTATATCATCAAGCTGAGTTTTTCTGGAGAAAATACTATCTGAATAGGCTTGGCTTTGCATCCTTTCTTTGCTATAATTGAATTTTGAAAATCCATCTTAAAAAAAAATAATTTGCATTGATCAACCCTCAAATTGTTTTTAACCTTTTAAAGCTGGTACGTGATAATGCAGATCTTCGTTGTGAGCTTCCTAAGCTGGAAAAACGGCTTCGGGCTACAGCAGAGAGAGTTAAGGCTTTGGAGAGTGCACTGAAGGAGGCCAAGGAGAATGCCATGCGGGACCGGAAGCGGTACCAACAGGAAGTAGATCGCATTAAAGAGGCAGTGAGAGCCAAGAACATGGCAAGGAGAGCACACTCTGCTCAAATTGGTAGGTATTCTGACCTAAGAAGATGATAAAAGATCATGAAACATCCAAAGGGTGCTAGGGGTTCCCTGGCTTCTCTATTAAGCTATGTGATACATTAGGAAAGTGAAAGACTACATTCTAAAAAAGCATTTTTGCATAATGGCTTAGAGCTTCACCATGACTTCTCTTGGTCATGCTGCATCCTAGATACGTGTGATGTGAGAAAGGGCATTTTTGGTGGAATTGACAGGATAGATTGGCTCTATCCTTTAGCCCTTCAACCAACAGGATTGCCCTTGCAGGACTGTATTTTTTTATGAAAGAATGCCACACATTTTTGTCAGCCTTATTTTAAAAAATCAGGTCATTTAAATTTGTTTTAACTTTTTTATGAATGTTGTTTTTAACATTTGTTTGTTAAATCCTATTTTAATGATCATGTGATTTTGTACACAGTTTTTAATTGTTTCACCGCTGTTTATTGCTCATAGGTGTAATTGGTAGAGGGTGTGTCCCTCTCAGCTAACTAGAGTAGAGTTGAGAAAGAGTTCTAGAAAAAAGTCCTGTTTCCTTGACTGATTTTACTAGGAGTCTTGGAGCAGTGTCTCCATGAGTGATCTTTGAGACTGGGCAGGTTCAGTGTGACCTGAGTAAGTAAGTGTATGCCTAAATTGGTGTCTATTTTTATATATTATTTATGGTACATATGTTTATGTATTACTGTCCAATGTGTGTTTTATTGTTAACCAGTCTGGACTTTTCACAGAAAGGAAAATTACAATATAATATTGAAATGAAATGTATGTGTGGTACATAGCTTCTCTAAACTGAATTGATCTTCTCTTTTCAGCCAAGCCTATACGTCCTGGCCATTATCCAGCATCTTCTCCAACAGCCATTCATGCCATTCGAGGAGGGGGAGGGTATTACCACAACATGAAATAAACACCGGGTGAGTTAATGGGTAATCTGTCATTCTTAACAATGTTTCTCAGACAGCAGTTCCTTCTCACTATTTCTGTCATTCCTAGCAGAAACCATTAGTTTGCTTCTGCATAGAGAAGATCAAGTCAAAGATGGCTTTAATTGATTAGGCTTTGGATGTGTGTGTACAGTTCCAGGAGTTCTGGAAGCAAAGTTCCTAACAAAGATAGTCCTCCCTAGAAGTAACATGACAAACTTCCAAGTATTAATTGTGCTGTCTACAGATAGACAGTTAGTTGTGGTCCTTGATATAGAAAGCAAAATGCATTTCTGGGCAGATGCTTAATTTACAAGGCGAAGCTTTTCCTTGGAAAACTGATGATAGTGAGGCTCAGTTTTTGTCACTGTAACATTTTCAGGTTTACTATGGGAAGTTTAGTTCCTGAAGGATGAGTATATCTGAACTATCTTTGTGGCTCTTTGTAGAAATTACTTTTTAAACCATTTCAATGTCACTTTTTTCCCACCGGCCCTCAGGGCTTTCTCATTGTGCTTTAGAACTTGTAGACTGAGTAATGGGTGGCAGTAGTTCTAAGAGCCAACCCCAAGAGTGTATAATGCTTGCTTTTAAGCATAGATCTCTTTAGCATAGTCAATGCCACTTTCCACATATACATGGACTTCTGCATATGCAGAACCTGGCCCTGTTCTTTTCTTCTGGCTGAGATGTACTCTAGTTTGCTTCACATGTCATCTTATGAAATATGGTATAATCAGGTACTTTCTTCTTCCACCACCCTCTTTGTGACTGAAGACTTTGTGGGTTAATTGTGAGTTTATTTGGGTTTCCTTTTTGGTACATAAGAGGAAATGTGTTTTAATTATTCTAGGAACTCTTAAAGTATGTATATTGCCATGTGAATTGCAAGGTTTGACTTCTGTTAAATATTTACTGTTAATAAAGCTTAAAAGTTGGTTCCCTACTACTGCTGAAAAATGAATTTAGATGCAAAAAGAGTACAGTAATTTCTATTTTGCACCATTATATCATTAAAGTATGTATTTATATGGCAATTAAATACTGTACTTTACTGTTGCAATACATGGAATGGAATTAACACACTTTGAATTTCTTTTTTCCTTTTTTGCCTCACCAGGTAACTTAGGTTCCACTTCACATATGAAAAGCTATCATCAGCTCACTCATTATTTTCGTCTTGGATTGAATCTGTATTTCTGTTCATTGTATGCACTCTTATTGCCACTTGCATTGCAACGGTTTCATCATCTTTCAGCTTTGTAGAATTTCCCTCTGTACAGAAGTGTACCCAAACCAACTTTTCATCTGAAACTATGTACAGTGTAACACATGCACCTAGGCTAACAATAGGAACTGCTTCTCAATCTCTATCACTGACCGATGCTGCTGTGTCCATTATGCTGGGACTTTTATACTGGTATACAGATGCTCTTATTGGTTTTCTTTTAAGTGCTCCAGTGAATCAGTAGAATTCTGGCATCAAAGATGTTATTTGACAACCAAGTGCCATCAAAAGCAGTTCCATCACAACTTCCCAGTTTCCTGTATAATATGCATATTATTTTATATTTTTAGAGGACAACAGTGTGCAGCTGTGTGGCTAAAAAATAGAAAACTGGCGAAGATGCTTTCAAAAAATAGAGTTCCCTGAAGAAGATTTTTTAATATCGCAGAGAAATATTTCAATTTGTATTTAAAATGGTGATAAACCTAGAAATTAGTATAGATATTTGTTAGAGTTCAACTCTAGGGATGTAGAGGAATGTATTGCTAATGTAGCTCTAGATCCTAGACTTTCAACAGTCAAAGAGGTGCATTGTAATTGCAAAGTTGAGTCTTTGATCAAGAACCTGGAAAAGGATCTCCAGCTAGTAGTAGTCCAAAAAGTAACTTTTCCAGCCTTTGAATTCTCTGTGGCACCTCTTACATTGGTCAAGACATCTCTGGCATGCTTGTGGAGCCATGGAAATGAAATTGAAAAATACATTTAATTCCAAGAGCAGTTATCTGATTCCTTCCCTACTCAATTTCTATATAGTTTTAAGAGGTTCTTCTAGAAGTTTTGAAATATTAGATAGAAATCTGCTGTTTTGAATTAATATGTTATACAGGATGTTAAGGAGAAATACGTATGCATGCTTAGTGTGCAATGCAAAAAGAACTTGGTGGAAAGTATCTTTTTGTTTTGTTTTGTTTTGAATGAGATGCATTTATAACAGTATATGTTGGAGCTAAACAACATGCAAGTCTGCCTGCCTGGGACAGTATAGTTTTAGCTCATTTAATTAACCAAGACACAGTCAAGTATCTTTTGGATTCTTTCTTAATGATAGACAATGGATTTTATTTTTGGGAGACAAACTTTATCACAGAAAATATAACTATAGGCAAAATAGGTGTAAAATCTGTGGCTTTAAAATGTTTTTTTCTGCTTTCACATGTTACATGTATACATTTACAGCTATGTACACAATGCATTGTCTTGAAAGAATATGAGTTTCAAAAATGGTGTTTATATTCATTCAGTTCTATCAGCTGCTGTGACTATGTATTTTTCTTAAATTAATTGTGGTTCTGGGACTTTTGAATGTGTTTGGTTGATATATATTTAAAAACCTAAATCTGCTCTAAAGCCTATAAAAAAGTTTGTTAATTTCCTTTAGTCACTTTGTCTTGATACTCCTTAGAGGTTCTCTAGTAATAAAGAAGGCGACTGGATTTTGTTTTAATTTATTAAGGGTTGCACTATTTTGGGGATGGGGAGTGAAATTTTTGTTACATATTTTAATGAAAATTTGAAAATGTTTGTTTAATTTATTTTGTTAGTTTTAAATATATTTTTTCTTGATACACATGTACATGCACTGCCAGCAAATTGAAATGTGAATTTACCATTTACCTGTATCTGTGATTAATATGGCTGGTCTTTTACATACTGTACATAATTGAACTGTGTGTTACAATGGGTGACGAGGTACCGGGAATCTTCCTTGTTTGTAATTTCTGTTACAAAAAAAAGTGGTCTTATTGCCAGTGTCTGTCATAATAACAAGATTATATCTACTTGATATTTTCCATGTTCATATTCTGAGCCACTGTACCTCACATGCTGTACCACTTTGATTTGGAAGCCATAATATTTATAGTGGCTCAGCACATGAACTTGTTGCATTCCATGAAGCATTGCTTAAGAAACTCTATGCAATTAGAGCAGTTCATACAGAAAGCCTATCTAAATATAACATGGTATCTAATAATCTTTGAACTGCTGAGATGGACAGGACCTTGTAGGTGGAGTCCAGCTTTCGCCAAGTAGGGAATCGAACTTCCAGCTCAGGCTCCACAGCCAGATACTTAAACTACTGAGCAGTCCAGCAGTTCATGGGGAGAATTCATTCAAATCACGATGTATTGTTTTTCTCACTGTATAGATGAGCTACTGTGAGCTACTATCACCATCTCATATGTATGTTTAATGTCCTTTTAAACAAAGGATCACTTATATAAATGCAACCCATTAAACAATATCGTTTGTGGAGGGTAAAGTGCAGGGATTTATTCTAACATTGCTGTAGTTAGTGAATTTGATGTTCTGAGAAAGAGAGTGCCTGTCTTAAGTTTTATGGAAAAGTCAACATGAATGCGTTGGTTCTCAGAGCTGCTAGTGGCTGATCAGCCAGTCAGTTCGTCTAGCTTGAGTTCTTCTTTGCCTGAGGCCCCAGAGTTGACTTTTCTATTTTGGTTCAAACATGGCAGTTTTTCCCCTTTGCCATGCTGGAGAGATACACTACACTGCAGAAAGCTCTGAAAGCTGAATTCTTAGAACTTGTTCTCCCATTTTCACCACTGTACATTTTATTTTATTACTAGAGGTACTTTTATATTAGAGTTGTGGATCTAAATTCCTTAGAGCACTGCTTTTGAAATATTTCTGGAGTATTTTCTACTTTTATTGTTTTTTATACATGAAAAAAGTTCCTGTCATACAGACATTAGGGATTTGCTTAAATTCATTCACACTATTCGTTAAGCCTTTGCCCCCCCCCCTTTTTTTGAAATGTTCAATTTAGTTTGTTTCATCTTGAATGGAAATGTTTCTTAACCAGTAGAGTCTTGCCAGTTGACATACTAGAATAACAGCATGAAATGTCTTTGTTTCTTTATCTGATTTCAACTTCTGGCAAATTTGTCATTCTCTGGATCATTTTTTATTTAGTGTTCCTATTTTGCAACTGAGAGAAATGGGGAAAAAACCCAAAACTTTGTTTGCTAAGGGTGCATTTTGCTAAGCAAAGATGAGAATGGACTGTCCTGAATCTATAAACTGAAATATTTTAAGGTTTGCTTCCATCTAAAATTTGATTGTTTTGGGGTTTTTTTTGAAACATTATATACATTAACACATGGAGAGGGGATTACAGTACTTGAAAATGTAAAAAAAATGGAAATTTATTTTGAAATTGGTTTCTAAATGGAAAAAAAAACTTTAAAAACCACACACCTGAAATGTTTGTTTAACTTTTATGTGGCAAATAGCCAGCTGTGAGTCTTATATATGACATAGCAAGAACTGTTTCCGCTTTTGGGCTATGTGAGCTCTTCATGCAAGCTGTGTTGATGAGACAGATTTGGCCCTACGCTAAAGGAAAGGGGATGGAGAAGTCTTTTAAAATTTGAAGTAGCCAATCAGATTACAATTGTAAAATGATGGTGTCTTTAGGTTGATGTTCTTGCCTTTGTGTTGATAATTAGGTTTTATTTAATGCATTTAATGAAGCTAAAAAATAATTGGATCAAATGTCTTAAACACCTTTACATTCTATTACTTCCAAGCTAGCATCTTACTCCTTAAATCTGTAGTAGAAGATGTGAAGGAATAGGGATTCAGGCATTCTGTAGAAGTAAATGTGTCTAGTGTGTAAAGTGTGTAATGTGTACTCCAGAAGTGTATTCTCTGGGATCTACATATATCTGCAGTAGCTTATTTCAGGGGGGAAATGGAAAAGTTGTGGATGGTTACAACCTTGAGAGAAATCGCCACTATTATAAAAAATGTAATAGATTAAGCTCTGTAACAGCGAACCTGAACTTCCCCTCCCATCCCTATAGATAAGTCTTTTGATCTTGGTTCTAAAGTACTATCTATTAAGATGTATGGATACACTGGCAGACTGCATGATGTATCATCCAAAAATTGTTAAAGTGGAAATAAAACTGAACAAATCTTTCTTGTGAGTAACATCTGTGTCCTGTGTTTAGCAGTGGTCATAATCTCAACAATCATGTGTTTCTCTAGATAGCTTTTTCTAGGTGATTCAGTGTAATGAGGGTTACAGAATGGATTACCTAGTGATGTAAGGTGAAGACAAAGTCAGACTTTATGCCTTTATAAAGCAGCTAAAAAGCTAAGCCCATGAAAGGAAACAATATCAACAAATTGCTTTTTGCAGATTATCAGGCATTGATAGCAAGTACAGCTAAGGAACTACAACAACACCTTACATCCATGAACCAAGAATGTAATATAAATAATATGAGAATCAATAAAGAGAAGAGTGAGATAGTGGCAATTGGAAGGAAACTGCATACTCTATAGAGTAATATTGTAGCTTTTTTTAACTTTTCTGTTAGATTGGCCAGTCATTGTGTACCTGATGTGTATAAATTGATGCCATGAGCCCTCACTCTTATATCTGATGAAGTGGATTTGATCCACAAAAGATCACATTTAAATACATCTTAAATATATTTAAGATGCCACAACATTTTTTTGTCTTTTATTTTTGCTCTGTTTACTCTCTGGAAAGTTTTATCAGATTACTTAAGGTCCACTAGGTGGCAGACTTTGCTGCCATTATTGTACCAAAGTGCAGTACAGTATATGGGAAAGATAAATGGGGTAATAAAGATTATGACCATGATATGGAATTAAACTTTTGTAGAGGAAAAGATGTGATGAAAGGACTCATTATAAATCACTGTTTATGTTAAATCAGGCATCTCACTACCATTTTATAGGGGTGTTTGCAGTGCTAATATGAAATTTCATAATTTTGGGGTAGTGGTATGCAGAACCAGTGTGTTATTGTGGCTTGAGTATTTGATAGGACTCAGAAGACATGAGTTCAAATCCCTGCTGGGTTGTGAAACATATTGGGATTTCAAGCGACTCACTCATCCTGACCATAAGTCATCTTCTTCCAAATCCGAATCTTAGTGATGATCATGGCGTAAGTCACAGATTTGTTATAAGGATCAAAGGAAGAGAGAAACCATGGGTTCTACATCTCTTTGGAGGAAAGGCAACATATAAATGTCACAAAGACATTGGGTTTGACTTTTTAAAATTATCTACTTTGTTCTACATATAACTTCAAGCTTTCAAGGAGTTATGGTTTGTGTCTTAGAAACAGATAGGCATGCATACTTTTGCACTGCAGGCCATGTTACTTTGGAACTTTTAAAATGTTTTCCTGGCAATTGTGAGGAAGAAAAAGTTTGAAGAATGCACATTGACAAGGTGGTTTCCCTTCTTGCAACTTTGGAATCCAACCCAATTTTATTTAGGATCATATAGTCTCATCAAAGAAGCAGGCACAAGGCCTACAGCTGATATAGGTATATTAATCCTGTGCTATCAAATCAAATCTGATTTATGATGGCCCAGAATTTTCTAGGTAGAGAATACAGAGAAGTGGTTTAACATTCTCTTTTTCTGGTGGGGGAGCCCACATTCTAGGACTGTGCACCTTGGCCATGGTGACAGAGGCCGGTTCTTCTCCCAGGGGGCACAGTAAGGAATCAAATTCTCAATGACTGGCTCCATGGCCAGACACCTAAAACCACTGAGCCAGTAACACTTGAATGTAAGGCCTTGTGGTTCCAGTTTGAGTAATTTGTGAGCAAGCATACTTAAGAAATGAGCTGCAACATTCCAGCTCTCTCTATTTAATGGGTGTCTGGAGAAGGATGGAGGTTGTCTCATCCCAGTCTCAGAACCACCACCACCACCAACTAGATGAGCTGTTGAGTTCTTAAAAGAGAGGAAACATCGTGTAGCTTTTGTACCTAATCAGGAGACAAGGGAGGCAATTCCTATGTTGGACTATTAAACCAAGGCAAACATGCTAGCTTTCCACTCTTCAGGAGAGAACTTCAGGCTTGACCTTTCGTGTCCAGGTAAAACTTGAAACTGCCAAAATAATACCACCTTCTTGGCTTTGTCGTTGGCCAAAATTAAATCCTCATCCGTACAGGTTTCCAGTAGACTTGGTATTACAAAGCTGAGAGTGATGGTGAAGAAACCGGGGGCTAGATGTCCACCCCAGGGTTTCCTTGTTTAAAGCAAGGACCCAAATGGGCTGCAGAATTAGTTCACAGGCAGGATGGGACTGTGGTGGCTTAGTGGTTAAGATGCTGAACATGGTCAGCAGTTTGAGACCCTAGTAGTGCACGACAGAGTGAGCCCCCGTCTCTGCCCTTGCTCCTGCCAACCTAGCACTTTGAGAGCAAGAAATTGCAAGTAGATAAATAGGTACCACTTCAGTGGGAAGATAACAGTGTCTCATGTACTCCAGTGTCTAATCATGCCTGCCACATGTCCATGGAAACATCTGCAGTTGCAGACAGCACTGGCTCTTTGGCTGTAAACAGATGAGCACCGAACCCTTGAGTCAGATACGCCTGGCTTTTGAGCAGGGGCGACCTTACCTACCTTACCTTACTATGTTTTGGATGTTGTCTCTGGCAGTGTGGTTTAGATAGCACTTATTAACCTTGTTAACCCTCCTGTGTGTGTGTGTGTGTGTGTGTGTGTGTGTGTGTGTGTGTGTGTGTGTGTGTGTGTGTGTTTGTGTGTTGCACATGTATGCTGTAATGGGGGGGAGGATCAGCCCCACCCCCCACCCAGGGCAAAGTTCCAATGTTATATACAGGTGAAACTCGGAAAATTAGAACATTGTGCAAATGTCCATTCATTTCACTCAAAAGGTGAAACAAATATATGAGATAGACTCACTACATGCAAAGCGAGAGATGTCATGCCTTAATACATTATAATGGCATGCAGTGTACATGATGATCATGGCATGCAGTGTACATGAGCTTATGTGATGATTATGGGGTACATGAGATTGGGGGGTCGGAGTTTTCATAAGCTGTAAACCATCAGTATTATAACAAAGTAAGGCTTGAACTATCTTGCTTTGCACGTAATGAGTTTATCTCATACATTTGTTTCACCTTTTAAGTTGCATTACTGAACTGAATGAACATTTGCACGATATTGTAATTTTCCGAGTTTCACCTGTATGTGTGAAATACGGTGGGTCCTATTGAGTGTTGTTGTTTTCTGATGCATTGCTATTGAGCCTACATTGTATTTATGTAGTTATTATTGTTTTGACTGTATGCATTATGTTGTTTTTATATCTTGTATTTTTGATGACTTTGTATGAATTATGTTGTTGATATGTATTACTCTGTTTATGTAAACCGCTTTGAGTAACCCATTGTGGTCGAAAAAAGCGGTATATAAATTAAGCTTCGATTCGGTGTGTGTGTGTGTGTGTGACATTGTTGCCCCTCCTGAAAAAATACCCCTCCCCACACACACACACACCTAGAATCCCTGGCTAACAGTCCTGGCGTGAGTGTGAGAACTTTCCTGAAGTTTGGGAGGGATGCTCTGACCCACACACTGCCCATGAAAGGTGAAAGCCCTGAGCTAATTCCAAGCCTTTCCGCCCCTCCCGACGGATTCCCTTCCCAAGTCTCCTCAGGGGAGGGAAAGGGGAGGGAAAAAAGAGAAAATGGCATTCCTTCTTCCCCTCAAATTCTTCGGGACCAAGAGCAGGGCGCGAGGCGAGAGGAGCTCACCTGCAGGCTTGCCCCGCCCCCTACTCAGCCAGGTGAGGTGAGACGCCGCCCGACCGCCTCGTGGACCGTGTGGGCTGCGAGTGCGTGTTTGCGGGCGGCGAGTCTTCGCTCTCTCCCGCCGCCGCCCTTCTCCTCCGCGCCTTTTTGCTCCGCTCAGCGCTCTTGCCTCTGCCCTGGCCGGTTGCCTCAGGAGGCAGCGGGCGCCCTTGGAGGGGGGGCCCCGGAGGAGCAAAGCGGTGAGTCTGTCTGTCTGTCTGTCTGTCTGGGGAGGGGCAACTTTCGCTGCTGGTGAGGCGGGGACGGGGAACGAGGACCTGTCCTGCTGTGTGGCTCAAGTGGTTAAGATGCTAAACTCAACGACTGGAAGGTCGAAGATTGATACCCGAGTACTGAATGACGGTTAGAGTGCCTGTCTTTGTCCCAGCTCCTGCCAACCTAGCTGTTCGAAAGCAAGAAATTGCAAGTAGATAAATAGGGACCAGGCTGTAGCCAGACAGAGGGGCAACAGTGTCACACTCACATACTGTATATAACATTGACACCATGGGTTGGGGGAGGCGGGCTGTTTAGCTCAGGAGGGTTTTCACCCCCATTGGCCCCCCTGGCTACAGTCTTGAATAGGGACCACTTCGGTGGGAAGGTTAACAGTGTTACGTGCACTCAGGTGTTGAGGGCATGCCTGCCAACCCAGACATCACTGGCTCTTTGGCTATAAACAGAGATGAGCACTGAACCTTAGCGTCAGATATGACTGGCTTTCGAGCAAGGGTGACCTTTGCCTTTACCTGCTGTGCTCGAAGAAGGCCATCCAATGTTTCCTTCCAAGGGCATCTCTCTTTTGTAAAAAAAGGATTTGCGTGTCCAAAGGCCCTGAATCAGCGAGTGATTCTGGGTTCTGAGCTGCAGCAACATCTGGACACTCAGGGCTGAGAACTCCTCACAGGATGTGCACTCAGTAGACTCGTGATTTTTCCATGAGCACAGCCTGAGCATAGCCTGTGATGTGCGTACAAGCAGCCTTCCCAAACCTGTCATCCTTTCTGGATGTAGTGGACTATAATCGCCATCATCCCACCTGTCATGGCTAGTCAGCACACCAGCTAAGGAGGATGAAGAGGTGTGGTGAAACACATCTGGAAGGTTTTAGGTTGGAAAGAGCTGGCACCACTTGTTCTGGAGTTCTTTAAGGTCCCTAGTTGCATGGGTGTGTTTCCCCAGGAAAAGCCAGTCACCATAATCCGACTCCCTTCGCTGCACTGATTCTCAACTCATGAAAAGAGTAGGTTAGACATACATCCTAAGGTCTGATGGGAGTGACTTTGAGCACACCTCTTCTGCATTCCAAGGGATTTGTTTTTAGGATGGAGAAGGTGCATCAAAAGCATTACCATCACTTGTTCTGTCCCTCTGTCCTCATTGCTTTGTTTCTTAAATTTGTGGTGTCAGCACTAGGTCTTTCTTTGCTGGGATTTTTAGGACACCTTTGGTTGGGACACCTTTGTCTTAATCACCTACCTGCACAGTAAGTGAATTCAGCAGGTGAAGCCATTCCCATGACTGTTATAGAAGAAGCTTAGTTTTCATCCTGTGCTTGCTTGACCTGTGGTTGTTTAAAAGATAGAAGTGCCTTGCCAAATAATAGACTCATAGAATGATTTGGAAGGAGCCTATGAGCCCATTGAGTCCAATCACCCTCTCAATGCAGGAATCCAATCAAAGCAGATCTGACAGATGGTTATCCTATCTTTTCTTGTGTGCCTCCAAAGTTGGAGCACTAAACACCTCCTTCCATTGTCATATTGCTCTAACCGTGCTGTGATGGCGAACCTTGGCACTCCAGGTGTTCTTGGACTTCAATTACCTGAAGCCCAAGTCAGCACTCCTGCTGATCAAGGCTTCAGGGAATTGAAGTTCCAGAATAGCTGGAGTGCCAAGGTTCACCATCGCTGTGAACAGCTAAGTTTCCCCTCATATTCAGCCTATATAGTAAGACCCCGTATAATGATTTATTTTGTTATACGAGTCTGTTCGCTATGTGATTTTTTTCATTGTGCAATTTTTCCTATGGAAAAAATCATATACCGATTTTTTTCACTAAGCAGTTTTTTCCATTGAATATTCGTTGTATAATTTTCCCATAGGAAAAATCGTTATGCGGGGCGACATTTTTTTTAAAAAAAACTGTTATGCGATTTTTTCGCTATAGGAGGTGTTTGTTATACGAGGTCCCACTGTATCTGACTTCCTGTAATTTCCACCCATCGTTATGTGCCCTGATTTCTGGGATGGTTGAGAACACATCCTGATGATGATGGGGTGAGGAATAGGATGCTGCCAACTTGAATTCAAACAGTGTCTCACTTAATTATGGTAGTTTCACATTAAGGACTGTGCAGTTGTTTCCCAATCGTTATGCTCCTATAAGCTATGTTAAAATGGCACATCTCATTCATCTGAACATTCATAAAGATAAAGGTTTCCCTTGCTCGAAAGCCAGCCGTATCCGACCCTAGAGTTCAGTGCTCATCTCTGTTTCAAAGCTGAGGAGCCAGTGCTGTCTGCTTCTGCAGACGTTTCCGTGGTCATGTGGCAGGCATGACTAGACACTGGAGCACTGTTTACCTTCCCAGTGAAGTAATCCCTATTTATCTATTTGCAATTTCTTGCTTTCGAACTGCTAGGTTGGCAGGAGCTGGGACAAAGCCGGGAGCTTGTTCTGTCCTGCAGTATTCAGGTATAGAACTGCTGACCTGCCGCCTTCCAGTCAGTGTCTTAGCCACTTGAGTCACTGCAGTCCCCCAACAACATTCATACTATTACATTATATTTCTAATAGCTCCCTACAGACATATTCTTTCATAAGTGGTAAGGATATCAAATAGCTAACAATCATTGGATGCTAGTTCAGACGTAGGGACTGTAGTGGCTCAAGTGGCTAAGACGCTGACTGGAAGGTGGCAGCTCAGCAGTTCGATACCCAAATACTGCAGGGCAGAATGATTTCCCATCTTTTGTGCCAGCTCCTGCCAACCTAGCACTTTGAAAGCAAGAAACTGCAAGTAGATAAATAGGGACCACTTCGCTGGGAAGGTAAACAGCGTTCCGTGCGCTCCGGTGTCTAATCATGCCTGCCACATGAGCATGGAAACGTCTGCAGAAGCAGACGGTACTGGCTCTTTGCAGACACACTCAACAAAATAAGGACACAGACACCGGTATTGGATTTAAGGCATTGGGCCACTTTTATTGAATAATGCCCTAGTCCGAATTATAACTTTCAATTGGTGTTTCATCCAATTGTAATTCTTTAAGGCAAGCAGGCCGCAGTAGCACTGGTATGGTTCAACCCAAATTGCCAATGGCAATTGGCTATTATGTATCAATTTGTATCAATTTGTTTGTTGTCGTAAACAAATTGTTGACCAAAGTCAATATACTATCGATTGACCCCACCCTCTGACGTTTATCCGTTAAAATATGAAGGTGATGCAGGCTGTGAAGCTCCTAGCATCACCCTGTTCATAGTTCGCCCTTGACCGGCCAAACCTGTTTCCCCTGTACCTATCTACGTGTTGGCCAATCAATTGCGAACCTGCTGGATACCTATGGGTCATAAATTTTACCTTACCAGTGCTACCCGCAGAAAGTGACCAGAGTCAACTTACTCCGTAACTCAAATACTAGTGACAGTGTGGGATGGGCGAAAAAGCCAAGAACCAAAGTGCCAATTGAAGGTTCAAGCAAAAATTCCCACCCGGCCCTGAAGCGACCAAAATAAATCACACTGTCCACTAGGGAGGGGGTGGAGGGAAAAACTTCTCCGCTCCGTTGCTTTTCTAAAATGGCGAAGGGCCGCCTCATGGCCACCCCTTTTATAAGGGGTTGGCCATGCCCCCTGACTACCCGGATGGCTGAGTCCAGGGTGGTGGCCCCCCGCAAAGAGCGCGGCGGCCATTTTGGCACCACGCTTGCCTTGCAGGCGCACCCACCCAAATAAGGACACAAACACCGGTATTGGATTTAAGGCATTGGGCCACTTTTATTGAATAATGCCCTAGTCCAAATTATAACTTTCAATTGGTGTTTCATCCAATTGTAATTCTTTAAGGCAAGTAGGCCGCAGTAGCACTGGTAAGGTTCCACCCAAATTGCCAATGGCAATTGGCTATTATGTATCAATTTGTATCAATTTGTTTGTTGACACAAACAAATTGTTGACCGAAGTCAATATACTATCTACTGACCCCACCCTATGACGTGTATCCGTCCAAATATAAAGGTGATGCAGGCTATGAAGCTCCTAGCATCACCCCGTTTATGGTTCGCCCTCGACCGGCCAAGCCTGTTTCCCCTGTACCTATCTACGTGTTGGCCAATCAATTGTGAACCTGCCGGATACCTATGGGTCATAAATTTTACCTTACCAGTGCTACCCGCCACACGGGGAGGTGTCCATGATGACTCACCGCCCCCCGACCGACAATTCGGTCACCAGGCCCGCTTGCACGTCACCCAAAAAGAGGTCCATACCTCTTGCTGACAGGTGAACCCCATCTCCAGAATATAGGCTAAAATCCTGTAGCCCTATCCCCGGGTGATGAATGGCCGTACCCCAGCCATTCTACATAAGGAACCGAGCAACAGCCCTGTTCACTGACCGCCGGGCATGGTCCAAACCACGGAGGTCAATGCCTCCCCTATAATAGTGTCTTGGTACGATGTCTGACCATAGCAACTGTGTGTATGGCCATAAATGGTGAAGAAACGCCAGGTCACTGCACACACAAGTCTTTAATGCAAGGCCAGTGATCTGTGCAAGATCATTGCCTCCGAGGTGCAGAATTAAAACATCTGGCGGTCCGGCATCCCCAATGGACATTAGGAATGGCAACAGTTCCCGCCACCTCATACCGCGCACACCATACCACTGCATACGCGTGGTTGCACGTAGCCCGAGATGGGGTCCCCACTCCGACGAAGCCGCATACTGTGCCGCCCAGTGCACATAACTGTGGCCTACCAGCCACACTGCCACCGGTGTGCGGAAACACACAGGGTCTGTAAGAGAAGAAGAGAGAATTGAGGGCATAACAAGGTGCTCATGCAGTGAGGGGACGAACATATAGCAAAAAGCGCGCAGATCCCCACCTGCCCATCCGACGTATATCGGCCTCCGAGTACCCAAATGCAGCCGCAGTTGATGCAGCGCCTATCCGAAATGAGTGGGTACCGTAACGAGCCCCAGGGACCACCCACACTGCGAAGTGCCGTCCCAATGACCCTCCAGAATTGGAATTTGGTAAGGGGAGATCCATCCTGGTGGCAGAACAACAGGCCAGGGCATGAACCACGCACTGCCAAAAACGCATATAGGGCACCAACCGGACAGATGTCAGCAAACGTACATCGTAGAAGAATCACGCTACTACCCTTCCCTTGCTGATCGGCCTTTGAGGAACGAATCCTCAACTGAGCCCACTCCTGGTTGAGAGACACATCTTCTAGTTCCAGTGCCCTACGGGACATGTCCCCTTTCGAAAGTGGGACCAGCTAACTAATCCTCAGAGCCCCAAAGAAAGCCACGGTGGTTGCTGCATGAAAAAGAGACTCCTCATACCTATCGTAACACAGGCAATGCCAGCCTCGAGCAAGGTGTTCCAGGAGACAAGGTGAAACAGGCTGACGTGTGTCCGGGTGGCGGCCGCATTCACGTGTCCCCCTTCCAATACATGGCGTATATGGAAGTCACCCATGTAATCAGTAAAGCCCCGTGCCTTAGCCATGAATGCCAAGGCCGAAAGCCTGGTGGCAGTGGTGCGTGGGGCTAGACCTTGATCATGAAGGTGCACCATGTACTGCAAAACATGGTCAACCGGGATCGGCCACATGTCAGGCAGTTGCCTCTCCCTACAGAAAACCCTAAATTGGAGGAACATGTGCTGATACGCCTTACGCGTGCGCGGGGCCAAAGACATGCCGATTGCTCGGTTCACTTCTCCTCGCCAAAGGTCCACATCTTGGCCGGAAGTGGAGAGGGAAGTTCCTCCGCGTCTGGAGCCAAGGCACAGAACCGGGAGATCTGCAGGCGGGATAAAGCATCAGGAATATCATTGTTAATGCCTGGCACATGTCTGGCCTTAAAGAGCACATTGAGGCGCAAGGACCTAAGGACAAATTGTTTAACCAAGGCCATGACTCTGGGGGACTTGGATGTTTGGGCATTAACAATATGCACTACAGCAGCATTGTCGCACCAAAGTGAACTACGGAGTTAGCCCACATGTCCCCCCAGAGCATAAGCGCACCTAGAATCGGAAAAAACTCATGGAACGTAAGATCGCATAGGCGATCCGTGCCTTGCCATTCCTGGGGCCACCTCCCATAGGCCCACCTACCATTAAAATAAATCCGATATCCGAGGGAACCCGAGGCATCCGACTGGACTTGGAAATGAGGGGTGGCCATATGCTCAGCCCTCCAAAAGGAGATGCCATTGAAGCCTTGTAAGAACGTGAGCCAAACAGACAGGTCAGCCTGCAAACCCCTCGTCAGCCGAACCCTGTGATGTTTCTGTGAAAGACCCACCATAGCATCACAAAGACGCCTGGCAAAGGCCCTACCTGGTGTTATCACCCTACAGGCAAAGTTGAGGTGGCCGTGAAGCACCTGCAACTCACGGAGAGACACCTTGCATTTGGCAAGCATTGCCAAAATCGCATCCAAGATCCGAGTCACCTTCCCCATGGGTAACCTGGATGTCTGGTCAACGGTGTCAATGTCTATACCTAGAAAGGTGAGGGTTGTGGCTGGGCCCTCAGTCTTCTCAGGTGCCAGAGGAACACCAAGTTCCACCATGAGCCCCTGAAATGTTGCCAGCAGGTGTCCACATGTGCCCGAGTCACGTTCACCCCCGAACAAAAAATCGTTGAGGTAGTGTGCCACGGACCGGGATCCCGACCTTCGAACGAAAGCCCAGTGGAGAAAGGTGATAAAGCGTTCGAAGGCCGAGCAGGAAATGGAGCAGCCAAAGGGCATGGCTTTGTCCACATAAAACTTTCCCCGAAAACAAAAACCTAAGAGCTCAAAGTCATCAGGGTGCACTGGCAACAATCGGAATGCCGATTTGATGTCGCATTTCGCCAGTCGCGGACCATCTGCAAGGCCTGATCAAAGGACGTATACCGGACCGAGCAAAGGTCATCCAGTATCGCGTCATTGACCGAGGATCCCGCAGGGTAAGAAAGATGGTGAATCAAGCGAAATTCACCATAGGATTTTTTAGGCACTAAGCAGAGAGGGGAAACTTTTAAATTTGAGTATGGGGGCATATCAAATGGGCCAGCAACTCTATCCTCTCTAACTTCTTTGGCTATCTTCTCCGCAACAGTGGCCTCCTTACCCCTGAGGGACAGCAAATTTGGGGCGTCCTGAGGTGCGCGAACACCCCTGAACGGGATGCGGAAGCCAAAAGTAAAACCCTCTAGCAGATAGACCACATCATCCTTCCTAGGATAGATGCGCAGCCACCTTTCCAGCATGCTGTATTAATTAATTGGGGAGGGGGCCTTTTGGATGCATAGCGGCATCAGAGGGAGCTCTGGCCGACCCCTGGTATCCCTTACCCCTGCCCCGGGACCCGCCGGCCCGTGGGCACGCAGAAGCGGCGTGCGGTCTGGCACAGGAAGGGCACTCGTGCCTAAATTTACATTGCCGCCTGTTGCACACACCATTGGTGGAGTAGCTCCAACACAGCAGGCGGGCTGGAACCCCCTGCCCCGCTGGCTGGCGGGGAACCTGTGTAGTGGCAGACCGCTGTACCGCATGGCCGCAATGGTACCGGTCATCCGGCGCCGGCCGTGTAGGGGTCATATAAAGGAGCCACAGTTGCTGGCAGGGCTCGTCCCACCACATCTCAGGGTGAAGGGCTGCCCTCATTCTAAATTCCTCGTCATAGGCTAACCATGACGGGCCAGGGAAATCGACGACAGCACGGTAAATGTTGTCCAGATATTGAACCATCGGAATAGCCAAATCAGGACGAGCCCTAAGATATACAGCCATATAGATTAAATAGACTGGTAACCAGTTGGCCCACGTACGTGGGGGCTTACGACGACGGGACAATTCCTTGTCCCTGTCATCCTGCCCCTCTTTCTCCTCCTTTGTTGGTTGCCTGTTAAGGAGGGTGAAAATATTGACATACTCCCCCTGCCATATCTTTTCTCTGGTGGCCTGAGACAAGTGGTCACCCAGAGGAAGGGAGTAGCTGGCTGTTGGCATGGCCGTAGTCGGCACGGAGCGAAGCGGGGGAGTGTATAACGGGTCCAGTTGCCCAATAGGAAATTGAGCCAGAACAGACGGGGCGGTTTTCCCCGACAAAACCTGTGAATAGGTAGGAGCCCAAGCGGCCAGAGGGTACTGAGTAGTATACTGCCCTCTCAAAGTAGCCTGGTGAGGCCAGGGCCACTGTACTCCACTGGTAGCCTGTGGTAGTGTAGATGGTGTGCTAACTTGACCACCATACTCACTTGTTGCACCCCCCTGGGCCGCCCCCACCAGGGGTTCCGGCCTCTGGTGGGCGTCAGAGCTCGTGACGGAAGTCGAGCTCTGGGCCGATGCAATGGGATGCCCTGCTAGGGCGGCCACATAAGGAGCTGCGGAGGACCACCATGCGTGGGCCTAATGGCCTCAAGCAGCTCAACCCGGCTCATGGCCCGCTGTGAGGTCTGGAGAGACAGATGGGTAGCGGCCGTATATGGCCCACACCCAGGGTCCATAGGTGGTGGAGTGATCCCCATTGATGCTTCAAGTGCCGCAATGCAGGCCAGAAGCAAATCGACCATGCCCGACCCACCGGAATAAGGTGGGCTGGGTGGGCCAGGCGGCCCACCGGGCAATCATTGACCAGCATGAGGCAGAGGTCCGTGACCCAGCCCAAGGCCGACCGCAGGCGGAAGGGCAAGGCCACGTGCCAGCACCCGTCCGTAGTAGAGCCAGGCCAGATAGTCCGGCCCGTGGGGTGCAGGGGCCATGACTGGGCGTGATCCCGCACCGTGCCATGTTGGGCCACCTTGCCCCATGCTGTGCCCCGACGATGGCCCTGTGGCCAAGACGGGTGCCCCAGGTTCCATGGGGGCTGAAACCCCCAGGGGGCAGGCCAGCACAGCCCCCGCACGAGTCCTCTGACTGGGCGGTGGGGTGGTGGCCTGTTCGCCCTCATTGGTGGCAGTGGGTATAAAAACCCTGCCAACCCCTCTTGCCGCCCCCGCACGGGCCCTCCGGCCTGAGGGGAGACCAAGAGAGGTAGTGGTGGGGGTCAGGCGAGCCCTTCCCCTTGCGTGTGGCCGCGGGACCACGGCGGCCTTCTTTTTGGAGGCCATGGCCACCCAAAGTCAATGTCCCAATGTGGGACAAAGTACTGACCGGCAGAGCAGATTCCCCCGCTCCGATGGTGAAATAGTGCAAGGAAGAGTAAAGAATAATATCTTTCTCTTTTCTTAGCCGGGATTCGAACGCGCAAACCTCTAGCGACCTGCAAGGCTCAGAGCAATATTAGAAGCATCGGAGCGAACTTCTCCGCTCCTTCACTTTTATAAGGGGTTGGCCACGCCCCCTGACTACCCGGATGTCTGAGTCCGGGGTGGGGTGGGCCTGCAAAGAGTGCGGCAGCCATTTTGGCGCCGCGCTTGCCTTGGCTTTGAAACAGAGATGAACACTGAACCCTAGAGTTATTGTTGTTTTATTGTAATTTTTTACTATGTTGTTAGCTGCCCTGAGTGGTGTACCCACCAGGAGGGCGGGATATAAATGCGTAGAAATAAATAAATAAGTAAATAGAGTCAGATACGACTGGCTATCGAGCAAGGGCAACCTTTACCTTTTTTTTTTATAGTTCTGACATATCTTATACAGTAGCTTATCCTATGGCAATGATGGCTTCATTTTGACACCTGTTCTATTCCAACAGCATCATAGCTGCGACCCTATGGACCATTGTTCTCCAGGCACCTCTGTCCTCCACCATCCTCCTCAGCTCGCCCAGCTCTGTGCCCATTGCGTCTATAATGCCATCTAGCCATCTCATCTTTGGCCGCCCCTTCTTCTTTTACCCTCCGCCTTTCCCAGCATCAAAGCTTTCTCAAGTGAGTCCTCTCTTCTCATTCGACGTCCAATGTACTTCAGCCTCATCCTTACTATTTGACCTTCCAAAGAGCAGTCAGGGTCGATTTCTTCTAAAATCGACCTATTTGTTCTCTTCACTATCCAGGGGACTCTCAAAACTCTCCCCTAACATGACATTTCAAAGGCATCTATTCTTTTGTGACCCGCTTTCCTAATGGTCCAGCTCTCAATGGGAATACCATTGCTTTGACTATATGATTTTTTGTTTGCAATGTGATGTCTCTGCTTTTCACTATGTTCCCCAGGTTACCTTGCATATAAAGCCCCCTCCGACATTCCTAAAGACCTTGAAACAAGGCCTTACCCTAGGTTTTCTGTGCCTGGGAGGCTCTTTCACAAAAGATGTGTGGTGGAGCATTCTTAATAGTTATGCTGCAGGTGTGGAACTTCTTCCCTCAAGAGGTTTACTAGAACCTGATCACATTCAGCTGCTAAATAATGTTTTGTTGTTGTTGCTCACATAGACTCTTGGCTATATGTTAGCTTGTAAGATTTACTTGGGCTACAGAGAGGAGGAGGCCCCCCCAGATGTTTTGGCAAGATCCCTTTGCTGGATCCAACCCAATCTAAGTAAATTCCATTGAATTGCTGGACAGGTCAGTGGTTTAGGTATCTGGTTGTGAACTCAAAGGTTGGAAGTTCATTTCCTCACAGTGCCTGCCTGACATAGGTTGGAATTGATGATCCATACAGTCCCTTTCAGCTTTGCAGTTATATATTAATATAGAACAGAATACTACACTATTCTATATTATTATATCAAGCCATTCTCTGTCAATCTGGTGCCCTCCAGATGAATTGGACCACAGCTTTGAAGGAAGATGCCAGACTGAAGAAAGCCGTACTAAGCAGAGCCTTTCAGTGATCTGCTGCGCCTTTATTATCACTCTTACATTACCCTATATTAAAAGCTGCAGTGTTGAGAAATACACTCATCCGTTGTGTGCCTGACTTCTGGATCTCTTGCAATCATTCAGCCTCTGTCCTTGTTTTGTTCAGTGTGTTTTAAGGCATGTGAAATTAATATGCAATTAATCGCCCTTACAGATGTCTCTCCATTAGTCTCAGTTTTAGTGCTGGATTTTATGTTATGTTATTTTATTTCTTTGAGGCTTTGTTGTAGCATCTGTTTGGCATAAATCTAGTCAGGAGTTACTTCAAAGTGACAGATTGGATGTAAACCTACTATTTAATGCTGCATTGGGGAGAGGGAGAATGAAAACCTGGAAGGGACTAGATTTGTCAGACATACAGCATAAAATTCATGGAGCTTAAAGCTTGACCTTGTATGTTTAGACTTGTTGGAATGAGTATCTTTGTTTGATAATAATAATAATAATTTTGTGTCAGAGATTACTCTGGGTTGAAAGGATTTTTGCTGGAGAAACTCCACTCAGGGGACGCCCCAATGAGACTCTTTTCATGTCCTCAAATGCAGCTCTCTGGTATCGAAACCCGACCTTCCAGTCTCCAGCATCTTAACCACTAAGCCACCAGGGGACCTGCTTGATAATAACCTGTGATAAATAACAGAACCACCATGTTTCAAACCAACAGTACTCAGGGTACTTCTTCTCTTCTTCTTTGTTTCGTCTTTTACCCCTTCAGGTGTTGACAGCGATGCAAGGTTCTTGCTCTGCAACTTCTAGCATCCTCCACCCGTGTTATTTGGTGTTCTTGTAATATTTCTCTGATGCTATCTCTCCACCTTCCTCTGGGTCTGCCTCCTGGCCTTTGTCCTTTTCCTCTTTCCACATGTGCCTTGTGAGGTATGGAATTCTAAGACATTCTCTCCCAATGGGCAAACCACTTTATATATATAAAATTTTTAAAAGTGGTTTGCCTCAGGGTACAACCTTTGAATTAATTATGATGGATGAGAAAGGTGATGTCTGGAATTTAAAAGAAGTATTTTAAGTAACCTGCTTACTGAAAAAATAGTGTGTCTATTTACTGTATGGGACCAAAGACAACAGAACAGCCGAAGGGTTGGCTTAACACAGGTTTATTGCATGATGATCCGGTGGAGCATGAGGTAATGGTGGTGATACATCTCTATATATACAGTAGCATTATACATTTGAATCTTGTAGCACGGTAGCTCATTGGCCGCTACCGGCGTGGCCTCGCCCAGGCACGCCTCTCTTCAGTAGTTCTTCTTCCTGCTGCTGAATGCGGGGAAGGTTTTCCCGCGGCTGTCCGTGATTGAGCAATGTGAACCATGTGAGACTGAACGCTCGCAGCTGCCCTCTATGGGCTGCTTGCTCGCGTTCCTTTACAGCTGAGATACATTGTAAATGGAGTGGTTACATTCTTATCAGTACAGTGAACATGCATACACAACATCCCTCCCCCCTAGGATGGGACGAAGTCCCGCAACCAATGTGGCTTGCCGCACGTGCGCTTGGGGCGTGCTTGCGCCTGACCTAATACCGGAGAACCTGTGATCCCTGACTCCGTGGGTGCTTGTCCTGCAATGGAAAATGGGGACTCATTAGTGGCTCTGTGGGGCGTCCGTACCTGCCTTGCGCTGGGGGAAGGAAATGGAATGAACAGCTGGGAAGTGAACCCCTGCCTGTTGCCTGCGGACCCTGGAGACCCTCCCATTACGAATCTCGGGACAGACGAGGATGCCCTTGTGGTTCTGCTACTTTCTGTTCCCCGCTCGGGGGACCTTGAGACTCTGGTGGACGGACTCGCCATCGCCTCCTGTCTTGGTGGTGTCGGTCTCCGGGGCATTGGCGCTATGTTGCATTCTAACTCACAGGGGCTACTGGGACTGGAAGTACCAGGGGCTGAACTGAAACCCCTCTTTTCGCTAGGACGGGTGGGGGACCACTCCGCTAACTCCCCCTGGTACTGTAAATCAAGGTCTAAACTTCTTGGGGAATCTGTGTTTTGGGGAAACTTCTGAGGGTTATGTGCGAGATCGGGGCTCTTCCTTTCCGCCGCAAACTCCCGCAAAAGATCTCTGAGGATCGATTCCCTTTCCTCCCCCCTTGGTGGGGACCCATGTCCCCCTTTTTCTCCCCCTTGGGCTAAGCGGGTGGGGGAGTACCCTAACGCTGATCCGTGGCTATTTTCGTTTTCGTCCTGCTCTCTGGGGACCCTGCGCCTGAGTTGATCCGCGTGCCGCCTCCACAGGAGGCCTGTATTGGTCTCCACGCGGTATGAAACGGGGCCGGTTTGTTCTATTACGATGCCGGGCACCCAGGCTGGTCCCGCGCTGGCGTAGTTCCTGCAATGCACGGGGGCACCTACGCTGAAGCTCTTTGTGGAATCCATCTCTACATTCCGCCCTTTGTCCTCTACCCTTGTGGGGTCTAGTTTGGAGATTACTATGGCCAGCTTCCTGCGCATTAACAACTCCGCGGGGGAGTACCCTGACGCTAGTGGGGTGACCCTGTACCGTAGCAGGAATTGGCACAGTTGTAAGTCAAGATCTCCGGGGCCCATGCGCCGCAGCGCGTCCTTAGTGGTACGCACGAGGCGCTCTACTTGGCCGTTAGTGGCCGGGTGGAAAGGGGCGGAGGTGATGTGCCGAATGGCGTTGAGATCCATGAATGTCCTGAACTCGGCGGACATGAAACAGCTAGCGTTATCGCTGACGAGGGTGTCGGGTAAACCGAACGTGGAAAAGACCCTCCGTAACTGTTTAATTGTTGTGGCCGAGGAGGTGCTCGAGACTGGAATGACCTCCAACCACTTGGAGAACGCGTCCACCACAAGGAGGAAAAGTGTTCCCCTGAACGGGCCAGCAAAGTCTACGTGTACCCGGGACCAGGGCCCCCTTGCTGCGTCCCACTCCCTATGTGGCAAGCGTGCCTCTTCTGGCCTGGAGCTTTGGCACGCTTCGCAAGTGCCGACCATGTGCTCGATGTCGGCGTCTAGCTGGGGCCACCAAAAGTAACTGCGGGCTAGTGCCTTAGAGCAGACGATCCCCGGGTGGCTGACGTGCAGTAGCTTAAGCACCCTCGGCCGGAGGGACGTGGGGATCACTACCCGCTGTCCCCACAAAAGGCAACCCCTCTCTAGGGACAATTCTAATTTCTTTTTGAAAAATGTGTCGAATTCCGCTGCTGGGGAAGACACGGGCCACCCTTTCTGTACCCAGGAGCAAACTGTAGCTAACGTTTTATCCTTTCCGGTCGCTTTGGCGATGTCGGCTGGTACTACTGGAGGGGAGTCTAGGACCTCTATCATTAAAACCTGGTGGTCCCTCTCTTCCTCGCCCACGTGGCAGCAATCCCGGGGAATGGGGGACCTCGACAGGGCATCCGCATGGCTGATCTCCTTCCCGGGCTGGTACACCAATGCGTGCTGATACGCGTTGAGAAAAATGGCCCACCTGAGCATTCTCGGGGACAGGATTTGGGGTGTGGGCTTATCTGCGGTGAAAATGCCTAGCAAGGGCTTATGGTCAGTCACTATGGTGAAGGGGCGGCCATACACAAAATCATGAAATTTCTTGGTCCCCGCAATTATCGCTAGTGCTTCCCTGTCTGTCTGGGCGTAGTTTCTTTCCGCTTGGGACAAGGACCTAGAGTAGAACGCTATCGGGGCCTCCCTCCCATTCTCCAGCACGTGGCATAACACCGCCCCCACCCCCACCGGGGATGCATCGCATATCAGGACCACTGGGCGTTTGGGATTGAAGTGGGTCAGTACAGCATCTGATGCCAGGAGTCGCTTCAGGTCATTGAAAGCCTTTTCATGGTCGTCGCCCCACTTCCATGCCTCGTCTTTTTTTAACAATTTGTGTAGCGGTTCCGCCACGGCTGCCTTCTGAGGAAGGAAGGAGTGGTAGAAGTTGAGCAGCCCAAGGAACGACTGCAGCTCGGGCTTGGAGGTGGGGCGAGGGGCCTTTTTGATGGCGGCCATCTTGGATTGGGATGGCCGTATTCCCTCGGGAGTAACACGGAACCCTAGAAACTCAACCTCAGTTGCGAAGAAAACGCATTTGTCTTTCCGCAACCGCAACCCCGCCTTTTCGAATTTTGCCAGGACCTTTCCCAACCTTTCTGCCAATTCGGCCCGGCTCCCCCCTGTAATCAATACATCATCAAAGTAGGGCAAAACCCCCTCTAACCCCTTCAGGAGGCGTTCCACGAGTGACTGGAAGATCCCGGGCGCCGAATTCACGCCGAATTGGAGGCGCGATACCTGGAACGCCCCTTTGTGGGTGACTATGGTCTGCGCAGCAGCTGCGGCGGGGGTCACCAGGAGTTGCTGGTAGGCTTGGGCCAGGTCGAGTTTAGCAAAACACTTCCCCCCGTGTAACCTGGCCAACAAGTGGCTGACTACTGGCACCGGATACGCATTAGGGCGGATCGCCTTATTGATGGTGCACTTGTAATCAGCGCATATGCGGACCTCCCCGTTGGCCTTGAGCGCTGTTACAATTGGAGTCTCCCACTCCGCAGAATCAACAGGAACAAGAATCCCCTGGCCCACCAATTTGTCCAACTCCGCCTCTATTTTGTCCTTTAGTGCGAAAGGCACTCTGCGCGGTTTAAGTCTGATTGGACGTACTCCAGGGTCCAGGTCGAAAGTCACTGGGGGGCCCTTGAATTTTCCGAGTCCCTTTTTGAAAACTTCGGGGTGCGCATCGCACACGCTCTGTATAGGGTCAGTCCCGGCGGCGTGTACTCCCACGGCGTGCAACCCCCAATGAACAACCCCAGGGGCTGGAACCATTGAGTCCCGAGGAGGCTACATTTACCTCCCTTGAGGACGACTAGGGGAAGCGTTGCGGCGCGCTTTTTGAACTGGACCTGGAACTTCCCAACCCCCAACACAGGGATGCGGTTCCCTTGCACGTCCTTCAGCGTGGCCCTCAACGCTTTGAGCTTGGGCCGCACGTGGGGGGCTATTTTTAGGAACTCTCCCTGGGAGATGATAGAGTAAGAAGAACCCGAGTCCACCTCCATCCTAACAGGGGCCCCTTGTATTACTACCTCAACGAAGTATCGGGGGTGCTCCGTGGAAACGCTGAGCACCGGAGCGTCGTCCTCGCTGTCGTCGGAGATGCACCCTACTCCGTCCCGCTTCCTCGTGGTCCAGGTGCCGTCCTTGGGCCTCGTGGTGTGGTCCTGCCTCGCCGAGCGGTCTGGGGAACTCCTCTTGGCCTCGCGCCGTTTTCGGCAGACCTTGGCGATGTGCCCGTGCCGGCCGCAGTTGTGGCACTCGGCCTTGCGGAACGGGCATTTGGCGTGGGCGTGGGCGGTGCCGCAGCCGTCGCAGCGCCGGCCTTCCTTCTGGACCTTCCGGACGTCCTCGTCGTCGCTGCTCTCCGCGGACGAGTTCGAAACTCGCCGGGCCGCGCGCACCGAGCTCTCTGCCTTGGCGGGTTTCGGGCGCCAGTCCTGGAGCTCTTGCACCCCGGCCGTCGTGGCTTCCGCGGCCTGTGCCGTGTCGAGGACTTGCTGCCACGTGGGAGGCGGCTCCTGTCTCATCAGCGCGCGCTGAGTCTCGGTGTCCCTCAGGCCGCAGAGCAGGCAGTCTCGGAGGGTGACTTCTGGGGTCTCCCACTTGCATGGGCCAGCGGCCAGCCGCAGGGCCGCGGCGAACTCAGCGACCGATTCCCCGGGCGCCTGGACTCGCCTCCAGAATGCGCTCCGAGCGGGGAACATCGCTATCGCGGGCCGGAGGTGGGTGCGCAACACCGCCAAGAGCTCTTTGGCTTTGAAGTCGCTCACCCTCCTCGGCGCGATCAGGTCCACCAAGGTCCTCTTGGTCTCATGCCCGAGCATGCGGACGAAGATGGCCCTCTTCTTGTCCTCATCTGAGACTTCGAGCTCCACCAGCGCTCCGTTGAAGTCTATCTCAAACAGCTCCAAGTCTCCCGGCTTCCTGATCTCGTAGCCGGCGCATGTCTTGGTCCCGTGGGCAGCCATAATCCCACCTTCGTCGCCAGTTTACTGTATGGGACCAAAGACAACAGAACAGCCGAAGGGTTGGCTTAACACAGGTTTATTGCATGATGATCCGGTGGAGCATGAGGTAATGGTGGTGATACATCTCTATATATACAGTAGCATTATACATTTGAATCTTGTAGCACGGTAGCTCATTGGCCGCTACCGGCGTGGCCTCGCCCAGGCACGCCTCTCTTCAGTAGTTCTTCTTCCTGCTGCTGAATGCGGGGAAGGTTTTCCCGCGGCTGTCCGTGATTGAGCAATGTGAACCATGTGAGACTGAACGCTCGCAGCTGCCCTCTATGGGCTGCTTGCTCGCGTTCCTTTACAGCTGAGATACATTGTAAATGGAGTGGTTACATTCTTATCAGTACAGTGAACATGCATACACAACAGTCTACATGTCATTTATCTGGTTTCATGTGCATAAAAAAGAAATCAGGTTTCTTATTTATGCACATGAAAATATAAATTGCCAAATTTCATTTATTCTGCTTTAAGAAATCCTGGGGGGGGGGGGCAGGTTCCCCAAAACTGTCTGAATACATTCATTTCCCTTACTCTACAACACATAACTATCTGCATTTAAAAAATGAGGAAGTTAAATATAAATTCTGAACATGACAATAACACAGCCTGGTGGTGACTGTGGGTGTATCTATGGGCAGATGTGATGTTAGTTTATTCAAAAAAATTAAAATCAAAACAACTTCTAAGCCTTTGTGTGTAGGTTGTTCTTTGGATCCCACTTAAAGTTAGAAGTGTGTGCACAACTCTGTACTTCCTGGATTTCCCCAGTACATACTACATACTTAATACTAATCATGATTTGTGCAACATAATGTTGGTGACAGCATTTATCTCCTATAGGGCAGGATGGTCAAATAAGAACATGCAGTTTTCAATATTTATGTGCTGCCCATACAATAATTTTCCCGAGGCTCAAAGTACTCAGAAGTGATTTACCAGTCCCTCGTTCTGGTTGCGCTCTAGATTACACTCTGGATCATCCAGGCTGCACAGGTTGCAGGTTCTGTAATACCATCAGCCATGCAAGCTTTGGTGACCCCAGCTTCCAACATAGTGGAAGTTATAATTCTCAGTTCCAGGTACCCCATCTCACTGAGATAATTCCAGCAACCCTTTTGATTGTATCAAGTCTTTCAAGAGGTCATAGCTTGTCTGTAGTGCCCCTGCAGTATCAAAGAGTCATGTTCAGGGCTCTTTGAGGTAGGTGCTTACAGACTTACAGTATTTGAGTGAAGTGGATGGTGACAAACATGCTTCCTCTTGAGGTTTCTTGGACACTACAGGTTAAAGGCATCTCTCTATTTATTTGACTTTAAGAATTGTCATTCAGCTATAAGAAATTTGTTTCCTATCGTTCCATTACTGGGGAAGAACCACGAGATTGCCTATAAGATGTCCATAAAAGATAACAATGGAACAATCTGCAATCCTATGGGACAAGAAAAATCTCCAGGAGCCATAGGAAGGTGCAGATTTTCCTCTGCAAATTATTTGATGATGCATAAGGATGAGGATGATGAAATCCATTTTAGGATCCCTTTCCAGGCTCCAGCAGAAATGTCAGTGGTAGCCTCCCCACCCTGTTCAGAACTTGAGAGAAGGACAAAAGGGCATTTGGGAATGTGGGATTGGCAGAAAGGGAGAGTGCCTGCATCTGCTGGGTCCTCTCAGCCCCCTATCACCACACTAATGTGTTGAAAAGAAATTCAGGAGTGCACAACTCTAGCCCTTCAGCTGCTATTGGGCTGCAACTTTTATTGGCTGTAGGCAGCAAAGCAAGTGATCATGGGAGTGGCAGTTTTATAGTATTTGGAAGGCCACAATTGCCTACCTCTGACTAACTGTTGGGAAAGTCAATATATAGAATTCAGGTTAACAATTACTTTATTGAAAAATTAGGAAGCCTGGAGAATGGGAAGTTTGGCCTTCCCTGATGTTGATTATTACAGCCTATAATATAACGTATAACACTATATCATAATATATAACCAGAAAAGGAGGGCTGAATTTGCACGATATCTTAGCAGCCCCATTCAACCAATCATATTTTGAGTTAAAAAGCCAAGATATAAATCAGTCTTAATGGCCCTACATTCATTTGCTTCACTGGTCCTATCATGGAGGTTGGGAGACCAGCCAGGAAGCTTTCAGTTAACCATACTTTCCAATTATGTGTGAACATAAACTTGGAACAATGGGTTTCAAAAGTCTTAAACTCCATTTTCACATTAACCCACCTGCAAAAGCTACTAATACATACTAATGTTCCCAGTTGTTGGGACAGCCATGGGAAAATGCATGAAAACTGAACTGAATCCTTCAGGTGGCCAATTTGATTCATTGCACAACCAGTTATATCATCACACACACAGAGAGAGAGAAAGAGGCAGGGAGGGAGGGAAAGGGAGGGAAGGGGGGAGAGAGAAGCAAATATTCATTTGAGATTTTCTTACTAGATGCCTTTAATTACAATTGTGCTCCCTTGTGCACAATTAGAGATGAGGTAGGATTCGTAATTTAATTCATCAAATGAGAGGTTGACTGAACTTCTGCAGGTCAGTTTTCTTCCTGAGTATTAATCTAGTGGAAAATTTAATGGAACTACTGTATCACAGAACAACATTTCATTTGGTATTTCTGTGAAGATATTCAAAAGAATAGATATCAAGAATTAAGAATAATATTCATGTTGGGTTAGGGGGGACCAGACAAATTACTAAATGAAGCTTCCAGATTCAGAGCCAATACATTTCTGAATGCCATATATTTTGAAAATCCGTATGTGAGGGCCAGCTGGTAAGAAACTAGGGCAGGTATTAGGAGGCCTGCGCATACTCTTCCCATTCACTAAAGCAACTTTGTGCATACTCTTCCCATTTTCACTAAAACAACTTTGCACATGAACATACATAGCCACAGGTGGGGTGGGGTGGGATAGTACTTTGCTAGATATGCCATATGGGTTTCTTTATGTGGGCACTGCATTTAGGTTCAGTTGTAATAAATGATAATGTTTCATACTCTACACAAGTTTTAAGATTGACTTTAGTATTAAATTAATTTTCATGATGTTTTCTGTATCTTCAGTAATGGTGATAAAAGACCGAATTACCAAATGTACTTAGGATTCTCCTGCTCACACACAATTATCTAATCAGTAGTTTCTGTTTGTGTATTGATATCATCAACCAAAATTAAGTACATTGCATGTATAATCACTTGACATTTTAAAATTTGCATGTACAATCACAACTACTCATGTGTACATGTATATTAATTAGAATAGTACATTACAAAAAGTATCCTCTAGCAGTTATGCGTATCTTTAAATGAATGTCTGTGATTACCCTCCCTCCACATTTCAATCAGCTTGGCTTTGCCAGTCACCCCCTTTATCACCCCCTCTACCTTTAAGAAATTATCCCTTTCACTTTTCGATGTCCCACCATACAGATGCTTACTTCTAGGTTATTGAAATAGCATTGCAACCTTATTCTTTAGGTGGAGAAACTGGAATTTCTTTCACTATGCCTCCACCCTACAAAAAGAATGGTTTTGTATCTGATCTCTACCTATATCAACTCTGTTGGTTTTAACCCATTCACACACATTTTCCACCTTGAAAACAATGCCATACCCTGAGGCTTCCTCCAGCTGCTGCTAGTTTGCATCATGCTGTTCAGGCTTGTAAAATCCTGCCTGTTTACACTTTAGGAGAAAGTACCCCCCTCTGTGTATATAGAGGGCTGCTTCCTCCTCAGGTAGATGCCAGACTTGAGCAGAATGTGTTATTGACTCACTCTTGAGTGAAGGTTCTTTTGTTGATGTTAAAAGTCTTGGATGGTATGTAGAAGCAAATATTGGATCACATGATGAATAAAAAAGTATGAAAGGGAGATCCTCCCAGACCAACTTTCATCTTCTATAAGCAATACTGACATTTGTATTTGAATGGGAAAATAGGTCACTATTCTAGGAAAGTTACCGCTTCCAGGCGTAATTGCAGATGCCTATTAAAATAATAGAAATTTGAAGGAGTCCTCTGAGAGGTGGTGATGGGGAAAGAGAGTAACGAATTGTTAATATTTCACTTTTGATCACACATACATTTCAATTAATTTAATTTTAATTTAATTTAATTGTTGGAGTTCTATACCGCCCACTCAACCTAGGCCGACTCAGGGCGGTTCACAATCATAGGTAAAAACAGATTAAGAACCCACCCCCTAAAAAGGGCGCAGGGACCAAAGGGACTGTGGGGGAAGGAATAATCCTCTATACCAACCACCCAATGGAGGTCACCCTTCCACCTGCACCCCACACTTGGCCCGCCAGCCAGGTTTTGAGTTCTTTTCTGAAGGGCAGCAACTCCGTCCGGAAGAGCAGTTCTGTTGGCAGGAGGTTCCAGAGGGCCGGTGCGGACACGGAGAAGACCCTCCTCCTTGTGCCAGAGAGGCGAGCCCCTCTGGCTGATGGAACAACTAGAGAGCCCCTCCGGTCAGCTCTGGTTGGATGGACAGACGTCCTTAGGGCGATGCGGTCTCTTAGGTAACCTGGGCACTATTGCCTTAATGGCTACAGTGGATGGGAGAAATCATTTTCTTTCCCTGCCCTGTTTCCACCCTTTGTTTCTTTAATTTCACAGTTATTTCCACACACCAAAGCTACTGGCTTCTCTTCTATTCTGTCACCCTATGGCGACATCTTCTTTGGAGTGGTTAGGATAATGGAGGATTCCCAGATGGCATTCATTAGTACAACTTCCCTAGAGCTCCACCATTAATAACAGCTGTGTTGTGTCATATCGATATCATTTACTTCTTGAGCAAACTAAATCTGGTGATCAGCTTATGTTAGATGAGCCTTGCCTAGTGTGTTAATCCTTGGAACACTTCTGATTATTTCAGTCCCCCACTGAGGACCAGATGCATTCAAGGATTTATTATTGTCAATAAAAATAGAGCTCTACAGGAGTGGGTATACCCACGGTTCTCTATAAATTAAGAGAAGATATTCTCCTTTTGTCATAATTGTGCTTTTGCCAGGGACAAAGCTTTTCTTTGTGAATCCTGTTCATTTCAGATAACTCTGTGCTCCCTCACCCCAAAAAAGACCATCCAGGGCTGGCTGGCTACACTGAGACATGAGGGTGGTTCTTGTAGATAACCTGGGGATTGTCATCACTTTAAACAGCAGCATGATTTCTGAGGAAGGATTCAACTGTGTATCTATTTTCTGTTTAAATATTGGAGGTTATTCTTATTTGAATTGACGTCATAGGCACTAAAAGAATAACACAAGAGGCCGTTAACGCACATATAGGAATTGTTAAGAAATAATTTAATAACAATAACAAGGTAAGACATTTTTGTATACAGTAGCATGTATTATTAGGTTGTGTTATTAGTTTGTACTTCTAGCAGAATGAAACCGTTTTTTTCGTTCAACAAATTGTAGGAATGCATTAATATTTGAATGATGTATTTATATCAGTATATGATTGTTGGATTTTGATTATATCATTTTTAATTGTACTGGTAGAAAACCCTGAAGAAGCAAGGTCGAGAAAAGCCACTTTATACTGGATTGGCTTCGGTTTTCTATAAATTCTATGAACTCAACAGTTTTTCATTACAAGACTTTTTGTTACCTGAAGTAAGGATCCTTAGTTACTATTAAAACATTGATTCTTGAAGACGGATTTCATTGCACTTCTTGTATTTCTACCATCTGGCCATACTTTCTTCTGATACACTATCTTTAAAACCTGAAAGATTTTAAGTGTTGATGTTGACCACTTAAATAACTAATTTTCAATTTTAGATTAATCAAATTCCAGTGTGTCCTATGTGTACATCACTCAGTTTAAACTACAACAAAAAACATTAGTGAAGTGGGTACCTTAGCTTCAAGAAAATAAGCAGACAAACAATTGGTGAAAAACAGTGAAAGGCCTTTATTACTTCTAGCATGACTTAGATGTAATGCTAGAAGGATTCAGATGGAATTTGCTTTCCAAAAGTCTGAATAAAACCATAGTCTTGCTTGATGCTTTTTATACCATCTTTTCTGGAACACAGCCAGGTTAGCTCATTGTCCAATTGTGATTTACAGAAGTAAAATGTAGAAATTAATCAATAAAGGTAGCTTCTACAGCACAGGTGGTAATGCACAGGTAACTCAATAAAATACTTTCATGGCATAAGTACTTCCACTATTATCAAATATGATTTTTTCCCCAAGTTCATGACCAAGTTCATAATCTAATTAACTCACCTATGACTCATCAACTTTGTAACTACTCCAAAATGATTTCCTAGACTATAGTTAGTGGGTATATTCAACAAAACAAATTAACACAATGAGGTAATACAAAGGATAATGATGAAACATAGTGAACCAGTTGCTTTTAGTTGTCTCAAATTGTCATCTTTTCCTTGTGGCTGTCAGGCCTTAGAAGAACTGACAATCTTCCTTCTATAGCGGTGACATCACTTATTAACTTTTTAATTATTATGACCCTTTGACCTTCTCATTAGCACAAATGTCACTTGAGAAAAAGTTTCCTTTTTGCACACAGGAATAAGTACTACTTCTATGAAATCCCATGGAAGGTGAATCAGAAAAATGGGAATTTTTAAAAATAAAATAGATGATTTTTTCTATGTAACATGTTCAAAAATAGTACAGTACTTTTAATCAGATGTGGAGATGTTAAACTAAAGTGCTAGAAGAAGAAATGAATTACAATTTTTGTGACAGTAGCGAAACTAATTATAGCAAAAAAAATGGAAAGTAAAATTGTGTTTCAAGTTCTGGAATGGTATAAAGAAACTTGAACGTTTCTATTAGATACAAATTGACACCTGAGATTTAAGTAAAGAAAAGGATTGTCAAATGTGAATCTCTTCTACCCTTTCCCCCTTCTGTGTTAACTTAATTGCATCAATTTAAAAAAGTATTTAAAATGCAAAAAAAGTGAATAGCTTTAAAGGTACATAAGGAGAATTTATAGAATTCATAGTAGTATGTCTTATTGAATGGGAAATGTGAGATGACAGAACATAAATCAATGATTAATAAGTTGATTTTTCCCCCATTAAATGTGCTGTATTCAGAATGTATTTTCAGGGATCTAACAGATTAACAAATGCAAGTTGGAATATTAGTCTTGGAAAATGTGACTAGAGGATAAAGCATCATGGCATGTAAGACATAGTGACAATCCTCAGAATTTACTGGAAATTAAATGATTCTATAACTCGACCTTGTACTGTATATATGGGATAGCGTATAAGAAACATGAGACAGCCAAATATATCAGAGATCTTTAAAAACTGAAAAGATAGGAGTATAGAAAGGGGCCATTCAACAATTACGTGATCCATTTTTGGGGGGAAATTGACCCCCTCCCCCATGTAATCTGACCGTAAATTTCGCTTCGACCCCCCCTCCCTTTAAAATTATGTAATCAAGAGCTTTTGTATTGAAACTCTAATTTTTAGAGCTCTTCACTATCGGTGAAATAGAAATAGACTGCACAAGCAATTCAATAATCTCAAATCGGATCAAAATTCCTAGAGATCATTTTTAAACCTAAAAAGCGCCATGTTTCGAAACCACAACAGCTCCAAATGGATATGTAATCTTTGATCTGAAACCCCCCTCCATGTAATTTTCCGTAATTAAGATGGCAGACCCCCTCCCCCCCTCGAGGATCACGTAATTGTTGAATGGCCCCAAAGGGCATAAGATTGCACTGGAGAAATAATGTAATCAAACCTTTCTCTTAAATTGTCATTACAAGAATCAGCATTTATGGATCAGAATATAAAACTCTCATGAGTGAATAGCATGAGATGACTGGATATAGTAGCATAAAGAAGTAGATCTTTTAAATCTTTACTTTCATTTGCCCTTTACTAACAGGCTTCTAAATAGCCACTCACCTGGCCCCCTGGGTAGACCAAGATGTCCTTCAGGTAACCAAACCAAGAAGGCAAACCTTTTTAAAACACAGGTCTGTAATTTTTACTTCATATACATCCATAATGTTAAATTATGTAATCCTGGTACAAATTAATAAATAAAGACTATTGCCAAAGTCTGAAACTTCCTTATACGACACATTGTAGATTACAAATAGATTTAACACAAAACTGCTTTCCACAAGGCAAATAAAATGGCAATAGTGGGTGTGTGAAGGCATTCTGAACTCATTATTTCTTCTTAGCATCTCCTCTGAAGAAATGACCTATATGGATACTGTTTGGTTATTAAACTCTGATCCTTCATGCATATTGATTAGGCAATACACAGCATGTAAATGCATAAGAAGGTGTTGCCACTGTAGGTGCAATAGCATAATAATTGTGTGCAGAAACTTACCTTTCAATATATTTTGTTGTGGTGAAATGCTGTGGTTTTAACTGTTCAAGTACATTTTGTTTTATAATCCTGGTTGTCTTCCTCTGTGTGAAGGAAATCTTAATACAGTGTGGTGAAATGTAACATTTTCAAGACTCCTAAAGGCATACAGATTGTATTAGTACCCAGAATAAAATTTTGTGGCAGAATTTAAAGTACTAGATGTGCATGGTAGGCATTTTATAACATTGTCAAACAAAACGAAACAAAGAAAAAGGCCATGTGCTGTTTATACACAGTCTGAAGGCAAATATGGGTGACCACTAAAATTTTAAACATAAGCTAGTTTTCAAATCTTCTTGTATCTTCATTAGGCTGGATACCACAAAGTAGTGGAAAGCCCTTTTTGTGGAGGGTGTAGACCAGTGTTTCCCAACTTTTGGTTTTTGGACTTCAGCTCCCACAAGCCTAAGTCAGTACATTGGCTGATCAGTGCTTTGGGGAATTGACTTAGACTTCTGGGAATTGAAGCCCAAAAAACAAAGGTTGGGAACCACTGGTACTGTAGACAGACAGATCAGTTTTACTTTAGACCAACTAATTGGATATGATGACGAATTTTTTTTGCCATTTTCTGACTTGAGAGCTAGGTATGACTTGTTAACTTCAACCAAATAACAGTATGTTCAGTGCAGCATTTGTTGGCATATAAACTCTGAAAATGGTAGCCATAAATCAGAACTAACTTTATGGCATGCAATCATAATTAAACATTGTTCAGTAGCTTGAGTGTCTTTGAGCTTCTTATGTTTTTATTTGGAAGTGCTTATTGAATCTGCATAAGAAACTCTCATCATTTGTCTATAAATATCTGCTGTCAGTTAATAAATGTTACACAAGGTCTTAGGGATGAAAGGAACAGAGAAACAGCTCAGGCTATCTTGTCTAACTGGTGGAAGGCAGGATTAGCCTGTATAACTGAGGTTTCTCTGGATCTTAAGCTTTAACTTATCCAGCAAAAGATCATCTTGAGAATATATAGGATGCCACAGTGCCTTATTACAAAAAGTCTAAGCAAATTGCTTCAGGGCTGGTGCTCTGATTCTCAATCATATACCATGGTCATGACCAATCATAGGCTTGTTTTGAGGAGACATGAATGATTACTCATATTCATTTTGCATTGGACCACTCTTTGATCTTCATTGATGCTTATGTACTTTTTAGTTATTTGCCTGTTTCTTGGAGATTAACCACCACTTAGAGTAAATTGATTCTCTATGCTCTTACTATTGCCAAAAGACTTATTTTACAACAGTAGAAAGACAGATGCTCACTTAAGAACATAACAGCATTTATAAGAACGCTTGGTGGGCGGATGGAGAGACTCATTTCAGCTGGGGGCTCGGGACATCTACAAAAGCCACCCCGCTTTCTCCGCCGCCAGAGCGAGTTCCACCGGCTCGGCGGGCGGATGGAGAGCCTCATTTCAGCTGGGGGTCCGGGACATCTACAAAAGCTGCCCCGTTTTCTCCGCCGCCAGAGCGAGTTCCACCGGCTCGGCAGGCAGATGGAGAGACTCATTTCAGCTGGGGGCTCGGGACATCTGCAAAAGCCGCCCCGTTTTCTCCGCCGCCAGAGCGAGTTCCATCGGCTTGGCGGGCGGATGGAGAGACTCATTTCAGCTGGGGCCTCGGGACATCTACAAAAGCTGCCCCGCTTTCTCCGCCACCAGAGCGAGTTCCACCGGCTCGGCGGGCGGATGGAGAGACTCGTTTCAGCTGGGGGCCTGGGACATTCTCATTCTCAGGGACTGTTGGAGTCTCGGAGTGCCTCCCTTCCCTCCCAGCTGGGCTGGTGTGAGGAGGTCCAGTGTGATTGGTGCGAGTTTCAGCATCAGGTGCCGACGATGACGCACCTTCAACTGTCGCCGTTTCGCCTCTCCGTGTGGACCGGTCATATGTGGGAGGTAGTGGCATGGCAAGCTTTGGAGGATTAATTGTTATTGCTATTGATTAATAGTTATTGCCATTGTATCTTTAATTTATTCTTTATATTGTGATTAATTTATGCTGATTTGTAATTCTTGTAATTTGCAATTGTATGCTATTGTATTTTGTGTTTTTTTTTATATTGTTTTACTGTATTTCATTTGTCATACTGTATTTGATTTACTTGTTGTAAGCCGCCTTGAGTTGGCCCTGGGCTGAGTAGGGCGGGATATAAATCGAATAAATGAAATGAATGAATGAAATGAAGAACATAAGAACAGCCTTGCTGGAACAGGCCCATCCAGTCCAGCATTCTGTCTCACATAGAGGCTCACCATTTCCTTCAGGGTATTCCCAAGGAGATGCCTTCACCTGCTTAGGATTCCCTGGAAATGGCATTGAGAGATATCCTGCCTATCTCTCCAACGCCGAGGTTGTCCTTAGGTATCCATAATTATAGCCATTGATACCCTTGTCCTCCATGAACTTGTCTAATCCTTTCTTAAAGCTGTCAAGACTGACAGCTGTCACCACTTCTTCTGGCAGGGAGTTCCATAGACCAGTAATCCTCTGGGTGAAAAAGTACTTTCTCTTATTTGTTTGAGAACTAGTACCCAAACGTTTCATGGAGTGTCCCCTAGTTCTAGTGTTGTGCGATAGGGAAAACAGTTTTTCCTTATCTACTTTGTCCACACCGTGCATGATTTTATAAACTTCAATCAGGTCACCTCTTAGACGCCGTCGTTCAAGAGTGAAAAGGCCCAACCGTTGCAGCCTCAGATGGTAAGGAAGGTGTTCCAGTCCCCTAATCATTCTGGTTGCCCTCCTCTGCACTTTCTCCAACTCCATAATATCCTTACACTTCCTGTAACTCAATGGATAAAAAAACCTTACAATATTATTGCCATATGAATGCGTAGCAAATAGAAGGCAATTATGCACAGATATATTATTAGATATTTGGAAGCTTTTTTTTTGAAGCCTATGTATAGACACTTTCCTCTCTTTTCTTTCCCCCCTCTCCCTTTTTTTCCTTTGGAAAGCACCAGTCTACACCAATTTAACAGTCTGACAGCGGGGGCACTGTGGCCCCCTTTCCTTTGTGGGCCCATGGTATCCACAAACTCAGGAATGTTTTCACAGAACCTGTTCATTAATATGAATAAATAAAGCTTCTTGAATTTTGGGACTATTCTTGTAGTCATGGTCAAAGGGCTTGCAATTCAAAATGTGCACAGTACATTGCTATCCAGTGTCTTCTCCAGGATGATGTCCATGGGTCTGACAGCATTTAATCTTCCTATTGAGCCCTTGCTCTGTGTGATGTGACTTTGCTTTGGCTGATGACATGATTGATCTATAAGTGCTCCTGCTGTGTCCTGCTTTCTTGAGCCAGAACAAGGCAAAATAGGAGATCTTTGGTAGAGAAGATACTGAGTCATTTTATACTGTTACCAAACTCTCTCCATCAGAGAGTAAACAAAACAAAAGACAGAAAACGTTGTGGCACCTTAAATACTAACTCCTGTACTGTGTTTTAATGTTAGCTTTCATGGATCAAGTCCACTTCGTCAGACATAAGAGTGAGTTTTCATGGTAGTAATTTATACAATACATATCAGGTACAGAGGCACACATTGGTTGGTTGACATAGCAGACGGGTTTGCAAATCAATGTGCTATTTACAACCAGTAATAACATAGAATCAGCTTGGTTATTTGCAGCAGTAATAACCGAAGATTCCTGATTGGGGTTAATTTGATTGTCATTTCGTTCTGTTAAGTTGCAAAATAAGCATTCTGACATTACACATCTGCTAATGAGTTGTTTTTATGAGACAGACCGAGGCAACTCTAAATGACAGACTTCCCAAAGAGTCAGTTCAGAGACATATATTTAAAATAAATAGCCAGAGAGATTCTTGGAGAAGAAAAATGAATTGTTTAATAAAACTAAGTGCTTAGGGTTCCTAATCAATGAGAGGGAACCCTGATCAACTGTTGTAGCCACACTTATATACTCATGTGTAAGCATCTAATGCAAAAAATAACACCCTCCGTCGTTCACTCTCCCTTTATTCCTATTCACTACCTGTGGTTAGCATTACATATCATCTACAGTATTGCAATTGATCTTAAGCAACTATACTAAAATTCATAAATATCCACCACTGCACATGCCTTTTAGCTTCCTGTTTTTCTTCTGTAACATAGATAAGCAAATGGTTAGCTCTATCATACATTGCAGGCATCCAGATATCGTGTTGCTAAGAAGGCTAGTCTGTCTTGGGCACAACCTATTAGGAATTGTTAGTAAACGTTAAGGGATACAGAGTTTTTCCTACTAGCTGGCTAATATAACATCACAAAGACATTTCACTGTCTTTAATTTCATAAAATGACTTTCTTCCAAGTCACAATATGTTGGATATACAGTTTTCTTATGGGACTGGGCAAATTGTATGTCATCCTATACCTCTCTCTCACCTAGCGGGGGGATATCTACAACCCCAATAATGAAATAACATTACACAGTATACATAATTTGTTGAAAGGTTTTAATGATGTACTGTATATTTAATTGTATACAGGGTGTCTCAAAAGTTACCATACATAGGCAAAATGGGAAATTATAGGTAAACGTAACTTTATGTACAAAATATGCATTCCAAATTTTTACAAAATATGTACAAAATATTTTCTATGTGTCTGGCAACCTTTTTCTACACACACATGAAGTCTTCTCCCCCATTCATGGTGAACACATTCCAAGATATCTGTCATTATGCAATTTTGCCTGTATATGGAGACTTTTAGGACACCCTATATAGTGCACTTTTTGTCCATTGCCACCTAGGATGGTATTTCTGTCATGCTAGAAGTACATCTCCATTGGCAAATATTACAGGGTTTTGTTCAGTATTTGCTGTAGGAAATGCTGTTGTAGTTTATCACCTATGCCCACCCTAGTAGGTAACAAACAGGCTGATAAGTACAGTATCAAGAAGTGGCTATATAGCTATTGATGAGAGCATAAAAGCATGTAAACAAACCAATTGAGGATTTGCCCAGCAGAAGTCTGATGGTGGACCTAAAAGCAAATTCTTGTTGTGAAATAGGCTGAATAATGAGAGAATAAAAAGAACAGTAGCACCTTTCGGCAGAACATAACGTTATTTCATTATTGAGGTTGCAGATATTCTCTGGTTCCCTCTCTCACCATTAAACCCCCTTCATGACTTATTCTAGGATGGCTTCCTCAATCCATGTTGGACAAAAACCTGCCATTGTCTTCATTCAGCCTGGTAGAGTAACAAACAGAAGGAAACATAGAAATTGTTATCCAGTGCATAGAGGCATGGAATGATGAAGGCTGATTTTACTGTGTAATTGTGACCATATATTTTGAAGAGAAATTGGGAGCAGGAGCAGCAGGGCAGGGGAGAAGGGCATTATGACTGCTTCAGGTATTATAAAAAGCTGCAGGACTGTAGCACTAATGATGGCCATACATTTGACTGCCCTGCATTTAGCTAAGGTACGATAAACCCTTGCTAATTTTGAACATTATCTCCAAATCTGTCTGTTCTGGATGACAGAAGTGTTCCACCTGTTTTCTGTTCCTAGAGATCCTTTTCAGCTTTCTTATTAGATGCATAATTTACCTTCAGGAGAATTACACTCCTATTTTGCAATGAGTTAAAGGGAGGTGGGGACTATGAAACATGGGTGGAGGAAAGGCAGCCAAAAAGGCTCAGTGACAGTTCTCTTGGCACAGATGAATTTCCTTTTCCATCACCACCCAATAGATTATGACATTCCATGGTGTGCGTATTTAGGATAATTATTATTTTCATAGTATGGGGAGCTACTTTAACAGTGACTATTTCTTTGTATGCCCTAATTTAAGATGCTGATTCTTAAGTATTTTCTTGGAACTTAAGAGCTGAAGAATTGCTGAAATCCTGTTGTGTAGAATAGTAAAACACACTGATCTTCTTTTGAAATGTCCATCAGATATTTGCAATGGGATCTTTAGTACCTCTTCTTTTTTGGAATCAAGCTTGAAATCTGTCATTTCCCCCTCCACATAAGGTAAAAGCCCTCTATTGCAACGCCTTGAGCATCACTTTACTTGTATTAGAAAGTAAACCAATGCTCCTTACTGGACTCCTTTCTTAGGGAGAATTATAACATTTAGTATGCAACAGACAATGTTTATGGGGACTTCTTTACTTACGGCAATTAATTATGGAATATAATTCCAACTGTTATGTATTATGACTTATGAACTAGTCTTTGCCATACCTGTCAACTATCCAGTTTTTCCCAGGAAAACTCCTTATTTTTACCCCTCTTCCCACCCATCTCCCGTTTTATTAATTTCCCCGTATTTCCTCTTATTTTTTAAAAAATATCCTGATAGGCGAAGCTGCAGTTTTTTCCCCGACCACCAGAGGTCAATGTGTGGCAGTCTTTTCACTTGTGGAAGGAGAGAGAGAGAGAGAAGGGGGGGGCGTTCTGTAATTTCTCTCTTTCCCTTTCCTGCCAGCCACATGGTCCTGGAGGCTTCGTTTTGGCTCCTGGGAGCAGGAGTCTACTCTAGGTGAGCGATATATTTCACATATGCAGGGGCAACCCCATGCTTTATTGAGCTGTTTCTGCCCTGCCTCCTGGCTGGAGGATTTCGTTTCTAGAGTTCTAGAGTTAACTTGGGAGGGGGGGGGTTGCTTGATCACTATATGAGAGAGAGGGGGAGAATTAATCCCTTGCTCCTCCACCCTAATTGGGGGGTGGGAGTGTTGCCTGATTACTATATGAGAGAGAGGGGGGGTTTCCCTTGCTTGAAAGGCAGTTGTATCCGACTCTAGGGTTCAGTGCTCATCTCTGTTTCAAAGCCGAGGAGCCAGCGTTGTCTGCGTCTGCAGACATTTCCGTGGTCATGTGGCAGGCATGACTAGACACCAGAGCGCACGGAACGCTGTTACCTTCCCACCAAAGTAGCCCCTATTTATCTACTTGCAATTTCTTCCTTTCGAACTGCTAGGATGGCAGGAGCTGGGACAAAGACGGGAGCTCATTCCGTCCTGCAGTACTCGGGAATCGAACTGCTGACCTTCTGCCTCCCAGTCAGCATCTTAGTCACTTAAGCCACTAAGTAAGCAAGAAAGAAAACAAAACAAAAGTCCCCCAAGAAGATGGGGAAAGGGTTCTTTGGCCTACACAGCCATCTTATTTTTGGTCATCCCCTTTTTTTGTCCTCCGTCTTTCCCAGCATCAAGGCCTTCTCAAGTGAGTCCTCCCTTCTCATTTGATGTCCAAAGTACTTTAGCGTCATCTTTACTATTTGACCTTTAATGAGCAGTCAGGGTTGATTTCTTCTAGGATCGACCTATTTCTAACACCACATTTCAAAGGCATCTATTTTTCTGCGCTCAGCTTTCCTAATGGTCCAGCTCTCACACCCATACATTACCACCGGGAATACCATTGCTTTGACTATGCAAATTTTTGTTTGCAAGGTGATGCCTCTACTTTTAACTATGTTCCCCAGGTTTCTCATAGCTTGGCTCCCAAGCATCAGTCGCCTTTTTATTTCATGGCTGCAATCACCATCTGCAAAGATCTTTGATCCTAAGAAAGTAAAATCTGCCAGGCATATCCATCTCTAGGGTGCAGTGCTCATCTCCATTTACAGCCAAAGAGCCAGTGCTGTCTGTGTTTGCAGACATTTTCATGGCCATGTGGCAGGCATGACTAGAGCCCAGCAAGTCACATGGCTATATTTGGCCATGCCCACAGATTTGGCCACACCCACAGAGGGGTGTGGCCGAAATTTCCCTTATTTTCAAATCCAAAAGTTGACAGGTATGGTCTTTGCTAAAAGAGGATTTCCTGAGAAACAGCATAAACACCTCTGAAACAATATTAAGAAATAATATTGTTCTTCATAAATGGAGAAGATAAAAAATACACATGTCTTTTCTATCATCCTCATTCACAAAAACATTAGCAACAGTAAATGAATTTTCCAGTTTGCCTTCTCAAGGACATTGCAGTGCTCAAGAAGGCAAATCTAAACAGCATTGAAGCTTCCATTATAGCCCACCGTCTTAGTTGGATAGGGCATGTCCGCCATATGGATGATTTCAGGCTTCCCCACCAAATCCTGTATGGGGAACGTAGCTCTGGCACGAGACTTCACAGAGCTCCTTTGAAGTGTTATAAGGACCAGCTGAAACAAACGATGAAGGTGACAGGTATAAACCCACAAACTTGGGAGACAGCGGCTGAAGATCGCCCATTTTGGTGCCAAACCATCTCTGCTGCTACTGATCACTTTGAAGGGGAACGCCACAGGCATGAAGAGACTAAGCAACAAGCATGGAAGCTTCGCCAAACCCAACCATGCCCCCCCCCCCAGTGTACTGTGTGGGGTTCCATGTTCCATGCCAGGATCAGTGTATGGAGTCACCAGAGACACATCCATCAGCTGAGAAAATGACTTCCAAGAAAGCATGTATGCTTGGATACGAGTAGCAGCCGACAACAATTTTTCAGTTGCTTGATAATGCAGGGAATTTAAAATGACATGGGCGTAAAATCCAGACAGTTGAAGTGAAATTGAGGCTACCTTGCATTTCCTCTATGCAAGCACCAGGTTAAGTAGGGGACAATTATTGTATGGCCAGGATTCTGGGGTTTCTATTTCATTACTTTGACTAAATGAAAGAGTTGGTATGTGGAGCTGAGACATGACTGCTTAGTCAAAACTGGATGTATAGTTGGAGCAGAAATTTAATAAAGGTAAATGATAGGTGCCCTGCAGTACCTTGTCATCTCTTTTGATTTCATATTTGACTTTTAATTCTTCAGAGGTAAAAGACTCTTGGCACCTTCTGCTAAACCATTTTAAGCAAAGCCTGTTGTCACCATTGTTACTAACCCCCAAGTCATGAGATGCAAACTTTAACCTATCAAAAGCAGAACTGGGTAAAATATGGGAAGATAGGAGGAGATCAGCCTCCCTGTGTATTTATTTTTGGGATATGGGGAGAGCCAATAAGTTTACTGATATATAGTCTTAAGGGTCTGTTCAGGGAATGTTTGTCAAATGGGTACATAGCTCCCTTTGCAGAACTGTTAGATCATATTCAGCTGTAAAGATAATACCAGCTCTCAGAAAATGGCTGTAGAGATCTTTTTTTCAAATCCAAATTGCATCCATATCCAGCACTGATGTGTTTAATCACTTTTTAGATACTATCTAGTCAAATTTTCAATAGATCTTGTTTATGTGCATTTAGTGCAGAGTAGAACTATTTTGCCTTTCCTTCCTACATTTTACATGTTTTTTGCTGCATCCTATACTAACTCGCACAAGGTGAAATGAACCCTATCCTATATGAATATGTCCTTGACTCAGCTGTTTGACCGTTCTTGTTGTGTTATTGTAGGAAAAACAAGAAAGGCTATAATATAGTTGCATAACTGGATTCATGCAGAAAGCTGTACATGCCTTGGGATGTACTATTTAAAATCAGCGTTTGATGCTGTCTGCACCTCTTTTTGATGCTGTGTCTAATAAAACATTATGTTCTTGAGACTCTGCTGTTTTAAAAATAGAATGCTTATTAATGACAGTTCCCTACCATGGCCTACCTTTGTATGTCAGTTTACTCCCATTGTAGATTATATAAGATTAGAGTAGGGAGTATAGATGCCACTACAGTTGTGTAACTGTAGAAAATAAAATTCTACAAGAGATCACATTGTAATTGTTGTGCTAGTTGAGTTTTCCACCTCTTCCTCCTCCTCTGCAGTTTCTTTCACCTGACCTAGTGTGAGAAAGATTAGCTGGCACAAGGCACCCATTGCCAGGGGCACATACAATTGTGGTTCAAAAATACCACAATCTTCAAGGAGGCTTTTTCTGTGTACCCCTACCTCTTCTGAAATGCAGAAGGATCTGTTTCTTTTTTAAAAAACTACAAGAAATTAATTGCAAATAAAGGAAATGGCAATGTTGTTTAAAAATGCAAGATGGTTTCACTCAGTTTGCTTTTTTTCTTTGGGGCAAAGAAGTAATGGGCCATCCAACTGTGTGCAATGCCCTCCCCTTGGAGACTTGATTGGCACTGACACTGGCATAATTTTGGTGTCAAGTCAAGACATACCTGTTTATTAGAGCCTTTGGGGATTGAAGATCATGGTCTTCATAGGTTTTAGTGCAATAGCTTTACTTGTGCAACTGCCATGACTATTTCTGTGGCTGGAATAAGGTGCTGGGAAAGATCGAAGGCAAAAGGAGAAGGGGATGGCAGAGGATGAGGTGGCTGAATGGCATCATTGACATGATGGGCGTAGACCTTTTTGCGCTGTGGAAAATGGCAGAGGACAGGGGAGCCTGGCGTGCGGTGGTCCATGGAGTCACAAAGGACCGGACTCGACTGTGTGACTGAACAACAACAAAAATAAATCTAAAACTATTTCCCAATCAAAGCAGGATTTTTTAATTTTAATTTTAATTTAAAATATATACCACAATAGACAACAAAAACACAACTACAACAATATATAATATTACTGTGTGCTCAAAGCAGGATTTAAAAAAAACAAATTTATGATCGTTAAGAAACAACAACAGAATGCCTTAAGCTAAAACTGAAAGATCACTACATCACTACATGAAGCCCTAGACCAGTAATGGTGAACATTGGCACTCCAGGAGTTCTTGGACTTCAATTCCCAGAAGCCCAAGTCAGGACTCCTGCTGATCAGGGCTTCTGGGAATTGAAGTTCAAGACCATATGGAGTGCCAAGGTTTGTCATCACTGCCCTAGACAAACTGCCAAAGGGCCAATCTATCCTTTGAATTTACACAGGTTTAGGTGTTGTAGCCTTTTCTCTGGAGCTCTTAGCAGTGAGTGGCAGTTCTGATGGGCAGAAGAGAAATGTACTGTAGGACTATGTCATTGGCTATAGGTCACATAGCTACTGTCCTTTCTGGATACATGAAAGTGTGGTTAAGAAGATAAATGAGTAGATCGTTATGGGTCAGTGGATGAACAGGAAGAAGGAAACCAGGAAAATTAGCATAAAATAGCATGAAACCTGATCAAATGGTTTTTTTTTTATCTGAGCCCTTCCATGCTAAGGTGATCAAAACACAGGAAAACCATATAAATAGGTGGTTTCAGGGAGAAAGATTTATTTGCTCTCTGTAAGTGCTCGGAATACCATTATAACTGCAGCATCAAGGAACTGCTCTTGCAATTCAGATACGTACTTGCTCTTTGTGCATCACAATTGAATACTCTGCAGGAAATGAATATACTGCCAAAGCCATCTCTATTAAAATCTCTTTTGGAAGCCTAGGAGATTCTCTGAGCTGATCGGAGTACCGTGACAGGTTGAGCCACTCAGCCTAAGAAACCAGGGTGACTTAGAATGTAAGAAGTACACTAGACAAAATCTGAGAGTAAAGCCTCCAGTTCTTGGTAACTGGGCAAAGTTACACAGGGTTTTCTCCATTATGTGAAAACTTTGTGGCTTCAGTACAGTTTCAGGTAATTTGCAGAATACAGTATATGTGTATTTGCAAATACCCATCAACTTGTCTGAGTAAGTACAGTAATACCTCATACAAAGTCCTCTTCATACAACATTGGATTCATACAACGTCGCCTAATTCCTTGAAAAAAGTTGCCTCATACAAAGTCGTGTGACTTTGTATGAGGCATTCGGGTTTTCCCAGGTTCCATTGTGCCTGGGCAGTATAAAAGGCAGGACACATGCGTGCATTGCTCTTGTGGGTTTTGCATGAGGCGAAGAGTGTTTAGGAGTGGTTTTGAGCGTGATTTTGGATTTTTTTGATTTTTTTGGTCAGAATTTGTAGAAGCATTCCTGGGATTTTTGCAGCATTCTTCAGGTTCTTGGATAATCAGGGTTGTTTGACATGTTTTTGTAATGTTTTTAGCCTTTAGACAATGATTTCTTAAAGTTCTGTCAGTTTCCTGTCTGTTTCCTTGACTTTGCCCTGAAGTCTGTGCTGTTACAGTACAATGTATCTCTATGGAAACGACATTGTATGAGGCATCGTGGCAAGGATTTGGACGTGGTATGAGGCATCGCGGCTAGGATTTTGCATGCCTCATACAAAGTCCAAATCCGTATAAAGTCCAAACTTGTGGAACCAAGTTTGGACGTTGTATGAGGTATCACTGTAGTTCAAATAGCCATACCAAGGCATATAGAATTAGCTGTTAGACAGGGACTTTAATTTTCTTAAAACTGATTGAGATTCACAGCATCCATTGCAGGCGCACCCCCCCAATAACGGACACAGACAACATTGAAAGTGGATAACAGCATCGGGCCACATTTATTGATTCAATGCCCTAGTCCGAATTATAAATTTGTATTGGTAAAACGACCAATCATAATTCTTAAGGCAAGCAGGCCGACGTAACACTGGTAAGGTACCACCCCAAAATTGCCAACGGCAGTTGGCTACAATGTATCAATTTGTATCAATTTGTTTGTTGACAACAAACAAATTGTTGACCGTAGTCAATATCTAACTCATGACCCCACCCTCTGACGCGTATCCGTGAAATCACGGGGTGATGCATGCTGGTTAGCTATCGTCATCACCCCGTCGCCTGGTTCGTCGTTGACCGGACAACGTTTAACTAATTTATTCCTGTCTAGTGTTGTCCAGTCAATTGCGAACCTGCCGGATACCTGTGGGTCATACTGTTTACCTTACCAGTGCTACCCGCCAATGTGACCAAAGTCAACAGTAGGAACATAAGAAGACCCCTATATCAAACCATAGCAACAGTGTGGGATGGGCAAAAAAGCCAGGACCCGGAAGCCAATATAGGTCCCAGCCAAAAATTCCCACCCGGCCCCGAAGCGACCAAAATATCACACTGTTAACTAGGGAGGGGGTGGAGGGGAAAAGACTTCTCCGCTCCGTCGCTGAGGTAAAATGGCAGCTCGGCTGCCTCGTGGCCACCCCTTTTATAAGGGAGCTGGCCATGCCCCTAACTACCCGGATTCTCTGTCCTGTGGGGGGGGGCCCGCAAAGAGCGCGGCGGCCATTTTGGCGCCGCGCTTGCATTGCAGGCGCACCCCCCCAATAACGGACACAGACAACATTGAAAGTGGATAACAGCATCGGGCCACATTTATTGATTCAATGCCCTAGTCCGAATTATAAATTTGTATTGGTAAAACGACCAATCATAATTCTTAAGGCAAGCAGGCCGACGTAACACTGGTAAGGTACCACCCCAAAATTGCCAACGGCAGTTGGCTACAATGTATCAATTTGTATCAATTTGTTTGTTGACAACAAACAAATTGTTGACCGTAGTCAATATCTAACTCATGACCCCACCCTCTGACGCGTATCCGTGAAATCACGGGGTGATGCATGCTGGTTAGCTATCGTCATCACCCCGTCGCCTGGTTCGTCGTTGACCGGACAACGTTTAACTAATTTATTCCTGTCTAGTGTTGTCCAGTCAATTGCGAACCTGCCGGATACCTGTGGGTCATACTGTTTACCTTACCAGTGCTACCCGCCACACGGAGGGGCTTCAAAGAAGGCCTGATGCCCCCCCCAGACCGTCAGCTCGGTCAACAGGCCTGCTCGCCAATCACCCAACAGGAGGTCCATACCTCCTCGCGACAGATGGACCCCATCCCCTGCGTACAAGTCATAATTTTGTAGGCTAATAGCGGGGTGATGACTGACCCGTCCCCAAGCCCTGTCGGCAAGAAACCGCGCCACCGCCCTATTGACCGTGCGCCTAGCGCGGTCAAGGGCCAGGAGGTTAACGCCCCCTCTATAAGAATGGCGCGGGACAATGTCCGACCAAACCAGGGTTGTGGCAGGCCAGACATAATGCAAGTAGGCGAGGTCCTCGCAAATCGCATGCTTGAGCGATAAGCCGGTGACCTGGCCCAAATCATTGCCCCCCAGGTGGATGATGAGAATGTCAGGCGGGTCAGCACCCAGGCCAGAAAAAAGGAAAGGCCGCAGCTCCCGCCATAACATCCCAGGCTTACCATGCCATGTGAGACTGGCGTGTTCACCCAGTCCCAGTCGGGGTCCCCACTCTGTCGCCGCAGCGTAACGCGCTGCCCTGTGCACATAGCTGTGGCCCACCAGCCATACTGTCACCGGTGTAATACGACACCCAGGGTCTGTAAGAAAATTGAGAAAAAAGGCGGTAAGGTGACTGGATTGGTACTCATGGCGGGAGTGGGCGCACATAAAACTGAAAACATTGCGAGCCCCACCTCCCCATGCTACGTATGTCAGCCCCAGAGTACCCAAAAGCAGCTGCTGTAGAGGCTGCACCAATACGGAATGAATGTGTGCCATAACGGGCACCTGGTAGACCCACCCTGGTGAGGGCTCTGCCTGTCACCTTGCAAAACTGAAATTTAGTAAGGGGAGACCCATCTTGGTGACAGAAAAACGGGCCGTGGTGCATGCCACGCAGTGCCAGGTATTCCTGTAGGGCACCAACCGGACAGATGTCTGCCAAAGAACACCGTAGCAGTCTTACACCACTGCCTACGCCATGCTGATCTGTTTTAGAGGAGCGTATCCTCAACTGGGCCCAGTCTTTGGCAACATAAACATCTTCGAGTTCCAGTGCCCTACAACTTGCATCCGCCTTAGACAGCATCACAAGTTCGCTGATGCGGAGCGCTCCAAAAAATGCCACCGTTGTGGCTGCATGGAAAAGGGCTGCCTCATAATGATCAAAACAGAGGCCTGGCCAGCCCCGGGCCAACTGGGTAAGAACCCCTGGGGAAATGGGGTGCCGGTCGTCCGGGCAACGCCCGCGCTCGCGCACCCACCCCTCCAAAACATGTCTCACACGGAAGTCAGAGGTACTGTCCTCATGACCTCCCACTTTGGCCATAAAAGCCAACGCCGAGAGCTTGGATGCTATGGTGCGAGGTGCGAGGCCCTGTGCATGCAGGTGAACCATGAACCGCAGAACATGGTCCACCGGGATAGGCCAGGTCTCTGGCAGGTGAAATTGAGCAGAAAATGCTCTGTAAGAATTGAACGCTTGTTGATACGCCTTACGCGTGCGTGGCGCTAGTGACAGGCCAATCGCCCGGTTCACCTCTCCTTGCCAATAGTCCACATCTCGTCCGGGAGTGGCGAGGGAAATTCCTCCGCATCCGGGGCCAAGGCGCGGAACCGGGAGATCTGCAGGCGGGACAAAGCGTCAGCAATATCATTATTAATCCCTGGAACATGCCTGGCCCTGAACAAGACATTGAGGCGCAGGCAGCGCAACACAAAATGGCGCACTAGTTCCATGACCCTGGGCGATTTGGAAGTCTGTGCATTGACAATGTGTACAACAGCAGCATTGTCACACCAGAAATGCACAACCGAATTAGCCCACTGCTCGCCCCATAGCATCAAAGCCCCCAGAATAGGGCAAAATTCCAGGTATGTGAGATCCCGCAGGCGACCCGTGCCTGCCCAGGCCGGTGGCCACCCACCATAGGCCCACTTCCCATTGAAGTACATCCCATAACCCAGGGATCCTGAGGCATCAGACTGGATCTGAAAATTGGGGGATGCCAGGAGGTCAGACCTCCAAATTGAGACCCCATTGAACTCCCTCAGGAATTGCAACCAGACAAACATGTCTGCCCTGATACCCCGGGTAAGCCTGACTCTATGGTGGGGCCTGGATAACCCTGCCATGGCGTCGCATAAGCGCCGGGCAAAAGCTCTGCCCGGTGCGACCACCCTGCAAGCGAAATTGAGGTGACCATGTAGCACCTGCAGTTCCCTCAGTGATGCCTTGCGTTTGGCCAGCAAATCCGAGATAAGGGCCACTATTCTGGACACCTTATCACCCGGTAACCTAGAAGCCTGCGCTACTGTGTCAATCTCCACCCCCAGGAATACCAGCTTGGTAGATGGGCCCTCGGTCTTTTCGGGCGCTAAAGGGACACCGAGTTCCTCCATTAGCGTCTGAAATGTGTTGAGGAGACGTGTGCACGTGTCCCAGCCCCGTTCACCCCCGAATAAAAAGTCATCCAGGTAATGGGCTACAGACCGAGACCCTGACCTGCGGACGAAAGCCCACTCTAGGAAAGTACTAAAACGCTCGAAGGCCGAGCATGATATGGAACAGCCAAAAGGCATGGCCTTATCAAAATAATATTCACCCTTAAATTTGAAACCCAGCAACTCAAAGTCGCCCGGATGCACTGGCAAAAGGCGAAAAGCCGACTTGATGTCGCACTTGGCCAGCAGGGCACCCGGGCCACACGAGCGCACCATGCGCAGCGCATGGTCGAACGATGTATACCTGACTGAACAAAGGTCATCAGGGATCGCATCATTGACCGATCGGCCGGCTGGGTAGTACAAATGATGAATAAGGCGAAACTCGCCTAGGGACTTTTTGGGGACCAAGCCCAGTGGCGACACCTTAAGATTGGGAAACGGGGGTGCGGGGAAAGGTCCAGCGACCCTGCCCGCATCTAACTCTTTTTTAATGCTGGCCGCAGCCACGTCCTCCCTCCCTCTGAGGGATAAAAGGTTAGGGGCATCCTGAGGGGACCTATCACCCATGAAAGGGATACGGAAACCCTGCTTAAAACCCTGAAGGAGATACTCCCCATCCTCCCCCTTCGGGTACGATGCGAGCCAACGCTCCAGCATGTCCACATTAATTGGGGAGGGGGCCTTTTGGAGAACTAGCTCCATCCGTGGCAGTCTTGCCAGCCCACTGTCCGCCCCTCCCTCTGCCCCTTGTCCCTCCAGGCCTGGGACAGGCGGAGGCTGCGTGGGGGCCCGCACATGTGGGACACTCATGCCTGTACTTGCAATTCTTCCTATTACAGGAACCATTGGACGAGAAAGTCCAGCACAGCAGGCGGGCTGGAACCCCCTGCCCCGCCGCTTGGCGGGTAACCTGCGCTGGAGCTGCTCGCTGAACCGCATGTCCACAATGGTATCTGTCTCCCGGGGCGGGGCGTGTGGGCGTCATGTACAAAAGCCAAAGCCTCTGGCACGGCTCATCCCATCTCATCTCGGGGTGAAGGGGAATCCTCATACGGAATTCCTCGTCATAGGCTAACCACGAGGGACCCGGGAAATCAACCATCGCCCTATATATGTTGTCCAAATATTGGACCATGGGAATAGCCAAATCCGGCCGCGCCCTCAAGTACACCGCCATGTATATTAAATAAGCAGGGAGCCAGTTGGCCCAGGTACGTGGCGGCTTACGGCGACGTGCCTGCTCCTTGTCCTTCTCATCCTGTCCCTCCCTTTCTTCCTTGGTGGGCTCTCTGTTCAGGAGTGAGAAGATATCTACATACTCCCCCCGCCATATCTTTTCTCTGGTAGTCTGTGCCAAGTGATCACCCAGTGGCAAGGAATACCCCGCCGTCGGTAAAGCCGAAAAAGGCACCGCAGCCATAGGAAAAGGGGCCTGAGCTAGCCCAGCCACCCCCAGAACATTCCCCGCAGTGTAAGAACAAGTACCCACCCCAGTGCCCAGGGTGGCAGTCGTCGTCGCCGGGTGGGGTGCCGATAGCGTGGCCCCCGCATCACCCGCGCGAGGCCAAGGCCATTGAAAAGCCCCCCCCCCCATATTGGGAATGTGTGTGGGTGTACTTGCTTGCACCGTATACTCACATGCTGCACCCCCGCGGGCCGCCCCCACTGGGGGTTCCGGCCCACCGGGGGCGTCGGAGCTCACGACCGACGTAGAGCTCATCACCGGGGCCTGACCCGCACCTGGCTGCTGACTGGGGAGCTGCGAGGCAGTGGCCGAACCCGCGCCACGCGCCTGCAGCAGCTCAACCCTCCCTGTCGGCTGTTGTCCTCCTGCCGACAGCGCCGCAAAAGGGACCCCAAAGGGGGCTCCCGCCTGACTGGCCCGAGCCGACGACGCTTCCAGGGCCGCAATACGGGCCAGTAAGGCTGCCACGTCGACCTGGGGCCAAGGGCCGGCCGGCCCGCCCGGTCCAGGCGTGGGTACAGGTCCCTGTACCCCAGGACCCGAATATGGCCATTGGCCAGCACCGAAGCCCGGCAGGGTCGGTGAAGAAACCTGCCAAGGCAGGGGGCCGCACCACCCCCCGAGGCTAGAGGGCCCAGGGGGAGGCTGCGACCCAAGAGCAGCAGGCCCAACAGGGTGGGCAGGTGCAGGAGCGGTGTCCACCGCTCGCGGGCCGCGTGCCGGAACCCCTTCCGCGCCCGCATTCTGTTCGCCCACTCCGGGCCAAGGGGTAATAGACCCCATTCCGCCAGCCCCGGCCGGGGCCTGCGAGGGCGGCTGCTGAGGAGGCGGCACCGCGGTCCTCCGACCTGGGTTGCGCCTCCTAACAGCGCGAGCCGCACTCGAAGCTGCCTTCTTCTTCGAAGGCATCTCTACTGAATCAAAGGGAAGCCGAAAAGGAAGAACCGCTACCAAAAGGCTTCCCGGTAAGCTAAGGAGCGACGGAGACACAGGGGAAAAGACTTCTCCGCTCCGTCGCTGAGGTAAAATGGCAGCTCGGCATTTTGGCGCCGCGCTTGCATTAGTTTAACAGCACCAACAACAATGATAAGAATTAAGAGGTGCTTAATAATTGATACTCTCCCCTCTCATATTGTTTAAGCCTTCTCAAGGAAAAACCTAGCTAAGCTCCCAGAAGCCAACAGAAGATAATAATAATAATTTTGTGTCAGAGATTATTCTGGGTTGAAAGTATTTTTTTCTGGAGAAACTCCACTCAGAAGATGCCCAAATGAGGCTACTTTCTTGTCCCCAAGTGCAGCTCTCAGGTATCAAAACCCAACCTTCCACTCTCCAGCTCAGCACCTTAACCACTAAGCCACCAGGAGAGCTGCAGAAGGTAAAATGGAGCTTGATGTCACAGAGCTTGTCTACACTGGTCCTCATGGTCCAGTATAGAGTGGCTTTTTAAAAGCTGTTTGAGGTCCAAGGGAGGAACAAAGTGAATCCCTGCTACCAGACAGTATTTCTTTTACCTTGGAGCCCCAGCAGCTCTAGTAGTCCTGCAGCAGCTACTTTGCAGCAATGAGAGGGAGCCTTTCCTCTGTAAAATGCAAAGAGACTAACCCTCCTGCCATTGATCAGGCTCCAATCAATGGTGAGGGGGGACAGCACTTTGCAGCTGATAAGAGAAGCCTTTTAAAGGGCTTCCTCATCAGCTGTAAAGTGGCTATTTGACTTTTACCTCTCAATCTACCACTGAGTTCCATTAGCAGCAGGTGTAGAAGGTCAAGCCACATTACAGCTGATCCCTGATCAGGTGTAACATGAACCCACTAAATTTTATCCTGTCTCCAGAGTGCATATATGCGGGGAACAGGATAAAGACAGCAGGTTGGGTTAATTCCACTCTTGATGGGGTTTCAGAGTGGGGTAGGTTGGGGCAGATTGGTCTTCTTGCAGTGTAGATATGGTTGGACTAACCTGCCCCAAACAGTGAGCTATATGCTTGTGTGGGCAGCCTTGCAGACTCAGAATTGTAAAGCTCGGAGGGACCCTGTGGGTCATGGAGTAAACCCCTTATTAAAGCCACCAGTGGTGTATATTAGTGTGCATAACATCAGAGCATTGACAAGTTCATTTTTTGAATGGTAGGTCACTTAGCCATCAGTTGCTATACTTTCACTGCTGTCTATGCTTTAGAGCAACTATGCCTTCATTGCTGTCTATGCTTTAGAGCAATATTTCTGGAACTATGTTCCATGGAACACTGGTGGACTTCAATTCCCAGAGGCCTAAGTCAGCATATTGGCTGATCAGTGCTTTGGGGGAATTGACTTGGGCTTCTGAGAACTGATATCCAAAAACCAAAGATTGGGGACGACTGCTTTAGAGGCAGCTCAATTAACAGATTTTGGCTGTTTAAGGACCAGCTAGAGACCAAGCTCTCTCACAATTGCAACATTTGTCCAAAGTCTTCAATTCCTACTATCTCTATGAAATCATGTCAAACGGAGTGGCTTTACTAATTGCCTACTGACATTGAAGGGCGACCTTTACCTTTACTGACATGGAAAGTCTTTTCCTGCAAAAACAATTGGACAAAACAAGATTGCATATTTTCCTTTATCTCCAGTTCTATATTAATTTTCATATTAATAAAAAATCTGAACCAGCTGGTAGGCTAAATGGGCACTTGGTGGCATGTCTGAAATCTGTGTGAAACCAGGCTAACTAGATAATAATGGTAATCTTATCCTCACTTTTCTTTTCCAAACTTGTATTCTTCACGTGCAAGATACAGCCTAATTTATATCTGTTTGCAGTTGTGGCCAAACTGGTAAAAGAGACTTTCTTTTTCAGAACATATAAAATATTTAAATAGGGTTGCTTAGATTTTTCAGAGTAAATGAGACCTTAAGATATCCTGCTGCCTCCTAATAATGAAATAATATTTTTAGTATTTTACTGCATGTTAAAATAGGATTTATTTTGGTATGCTTTTTAATGAGATTTACTTTAGCATGATTTCAGTGCAAACATACAGGTGAAACTTGGAAAATTAGAATATCGTGCAAATATTCATTCATTTCACTTAAAAGGTGAAGCAAATATATGAGATAGACCCACTACATACAAAGCGAAATATGTCATGCCTTAATCTATACCTATAAAAGAGAGATGTAATCTTGTGCGTCCGGCATGTGCTCCCATACCCCTCGCCCACCCCAAAATTTGGCACACACGTACTTTGCGTGTGCAATTTCCAGGATGGCTTGGTCTGGGTAGCCAGGGCCCCTGTGCCCCCCCAAAAAGAGCAAAAAACGAGTCCCGGCGACCTCTGCAGCATGCCAGGGCCAATCGGGGAGCCCGGCCAGCGCATGCGGATGGCATGGCAATGGGCACGTGCACAACACGCCAATGGTCACAACCCACACACAACACAGCCATGGGGTTATCCGGAGCCCATGGCTGGAGACAATGGGGCCCACGACGGGCACGCCAGGAATGCACCCAGCAGAAACAGCATCCCCCACAGGGAAAAAGGCCTGGAGAGTGCGGTTGGATGCCCGTCCAACATGGTGCCAGCCAAGACCGAGTGCGGCACCGGCCGAGACCAAGTGCAGGAACGCGCATCCACAATTGCGCCGGCAGAGACCATGCAGGCTGAGGGGCATGGGAAAACAGAGGGGAGGATGGCAGGTGCAACAGCAGGGACCTCATGAACAGCGGCGCCATTGCCAAGATGGTGGGCGAGGGAGACCCGCCCTGGGCAGGTACGTTGGGTGAGAAATGGAGACATGGGGCAGGGGCCCTGGCCGGGCATCAAACTATATGACCCCGCCCCAGGACTGGGAATAGGGGGCTCACATACACAGGCCCCATCCAGCCAAGCCACCCTGAGGAACTGCCCCCACCTGCTTCCCCCACCACGGTCCCGGTCCCCTGCAACATTTACCTCACCAGGGAAGTTCTTACTCTGCTGCCACCTGGGCTGATGCTGAGGCCTCCAGGGCCCACACTGGGGCCTGGTCCACTGCACCTACCAGCCAGGGGTTTACCCCATCCTCAGCCGTGGTGGGCTGCAGTCATGGGAGTGCCAGCGGCCAGGCTAGGGCCCATACCGGGGCATGGTCCATGTCGTCTGCTGGCCAGGGGTTTGCTGCCTTCTCCGCTGCCATCCCCCTTGGCTGTGGAGGACTGTGGCCACTAGGCCGCTGACGGCCAGGCGAGGGCCCATGCCGGGAATAGTCCGCGGTGGGCTGAGGTGGAGAGGGCAGAAGCAGCCTTCCTGCCTCTCCTCCGTGAACCCCCAAAAGTCCCCAGTCAGATTCCCAACCTGCCCCTCAGGGGGAAGTCAGCATTGGAAGACACTTCAGGCCCAGGTAGGTTGCCCACAGCTGAGAGCTCCGGCAGGAACAAGGTCCAGCGTGCCACCACTGGCCTCATGGCGTCTCCTCACGGCAGCCAGCAATCACAACCTACCTCCACCCCCAATGCGCCAGAGGACTCGTGGGCACGACACGGGAAAATCACCCCTGACAGGCGACTGGAGGTAGAGTGCAGCCCCCTCCCCTGAATCACCCGGGTTGAGCTGGGCACACAAGCTAATTCGTTATAATTGTGATGATCATTGCGTACAGCGTACATGAGATTATGTGATGATTATGGGGTACATGAGATAGGGGGGTTGTGGTTTTCATAAGCTGTAAGCCATAAGCATCAATATTATAACAAAGTAAGGCTTGAACTATCTCGCTTTGCATGTAATGAGTCTATCTAATATATTTGTTTCACCTTTTAAGTTGCATTACTGGACTGAATGAACATTTGCACGATATTCTAATTTTCCAAGTTTCACCTTTATCTCCTCTTTAGCCTTCTGACAAACATCTATGTAACTATGATATTAAATTGAAGATTAGAAGGCTTAAAAAGGCTAATTTGATAATATGTGTGGATATTGATTAATTCACCTACTTTACATAAGCACTACAGACAAAGCCCAGGCAAATTATGTTAAATTGGTGGTTAATATTCCATCTTGACTTTACCATATTTTCTGTTTTCTGCAGAAAATAGAAATTGACCTTTTCATTGAAAAAGAGTCACCCTTCACAAATGCAGACTATATTTGCAGTATAACTTGCATTACTATAACAGCAAAGGTATCCTAGACAGTGAAATTACTACTTCATAGGAAATCAGATTCCAAAGCATCTGATACCTCAGGGACCGCATTGTCCCTAGGACATCGACCCATCCCATGAGAGCAAACCGAGAGGACACCCTTCAGGTACCATTTGTTGGGGAGGCTCGCCTCTCCAGCACAAGGAAAAGGGCCTTCTAGGTTGTAGCCCCCACACTATGGAACATCCTTTCGGGAGAACTATGCCTCCAGGCCCAGTTGCTACCATTTAGGAAAGAATTGAAGACGTGGTTGGCAAAATGGGTCTGGGGGCTGGGATTGTCAACAAGCTCCCCTTTTTGGCTTGTCTGAGGCTCCCCCCTGCTGTAATTAATTTTTTTTAATGTTAAGGTTTTGTAGATTTTATATTTGTTTTTAGATAGTAAATGGCACAGCGGGGGTTAATATTGCTATGTTTTTAAGGGTTTTTAAAACTGTTTTATATTGTTTTTAACTTGTGTACACCGCCCAGAGTCCATTGGATAGGGCAGTATATAAATCTATTAAATTAAATTAAATTTATGTACAGTGTGTGTAGATATTCTCACCTGTGTACAGGTGATGATGGCAGAAAATTCATCTGTACACAGTAACATGTGGTGGCTTGCTCCTAGCTACATATTTATTTTTGTCTGTGCGCACAGAAATTTATCTTCATGAAGGATCATTACATTTTACACTGTAGGGTTACACCATCAGTACATGACCTGAAATATCACCTCGTCGTGTCTTGATATGAAAAATCATTTATGTGTAACTTTTAAGCAATGTTGTGGACCATACACATTTTTATCATGAACACAGAGGGATTTTTTTAAAAAATTACAGAATGACCTCACAATTCTGTTTCTGTCTGTTTAAGGGTTGTGTTGGATCAAGCATTTTGCATCCATGCTTAACAAAGTTTAGGCCTTGCCCCATCTTGTGTGTGTTTATTTTCTCCCTTCTCTATACATACTAACCAACTGAGCATCCCCACCCCGCACCCCACAAAGAGATGTGAATGCTGTTTTTGTTGCTCTCTTTAGCAGCTTGATTTTTTGTAATTCAACCCTGCTCCCTGGGGTCTCCTTTTTCCTTGCTGCTAAACAGCTGCTTTGATGGCGAGGCTTCCAGTTACCAAATTCCCTGTGACCTTGGCTGAGATGTGAATGGCTATTTAACTCTCTGTCTCTCTCTTTTCTTGAAAGACAGAATGCCAAGATTGTTACTATAGCTGAGCCTTCCACTGCTGCAGTATTTTACTTTCCACTGGAAGTTACCAAACCTTCTCAGGTTAACAGGTGCCAGAAACCTGCAAGCAAGTAGACAAAGGAAGATCAGTTAATAGGTACTGGATTCCAGCCACAACAAGCAGGAGAGAGTCCTGTGAATTGGAAATGAAGAGCAAGTATGTAAGTAGCAAAAAGCTATGCTTCACTGAAAAAGAAGGTCCAAGTAAGGATGGTTGGTGGACTGGCACTAACGTGAGAGCAGGGTATGGTGGGAGAGAATGCTATATATCAAATAAGCTTCTGGGGCTGATTCAGGTTGATAGGTAAGAGCCACCTGGCTGTTAGATGGGTGTACAGGTGAGTGGTACATTAGTATCCCCCAGGATCATTCTGAGAAATGATGGCAGAGAGTATCAAATATATAGGAGAACAATGCTTTAATATTATTCAGGTCAGCTCTGAAAATCCTGGTTGGTAGATATGAAACGATTTTTGGCAATGGAATTGAATCATTATATCTTCTTGAATCATTGGTTATGTACTCACTTTCAAGGTGATTATTAAAAATTGAGTTGTGTGTGTATAACAAAAACAATTTTCTGTCAAGCCTATATGCACACAATAAATATTTCCGTAATCTATGAAACAATTTAGTTTTTCCAGTGATATAAATTATTTGTTGAAAATGTCATTCTTTGAATTGCATCAGTTATTTTATGCATCCTCACCAGGTCAGTGAAGTTCACTGAAATGTTTGTTGCTGTAACGGGGAGAAGATAGTACTATCTCCCAAACTTTCAAATCAATATATTTTTCACACAAATGAATAAACTTGTGATTACAAGTTTTTCAGTATTTGGCATCCTCCCTTCTGTAAGTTTAAATGAAATTAAATTGGGGTGGTGTTGAGTCCATTGCTTAAGAAGTATTCTGACCAGCAGGATCGGGTCAAACACAGTGATTTATTATTCAGCTCATAATACAAGACTGGAGAACATGTACAAGGTGGCCAACTTGTATACAGAGAGAATGGCAGTTACACAGGCTGATACATTTCAGAGGGCTTCCGGATAAGCGGGAAAGCTTGTGCTGACGAATCAGTTATCTTGACAGACATTTGAAAATGGCACCCTTGTGAAAGGCACACAATTCCGCCGTAGACATTACAACGCTATTGAGCGGTTATTAGAAATAATGCTTGGACACACAGGTGGGAAATGAGAAACAGGATTGGAAAGTTTAAACCTGCCTTTCTCACACTTGGTGGGTGTGATATAGTTGGTATCCTGGTAAATAAGATCCAGCTGTGCAGTATACATTTGAGATGGCATGCAGTTTAAATGTAAGCATAGAGTACTGACAAGAAAAGAGAGATAGAAACCTGTAATGTGTCTCAGAGGTTGAACAAATTGCTTACTACTCCAGAGAGCTTCTAACCCAGTGATGGGGAGTTTTGGCCCTCCAGCTGTTCTTGAACTTCAATTCCCAGAAACCCTGACCAGCTGGTGTGTTGACTTGGGCTTCTGGGAATTGAAGTTGAAGAACAGCTGGAGGGCCAAGACTGCCCATCACTGGTCTAACCCAAATGTCTCAGCACAAGCAGTCAGCTTCTGAATTTCTATTGGCCTCCTTAGGTTTTCATATGTGTTGCTTCTTCATCACTAGTGCATGCATGTGTCTGCTTTGTATGGATTTTCCCCAGTGCCAGTCACCTGCCATAAATTTATGCTTGTCTTTGTACATGATTTCACTCACCTTTTGTAAGTGCATCTTTTAGTTAATAATGAATAATTCATCCACACTTGAAACCAAGTGTTCAGCTCCTTAGCAGTTGTGCTGAGTGTAAACACTCAGATGTGAAAAAGCCAGTTTGTCTTGAAACCACTTATACCGTTTTCTTGGCTTCCTTCCTTCTATTAGCAATTCACATTTCTTTTGCAGATGTTTAATCTGGAAAGAATCACATTATAACAGTTTCTTTTTCAGAAAAGGCCCTTTCTTGTCTCCATTTATTAGCAATAATTAATATGTTTTCCTAAATTGTTGAATATGTTTCATTCCAGTAGATATCATTTCATTTTCCTTCTCTGTTAGAGCTAAAATTCCTATAAGTCACATTGCATTAAATCAGTTGTTCTTTACAAAACTGAGGTGTCATTTAAAAAAAGATGTTACTAATAAAGTAGCCTTAAACATTTATATTCAGAAATAAGTCTAACTGAGTTCACAGGGATTTATTTTCAGGTAATAGGATTGTAATCTCAACAACACATATTTTAAAATAGACAGAGGGTGGACCATCAAATATTCAGAATGTAAAATGCCATGTGTACATTGAAATGCAAATTTTTAGGTAATATGAAGCCATATCCATTTTTCTGCTATAGTTTTTTGTTTGCTTCTTATTTTACATACCTCTAAATTTAAAAAAACAAAATGGCATAAAAACGAAATGGCATTGCTAATCCAAGGAAAAATATTTAATTGCTTTTATCATTTCTGTGCCAACTTTCTTCCTGAATTTGGAACCAATGTGGTTCACAAATAGTTTTTTTGAAGGTACAAAAGAGTAGGAAACCTATTATCAAACTTGGATATAATGTCAATAAAAATGAAATTTATAGCCTTACTATTTAGAGGCACAGTTATGTCAACATGTAGCATAATGTTTGTACAGCGGAACCTCATACAACAATTGCCCCATATAGCAACGAAATGACATAACAATTAGGTTTTGAGGGGAAATGGTGCCCCGCATAACTATTTTCCCTATGGAAAAAAAATCATACAACAATTTTTCAATGGGAAAAACCACTTAGCAAAAAAATTAATAAATCATTGTGCAATGCATCCCATAGGGAAAATCGCTATATGATGCATGTATCGTATAGCAATTGTTTCGTACAACAACGAGCACTGTGGAACGGATTAAAATTGTTGTATGAGGTACCACTGTATATTATTTTGGCAAATTAGCAGTTTTTATTTTACTTAACTCTGTATTTCCATTATGAATTCTACATTTTTTCTTTTTTCCAGTCAGTTTAAGAAATCTAACTTCATATTTTTCTCCTTCCTCAAACAAAAGGTCTTCTGAGCATCAGAACTTGCCTAAAATTTGCCAGAGAACAGTGTGGTAGTCACAGGGCCCCTGGAGAGCTGCCACTGTGAGTGTACAAAGGCCAGGTTTTATGGGGCAATGAAAGCACTGATACCTTTCTCATTTCTGCTGAACCTATTAACACTAGAATGCAGGCGTCTCATTTTCTGTTAGGTGTGCACAAAGGCTGTTTGTTGTTGTAGGGCTAAGGAAGAAACCTGCCCCAGTCATGCTAATGTTTGGAGACCAGAGGAAGAAACCTGCCCTCTCATTAACATTGACTGAGTTCCTACTTTCCTTGTAATAATGTTACAGAAGTGTTTAGAGATTTTATGCAAACACCTTCTTAAAGCGTTGTCAAGAGAACTCCAGGTTAAGTGGTGACAGGTGCTGTTGCATGTATTGGCAAGAAGCTTCCACCCCACCCCACCTGTGCTCCTTTATCCAGTATGTGTCAATTAATTTGAAGTTTTAAACAGTATATGCCAAGGTGGATATGGAAGAGAGCCAGCTCAGGTACATTTGGTGCAGAGGGAGATTCTGTGGACTTTTCGGGCTCCTTTCTTGCTGCCAGAGTAGACATAGTAGACGTAGTCTCATTTTCTTCTCCTCTTATGTCCATGCATGTAGAGGTGCATATTGGGTGATTAATAGCCTCCAATGAGTTGGGTTGCTGCTACATTTGGTGCTTCTGCCCAGTGGACTTGTATATTATACACATCTTCTCTAAAAGTTGCTAGATAGAATATGGAATGTGTTCCCCTACATGAATGTGGGTGAGCTGTCATGTGAATGGGCAGATGCAGGGTCCTTGAGTGCATTTACCTGTAGCAACAGTCATAACAAAATAACATTAAACACACACACATACCCTAATTGCAGAACCATTTAACCAACAAAAATAAAGCTAAAAACTCATCATCAACAAGATACAGGGCCCAGGAATAATAATACTGTAGATCAGTAATGGATAACCTTTTAGAGACCAAGTACCCAAGGAGGAGGAGGCAGCAAGTGGGCAGGCCCTGCGCGTGTCGACACACCCATGTAACGGTGCCAGCGCACCTCTGGGGGCATCACATGGGTGAGTCTGCATGTGTGATACCTACCTGTGCACCTCCTCCTCCTCCTAGGATGGGTGTGTGGGGTGTCTCATTGCCTCACTTTGAATCCCATCAGGATCAAACTCACAATGTTTTGGCTTTAGTACAGTTTAACCACTGCACCACTAAATGACTTCAGGTTCAGAACCAGCCCCAGCTGCCAGGCTGACAAAAGCCTTGCCGTGGAACAAAGGAGTGATGAATGGAGCACAAGCAAGTCCCGTGTCTTGCTCGGAGAGGCTCTGATATGCAGTGTGTCCATGCGTGCCAAATCCAGCACCTCTTCCCAGCCACTCCTCTCTCTTTCTCTGCCAATGGGGAGGTGAGAGGGGAGGCTGGAATCCAACCTGGGAGGTGCCACAAGGACAAGGGGAGGCAACAAGACACACAGTGGTGTGCTCCAGAAATTTTTACTACCACACTGTGGCCATGGCCTGGTGGGTGCGGCCAGGGGAAGCCCTGCGTTGCACCTGAATTAGGACTACAGTACCTTATTTCAAAACTTGGATGGGCGGGGCCAGCCAGAATTTCTGCTACCGGTTCTGGTGAACTGGTGCGAACCTGCTGATGCCCACCACTGCTCTCTCTCTCTCTCTCTCTCTCTCTCTCACACACACACACACACACACACACACACACACACCGACCGGGCAGGCACCACACGTGCACATGCCGCCTCCTAGGAAGGGTGTGTCTGGTCACCTTACCTCGTCCCTGCTCTGCCTCCCAGGTGGGATTTCAGCCTCCCCTCTCACCTCTCCATTGAGAGAGGGAAGACTGGGGAAGCGGCACTGCTATTGGCAGCATAGGGCAGTGTGGTGCAGTGTGGGGCTTGCCTGAGACCTCATGCATGCCCACAAAAAGGCCTCTGCCTGCTACCTCTGGTTCACATGTCATAGGTTCACCTAAATGGCTCTAGATTAATTGATATAAGGAGGACATCTCTGAATGCCTCTCTGTGCAATCCTATCTTAAGTTGTTTCTTAAATATATTCAGAGAGGGAGCCTGACACAGCTGCACAGATAGGTTGTTCCAAAGTGTAGTTGTGACCACCAAAAAGACTCTCTTCCTAGTTGCAGCCTTTTTCACTATCCTGGAGCCATTAAGAAAGAAATCAACTTTGTGCCAACTTGGGAATGGTTCCTGGGCAACATGAAAGAATAATGGTATTAGAGTACTGGGGGAAAGAAGATGGGACTCTTTTGACAGCATAATGAGGAATTGGGTTCAAATTGTACATAATGGCCATAGCTGCATGGTTGTTTCCAAGCAGCTGTGGAATTTGTCAAGATAGCAAAGCCCTTGAAACTTGTGTTCAGCATTTTTTCCAACAAAGTACTGTGCTTTAAGTGGACAGCCCAGCCAACAGACACACCTTTGTCAATAAAGATATGACTAAAACATACACTCTGTTGAGTTTCCTATTGCCTGCCAAACCCTGAAATGCCATGTGGATATTTTCAGTACTCTCTGTTAAGCAAACTTTGCAGAACAGTGCTGTTTTAGAGCAGTTGGAAATTAAAATGAGAAGGATTCATTTTATATACAGAGTGTGCCAAAAATGTATACACATTTTAAGAGATGTTATCTATGTCTTACTTTCCAAAGCTGAATTGAATTACAGTAGCAATGTGTAGTATGACGTTTGCTCAAAAAATGAACGCTAGCATCACCATGCAACAGAAAGGACAGTCAAAGAAAATTGTGGAAGCATAATTGTTCAAAGAGCATAAGACCATTCTGAAGAAATTTTAATTTCAAGAACGTTCTCCTGAATTAACACCCCTTGACTTCTACCTATTGGGGACCTTAAAGGATGTGGTGTACCATAGAAAACTGGATACAGTGGTGGTACTTTGGGAAGAAATTGAAATGGCATGTGGACACTTGAGTCATCTGTGGTCAAGCAGTAGTTTGCCCTAATCAGATGTGTCTGAATGCTGATGGTAACCACTTTGAGTGCCTCTTGTAATTGCAGAAGTCAAACATGACTTGTATTCATCTTTTGTTATTGGTATATATTAACAAAAGATGAATACAAGCCATGTTTGACTTCTGCAATTGGTATATATTAGGGGCTTCAGTGGTTAAGAAGCTCCCCCTTTTAACTAGAAGGCCAGCAAGTTGGCATTTTGAGACCTGGGAATCACCACGGAATTTTTTTCACCTATTTCGGCTTCCTTGCCAGTGCAGGTGCCTCTGTAAGGCTCCAGGGAAGCGATCCAAATTGTTTCCAACCCCCCACGACCCCCCCAGGCAATGCTACAAGGAAAAACCTCAAGCTGACAATTGAGTTTTCCCCCGTGTTTTGGCTTGGAGCATCGCCCAGGGGAAATTGGGGAAGGTCAGTACCAGCCCGGATCGCCTCCCTGGAGCCTAACAGAGGCACCCGGGCTGCCTCTGCCCTCCCCCACAAAAAGGACGACGTGGTCTCTTACCTGTTGACGCTGGGTGGAGACAAAAAAATCGCCATCTTTGGGTCCCTGTGTCCAGCTCTCCACCTACTCAGGAGTGGCTAGGAGGCTGGGAGGACCTATTCTGCGCTGTTTCCGCCTTCCTAGCACCTACCTAGCCCACCCAACAACTGAGGAAAGTTGCGGTCGCCATCTTATTTTTTTATTTTTCAAAAACAAGATGGCTGCCGCGACTTTTCTCAGCTGTTGGATGGGCCAGGGAGGTGCTAGGAAGGTGGAAACAGTGCAGGATAGGTCCTCCCAGCCTCCCAGACACTCCTGGGAAAGAGGAGAGCCAGACACAGTGACCTGAAGATGGCGATTTTTTTTCATCTCCAACCAGCGTGAATAGGTTGTAGACCAAACATGATCTCCCAGATAACAACTTAACATGTTGTCAAGAAGATGACTCTTCAGGAAAAACCACGTCGTTGTTCGAAAATGATGTTGTCTGAACACGTCGTTGTGCGGGGTTCCACTGTATTGTTATATACTGAGTATTACAATTTTAACACACTTTTTCCTTTCTTAAAATGTGTATACATTTTTGGCACCCTCTGTATAACATTTGGAAAATTAAGATGCTGGGCAGTCTTCTAGTTAATTATTTGTTTTCAAATGTACTATTGATGTAAGTGGTCTATCTTTGTGAGGTGTGAAAATAATCTAACATAGAAGACATACTTCAGTGTTTATGTTCTGCTTGGATGAATTAAAAAAACTGCTTTGCTGGAAATTGAAGAACAATATAATCTGGAAGTGAACACATAGAAGCATATCATCAAACTTTTCTATAACATGCTTACTGCACCTATGCTCCCTTTTTTTGGGGGGGGTGTGTGTGTTCAGCTTGAAAGGGCAAGAGTGTTAGGAACAAGGTTATGAATGTAAGTAAACTTTGCTGCATGTTCCCATCCAGAAGGCATTCCAGACCTTCACTTCTTCAGGATGAAGGTCTGCATGGATGTTTGTAAGGTCATTTGGGTGACCATGCTTACAGTGCCTATGCAGACCTTTCTACTGAATGTGTGAAATTCTTAACGATTTGTGAATGGGATGTGAATGTTGCATCCCCACAAGACTACTACTTTACATACTTTCAGGTACAAGGCCTTGTTCTGTAGGTTAGATGTGGAAGATATTAGAGTCCCCTCTAAACCCAAAGAATTTTGAAATGTTAACTGGAGTCCACACATTAAAGTGGTTGTGTAAGCTGTTTCCCCTGGCATTAAAATCCATTTCTATACTGGATGTATCACATAAATTGGAAAATATCTAGACATTTTGACACATGTATGTGCCATAAGCCAAAGAAATAACAGTGATCCTCACCAGAGCCATGTGTAAATTAATTATAATTATCACATTGTTACAATGCTATATGACAGCATAGAAGGTAAATGGAAAAGCAAATCCCCTCCTCTGTAGAACTGTTCCTTGTTTTAGCCCCCAAAATAGTTAAAATCCAGATGAGCCAAAGGATCATTTATGTCAGCTGGGGAAAAAATCTCTGGATGATTGCCAGCTGATTGACAAGAATTTCTGACTCTAAATCACTTAACAGATGGCTTGGAAACTCAGTGAGTTAGATATCTGGCCACCGAGCTAAAACCCTTCACTCTCCTAAAAGATTAAACCACTGTGTGATAAAAACTGTGAAGTCAGCCAGATTCCACAAAGTGTTGGGATAGTGTGGAAATACAGGAAATAGTTTCCAAGGCTCAGATACTTATACTTGTCTGGGTTATGTGCTTTGTAAAACATCTCACTTGTCACAAATATTACTTGTCTCTCTATCAACTTAATCTGTTTCTCACTGGGAAACAAAGGTGTTAACATACGCAGTGATGGCAAGTAGCAAATTATTGGCTGCTTAAGAAAGACCTTGAACAGCTTCACACAGAATTGGAATATGTTACTGGAAATACATTTCTCAAATATGGACAGTACAATAAAATCTCTACATATGAATTTCCCCCCGTTCCACGAAGTTATTTGTATGTTAAAAAATTCATGTCGAAAACACATTGGATTACCAGAAGAGGCCACTAGATGTCACCATATTTTTTTTGTATGTCAAATTTTTCCTATTAAAAATTCGTATGTCAAAATTTTTTTAACCAGGATTTCTATGTTTTGTTGAATTTTTTATAAGTAGAACCGTTTGTATGTTGGGGTTCCACTGTATTTATTTAATATTTGTAACGAGACTATAAGGCAGGGGCACTCAAATTACGTCCCGTGGGCCTAATTAGGCCCATGCATCTCATTAATCAGGTCCACAGTGAGAACCCAGACACGCACCCACCTGCCCCCACCTGCCCGACGTCACCTACAGTGGCAGCGGTCACGGTGGCCGCACTTTCTACCTGTTGTCTTGAACGTGGAGCTGCTTTCATTTCTTCTCACATTCCTTTCCATTGCTGCTATCCCCTGGCTAGAGGGATGAAAGAATAATTAAAAATGTAGAGGTGGTTTTTGAGAGACAAAGAAATAAAATGCAAATAAATTTTCTGAACTGGAAAATTTCAGTTCAGATATATTAAAACAATAGTAAGCTAGTTATGTGCATTTGCCTTATGACCTTCGGTTGGAAAATGACTCTGAATGACTGCATGATTTAAAAATGTGAGTTAACATCTTGGAATAAATGTTCCTGTTGTGGTATTTCAAAATTTCCTGCTTCGGGTATCCTGGTATCTGATAAGCTGTGCTTAACAGACGCCATGGGTGGGATAATTCAATGAGAGAGCAAGATGCAGTTTATCACTTTTTCCTTTCTCAGAAGGACTTCATGAAGTCAGATCTGTGCCATGTCTGTGTCTGCTCCTTCGTGCTGATGTGCTACCACTGCCGTCTGTGTGCAGATTTGCCAACCCATGTCTTCCTCTGCTGTTTCTGGTTAAAATAACAAAATGAGAGCAGTGGTGGGCTCCAGCAGGTTCAGACAGGTTCAGGAGAACTGGTAGTAAAACTGGCTGGCCCTGCCCAATGCCATGGCATGCCCCACCCACCATCACCTCCTCCTCTCACCCCACTCCGGATGCAACTCCAACATTCTTGCTGCTGGGTCCGGGTGCCCGGAGTGGGGTGAAAATGAGCCAGCAGTTACTCTGCTTCAGTTAGAGCAGTGGTTCCCAAAGTGGGGCACACGCCCCATGAAGGACTTCAGTTCCCAGAAGCCTAAGTCAGTACACTGGCTGACCAGTGCTTTGGGGAATAGACTTAGGCTTCTGGGAATTGAAGTCCACAAACTAAAGTTTGGGAAACACTGAGTTAGATCATCGAAGTGTAATGCTTACTAATGCTCTGATGAAGTGGACGCTCACATTAAAATTCAGCAGTTTAACCATGCCCACAGAGTTGGCCACACCCACAGAGCTGGCCACACCCACAGAATTGGCCATGCCCACAGTGTGGTAGTAACTTTTTTGGAAGCCCACCACTGAATGAGAGGCCTTATAATTAGTTCAGACTAGCAAAATAGTTTGTATCTGTCAGTCAATAATGAAGAGGAGATTGTAGCAGATATCTTTCCTGGCTGTAAAGACTGTTCTCTCCCCCAGTAAAAGAATATGCTTTCAACTATTACAGTAATAAAAACCTCAACAGAAAACATGTTGTTCCTAAGGGCATTTAGCAGGAAGAAACTGTCTTTAAGGGTAGGATTCTGGAGAAGTTTGATCAGATTTTTTACTAATGAGGTGAACAGATTGTTTCTGGTCTCCAATGCCAGGAAATGGAGCCAGAAAGTAGTTAATTACATATATGCATATGTAAGATGTATCTTTAGAATTAAAATTATGTTTTTCAGTAAGTCAAATATCATCACAGATTTCTCTCTATGATTAAATGATGAGGGTTTCGTTCTGATGTGATCATATTTCACCTGTGGCAGCAAGTTTCAGTGAATTATGCATTTCAAGCAAGTCCATAAACACTTAACTGTAGGCGGAGGAGAAGTACCATTTGTTTATTAATTTGTTACTCTTCAAGTGGTGTTAAATATGTGAAACAAGTCCTACTATAGTCTGTGAACCAAAATGTTTTATATTTTCTTCTTTGCTACAGAAACAGCATCCACTCTTGCTTACTTGCTAACTCACTTCTCCCTGCATTCACTTTACTGCATTAATTTCCCTGTCACTGGCTAATAGCTGTTGAGCCTGTTTTAAGAGTACTGTTATCTGTGTAGCTTAATGGGCTCTTAACACTGCCTTTATCTCTTGTTATCATGGGTTCCTTGGTCTGGGTAGTGGCAAGCAAATATATGGGCTTAAAGGGATAAAATAACAAATGCTTTCTGCAGAGTGATGCTATTTAAATAACTGAGAACCCAATTTAATGCATTTACATGCTGATCTGATGCTGTGATAACCTTACTGTGCAGGAACCAGAACTGGAACGAAAACCATATCTTTCTACTGTTGATGCAGCACTACACAAAAAAACAGTAGAATCCCTTAGATTCTTGGATTCACGCTTTATAACTTAGCCAAAATGTGGTTTATGAAAGGTGCGAGAGGTCAGCACTTCAATTCCCGAGTACTGCAGGATGGAATGAGCCCCTGTCTTTTTCCCAGCTCCTGCCAACCTAGTAGTTCGAAAGCAAGAAATTGCAAGTAGATAAATAGGGACCACTTCGGTGGGAAGCGTTCCGTGCGCTCTGGTGTCTAGTCATGCCTGCCACATGACCACGGAAACATCTGCAGAAGCAGACAGCACTGGCTCTTTGGCTTTGAAACAAGATGAGCACTGCACCCTAGTTGGATACGACTGGCTTTCGAGCAAGGGAAACCTTTACTTTTACCATATAGGGCACAGCCGTTACCTGGATCTGCATCCACAGGAGCTCTCATGTTCATGGAAGGAAAATAGAATAGAAAAGGAATATTTTGAAAGTAAGTGGGGAGGGGGGAATCTAGGGTTTAATGAATGGAAAGGGAGACTTCCTGAACATTCTCCTGTCCTTCTGCTCAAAAGGACCTAAAAGGAGAAGTGTCAAAAAAGAAACAGGAGACCTTCAACATAATCTGTTCTAATTTGCTTCTTCTAGTCTCATCCCCATTATTTTGGCTTGGAGAAGCATGGCAATACTAACATTTCCCTTAAGGAGATAGGAAAGATAGCATGGATTTTTTTTAAAAAAAGTCCAACTCTTAAGTGGAAGAGCCTTGAAAGTGAAGCATATCACACACTCCACCCAATGAAAAATAAATAAAATAAACTGGAGGATTAGAAGGGATAAAAAAGTTTAGGAAGATAACAAAAAGAAGCATCTTGGAGAAGAAAGGGGCATCCCCTGGATATTGAGAGAATATGTAGCATGAGTCACACTTGACTAGAAACCCAAGGGACACAAATACCCTTTTGGGGAGATAAAGAAAACATGAAGCTGTTTAATCAGATCATTGTGTAGCTATAGTATAACTTGGGACTGGGAACTGTGGCCATCTAGATGTTTTTGCATTACCTCTCTCATGATCTTTGGCTGTGCTGGCTAGAGATGACAGGAGTTGCACTTTAAGAACATCCATAGCTGTCAAGTATCCCGTATTGGCCGGGAAAACTCCTTATTTTACCCTCTTTACCGCCGTCATCCCGTATTAATTAGACTGCAATGCCCTATTGCCGCCATTGGAGGGCAGCACAGGATAAGCTAAGCTGTCAACTATCCCGTATTTGCCGGGAAATTTCCCTTATTTTCAAATCCAAAACTTGACAGGTATGAGAACATCTGTACAATTTCTCTCTCTCCCCACCCATCTATATCTTGGATGATGTAGTGTTGACATACCTGTCAAGTTTTGGATTTGGAAATAAGGGAAATTTCCTGGCAAATAAGGGATACTTGATAGCTATGCTTATCCTGTGCTGCCCTCCAATGGCGGCAATAGGGCATTGCAGTCTAATTAATAAGGGCTGACAGTGGGGAAGAGGGTAAAATAAGGGGTTTCCCCGGCCAATAAGGGATACTTGACAGCTATGAGTGTTGATCTATCCAGAATATTGCCTACACTACACTGATAAGCTCATCCTAGTTTCAGAGTGGAGTGCAAAATAAACTAAACACTGAACCATATGCATAATTTGAATCTGCTGTACCATACCAAAAATAGTTACATGCCTCTACCATCCCACCAAATCTAGATAAGCATGGCTTTAGCCAGAGCTCCTCCTTTGCTATTGGCAAATCAAAATGTGTAGCATTGTCACTGCAGCTTCTGGAGGAGCTGGGAGCTAGGGAATTTTGCTGGATGTGGGTGGTCACTGTTTTGTTCAATCAAGCTTTGCTAGCTGCATGCTTTAAAGGGCAAGGAAATTTTCTGCCTACAGTGCTATGAGCAAACAACTATCATTGGAAGACAAGGAACCATTTTTTTTTTTAGATTTTATTGTTAGTGGTGGTCCTTTTCCAGGCTTAAAAACCCTGGAACATCAAAGAGGCAACCAGCAGCAGTCTTTGAATTGCAGGAAATTATACATGCCTAATAACAGAGAATTAAATGCTCAGCTTCAAATGCTAGTCATTTTGTTCTAACCCTTTGTGCAAGCCAGCAGGGATTTAGGATGGCAAGAGTTCTGTTGTGTTGTTAAAGCAGTTTTGATGTTCTGAGGAGCACTCATGTTAAAAGTGAAATGTCTGAGGCAAAATCCTATCAGTTGGACATTTCATTGGAAAGCTAAAGGTTTCCCTTGCTTGAAAGCCAGGTGTATCCGACTCTTGGGTGCAGTGCTCATCTGTGTTTCAAAGCCGAAGAGCCAGCGCTGTCCGCTTCTGCAGACATTTCTGTGGTCATGTGGCAGGCATGACTAGACACCGGAGCGCACGTAGCGCTGTTGCCTTCCCACCAAAGTGGTCCCTATTTATCTACTTGCAATTTCTTTCTTTCAAACTGCTAGGTTGGCAGGAGCTGGGACAAAGACGGGAGCTCATTCCGTCCTGCAGTACTTGGGAACCGAACTGCTGACCTTCAGCCTCCCAGTCAGCGTCTTAGTCACATGAGCCACTGCAGTCCCCGGAAGAGTAAAGCATGTATATAAACATCTCTTACTGAAAGAGAAGCAACAATGAATTTTGTGCACAAGGTTAACTGCTTGTCAAATAGTACAGTACTGTGCTGTAAATGTTTCTTGTGAGAATTCCAACCTTTCAATTGGATTGGGGGGAAAAAATTCACATTTCATAGGAATTATCATGTGTGAGTTTCAAGATTCTGTTTCCTAATTTAATGATGGAGCTGATGTAGGTAAATGTCCTGTTTTTCATTGTATAGCATCTACGCCTTTCTGTAGTTCTATTAAAGCCCAAAGAAAGAGTCCATTAGGAAAACTTTCCACAAGGCTTTTTTTACATCTGGACACTTGGGCAAGCAGGCAATCTGAAGAGTGATGAGATATTAGAGAAACAAAAGAAAACAAAAACACCCCTCCTTCTCCCCCCATCAAAGAGAGTACATTTTGCCACCTTGGAGTGTTTTAGAGAGCTCAACAAAGTGGCCAATATAAATTCTCAAGGATCTTGGGAATGAGGAAGGAAAAATGGAGATTCCTTCCATAGGGAAAATTGGAAGGCAATGTATGGCACAGTGCTAGCTTTGCCCAACAATGTGGAGCATTTTGGAAGGTCATTTCTGCACAGCTCCACTTGCAATGCTTAAATGTTGAAAACTTTAAAGGTAAATACAATAGTACCACTAACCCATGTGTTAATACAAATTTCTGAACCAAAGATCTTGTTGTTTGTCCTGTAGTTTCAAAGTACCCCTAATTAACGTTTGGATATCTATGGGAGGGTTATTTGATCCTATAAGAAGTATGCTAAGGCACAAGATGCCATGGAAGTATGATACTGTAAACCTCTCTCTTATCAATCAGAATTTGCATGTTGTTATTTGTTTCCGTCTTATTGAGACAGACTATCGGGACAGGACTTGGTGGCTTGTTTCTTCTATGGTTAATCAAAGTCTATTGTACATGTGAAAAGGGAAGTATTAAGTCTGTAATTTTAAGGGCATGAATTGAGTAATATTTTTTTAAAAATTGAGAGCCACTTGTGTGCTCCAGTCATCAGAATAAAATATAAAACAATCCTTGTCTCTCTCTTGCCCTATCCTTCTCTCACTTCTAAGGACTCTAACCTGCTGAGGCATTAGTAAAGGTAAAGGTTTCCCTTGCTCGAAAGCCAGTCGTATCCGACTCTAGGGTTCAGTGCTCATCTCTTTTTCAAAGCCAAAGAGCCAGCACTGTCTGCTTCTGCAGACATTTCCGTGGTCATGTGGCAGGCATGACTAGACACCAGAGCACACGGAATGCTGTTACCTTCCCACCGAAGTGGTCGCTATTTATCTACTTGCAATTTCTTGCTTGCGAACTGCTAGGTTGGCAGGAGCTGGGACAAAGACGGGAGCCACTTGAGCCACTGCAGTCTGCATTTTCCCCCCAGTGCAGCTTAGTTAAGAAGCCAGAGCTTCTGCATATAATCATTATTTCTCTGTTGAATTTGAAAACCGTGATTCCCTTTGTAACCCATAAGAGAAGTGCAGAAAAGGAAAGGTTTCTCTTCCACAGCCAGTTACAAATGCTTTGGCCCACAATAAACTTTCAGAATTCTTTTTCCTTCCCACCTGGCACATAAACCAGGGCCACAAAATTCTTCAGGCATATCAGAGAGCAAACAAAACAAAAGCTAGTCTTGAAAGTGCCACAACAATTTTTGTTTTTGTTTCATTTGTTCTCTGAAATGCTGTAAACACAGGCTAACATAGCTACTATTCCAATGAGTTCTTCAGGTTATGCAAAAAAATCAAAGTTATCTATTGATGTGTGGCTGCAAAGTAGTTTTCTCTTAGTATGTATTAGTATGGTTCATGTCAATGGAAATATTACCAATTTAATCTTTTTGACCTGAATGTGGGATTTTAATGCCTTTCTTTCCAATTTACATTTTTCAAAGCAGTGGTAAATAAGACAGTTTGTCGGCAGAGTCATTATATACTCCGCCCAGTTTTCAAGAGTGAGTGCAATAATTCACCCATAAAAATTTGCCCCAGGCGGCACTTGGTGTAAAAAGATTTTGGCACAGGAAAAACCTTGATAAATCATTATGTACTGTCTGGATGCAACTCCTGTGAAGTTCTGTTGTGTCACCTGCCATGTATGTAAGTCTGAATCATGCAGTTTTCTGCAGATCATTTATATATATAAAAAGAGTATACAGAAGTCTTGTATCAGCAGAGCTTATGGTTGTAGACTGGTAAAAGATTAAACCTAAAATCTTGGCGAGGGATAGGAAGTACTGAATCTGGCCCTCTAGAAATGGAATTCCTATCATCCCTTATAATTGGCAGAATAAGTCTGGATGATTTTTGCCCTATAAAATCAGAAGGAAGTTGATCATAGGCAAGCTGTCAGAAGTTTAATCAGAAAAATCCTCTTGCTTAGCCGTGCATGTGTACCATAACTCAGCATTACACCTGCGGCAGCTACACAAGTGCCATTTGCGAAACATTTCCATTCGTGCTTTGTACAACAGTGGCAGTAGGACTTGCAAGACATATTGCTCAATCCAAAAGTATGGTTTTCTATTGCCAGGCACAACATGCACATTAACTTTATATTATGCCTGCAGAAGCAGGATTGTGCATCTATTATCATAAGTCTTTTCTGTTTAAAGTGTATTTCATGAAATAAAAATATATTGATAAAGAAGGAAGGTACAAAATTGGTATGTAGAGACAATTTCCTTTAAGTATTGCTTTAAAATGTTTACATTAAAATACCTCAGGTTATTATGAGAACTTATGGTACTTCAGCAACAAAGCAAGCAAGCAAGCAAGCAAGCAAGCAAACACAAAACACATCTCAAAACCTTTCCCTCTAATTTTGCTATGCTTGCCTCCTTTGTTGTGCTTCAGTACTAGTAAAGGTAAAGGTTTCCCTTGCTCGAAAGCCATTCGTATCCGACTCTAGGGTGCAGTGCTCATCTCTGTTTCTAAGCCGAAGAGCCAGCGCTGTCTGCTTCTGCAGACGTTTCCGTGGTCATGTGGCAGGCATGACTAGACATGGAACGCTGTTACTTTCCCACCGAAGTGGTCCCTATTTATCTACTTGCAATGTCTTGCTTTCGAACTGCTAGGTTGGCAGGAGCTGGGACAAAGACGGGAGCTCATTTCCGTCCTGCAGTACTCGGGAATCGAACTGCTGACCTTCCACTTCCCAGTCAGCGTCTTAGCCACTTGAGCCACTGCAGTCCCTCTTCAGTGCTTCAGTGCTAGAGATAAGATAATAGGGTTTTTTTTGTTTTGTTTTGTTTGCATACTTAGCTCAAGAACTGGCCACAAAACAAGTCAGAGCTGTGTGCAGTATTTCTCTTGTGAAAATACTTCTGGTAGTACTTGACTGTACTTCTGATTTAGGGTTAAAATGAACTGCCAGTAAAGTTGCTTATTATGAGAAACTGCTTCCTGGATGTAACCTGGTTTTGTAATTATAGGCTACTTTACATTTTTAGAACTGGATGGAAAGAGCTATAATTTCATTTCAACATGCCCTCAGACCATTTGCCCTTTATAGGGGTGAAACTATGTTATTGTGCAGCAGAGCAAAGCAACATTCTTCAAGGCAATTCTAAAAATGGAGGCACCCCAAACATAAAAATTGCAACTTGGAAACTGGACTTCAAATCAACAGCAAACATGGTACAGGTGTAGCAGATACTCTGCTTTTGCTCTGTGACAAATATGGGGGAAATTAGGGTAAAGGGTTTCCAAGGTCTAATTTTTAAAAAGTAGAATTGTCTTACCCCATATAGGGACAAGTGATCTTTTCCCAGATTAAAAACAGTTCATATAAATTGAAAGGACAAATCTTACTTATTTTGAAGGAGAATGGTTGGTCCCATCCACTTTTTTTTATCTAGAAGGAATCCCAGGTGGAGGGGCTGATATAGTGATCCTAAAGAAAGGCCTCTTAAAAGGGGGAAAACTGCCTGTCACAAACTGCAGTTTTACCTGTAGTATGCCCGCGGGAGCCTAGATTGGCCATCACTCTTCCCGATGTGTTCGCTTGCTAACACACACGGCTTGAGAACCAACACGGGCGCTGATGGAAGATAAATTGGGTGCGGACTTAGATTAATTGCCATGAATCATAAAGAGCCTTGGCTGAATTGCGGAGGAACTAGGACAAAAGGTAAAAAGTTGCTGACTCCGAGGATGAACTCACTCTTCCCCTTCTGACCCAAGATAAGGTTGAGTAAGCGCACTGAGTCCGTGGCTAAGGAAGTTAGTCCCGGGGACAGTTTAGATGGTCTCCCAAGATAGGGCGAGAACAATGGGGTTTTGCCAACCCAGATCTTAGATAACTGTGGTTTGTCCATTAATCACCAGACAATGTCCGGAGACAGGTGTTATCTTGACCCACCAGAAATGCCACGTATGCATTAGCCTTTTGTGACGGAGTCCTGTGCGCCTCCGCATGGAACCATCGAGCAGGTCAATAAATATGCCACCCGACTTAGGTCGGGACTAGACTTTCACCGCATATTCGCCTCACGTGTCCTTCCTTGCGGCCAGTCACTCTGAACCTCCGCGGGCCATTCCCGGACCGGGCGACCCGCTCCATTGGCCCCAGCAACACCATTGCAACATTTACCAGCATTAAAGTTCCAAAGTATAGCTAAATTGTTGCAGGTCTATGAGCTTGGGGACAATCTTATGTTTTGACCCTGTTAGTCAGAATCAGAACCTAATTAGCAGATATTCCCAAGGAAAAGTTTCTAGCCAAACTGGAATTAAAAAGGGATTCTGTTTCTCATTGTAAAAATATTTTAAAATATACATTTAAATGTATAGAGAACAAACCATTCAGAAGCTCAAATATAGAAAACAATATTCAAAAAGCTATGAAATAACTGTTGTTGTGTTTTTGGTTTTTGTTTTTTTGCTGGGGATGGTTTTGATGCTAGCAGAGCTTTGCAGGCGCACCCCCCAACAAAGGACTCAGACACAAGTGAAAGTGGATAAGGGCATTCGGCCACATTTATTGATTCATGCACTAGTCCGAATTATAAATTTCTATTGGTAATTGACCAATTATAATTCTTAAGGCAAGCAGGCCGAAGTAACACTGGTAAGGTACCACCCAAAATTGCCAACGGCAATTGTTACAATGTATCCATTTGTATCAATTTGTTTGTTGATAACAAACAAATTGTTGACAGTAGTCAATATCTAGCTAATGACCCCACCCTCTGACGCGTATCCGTAAAATCACGGGGTGATGCATGCTGTCTAGCTGTAGCCATCACCCCGTCGCCTGGTTCGTCGTTGACCGGACAACGTTTAACCAACTTATGCCTGTCTAGTGTTGTCCAGTCAATTGCGAACCTGCCGGATACCTGTGGGTCATAAATGTTTACCTTACCAGTGCTACCCGCCACACGGAGAGGCGTCAATAAAGGCTCGACGCCCCCCCCCGACCGTCAGCTCGGTCAACAGGCCTGCTCGCCAATCACCCAACAGGAGGTCCATACCTCCTCGCGACAGATGGACCCCATCCCCTGCGTAAAGCTCATAATTTTGCAGACTAATGGCGGGGTGATGACTGACCCGCCCACAACCCCTGTCGACAAGGAACCGGGCAACAGCCCTGTTTACCATGCGTCTAGCACGGTCAAGGGCCTGGAGGTCGAACCCTCCCCTATAAGCGTGCCGCGGCACCATGTCCGACCAAACTAGGGTTGTGGCGGGCCACACGTAATGTAGGTAGGCGAGGTCGCCGCAAATCGCATGCTTCAGCGATAGGCCGGTGACCCGACCTAAATCATTGCCCCCAAGGTGTATGATCAGAATGTCAGGCGGGTCAGCAGTCCATCCTGAAAAAAGGAATGGCAACAGTTCCCGCCATAACATACCGGGCTTACCATACCAAGTGAGACTTGCGTATGCACCCAGTCCCAGTCGGGGTCCCCACTCTGTCGCCGCAGCGTAACGCGCTGCCCTGTGCACGTAGCTATGGCCCACCAGCCATACTGTCATCGGTGTAATACGACACCCAGGGTCTGTCAAGGAAAAAACAAGGGGAGGAGAAAAGGTGCGGTGACTCAACTGGTACTCACGGTGGAAGAGGGCGGACATAAAACTGAAAACATTGCGATCCCCACCTCCCCATGCGGCGTATTTCAGCCCCGGAGTACCCAAAAGCAGCCGCAGTAGAAGCTGCCCCTATCCTGAATGAATGGGTGCCGTAACGGGCCCCTGGGAGGCCAACACTGGCCAGCGCCTTGCCGGTCACCTTCCAAAATTGAAATTTAGTAAGGGGAGACCCATCTTGGTGACAGAAAAACGGGCCATGGTGCGTGCCACGCAGTGCAAGGAACTCCTGTAGGGCACCAACCGGACAGATGTCTGCCAAGGAACACCGTAGCAGTCTTACACCACTGCCTACGCCGTGCTGATCCGTTTTAGAGGAGCGTATCCTCAACTGAGCCCAATCATTGCAAACATAGACATCTTCGAGTTCCAGTGCCCTACGACTTGCATCCACCTTAGACAGCATCACAAGCTCGCTGATGCGGAGCGCTCCAAAAAAGGCCACCGTTGTAGCCGCATGAAACAGGGCTGCCTCATACCTATCAAAACATAGGTCATGCCAGCCCCGTGCCAGTTGGGTAAGTACCCCAGGGGAAATTGGGTGACGGTCATCCGGGCTACGCCCACGTTCCCGCACCCACCCCTCCAAAACGTGTCTGACATGGAAGTCAGCGGTACTGTCCGCATGACCGCCTACTTTGGCCATAAAAGCCAGCGCTGACAGCCTGGATGCTATGGTGTGGGGTGCAAGGCCCTGGGCATGCAGGTAAACCATGAATTGGAGGATGTGGGCCACTGGGATTGGCCAGGTGTCTGGCAGCCGGAATTGGGCACAGAATGCCTGGAAGGAAATGAACGCGTGGTGATACGCCTTACGCGTGCGTGGCGCCAGCGACATGCCGATCGCCCGGTTCACCTCTCCTTGCCAAGGGTCCATATCTCCTCCGGGAGTGGCGAGGGAAACTCCTCCGCATCCGGGGCCAAGGCGCGGAACCGGGAGATCTGCAGGCGGGACAAAGCGTCAGCAATATCATTATTGACCCCTGGGACATGCCTGGCCCTGAACAGTACATTGAGGCGCAGGCTGCGCAATACAAACTGGCACACCAGGTCCATGACCCTGGGTGATTTAGAAGTCTGTGAGTTGACAATGTGGGCAACGGCCGCATTGTCACACCAGAAATGCACCACCGAGTTGGCCCACTCCTCACCCCATAGCATCAAAGCCCCCAGAATGGGAAAAAATTCCAGATACGTGAGATCTCTCAGGCGACCCGTGCCCGACCAGGCTGGCGGCCACCCACCATAGGCCCACTTCCCATTGAAGTACATCCCATAACCCAGGGATCCAGAGGCATCGGACTGTATCTGGAAATGAGGTGAAGCCAGGAGGTCAGACCTCCAAAATGAGACCCCATTGAACTCCTTCAGGAACTGGAGCCATATCAGCATATCTGCCCTGATTCCCCGGGTCAGTCTCACCCTATGGTGGGGCCTGGATAAGCCTGTCATGGCGTCGCACAAGCGCCGAGCAAATGCCCTGCCAGGTGCGACCACCCTGCAAGCGAAATTAAGGTGACCATGTAGCACCTGCAGTTCCCGAAGGGATGCCTTGCGTTTAGCAAGCAAGTCTGAGCCGAGGGCCACTATCCTTGACACCTTCTCCCCTGGCAACCTAGAAGCCTGCGCTACCGTGTCAATCTCCACCCCCAGGAATACTAGCTTAGTAGATGGGCCTTCGGTCTTTTCGGGCGCTAAAGGGACACCAGGTTCCTCCATTAGCGTCTGAAATGTGTTGAGGAGACGTGTGCACGTGTCCCAGCCCCGTTCACCCCCGAATAAAAAATCATCCAGGTAATGGGCTACAGACCGAGACCCTGACCTGCGGACAAAAGCCCACTGTAGAAAGGTACTGAAACGCTCGAAGGCCGAGCATGAGATGGAACAGCCAAAAGGCATGGCCTTATCGAAATAATATTCACCCCGGAACTTGAAACCCAGCAACTCAAAGTCACCCGGGTGCACCGGCAGTAGACGAAAGGCAGACTTAATGTCGCACTTAGCTAACAGCGCACCCGGGCCACATGAGCGCACCATGCGCAGCGCCTGGTCAAAAGATGTATACCTGACCGAGCAAAGGTCATCAGGGATAGCATCATTGACCGATCGGCCGGCTGGGTAAGACAAGTGATGAATCAGGCGGAACTCGCCCGGTGACTTCTTGGGCACTAAGCCCAAGGGGGAGACTTTAAGGTTGGGAAACGGGGGTGCCGGGAAAGGGCCAGCGACCCTGCCCGCATCAACCTCCTTAGTAATGCTGACAGCAGCCACCTCCTCCCATCCCCTAAGTGACAAAAGGTTGGGTGCGTCTTGGGGGGACCTATCCCCCGTGAAAGGAATACGAAACCCCATTTGAAAACCTTGAAGCAGGTAAGCTGCGTCTGTCCTCCTCGGGTACAATGCGAGCCAACGCTCCAACATGTCCACTTTAATTGGGGAGGGGGCCTTTCGGTGGACCAGCTCCCTCTGCGGCAGTCTTGCCGGCCCCTTGTCCACCCCTACCCCTGCCCCGCATTCCTACAGGCCTGGGGCAGGCGGAGGCAGCATGGGGGCAAGCACAAGAGGGGCACTCATGCCTGTACTTGCAATTCTTCCTATTACAGGAACCATTGGACGAGAAGGACCAGCACAGCAGGCGGGCTGGAACCCCCTGCCCCGCCACCTGGCGGGGTGTCTGCGCTGGGGCCGCTCGCTGGACAGCATGTCCACAATGGTATCTCTCCCCAGGCGCAGGGCGCGTGGGAGTCATGTACAGAAGCCACAGCTTCTGGCAGGGCTCATCCCACCTCATCTCCAGGTGCAGGGGAATCCGCATACGGAATTCCTCGTCGTAAGCCAACCACGACGGGCCGGGGAAGTCAACCATCGCCCGGTAGATGTTGTCCAAATACTGGACCATCGGGATAGCCAGATCCGGACTGGCCCTGAGGTAAACCGCCATGTATATGAGGTACGCTGGCAACCAGTTGGCCCACGTGCGTGGCGGCTTACGGTGACGTGCCTGTTCCTTATCCTTCTCATCCTGCCCCTCCCTCTCCTCCTTGGTGGGCTCCCTGTTAAGAAGGGAGAAGATGCCCACATACTCCCCACGCCAGATCTTCTCCTTGGTAGACTGGGCCAGATGATCCCCAAGGGGCAAGGAATACCCCGCCGTCGGCAACACCGGCACGGTGGGAACTGTGGGCATAGCAAAAGGAGCCTGGACCAACCCCGTCACGCCTAACACGTTCCCGACTGAGTAGGAGGCACCACCCCAAACAGGGCCCTGGGTCAGGGGTGAAGTCGCCGGGTGGGCCGGCGACGGCTGAAGCGTCGCGCCACCCGTGCGAGGCCACGGCCACTGAAATGCCCCCGCCAATGTAGCCAGGTGTGTGGGTGCACTAGATTGAACCGCATACTCACATGCTGCACCCCCATGGGCCGCCCCCACCGGGGGTTCCGGCCCACCAGGGGCGTCGGAGCTCACGATCGCAACTGAGCTCGTCGATGGGGCCTGATCAGCACCAGTCTGCTGCGCCTGTTGAGTGGGGAGCTGCGAAGCAGTGGCTGCCGCCGGCCCACGCGCCTCGGGCAGCTCAACCCGTCCCGCCGCCTGCCGCTGCCCGGCAGATGAAGTATCAACCTGCAAACCAAAAGGCACCCCTGGGTGGTTGACCCTCGCGAGCGATGCCTCGACATTGACATAGCCCCCGGTGCCCAAAGGGGGCAAAGGGCCGGCCGGCCCGCAGGTTGCAGGCGCCGGTCCAGGTCCCTGGACCCCGGGGCCCGAATACAGCCAAGAGCCCAGGCCCGGCCCTTGAGGGGCCGGGGGCATGCCCTGCCAGGGGAGGGAACCCAACCACCCCCCATGGCTGAAACCCCCCGCAGGAAGCTGCGGACCAAGGGGAGAAGGCCCCGAAGAATGGACCATGCCAGGGGCAGTGGCCATTGCTTGCGGGCCGAGGGCCGCGGCCCCTGCCGGGCAGGTATGCAGACGCCCCGCCTCAGGCCAAGGGGGTATCGACCCCATCCCACCGGTCCCGGTGGGCTCTGGCAAGGAGGCTGCTGGGGAGGCGCAGTCATGGTCCTCCGACCCGGCTGGCGCCTCCGCGCAGAGCGAACCACGTTCGCAGCTGCCTTCTTCTTAGAGGGCATAGCTGCTATCTGCTGGGAAGCCGAATAAAGGAAGGAAAAGCTGCGCCAAAGAGGCTTCCCGGCGAAGGACAAGAGCGATGGAGGAAAGAGGCAGAAAAACTTCTCCGCTCCGTCGCTTCGCAAAATGGCAGCTCGGCTGCCTCGTGGCCACCCCTTTTATAAGGGTGCTGGCCACGCCCCCTAACTACCCGGATGCCTTCGTCCGGTGGGGGGGGCACGCAAAGAGCGCGCGCTTGCATTGGTTCTGTTCCACCTGTCTTGTCACTCTACAATTGTTTGGTAACTAAGAAAAACCTCTAAAGATGCTGTGTTCCATCAAGCCATTTCTGATGTATGGTGACTATATGAGTTAATTATCATTAGCAGTTCTGCTCAATTTTTGCAAACCAACAGCATCTCATGTTAGGTTGTTCTCTCGTCTTACATGCCCCCCCCCTCCCGCCACACAATATTACATTTCCCAGTACTGTAAGTTTTACTCAGGTCTTGCAAACAAACAAATTGAATCAATTTCCTCCTTTGCTACTGCCTCCCCACACTTTTCCTGGCAATATTCTGTGTTTTCATTATATGTCTAAGGTAGGATATCCTTAGTTTACTCATTTTAGCTGTAATCATTTTGCTTGGCTTGATTGAGCATCCACTTTTTTGCCTTTCTGGCTGTCTATGATATCTATAACGCTCTCTCCCAATACCATATTTCAAATGAGTTGATTTTTCACCTCTGTCTTTTTCTCTTATCTTTTACATAGCATGGATAGTTTTGACCTTGGTATCAGCTAATAATTCCCCCACCCCACCCCAAAAAAAAGACAAAGGAATGTTTTTGGAAGGCATGCACACAACATATTTATGAAGCTTTTGGTCTAATATAAGGTTTGGAAATTGGAAAACTGCTTTCTGGCCTGCATTCTGTGGGTTGGGCATGGCAATATTAGTTTTCTGAGAGATTAAAGGATGTGTCAGTTTCTGTGTTGTATGTGTTGCACTTGCTCACATCTTTGCTTCGCTATTCCATTAAGTTCCAAACAACCATTCGAAATATTTTGGCATATTGAAACTATGACTTCCCAGCTGCCCTTGTTTCTGTCCTCTGCCAGCAACCATAGTGCTGATCATGCACTCATCTTCTGGAATTCTCTAGCACTGAGTAATTCTAAGTGAGGGAAGTTTCTGTTGGAATTTGTGTATAGCACCTTAAAGAGTCAGGAAATTCAATTCTTCAGAAAATCCCTGTTTTATGAGTGTATATATTGTGCTTCTGCAGCCATCATTTTAAACACTAGGAAATGCCCTGATATTGCTGCATAATATCATGCTTGTGTTGCCAGCAAGAAAAAGAATGCCAAGCATGATACAGCAAAGGATAGAGTAAATGTTGACAGCACCAAAGGCAGCAGTTAAGATGGTCTACATTGCCATAGACAATAGTACCATTCACATGCTAGCATTCACTTAGAGACACCAAACAGACACATCCTTTAATCTCTCAGAAAACTAATATTGTCATGCCCAATCCACATAATACAGGCAGAAAGCAGTCTTCCACTTTCCAAACTCTTTCCTTGGGTTGGGCAACCTTCCTAAGATATGCTTGTAGTATCCTAAAAGAACTGAAATCTCTGTAAGAGATGACACTGGTCAGCCTGAAGTATCAGAAAGCTAAGGCTGGAAACTTGAAAAATGCAATATTCAGCATATTGCTGATTGTCTCTCAGATTGCCTTTACACTTCTGGAATCATTCTTCTGAAGCATCGGAGCCTACATCCATTTATGTACATGATGCTAAGGAAACATTTGCCCAACAAAATCTCTTTGCATCTTGAGTTTATGAGTAACAGGAGCTGACACAGCATCATGATATATTGCCATGCTTATCTTATCTAGTTTTAGTTCCACATTGGCCATAGGCCATAACAACTATATATAGTATAACTGATAAGAACAGTCAGATCTTAGGGATTGTTAGAACAGACACAAAGGAAATGAGTAAAGATTGGTTCTAATTTTTGTCATCTGTCCTAGAAACTGGTCTTCAAGCATTAACCTGGTAAGATTGTCTTCATCACATAATTTGATGCTAGAATGGAAGTGTGTGATCAATTTCCTTTCAGAGCTAAACATGTGTCTACTTCTCACACTTAGTAATTCTGTTTAGTTTGTTAATTACAGGTAGCAGGTGAAACTGCATGAATTGCTGTACATTTTCCAAGTGGAAGAAATGATAGCTTACCAGGAACAACGGGTAAAAATTTAGCCATGCATTTGTTCAGCTGCCATTTTAGTAGTACCTGTAGATACTTTCACAGGCTGATGCACTCGATTTGTCATGCAAAAGCAATTTGATTAATGAAGCTATGGTTGGTGAGTAAAAATCTCTGAAAACATTTGACTGATTCCCTTTGGGGTATCGGCAGAGGTAATGTTTGAAAAGCAGAGACTTTATTTGAGCAGATGATTTATTAACTCACCTGGCTTTTAATATGTAACCCAATGTTGGAGAATTTCAAATTAAGATAAATAGCTATGCAGTTTCTAAGTGCTAAAAGGACACAATTACACAATAGTGAAAAGATCTGGGTGGGTGTGTAGCCATGTACACCACTTTCCACCCCCCTCTCTGTCTCTCTTTCACACGTACACCCCATGTTTAAAAGCTGAAATGAAAAGCATTGGATTTGCCTATTCCTATACTTAGTGTTAATTTTTAAAATAAAACGTTGGTGAAAAAGACATTTTGGAAGAGCTGCATGGTCATAAAGGCTGATGTCAACATTAGCCATTGGTGTTAATCTTTAATTTAAAGTTTCCTATCCCCCCCAGGGATCTGAAGCTATTTAGGAATCCTCTTTGACCTAAGAATGCCTTTGGAAGTCTGAGAATGGGTTTTCTTTAATATCGAAAGATTGCTACTGGTGGTCCAGATCCTGATCCTTGGGAGAGAAAAATAGTAACAACCCTTATATGAAAAGATTTCTGTCACCTTTGTGATTTGTGAAAATAGAGGGTGGCTCACTGTTTGTTTCTGTATTGGGGTGGTTGATCCAGTCACATCACCTTGATTTTACAATTATTGCTGAAGTACACTCTGAAATCCACCTGCTTGGGAGTATTCAGACCATTTTCTAGCAGTAAGGGTACAAAAGGAGTTAACCATTGATGACAATGACCCAAATGCAATTGCTAATACAACTGGAGTAATTCCATTACGGTAATTTTTTTGATTAACCCTTATATAGCAATTACACTTATATACAATACCACCCTTTAGTACATAGTGGTTGGCTCTGGTTGGCTCACAAGTTAATTAGAAATTTGCCCCCAAAATGCTGGGCACTTATTTTACCAACCACGGAAGGATGGAAGGCTGAGTCAATCTTGAGCCCTGATCAGGACTGAACTCACAACCTTCTGGCTGCAGTACAGCAGTTTAACCACTGTGCCACCATTCAATAAGACTACTTTTCTTGGGACTACCAGTGGAACTTGTTTTGGATTGTCTTCTTACAGGCTTTCCAGCATAGGAAGCATAAATTAAAGCAACAACATGTAGACAATTGTTGCATTTGGCTGGTCTTTTGTTGTTTCAAATGGTAATTGACACGCCCAGTAATTTAACAGTACCAGACAGTTCCCTCCCTGCCTCATTTCCAGTAAAACAGAGCCTCTCTGTTCTTCAGTGTCATGGGCATTGATAAAAAGCTCACATCTTTGCTTCGCTATTCCATTAAGTTCCAAACTCTCTCTAATGTTCCATATGAAAACATCTCCAGATTATATTTCCGACTGTAGCATTCACTATAAAAAGTAAACATTGGAGCATATTCTGCAGTGCCATGTAGATAGATATAAAATGTTCCCTTCTGGTCTATCCAGTTCCCAACTCCTGCTCTGCTTTTCCTGCATTGCTTTTTTGGGAAAGATGAAGCAAAACACTTCTACAACAACAACTTGGACGATTCCTAAATAAAAAACCAAATGAACAGAATGCCCCCCCCCCAAACACACACACACACACACACACACCCTGAAAGGGAGGTAGATGTCAAACCCTACCCTTGCTCAAGAGGAATAGGCCAAGCCAGCTACCAGCACCATCAACGATACCACCATCAGGGCCTTCAAACTGGTTTTCAAGAGGAGAAATGCAACTCAATTCTAACCTCTGCTTCAGTACAATTCTGGGCTCAAGGCAAAGCACACAGCCATTTCCTTCTTCAAGTACTAACAAGAGTTAGCTTGAGTTTCCTCTGCTATTGTCTGTTAATGATCAGTCAGCAGTAGGACTATTAATTTTCTTCTGCTATGATCATTAGTTCCTGAATGCATCTCAGTTAACAATATTAGCCACTGAGGATCCCAGGATATCAATTGGAAGTGACTTTGAAGACAATTAACAATAACCAAATGAATGCAGGGCTTTTTTAGTCTATGGCATCCTGCTGGATTCCATCATGTCCTCTATATTAAAGGAATTCTTGTGGAAATTCAGAGTTCCATGACATAAATATCGGTTGCTGAAACTCATCTGTGTCTCTGCTTTTCCATTTGAGAAGCTGTGGAAGTTTAAAGTCATGGTAAAGAGTTTGAAAGCAAGAAATTGCAAATAGATAAATAGGGACCACTTCGGTGGGAAGGTAACAGCGCTCCGTGCGCTCCGGTGTCTAGTCATGCTTGCCACATGACCACGGAAAGGTCTGCAGAAGCAGACAGCGCTGGCTCTTCGGCTTAGAAACAGAGATGAGCACTGCACCCTAGAGTCGGACACGACTGGCTTTCGAGCAAGGGAAACCTTTACCTTTCCTTTACCTTTAAAGACCAGGAATGGGCTGAATGTGTGTCAACTGCCAGCTAAGGATGTAGTGTGTTTGATTAGAGTGCTGATGCAGTAATAAGTATTTAGGCTGCTAGTGGATTTGTACACACACAGCCTTGAAGAAACAGATTCACAATTCTTGAGCATCCCTTGATGCAAGGCCAGGTCTGCAGCTTGGAGCGCTTCAGGAGTTCTTAGACATTGCAATAATGGTCTTTTTCTTTCTGGAGATGGTTAATCTGGCTTCAATGAAACATCCCTTGGTTATAGTCCAAGATGGATTATAGTGTTGAGCTCCCACTGAAAATTGCAGAGGCTACAAAATGCAGTGGCAAAACAAAGCTGACTTTCTGGACCACATGAGTTTTCTTTTCATGTTAGTTTAAGCATTATGTTGAATATTACCTTTAAAGCACTCAATCAAATGAATTTTAAGAAGGCCATCTATCTTTAGAGTCTATTCTCTACCTGTGTCTCCTCTTGTGTAACTTGACCTGTCATCTTAGGTCAGTTGCATCCTTTCTCAAAAAAGGCATGTTATATAATGTCCCTTTAAAGGACACACCTAAAAGGCCTCAATTTCCCCCCAGTTTTAAACAAAGCACCTTCACTTTGGGGCAGAAGCTGGCATCACATCCTTAGAGGTTGGAACAAACAGGGGCCTCTTGCTATGCAAATCACCAAGGGTAATCTTTCCAGTCAAATAGGTTATTTAAATACACATTTTGTTTTATGTTCCAGGAGTAACCTAATGCATTTATAACTGTTAAACTGAAGATATCTCTGGGTAATATTGATTCCCAGACTGAAAAACAGAGTTGATTGAAAGGGGTCTTCTCTCTTGCAAATACCAGGTTGTGGAACTGCTTGCACTGGAAAAAAAAATCCATCTGAACGGTTTACTGTTTTGGTTCCAGGATCTTCCTCAACAAAAGGAGAAAGTGTTGAGGTTTATTTATTTGGAAAATGTGTCTCATTTATATGATCAGTAACAAAAAGAGTTGAGATTAGCGTACGTGAAGCATGGGTTGGGCAGTGGGGTTGGGAAAGCGCATTCAGTTCACAGAGCATAGATTTGTCCAAGGAACAATATGTGAGAAAGTTACATTTTGGAGCAAAAAAGTATGGTGCTTGGCGTGTCTTGATCCACCTTTAGAATGTTGTCATGCTAGTCGATGAAACTGCAGTGATGCTGTCCCTTCTTCTACTGCTGAAATAAGGCTCAGAGCCTTTGCTTCACCTTCCAAATAATGGATGTACAGTAAAACCCCTATTTACGTAAAATGTTTGTTTCGTAGGCTTTTGCTTAAATGGGTTTTTATGTAACTCGAAGCAAACCCATAGGGAAAAAAATATTTTTTATGTAACTCGAAGCAAACAAATAGGAAAAATGAAACTTTTATGTAAATCGAAGCAAACCCATAGGGAAATGAATTTTTACGTAACTCGAAGCAAACCCATAGGGAAAATGAAATTTTTATGTGACTCGAAGCAAACTGATAGGAAATCGTGTTACATAAATTTATGTAAATTGGGACGTTTATGTAAACGGGGACATGGTTTTAGCACAAAATCATTATGTAAGTTGAATTTTATGTAACTCGGGGCATATGTAAGTCGGGGGTTTACTGTACTGTATTTCTAACCACAAGGAGCAGCTACACAGCTTCTGATGTGATCTGTAGCCTGGAAAGCTGCAGGACTGATTATGGGGGAATCCAAGCAATCTAGGGATCACGTGGTAAGTGACCTGATTTCCCATAACATCAAGGTAATATTAAACACCACACTTACCAAACAATAAATTCCTCTTTAAGATGCTGCTTGGTATTCTTACTCTGTTCAGCTCTTGCTTTGCCTCAAGCAATTCATGCTACAGCAACAAGACTGAGTGAAATATTTGCCAACTGGTGCAGGTGCCGTTTTATGTTTTTGTTTTAAACGTGCCGTCATTTATCAAGACATAGCTTCACACTTGATTCATAAAAAAGGCAGTTGCTTTCCTGTGGCAGATAAGGCAGTGTTGAAGAGAATCTGTGCTGCACCCTCACAGAGCAAATACACACCGTTGCTACTCTCATATTCATAAATACATGGAGAGTTGAGAGTCTTTGTCTGTTTTGTATGGCGTTTGAAGAGTTCAGAAGGAGTTATTTTGAGAGAGGAAAGTAAAATGGGGGTTGGAATTGGGCATGATAAAAGTTCCCTACACAGGAACAGTAGAATAGCAATTAGATAGATAAAACTATGCAAAGATTTAGAATATTTCAGATATTTCCTGGGTTTGTGGAATGGGAGATAGTGTCAGATCCAGCCAGTTTTTCCAACTCACCTCTAAGAAACAAACAGATCCTGGCACAACATCTTATCATGAACTTTTTGAAGTGTGAGTCTGTGCAAGCATATCAGAGAGCAAACAAAACAAAAAGAAAAAAACACTTTGACATCTTAAAGACTAATTACTATATTTTAATGTTAGCTTTCTTAGATCAAATCCAGCTGACATCTGACTGTGCATTATCCCATAAAACTTTCTCAATCGATTCATTAGGATATATATGTCAGAATGTTTATTCCTCAAACTGATTCTAATCAGAGACATGCCTGCATTTTATTACTGGTTGTAAATAACTCATTGATTTGCATGTGCATCTCTTGAACCAATCCCAGCCACTCTGGGTCTCTATACTAGATATTTATAAAATGTATATCGTTATATCCACTCTTACATCTGATGAAGTGGGCTTGATCCACGAAAGCTAACATTAAAATACAGTCAAACTTCTACATACGAATTTAATTCGTTCCTTGAGGTTGGTTGTATCTCGAAAAATTCTTATCTTGAATTTCCTATAGGAATGCATTGAATGCAGTTTCCCATAGGAATGCAATGAATGTCTTATTTCAAAAAAATTCTATTAACAATTCTTATCTTGAACCTGGCCCCCTCCCCCCGAGATATCTGGATGTATCTTGGGTTTTTCTTAAGTCGAGCTGTTCTTATCTCGAGGTTTGACTGTACAGGAGCTAGTCTTTAAGGTGCCACAGTGGGCGGTGTTTTTTTTGTCGTTTTTTTTATTTTGCTTTGTCTCATGAACTTTTGGGAGTCTCATTTGTAATTTTTCTGCATCATCCACAATAAATTGGTGCATCCCTGAAGAAGTGATCTTGAATCACAAATGTTCATGTAATATTTTAATTTTTTAGTGATCCAATAAAGGTATCACCATTCTCTTGCAATTGTATTTTGTAAAGATCACATGTCTGGATTTGTTTATTTATGGAACTACTTAATTTGTGTGTGAGTCTCGGTGGGAAATAATTCTTTATGTCTTATCATCTGCTTTATCACTCTTACACCACTAAATGTGTGTAAGTTTTCTAGATGGAGGAGACAAGTTCACTAGTGAATTGTGGTTCATACTTTGAGACGACTAAGAAGAAAAGTATCTGTGCCTCATGTATGCTGTAGAGCAGGGATTCTCAACCTGTGGCCCATGGGCCAGATGTGGCCAATGGCACCATTTCATGTGGGGGCCCACTGCCTCCACCACACCAGGAAGTACCATGTGGTGGAGGAAGGGCAAAATGGCCATCCAGCCCCTGAAACTGTCTGGGGGAGCATGACTCAGCCCCTGGCTTTAAAAGGTTGAGAACACCTGTTGTAGAGTCTTTGTGCACATGTCTCTTTAGTGAGAATCTATCAATATAATTATGTGCAGTCAATTCCAACTTGCAGCAGCCTTTCCTGGGTTTTTTTTAGGTACAGAGCTAGCAGAAGTGGTTTACTCACTCTTCCTTCTTGGAGCACTCTGGGGCAATGCAACTTGCCTAAGTCTGCGTAGGCTGGCTCTTTCCCTATAAGACACTATGAGGAATCAAACTCCTGGCCCTACAGCCACAAGCTCCAAGCTATCCATCCAGGTCTACACTTGCCAATATTACGTGTTGCTAACTTCATGTACCATTTATATGGGACCGGTATATGGATAAACATTTGATTCACAAAATTACTATGTGTGCCTTCAAAAGGTTTAGGAATTAATTTACCTTACTAGCTGTGGTATGTTGTGCTGTGGATTACCTTTAATGCACTTAATTGCCAGTTTAATGTTGTATTCAGTCACCTTCATGTATTTGTGATAGCTAACAATTTTTAACTAATAAAACTTGACTTGCGTCTTTTTAAAAATGTGTTTGTTGAGTGAGAGAAAGTCCACAAACTGGTTCCCACCATTGAAACTCGCCAAATACAAAAATAGTGTGGGAACTTTGAATCAAGTTTTAGCTCATGCCATCTAGTGGAGATTCTGAACTTTTAACTCATATCGTTTAGTATTTGACACATCACACTCTTGCTGAAATACTTAGCAGTGCTAAAGAAATGCTTCCATAAAGCAGGAACAGTGTTGTGCTGACAACATTGTTAGCATGACAACAGCATATTTTGTCAGTTTGTACACGTAGGCATTCTATCATCTATTCTGAATTGCAGTTATAGGGATGGTAAGGTTAAAGGTAAAGGTTTCCCTTGCTTGAAATCAAGTCGTATCCGACTCTAGGGTGCAGTGCTCATCTCTGTTTCAAAGCCAAAGAGCCTGCGCTGTCTACTTATGCAGACGTTTCCATGGTCATGTGGCAGGCATGACTAGACACCGGAGTGCACAGAACACTGTTACCTTCCCACCAAAGTAGTCCCTATTTATCTACTTGCAATTTATCTTCTTGCACTTCTTGCAACGGTGATTGTAAGGTATAGTAGAGACATAGTAGAGTAATGCTAGATATAACCACCTTCACCAATCTCACACTTGGGTTATTTTAGAAAAAATAATTGAATATTCTTTCTCCTCTTCTTTTCAGGTACCAATAGTGAACTTCAATGTGCAATAACAACATGACTCTGCTCTGTCATGTGATGGCTGTGGCATTTGTCCAGGTATTACTAGTCTCAGACAATTGGATTCTGGGCAAGAACATCAACTTTTACAATGTGAGACTTCCAGTCGACTGTAAGTATCTGGCTGTAGTTCTTTTGAGTCTGTGTATGAATATTTCTAAAGAAATTTATAGAACAGTTTTAGGTGTAGACCTTAAAACGAAAACATTAATTTGACTGTCTTTGGTGGTTGATAATTATTAGGTGAATACCTTGATTTATGGCTTGAAATACACACCTGCGTGTTCATCTGATTAAGCCTTCACACCTTTTTTATTGCCTTTCCTATGTGTCTCCGAAGCTTTTGTTGTGTATACAATATGCATGCAGAGGTTCTGTGTATCATTAACTGATTGTTGCCCTTTCTTAATTTGTGGCCTTGCTGTTTGGGTGCAGAAGTTAAAAAAAAAAACAGCTGAAAGCTGTCTGTGCTTGGCACTTAGTTCATGCCTAACTGCTGTCTTTCTTTGGGAGTTATCCTGAGACACCACCAGCAAGCAGCTATTCTGCTTACTACTTATGGACAGCAGTTGATGAGAGGCACATTTCATTCCAGGTTCAACTCAAGAACACCAGATAATTCCATCCTGGTTTGACAGGTCCCAAAGTACCCAAAGTGGCCAAGTACTCTGGTGGGCAATTTAATAAATCCCTTTATAAATCCCACAAGCACCTCTCCTCATATCAGGCATTAAAAATGCACCGGCCAAAATCCTATTGGATATAGATGCACGTGCAAGTGAAGTCATGGAAATTCTCATGATTTATTGCACCTGACTGGCAAGTTACCAGGTGAATTCAAGGTGTTTGCTGAGTGGGTAGTTGACATTCAGTCAGGCATACCAGCAGCATGTGACTCATAATTAGCTGCAGCAAATTCCATGGCCTATCTTGTATGTGTGTAAAGATCTGATAGGATACTGATTAGGAAGAACCAAAGGAATGATAGCAATTTGCTGTTCTTTCATGACAACTAAGATCAACTGCCTTTAGGCAGTTATATCACTCTGTTTAATGGCAGAAAAAGAGACAATGTTGACTAGCATTCCTCAGTGGACTATGCAGCCATCATCCCTACAGGTGGTCTGTCATCTTTGTTGATGTTTTGCTATTTGGTTGAGTCAAAGAGGCAAGGTGTCAACAGTGTTATAATGGAACTGGGGACACCAAGGTCAAAGCCCTGGGAGATTCCACATAGCGGGATTAATGATATCACCCACTAGGCTCCTTTCAGATTTCCTTAGTGCCTCTGAGATTAGTTGTGAACTTCACAGTAGCTAGACTAGAAATGGATTTTCCCACAGACACTATACCATTGATGGTGGACCTTTTAGAGACTTGGCTATGGTGATTATCATGATGAGCACCTGGACTTCTAATTTACCACTACATAACTATATATAATAAATAAATTATATGCATAAATCTTAGACACACTTGCTCAGAAGTAAGTCCCAGCAAACTGTGAAGGGCAGTGATGGCGAACCTTTTAGAGACCGAGTGCCCAAACTCAACAGACTGCCGTCTGCGCCCCAGAGGGGTGGGGTGAACTCTGTGCTGGGGGGAGGGAGGAAGCACTCCAATTGGGCTGCTGGGCAGAGGGACGGGGTGAACTCTGTGCTGGGAGAGGGAGGAAGCACTCCCATTGGACTGCTGGGCAGAGGGACGGGGTGAACTCTGTGCTGGGAGAGGGAGGAAGCACTCCCATTGGACTGCTGGGCAGAGGGGCAGGGCAAACTCTGTACTAGGGCAATAGCACACATGCCCACAGAGAGGGCTCTGAGTGCCACCTCTGGCACGGATGCCATAAGTTCACCACCACTGTTGTGGGGTTTATTCTTACATAAATACATTACATAAATACATTTAGGATTGTGCTAAAAGAAGATTAATTTACAATTTAACAGCCTTTGTTGCTTGATATTATGTTACCTCCAGTCTACAGCTGGGGGGGAGGGGAATTCAGAAGTATAATGATCAAGTATTTAACTGTTCTTCTCTTCCTTCTCTCTCTCTTCTCTCTCTCAATTATAAAGCTACTCCATTTCCAAGCAGCTTCAAGTGTTTTACTTGTGACAATGCTGTAGACAACTACAACTGTAACAGATGGGCTGAAGATAAATGGTGTCCTCAGAGTAAGTGTGTGGGGAACAGTAAGCTACAGAAAGGCATTTGTTTTGACCTTTGCAACTAACTGCTCCATCTCAGTATTGGGTAGTTAAGCATGATTTAACATTCAGATTGATGACTTTGGGAGAGGCATGGGTGTTTTTCTGGAATCATTCCAAGGAATTTACTTTAAATTGTGTGAGAGTTGGATCTTAAAAGTAGCAGCTGACTTGTGCTTTAACATGTTGCAATCTTGATTAAAAATGTCATTTATAGCGGAATCAGAGGCTTCCATATGGGTTAGGAGTGAAAAAGGCAGTGGCTCTCTCAGTAGCTTCTTTTCTTGCTATTTCTATAAAATGGTGGTGGAGAATCTTAGTCTCTCCAGATATTCTGGATTTCAACCCTCAGATGCCCTGGCCATCCTCTATCACCATGATCATGGTGGATGTTGCAGTCCAACCCGGCTGAAAAGCCAAAGGTCCCCAACTGCTGCTGTAAAGTTTAACATCTAGGCCAGGGGTTCGCAACCTATGGGCCAGACCCAGCTTGCGACACCATTTCAGGTGGCCCACGTTGCCACCACAAGCAGAAGCAGGTGTGTTTATGACAGCCATAAATGTGCCTGTGGCTGTCATAAACATGTTTACAACTGCCGTAAACGTGCCCGCAGCTGTTGTATATGCATTTTCGACAGCTGTGGATGCATTTTACGGCAGCATTTATGACATGGGAACCACCAGTCTGCCCCACTCGGCTGTCTGAGGGGGCATAGTCTGGCCCATGACTTGAAAACATTGAGAACCCCTGATCTAGGGCCTAAATACTCACCTGATTACTGGCCTTCTTAATTTTCCATTCTGAACTACAGTACTTGATTCAGTTAGCTACAAGTTTAAGATTTTTCCCACCTGATTATTGCCCTTCTCAGCTTGTTAACAGTTACACAAAAAGAGCCCAAAAGACTGACATCAACCATATAGTGCCAAGCGCTTAAACAGGAAGCAGCAAAGTAAGAAATTTATTTAATTTAATTTAATTTAATTTTCACGCTTATATACCGCTCACTCAGGCAAACCCGACTCAGGGCGGTTTACATAGCGGACAATAATACAAAATAGAGTAACATAACATACAATAAATACAGCAAAAATCAATCACCAAAAGTACAATTACAAATCTCTGTCCGCAAAAATTACAGAAATATATGTATATACTACAATATGCACTACATGTGCACTACAATACAGTTTCTAACAATACATCAAATAAGGTACAATACAATAAAATCCTAAACATCAATTAATCACATCAAAGAGTACACAATATAAAAAAAATTCAAAACGTCAAACAACAATATAAAAATATACCCACCACAGTCCTTTTAGTCCTTCCAGAAGGGGGGGGTGGGTGGGACAAAAGCGTGCACAAGTCCTGGAGCTCCAAGCCGACCAGCCTCCTCACCTCCACTGAGGCTCAGACCATGGCAAGTCCAGCCGCCTGCCGCGGCTGGCCCCAAGTCCTAGCCAACAACAAGAAGATGGTAGCGAGGCATCCCGGGGGGCCAACCAGGACAACCCGCAGCATCTCCCACCTGTCTCCACTCCCGGGAGCCGGTGGCGTGGGCTCCCTGGCGAGACAGGGAGTCCCTCTCCGCGACGGCGGCATCTCCCCTTTTTCTGCTCTCTGGGCGGGCTGGCCCAGAGAGCGAAGACAGCTGTGGGGGGACGGTGGCTCTCCCACCTGTCTCCACTCCCAAGAGCTGGTGGCGTGGGCTCCCAGGTGAGACAGGGAGTCATAGAGTCAAATCATAGATAAGCAACTCTTCCATCACTGCGTATAAGAAGCACCTTTTGTACAATAAGGAAATAAAATGTTTGTACAGTAGTTGACTGTGAAATCATTTCCCCATCTTTCCCAACATCTTCTGTAGTTTGTGAATAGAATTTAGAATGAACAGACAAAACTGTCTTCTTTTCTGTACAGGAAGCGATCCCGGTCAAGGGGGTAGTGGCAGGGTAGCCTATAAAAACATAATGAAATTACCTCCATTGTTTTGAAAAAGACAGTAGAAAATATGATAGCATGTGGTTGTTGACAATCTTGCATGTACAGTTGTTGCCATATTAAGAAGAGGGTGGGGGTGATCAGGTGGGAATGATCCTGGGCTTGGATCTTATTATTAATCCCTCAAAAAGAGTAGACTCATTGAATCAGTGGGATTCGCCCAAGTGCTGACTTACTATTCAGCAGCTAACATAATGGGTCTACTCTAGCAAAGATCTTGGTCAAGTGATGAGGGTAGGATGGTGTTGTGTATTAAGGCAGAATTGCAAGTTGCTCAAGCAATGCCTTGCAAAAATAAAATGGCGGTTTCCCGCCATCCAAATTAAAAGCTAAAGTTGGCGTGTAATCTCCCTTTCTTGGCACGCTCATTATGCTAATTAGATTTCTGTGATTAGTTACTACTTTGGATCTTGTTCCTGATTGGTTAATACTTATATATCCTGTTATGATTGGTTGGTTATGATTGTCCAGTGGGTTACTACATTGTAGCAAGGAGTCACCACCGGGAAGACACTATATAAGCCCCATGGGTAAACAAGGGTGGGGCCAGACCGGAAGTATACTTCCCATTACCACACAGGTTAGCCAGGGTCGGGCTAAGCCTGGGTCTCCTCTGTACGCTATCACGTCAAAATGTAGCTTAGTCACTGCCTCTATGGTAGGAAACACGAGGGACCGACTACATGGGACTTGGGTAGCCATCTGATGTCCAGAGCGCCTTGTAAGTGTAACCTGAAAGACTGTTCAATAAACTCCTGTTGTTCTGTTCATCATTGCCTGGACTATCTTTACCTGTAAGAAGGGGGTTGTGTGGTATGTGTCCAGCATACATGGCCACACCTGGCCCAACCATGCTGTAATGAGCCGGCTACACTTACCTTAAGACCCTGCGAGCATCACCACAAGGGTCCGGACACCGAGAGTGGGGCACCCACCCCATGAACACGAACAAAAAACCCTACATTTTGCATCATCCTCCGTGTTGCGCTACCCCTCAGCCAATCAGGTTGAGGGACATGAGCGCGGAGGAGGCTGGGAAAGTGGCACGTGCATAAAAACAACAACGGCCGATGCTCACAATCCACTTCTCTGAATGCGGCGGGGTTGTGGAGAGGAGGGGGAGGCCCTCTTCTCTCTACATCCCCAGAGACGAAGGCCAATTCCAGCCTCACCACAGCTTCGGTGGGGTTGCAGAGAGGAGGGGGAGCCCCTCTTCTCCCCGCATCCCTGGAGATGAAGGCCGCTGCTGGCCTTGCCTCGGCTTCGCCTTCCACGGGGGGGGGGGGCTTTGCTTCTCTCTTGGTTGGCAGGGTATGAAGCTTTCATCCCCCACCAACCAAGAGAGAAGTGAACCACTTCCCTCTGGGAGACGAAGGCTGCACCTTTGCCTCCCGGAGGGAAGGAACTGCCTTCCACAGAGGGGGTTCGCTTCTCTCTTGGTTGGTGAGGGCCGAAGATTTCATCCTCCACCAACCAAGAGAGAAGCAAACCACTTCCCTCTGGGAGATGAAGGCCACGCCTTCGCCTCCTGGAGGGAAGGAATCGCCTTCCACAGAGTGTGTGTGTATGTTTGCTTCTCTCTTGGTTGGCGAGGGACGAAGCTTTTGGCCCCCACCAAACAAGAGAGAAGCAAACCACTTCCCCCCACTTCTCTACATGGCCCCGGCAATGAAGGTCGGCGCCAGCCTCACCACAGCTTCAGCAGGGTTGCAGAGAGGAGGAGGAGCCCCTCTTCTCTCCACGGCCCTGGCGACAAAGGCCAGTGCCGGCCTCACCGTGGCTTCAGCGAGAATGGAACGAATGCAGAGCTCCCCCCCTCTCTCCCCCTCTAACTCTCTTTCCCCCTCTCTCCCCCTCCCCCTCTTCCCCCTCTCTCTGTGTGCACGCACACCCCAAAACCACCCCAACCACCAACACAATGTATACCTGCCCGGCAGGGCCGGGCAAAAAAAATGCTAGCTGCTTATAAGGGCCGGACACGGCAGATGGGCTGTGTGAATACAGGCAGTACCTTTTCTGCTGCTTTTTTTTTTTGGGGGGGGGGATGTGGATTAATAGTTGGATAATCCATTTTAAAGGAAGAACAAGACCACGCCTTTTTTTTAAAGAAAAAAGTTGGAAAGGAATATTTTAAATATTCCCAGGAAACAACCTATGGCTGGGGGATACAGACAAATAATGTACTGTATTGATAAACAACAGCGCCAGATCATGCCTCAGAGCTTGATTCCTAATCAAGAAATTTAGTTTCTGCTTTTGAAGTGTGACTCTGAATCTCTCACTGAAGCAATCCTGATCTTGATTTTGTTGTTACTACATAGACACACACTACTGTTTGACAGTCCATCACTTCACCAGCCATGGAAGGAGCACCTCTGTCACCAAAAAATGTGCTACTAGAGAAGAATGCCATTTTGTCGGCTGTCGGCGCCTCAGAGAAACTAGTCATACAGTAAGCATTACTTTGGGGTATAAAACAGAGAGCTTTTAAATGGTGTGTGTGTGTGTGTGTGTGTGTGTGTGTGTGTGTGTGTGTGTGTGTGTGTGCGCGTGTGCGTGTGCGTGTGTGCATGCGTGCGTGCACGCGTGTGCACGTGTGTGTGTGTGCGCGCGCACTTATCTATCCTCATGATACTGAACTTCCAAAAAGAAGCACTAGTAATATTTACACAAAGCAGAATATAGCACTGAAAAGTAACCTTCCCCCTTTCCCCCTTCCTCTCTAGTTACAATTTCTTTCACTGTCTCACCAGGCTTATAATTTTCTGTAGACCAAAGTACAGCTCTTAGCATAAGGCTCCTCGCTGCTTGGAACTCTCAAGACCCAATGCTACATTAGCACTATCATTCATTCAGTATCCCTTTATTCACGTAAAGTACTCTAAACCATGAAAGGCTGACCTGTTTTAGCCAAAGGTAAGTCAATTCTCAAGCAAGGCTGTAAAGTGGTAGTCTGCTTCCGATGTGGAGATGTCCTGGAGCTTTAACATGCCTTGAGCAGTAAGCAAGACTGTGCATATCTTAAAGTTTCGTGCATAAGTGATACTGATGTAAAAGTTGGATGCATAGTTTAGCATCCTGAAACTGCCTTCCTTCCCTGAAAGCTTTTTAGGGCCTTTAAAGATCGAGTTAAAAGTGTGTTGCTATTGCCTGATAAAACTTAGGCAATGGCAAAGGGCAGTTTCTGCAATTTGTAAAGAGTAGGGAAAATTCAGCATCCAACATACCTTCCTTGTAACCAGTAAGGCTGAACACATTATGAAAAACAAATGAATATATATATATAAATTTGCTTGATTTACCCAATTTATATAGATTGAGGACTGAAGTTCTTCATGTACCTGGCATCTGCAATTCAGTTGCTAAGATTAACCAGAGCTTGGAAATATTTCTTCCATCAATGCTAATCTGAAAACTAACTTATTCATGCTAATTGTTTTAATGAATATAATGAAATCAATTTGTTGTATTAATTGTTGGAAGTGATAATGTTACTTTTAGACTAAAATACGCACAACTAGAATGATTAGCCGTCCCAAATTAGGCTCAGTGTTGAATTGAAGAAACATGAATTGTGAATTATGATTCAAATTATTAATATTGCCATTATAACAATAAAAATGATGCTTTTTAAAATAGTTCTTTAAAAAGTGTAAAGCGCTAAAGGTAGCAATTTTTAATTTTTTTATATAAAACACAAACAAAGAAAACAGAGAAGAACAAATATACAAATACACACGCATACTAAAATACTGCAGTGGCTCAAGTGGCTAAGACGCTGACTGGGAGGTGGAATGTCAGCAGTTCGATTCCCAAGTACTGCAGGATGGAATGAGCTCCTGTCTTTGTCCCAGCTCCTGCCAACCTAGCAGTTCAAAAGCAAGAAATTGCAAGTAGATAAATAGGGACCACTTCAGTGGGAAGGTAACAGTGTTCCATGCACTCCGGCCTCCGGTATCTAGTCATGCCTGCCACATGACCATGGAAACGTCTTCAGAAGCAGACAACGCTGGCTCTTCGGCTTTGAAACAGAGATGAGCACTGAACCCTAGAGTTGGATATGACTTGCTTTCGAGCAAGGAAAACCTTTACCTTTACTAATATACAACTACTTCATAGAAGTAGGGGTACTTCAGAAAATTATGGAGGTTACGATTAGATTAAGTCCAAAAGTCGTAATGTTAGGGGAGGTTGATGATATCAAGGTAGACAAATAATAAGAAAGAGCTGATAGTTATATTGTTATCGGTGGCAAGACAATTGATTTCTGCCGAATGGAAAAAAAAGTTTGTAATAAGTAAAGATAGATGGCATAGAAACATTTGGTGCTAAATGACAAATTAACAACAGAACTGAAGATAAAGAAAGGAATGATTACTAAAAATACAATTTGGGAAGTATGGAAGCCCTTTGTTATATTTGGACTGACGAACAAGGATGGAGTTAAGCTGTGTCAGGAAGAGTAAAATTTTTGGGAAAGGTAAAAAAGAAAAGTGTACATTAGTAAGACTGAATAAGCAAATTTCATTTTGTACAGCACCAGGATGGGTTGAAAGGTAAGGTAGCAATTTTTAACCCACTACTTTTGAGCTGTTTTGGCTTAAATCTTGCAAGTAAGTTGTCATCAAAACAATGTGTCTTTCTATGCAGCTGAATCACTGAATTAGTTCACCAATGATTTTCTGCTACCTACAGTGGAGATCAGCACCGTCAGTTCAACAGAATAATGTGCTGCTTTACACAGATCTAGCCTTTGTCCCATCATTGTAATTGCATTGTGTTGCTGTCACTCTATTAGCCTGGAGTCCTATTTTGCCTTCACAACAACATGGAAAGAATAGGAATTTCCTTCACAGCATTGTTGCAGGGGTAAGAAAAGTAAAGATTGTGACACAAGGGTGTAGCCAGTACAGAGAACTCAGATTGTTTTTGTTGCATTCCAATACATTTTGTGCGATATCCTCTCAGGATGTGTCCCTTCTAGCCTTAGGGGGGGGGGGGGGCAAAGATATGCTTTGTGGACAAGGCAGCACATTGTTAAGGATTTGTGAATCTTTCGTTATAAGGTTCCTCACTGTAGCTTCTGCCTCTTTTGTTTCTTTCCATTCAGTATGATTGTGAGGTAGTTATGAATAAAGGCTTAATTAGTTCTCGGCAAGCGTAGATGCAGGGATTGATTTAATCATGAAATAATGGAAGTGCAAATCTGGAAGGGTCCCAAAGGTCATCCAGTCCTGCCATCTGACAGTGCAGGAAACCCACAATTATGGCATCCCAGACAGGCGGCCACCCAACGCCTGTATAGAAGCCTCCAACAAAAGCAAGACACTGCCATCTGAGCTGTTCCATTCTGAGCTAATCAAACAGCTCCTACTTTCAGTAGGTGTCCCCAACATTTAGTTGGAATTTAAACGCTGGTTTCTTTTCTTCATACTAGACAAGTTCTATAGTTCTATCTTATATGCTCTTTAGAGCTACCGTTAAAGTTCTGCTTTCAGATGAACTTAAATAAAAATTGCCAGAACTTTGAACCAGTGTGGAGTAATGGACTGAGTGTTGGACTCGGGAGACCTGAATTGTAATTTCTGTTTGGCCGTGGAAACTCAGTGATGAAGGTGTGGCAGTAGCCATTGTAAACTCTTCCTTGAACATCTCACATACTTTGAAAATAGTATTAAGGTCACTCTAGTCAGAAGTGACTTGATGACACGTGACAACAACAAGGGCCTTAGCTTCAGTAGATTAGGTAAAGGTAAAGGTGGCCCTTGCTTGAAAGCCAGTCGTATCCGACGCTAGGGTTCAGTGCTCATCTCTGTTTATAGCCAAAGAGCCAGTGCTGTCTGCATCTGCAGACCTTTCCATGGACATATGGCAGGCATGACTAGGCACAGAATGGTGTTTACCTTCCCATTAAAGTGGTACCTATTTATCTACTTGCAATTTCTTGCTTTCAAACTGCTAGGTTGGCAGGAGCTGGGAGGACAGAGACAGAAGCTCACTCTGTTGTGCAGCACTCGGGTCTTCAACTGCCAACCTGCCAACCTTCCAGTTGTGAAGTTCAATGTCTTAACCACTAAGCCACCACAGCCTTTACTAGATTACTGCTAGATTAATGGACTAAAATTTTTGTGTATGATTGGTTTTAAAAATATGTTCCCTAATGACCATAACAGAATATATTTGACACATTCACAGTTCTTTATAATTTGGTTACTTACACAAATAGTGGCTGGCAAATGTTGGGTTAGTGGAGGCAACTCCCTTATTAGTAGAACTTGTTGTAAAGTGTATGTATATAATGCTGTCTAAAAATGAAGAATGTTTTCTCTTCAGGAAGGTTGTTTTCCTCATATGCAAATTATCTGCAGATATACTTCATTGATTAGTTGATTAAAACTCATTTAATTATTCCACCAAGATTTTTTTTAAAGAAATTGTATGACAGCCTTCCTTCCCTGTAATAATTCAGCCTTTCTAAACTGACAGGAATGCATTGCGTGTTGCGAAGGAATGATATGCAACGTTGACATACCAACAAATCACACCAATGCTGTGTTTGCAGTTGTGAATGCTCAGAGGACATCAGGCAGCAGCAGCAGGCAAGCTGTAAGTGTTTTGTTGCTGGGCTTCATTACAGCAGTGCTTGTGTTATGACACGATTCCTCTTGTCGACTGGAAGTAATTCTGCAACCGGAGCTCTACGGAGATGGTGATGAAAATCCTCTGGTATCTGTTATATGAAGAAAAAGTACAAAAATGGTGCTGCATTTTTAAAAACTGCTGTTTGTGTACTAGAGACAATCACAAATACTTGCACATTGTCTTCAAAGGATACAGTGTGATGGCCAAATAGGTTAACTTGACTCTATTAGAATTCTGCATCTGAGTAATAGAAGATTCTATATTTGCAAGGAACTGCTAGACGATTTGGAATTATTCCTCAATATCTATTACAATTTCTTGTTGTCTTTTAATATGGAGATGCAGTACTGAACTATTGTGCCAAAATTGTTACTAAATATGCTGCCAGGATTGACACCAAACTCCAGTGATCCCTCAAAATGATGAGTCCTGCTGATGCTGCTCCCAACTAGATCTCCTAAATGCTTCTGCTGCTGCTGCTGTTACTTTGACCCCAGTAGACTGACATGCCAGGGTAATGAGGTTGGCAGGAGTCCTTGAGTCTTGGGTGGTTTCCAACTCTGTGAGAATGCTGTACTCTGATGCCAGCCTGACCTGTTGTTATGAGGATCGTGGGTCCGTGAAACATTGCTAAAATAGCTTGGCATGAGATCATATGCTCTATTTATGTTGAAGCCAAGCTATACAAAACCAATGAAAATGTGAATCATATTGTATTTTCTTGAAAAACTAATAGAAATTTAAAAGAATCATCTGTGTAAATGCAAATAGATGAGCAAGACAAGTAAAGATAGGCTGAACATCTCCCATCTATTCTAAACTCTTTTCAATTATGGATAGAAGTCAACAATTATAGAATGTTTTTAATTACTTTATTTCAGGAACTGAATCTTGTGTTGTTGTTGTTTTTAAATCTAGATGATGAAAACCATGTTTATTTAATCCTTTATGATTACTCTGGAACAAATATTAGGGCCCCGCTGAATTCTAGACTGAATTGAGCCAATTCAAAACAATCTGAATTTGGTCTGAATTGGATGAGACCAGAACAAGTCAAAATCTTTCCAAATCACATTTTTAAAACCAGTTTTGCAGCATGGACAATATTTTATAGCCACAGGGTGTGTCTTCAAAATGTGGCAAAACAACACCATATAAGAAAAACATGAGAAGGGGGAAGAAAGCTGAATATTTAGTTCCCTGACAGCTCTGACTTCAGGAGTCAGTGAGGGGAGAGGGACAGGAATCTTGTCTGCACTCTGCAGTCATAGCGTTTGTCAGGAGGGTTTTTGTTGTTAAAATAAAGTTTATATTAAATTGTGTATTGAATTACATAAAGTCAAACTTTAAATACAGACAACCAATATATAAATACATCACCTCTACTCCAGATATGGGAACTATGGAAAAAAGAAATATCTCAGTGATGGAGTTACTCTGCTTTGTATAGAGGCCCCAGGTTTCTTGCCTGCCATTTACATGAAGGACTGAGAAGAACTGTCTCTAAAATCTTAAGAAGATCCTTCATAGTCATTTCAGGTTGCAACCCCAGCTGTGTCTATTTGGAGATTATGGATCAGCTCCTTTAACTATAGTTTGAGGTCTTGTCCAAAGTAAATGTGGTAAGAGATATCTTTTGTTATAAAATGGGAGGGTAGGTAGGGTGGGGGGAATCTTGTACAAAGCACTTTATGGATCTTCCATAGCTTTGCACAGCCTAGCAAGCAATACCTCAAGCCATGAGTTGAACGCAATGAGTTAAAAAAGAGAATGGGAAAAGCCACACATAGAAATGTTTCTGTGTTCCCAAGGAATGCACTAGATCTAGGCAACAACATCTGTCACCATTAGAAGCACTTGTATGAATGAAGATGCACATGATAGTCTGAATCTTAGGCAGGGTATATGGTGCTATTATTTTCCAGTCATTTTCAGTATACTGAACAGTATATAGATTGTCTAGATCTAATTCACCATCATTTAATGATAAAGTAAATTATTAGCAATATTATACATTGGAAACACATGGTCTCATTTAGATTATTCTTTATTAATGTAAAACTATCTCTTAATCTAAAAATTGAGAACAATACTTTCTTTTCTTTTGAAGGGGCCAACATTATTTAGTCACACTCTGAATGCAGAAGTTTTTTCCCTCCCTTTTCTTTTAATGGCCATTAGAGTATACAGGCCCAATTAGGTCTAGCAGACGAAGTGTTGATCTTGAGAAAAGTGGTGTCATATTAACCTGGCCTGCAGGCAGGTCATTGTGTGTGTGTGCTGAGCTGAGGTGAGGTGCAAACTATGTTTTCTGTATCTGAAACCTTGTATTTCATGGTTTACATGTCTATACAGGACTATATATACACATTGCTGCTTTCAGGTGAAGGAATGAAAAAAATAAGATTGGGGAATCTTTTACTCTCTAGATGTTATTCAATTCAAGATCCCATCAGTCTCAGGCAGACTGGACAGGGGACAAGGATGGGAATTGTAGTTTAACAACAGCTGAAGAACCACAGTTTCCTCACCCCAACTTTCATGCTGAGAAAATATTTCAACGAAAAAAACCTCACATCTAGGTAAAACAGCTGCCTAGGCCACTTTAAAAAATGAAATGGATTAGGTTTCTTCTAAAGAGAATAATACCAGCAGTTAAAATGCAGATCTTAAAGTTTTCTACTTTTAGACCAAAATATTCTGGGCTTGGCTTTGCAGTCCATTTTAAGTATTAATTTGAGTTGCATGGAAATTAGACATTTAGTGTCTTCGTAATTATGCATTATTTGGTATCTTCTGGTTTTTGTGACATTTTGTGACATTTGATTGCTGTTAATTGCATCTTTCTTAGCTTCCTTATTTATAAAAGTTGCTGTAAATATTTGCTGACAATCATTAATCTTAATTTTGTTTATACTGCAAATAAAGGTCCTCATACAATGAAGGTTCTTCTGATGACATGATGGGGAGCCCCAAGAGCACATTTATAATTTTGAATCACTTCCCTAGTCACCACTGCTGATGGGAAGCCCTCCCACCCTCCCAAAAAAAGTTGAAATCACTTGAAAAGAGACAGCCTCAAGATGGTGCAAATGCAGAAGAGGTAATAATAATTTGAAACAGTGATGTAAATATAAGTTGGCTTGGATCAGAGGATTGATCCAGGTAAAACAAATTACCCAGTATTTCTGAGTAAACTGAAGTGTGTATTAAAGTCTCTGTCTCTGTGATCTGTTGTCACTGGAGCAATACATTTCTGACATTCGATGATCTCTGCAGTAAATGATAACCATTAAAAAAATCATAATGAGATGGTCCTACCTAAGCTAATGAGTCAGCAAAACAGTCACACCTTAACTAACTGATACCATTGCACTGCATGAAACATGTTTAAATTGGTTGTTATTGCAGCAATTTTCCCATGGCTCTTGAGACCGATGAGACCAAATTGTCACACACTCTCTCAGACCAGTACTTTGCTTGGTGCTTCATGTCATCTGCAAGTTTGTCACTCTTGGCAGAGTTATGAGGAGATCCTCAGCTTACACATATGTCACCAGATAAACAATTTACCAACAGTATTGTGTGTGTGGTTTTAATTAAAATGAATCTGATTGTTGAGGAGAATGACTCATATGGATAAATTGATTGAAAATGAGATTAGAGTAACTTCTGTGGATCCACAATGAGAATCCAGAAATGGTCCTGACTTGAATTTAACATTAAAAATAAGTTTTAGGAAAATCCACCATCTTTGGGTGCATTTCTTCTATTTCAGATGCTATCTCCCTCCCAGTGGTTGCTTCCATCTCTTGATTTCTCAAGATTAAAAAAATTGGGCAAGAGACTTTTCTTTACCCAGCCATCTAACTTTGGACTGCAAAGCCATCTAACTTTGGACTGATGGGGTGTGGTTGCTATGACTGTGCCTTACCCTTGCTGTGGGAGCTGCATTGTCTACCGGTGTGCCTACGGGTGCTGATTATTACCATTAAAGCCCTACATGGTAGTGGACAAGTATAAGAAATTCATCTCAAGAATGCAGTCGTATTTTCAACCAATTAATCATTTATTCTTCCAAAAATATGTAACTTGAATTACTTGCATCAGGTACATAAAATTCTCATAGAAAAATCAAGAAAACCGAAGCTAATCCGGTTGTAGTAGCCTTTTGAGTTGCTTCCTCAGGGTCTTCTATAATTTTGATAAAAATGAAATATCAATATTACATATTCACAACATATATATATACAGTTAATTACTTCAATACAGAAACATTAGGTGACTATCTCCCTTCATTCTACCATTAAATGCAAAAATTCTCATGTTACAATACGATATATTCTCAATTGTATAATACAATGCTTACCTTGTAATAATTCTTTACATAATTCTGAATAATCTTTTTTATTTGTGAATGTCTTTTTATGCGTCTAAGCCTCTTGGTTAGTTCTTTAGTGCCTACGACGTTACTATAGTCCTTATCCCCTTCATATTTATACAATGTAATTACAATGTTATCCTTACAGCTGAGCCTCCCATCTAAAAGCCTCCATAAAAATACAGTAAAAAGTAATTTGAGTTACATATTTTTGGAAGAATAAATGATTAATTGGTTGAAAATATGACTGCATTCTTGAGACGGATTTCTTATACTTGTTTGCTATCTACTGTCAGGCCACTGTTTTTTGCTACATGGTAGTGGGCCAGGTTACTTAAGAGACCATGTCACCCCAAGGATATCTGCCTGTCCCACTAGAGCGGACCTGTTGGATCCGGCCCTTATAAGCACTAGTCCAGGACAATGATGTAACAAACAGCAGCAGACTTTATTAACAGTCAACAAGAGATGAGCTTACAAGGCGTTCCCGGATCCCGAGATGGCTATACAATCTCAGCATATTCAGTCCCTCCGGACTCTTACCTGTCTTTGGGCAATATATGTGCTACTATGAAGCACAGCAGTGGAGGGACCCAGGGCATAGCGCTATCCGGCTACCTGACTGGTGTGTTGGAAGTATAGATCTGGTCCGGCCCCACCTTGGTGTTCCCGTGGGGCTTATATAGTGTTTCTCCTGCAAAAGCTCCTGGATACAAGGTAGCGACCTGCCGGACGGACATAACTAACCAATCGCAGGGCTTGGTTTAGTCTAACAAGCGCACCCTTTTGTAAGGGTTTCGCGCCACTTTGGGCTTCTTGCTAGAATGGCGGGAAACCGCCATTTTCCTTTTGCAAGAGCGCTCCCACGCTACTTTGCAATTGTGCTTCAATACACAACAGGACCAGAGGGGTTCTCTAAGGGTACCAACGGCTAGAGAGGCTCACCTCTCTAGCACCAGATGGAGGGCCTTTTTGGTGGCTGCTCCAGCCCTTTGGAACCTCTTGCCAACTGACATCTTCCATGAATCAGAATTGCTAACATTCAGGAAAGGCCTGAAGACCTGGCTGCCCCAGTGGGTGTGGGGTGCTGCGATGGGAGCAGTCCCCACCCCACCCGGGCTAGCTCATATGACTACTCTAAATAACTGGCCATCTGGGGACTTTAGTTTAACTGTCTAAGAATGTTTTTTTTAATAAGCTGTATTGTATGTTGACTGTAAGCTTCCCTGAGTTGCTGTGGGAAGCAGGCGGCGATATAAGTCTAAATAAATAAATAATGACATTAATCTGTATTCAAAACCTATAGCATAACTTGGTTATCCTGTATTACAAAAAGAAAGCCAGAATTTATTTATTTTTTATTATAATTGTTCGTAACTACCACAGAGATCGTATTACTTTTTGTAACTACTGTAATTCCAAGATCTGTTTCAACCTGGGTTCTTACAGATGCCACACTTCCTGGTTAACAATGCAATGATATCAAACAAAACTTAGAGGAAAGAGGTGCCTTTCTTAAACTAGACACTGAATCCATTGATAGTGCTCACCTCTTTAGGTGCTTCTGCAGTGGTGATGGATGACAGTGTGTGAAGAAGCAGATTTATTTTTGTAGCATAGATTTGGAGATATATCCTCAACTATTTTTCTCCTTTTAGAGAAAATAGCTGTTTTCCTGACAGATGGATCATTAAAAACATGTTTTCAATAACCACGAACTGTGAAACATATGTTTATATCTGTGGATCCATTAAACCGAGGTGGAAAAAAAATCAAAGGAACATCTGTAATTCACTTTTTAACATAAGCTCTAAATCACCAAAATGGACTCTCATCCATCCCTCTAGTAAGTCTATTTCCCAATATCAACAACATTTGGAATATTGCAATTATATCCTTCTTAGTGCTGAAACCTTCAAAAAGCAAGCCACCAGCAGGTCAAATACCTATTTCCACAGCTCCCTTGTCTTTTCACTTTTACTGTGGACAGTTGAGTAGGGGCAATATCTGTGAAAGGATTGATGAATGGCTGTCTATTGAATAATTTTGTTTACAGTGGACATATCTCCTATGAACGAGAGAGAAAGGGGGTGCCAGTGATCTGGAGTGCTTCTTCCAAAACCGGTTCTTTAAGATCTCTTCCTGTTTCCTGAGGTCTTATTTCTAATGCCTCCTATATCAGAAGTTCTGAGTATTTCTGCAACAGAGTATTCAGTGAGTTTATTATTGCAATACAGTAGACCCTCACATAACGACGTTACTTGGTTCCCTAAGTAGCTTTGCTAAGCGTTTTTTGTTGTTATGCAGGTTTCTATGGAGTTTCCCGCATAACGACGTTTTTAGCGTCGTTGTCCGGTTATTTTAGTGTTGTTGTCCGGACAATGACACTAAAGATGTTGTTATGCAGGGGAACACGTGGTGCATAACGACGCATTGTTAAGCACAAATGATGTTATCCGAACGCGTTGTTATGTGAGGGTTGACTGTACCACCACTGCTGCTATACAGTGATACCTTATACAACGTCCAAACTTAGTTCCACAAGTTTGGACTTTATACGGATTTGGACTTTGTATGAGGCATGCAAAATCCTAGCCACGATGCCTCATACAACGTCCAAATCCTTGCCGCGATGCCTCGTACAACGTCGTTTCCATAGAGATACATTGTACTGTAACAGCACAGACTTCAGGGCAAAGTCAAGGAAACTGACAGAACTTTAAGAAATCATTGTCTAAAGGCTAAAAACATTACAAAAACATGTCAAACAACCCTGATTGTCCAAGAATGCTGCAAAAATCCCAGGAATGCTTCTACAAATTCTGACGAAAAATTTAAAAAAACCCAAAATCACGCTCAAAACTACTCCTAAACACTCTTTGCCTTGTGCAAAACCCACAAGAGCAATGCACACATGTGTCCTGTTTTTTATACTGCCCAGGCACAATGCAACCTGGGGAAACCCCAATGCCTCATACAAAGTCGAGTGACTTTGTATGAGGCAACTTTTTTCAAGAAATTAGGCGATGTTGTATGAATTCGATGTTGTATGAAGCCGCCTTTGTATGAGGTATTACTGTATGCAGTAAGTTCACTTGACATGTAATCTTTTTCACACCAGGCAAAACAGAGGAAATGAAACCACAGGAAGATAACAATCCTTTGTCCCTACTGGAGGATGAACCTGGTAGGATTTTAGGCACAAAGAGGATAGCCTTCCTAGAAACCATAAACAGGGTTTAGTGTGGGAATGTATTTCCTGCCAGATTGCGGGTGGGTGGGGGACATTTGAAAGAAGGACTAGTAAATGGCACAGAGATAAAGCACATACTTCATGGGCCCTCTCAGGATATTTTGCTGCCTAAGGAAATATGGCAAATGGAGCTTTTCATGCCCACAGTTTAAGTGTGGAAGTATGTGTACATGTTTCATGGGGGTGCCACATCAATGTTTTGCAGCAAAAATAAATAGGAGATAGCACATTAGCATAAACAAACCACATGTCAACTTTTGCATAGCGAATTTGATTGCTTACACTGGAGTCGCCTTGGTGAGGGGGCGGTGAAATAAGTTTAAATAAATAAATAAACAAATTTCGTAGTCCTCAAGACTCTTCGTTGCTTTTGCATGTTCATTTCTAAATAGCCAATTTCCCACTTTTTGTACCACAGAGGCTTCTTCTACCACAGAGGTTTGGCCATTTGTGCATAGAGCAGTGCCTTCTTATTATGCTGTGATTTGACCATCTAGAGGGCAATATGAAATATAAGGGCTTCCTAAATTTAATTATAGTATGAAAGCAAGTACTGTATGCAGTATGAAGCATAAGGGCAGTTCATGTGCTATGCCTGCTTTTTGAGGAATACTCCCCTGTGCTCATCCATCATGGACATCTCTATATGTTTCTCCAGTACCTTTGAAGGGATTAGGCTTTTGAAAAGCACGTGGCCTCAATTCTCCATACCCCCACTTGCGCCACCCCAGCTCTTCCACACCCTATGTTGTGGAGAGCATCATAACTGAACCCTTAAGGAGATTAAAAAGACAAAGATTGAGATGATATTCATTGAGGTTAGGGGAGGGAGCTTTAATACCCTGAAGCCACGTAAGTGTGATGTGATTGATATAACAGATTAGTAAAGACACTGTGAGGAGCACTACCCTTTTAGAGCAAAATGCAGCGCTTAGAGGTGAAAAGGCAGCTTAATGAAGCAGAAAGATTGTGGGAGTGGGGGGTGGAGATATAGCTAAAATAAAGGAATGACACTTGCCAAAATTTAAGCCAAGACGATTAATAGCTGTTAAAACATTCAAAGAAAAGAATGCAGCAGAGAGCTGGAAACACCTTTTTGCGCTTTTAAAAATCATCTCCCAAGTCAGGGTAACTCTCTCTTGCCATATCACCCCTGCATCTCACAGGAGAGTTGGCTAGATTGAATAATGTGACTTTTCTGCAAGTTTCTTGTGAATGCTGGGTCTTTCAGATAATCTTCAACAGAGCCTGCCCCCAAGGTACACACGTGATTTATCTTTGAGTTCTTCCAGATGGGGCCAAAATTCTCTCTCCTCTCCCTATCAGTTCATTACAGAGAGGTTCCCATACCAAAAGCCACTCCCTCTCTCCACAACAGACCCTTTTTTGGGAAATGTGCAAAATACTCAAATAATCATATCTCATATGTGACTGACTTATCACTGAACAAAACCCCTAGTCAGATTGTACAAGCATTAAATTGCTAAAATATATTAGAAAATGTCCAACTTAATTGATAACTTGATGGTAATATGTTAGTACAAACCCTTGACCATCTTCCCCATCACATGCAGCCTTCAGAAACCATTTTGGGCCTCCTCCTACAATTGTGTGCATTGTGCTGTGCATAGCAGTCTCATACATAGAGGATTTGGACTTGGCCCTTGTGATTATGTGGGCTTGTAGTGAAGGGATCATATGGCTCAGCATGTGTACAAAATACATACATAAAGGAGTATAACACTCTCTGGTTCTATCTACCATATATACTCGAGTATAAGCTGAGTTTTTTAGTCCCCAAAATGAGGCTCCAAAAGGGGACATGGCTTATACTCGGGTCAATGACCATGACGGTTCCAAGACCATGCCTTATTGAGACATACCAACAATTTAATTAATTTTACCATATTTTCTTGTATTTTGATTATTGAAACTCACTAGCAGCTGTTGCATTTCCACCCTCGGCTTATACTTGGATCAATCTATTTTCCTGGGTTTTCAGGTCAAAATTAGGTCCTCGGTTTATATTCAGGTCAGCTTATACTCAAGTATATACGGTATCTGTCTGTCTGTCCGGGTATCATAAACACAGAACAAACAACAACAATAATATAACAAAATGATGCTAAAATACGTATACTTTGAGTTCTTTTCACTAGAACCAGAGCAGCAGTTGCTTGAAGAAATAGAGAAGAATTCAAATGTCTCTTTGAAGCCAAATGAAAAAACAGACCCTGCTGTATTTATCAACCAAGGTAGGATATCCTCAACATAAAAAAAATTAGCTGCAAATATACAGTCTCTAAAACATTAATTACAAGTGCAAATACAGTGGATCCTCATACAACAATTGCCCCGTATAACAACAAAATCACATAACAATTAGGTTTTGGGAGGGGAAATAGCGTCCCACATAACAATTTTTCCTATGGAAAAATCGTACAACAGTTTTTCAATGGGAAAAACCACTTAGCAAAAGAAATCGTTGTAAGATGCATCCCATAGGGAAAATTGCTATACGATGCATGCATCATATAGCAATGGTTTCGTACAACAACGAGCCCTGTGGAACGGATTAAAATTGTTATATGAGGTACCACTGTACATAATTCACGTGCCCAGTGCTCATCTTGCACAAAGATATTGAAATTCTAGTATTAAAATTAAGGTGCCAAGGACCTTATTCTTCTCAATGGGAACAGTAGCTTTCTGCCTCTCCAGCTCTTCCAAACTCAAATCCTTAATCATGACCCCTTCCTATGATGTTCCCACTCATTGGGTTGAGCACACACTTGTACATGTACATTTGGAGAACATAGTCCTTCACTAATCATATATTTAGTAATCCTGGTTGTTGTTGTTGTTTATTTAATTATTTTTGCATTTGAGCTGGTACTCATAAAAGCCTATGCCATTGTTCTGAATTATTTGTGTATGTCTCTGACTGCTAACAATATGTTCCAACACAAACCTCTTTTGAATACATAATGAAATGTGTGCTTTCTCAGATGTAAAAACTGTCAGAATGAATAGTCATTTTCAGCAGCTGATTTAGTTAATTAAAAACAATTTAAATAGGTGCAAATGTTCAATATACTTCTATACCCAGCTTTTCCCATTCTGGGATAGAGATGTAGAGTCTGTTGAGAATAAAGACCAGCGTCCTCTGGCATACCCAGATCTAATAGGTAAGATATGTGTTAGCCTATGCCAGTGATGACAAACCTTGGCACTCCAGGTGTTCTTGGACTTCAGTTACCAGAAGCCCAAGTCAGCACTCCTGCCGATCAGGGCTTCTGGGAATTGAAGTTCAAGAACAGCTAGAGAGCCATGGTTTGCCATCACTGGCCTATGCACTGTTAGCAGAGTGTGCGCACCCCTTCTACAGAATATGAAAACATCCTTGCCATTTCCAATCACACTTGTGCCTTTTCAAGCTTTTTTATGTAAGCACATTGAATAGTGGAACACGTTGTAACTTGAGAACAACATCATGGTTGTTTCTATTCTATTTACGGCAGAACAAAACTAAGACGGAGGCTCACCAGAAACTAGATCCTGGCCTGCTAGTGTATCATCCAATGTGTTATATTAAATTGTCACGTTGCACTCACATGGTCGGCTCACACTAGACGGTCGGCAGGAAATATTTTTGCAAAATTCCCAGGTTTCAGGAGCTTCCCAGTGTTGTGAACGTTGCAATATATTTATGCAGAGGCTATAATCTCTGTTATTACAGGACATAGTTTAAAAGGTCACATCACAGTGTTCCTTTGCTTCTCATTGCATAGCTCTTTGTGTGCTTATCACTGGTATTTCAGATTACCACCCTTTATTTATGTTCCATAATAAACAGAAGATAAAAGATGGTATTGCAGTTCCAAACTGACCAAGCAACTGTATCCTTCAGTGTTGTTATGCAAGCAAGGACAGTAAAACAGTCTTCTTTTTGTTCTTTACTTCCTCTTTTACCCCTTTGGGTGTGGAGGGAGATACAAGGTACTTGCTCTGGCACTTCTAGTAGCCTCCACTAGCGTTATTTGGTGTTATTGTAATGTTTCTTTGACCTTATCCTCTTTTCACCTATGCCTTGTATGGCATGACTTGTAAAGCAGTATTTCATTGAAATAAGGATAATATGGTGGACTTGGAGGAGGATAACTGGATTCAGCTCCGCCAGATTGCCCTAATTGTACTGTGATAACTTTGGGGCCAGTCCATTATTTAAGCCACGTAGCTGTCTTTCAGGATTGCTGTGTGGATATGTTTGGGGAAGGGGGCTTGTCTGCTGCTATCCTCTCCTGGAAGAAAAGCAAAATATAAGTGTGACATATAATAAACAACAAGTAAATGGTTACAGCAGAGTAACTGTCAATGACTCCACAAAAGCTGTTCCTAGGAAGAGGAGATATTCCTTGCATTACCTTAAGAGACACTGCTGTGGTAATGTCCTGATTGGGCATAGATGACAATAAGAAGTTGTTCATTTCAGATTGAGATAAATGAGGGTTACTCACAGCCTTGAGGCTAATTTCCAGAACCTTGCATGAACCCAAACAGAGGAATTGCATTTCTATCTGCAGCCTGTTGAGCTCAGAGGAAGAGGTTGAGAGAAAGAACATGAGTATGTCTGTCATTCCACCTGTTCTTAGCTCCATACCTGCCAGAGCTTGAAGGAGTTCTAAGTAATATAGTTGTCTGCAACTCGTTTACTTTGAGTCAGGAATATTTACAAAGTTACAGCAAAAGCAATGTAACAAATAATTTTCAAGTCAGTTTTAAGTTTAAAAATATTTTCTATTTAATTATTAAAGTTATAGTAACAATTAAGAGCCCTAGTGGCGCAGTAGTTAAACTGCGGTAACTGCAGCTAGAATGCTGTGAGTTCTGGTTGACTCCGCTTTCCATCCTTCTGTGGTCGGTAAATTGTTGTTGTTGTTCAGTCGCACAGTCGGCTCTGACTCTTTGCGACCCCATGGACCATTGCTCTCCAGGCACCCCTGTCCTCCACCATCCTCCTCAGTCCGCACAGCCCCGTGTCCATTGTGTCTACAATACCATCCAGCTATCTCATCTTCGGCTGTCCCCTTCTTCTTTTGCCCTCCACCTTCCCCAGCATCAAGGCTTTCTCAAGTGAATCCTCTCTTCTCATTTGATGTCCAAAATACTTTAACTTCATCTTTGTTATTTGTCCTTCTAAGGAGCAGTCAGGGCTAATCTCTTCTAACATTGACCTATTTGTTCTCCTCGCTGTCCAAGGGACTCTCAAAACTCTCCTCCAGCACCACATCTCAAAGGCATCTATTTTTCTTTGCTCAGCCTTTCTAATGGTCCATCTCTCACAACCATACATTACCACCAGGAATACCATTGCTTTGACTATGCAGACCTTTGTTTGCAATGAGATGTCTCTACTTTTGACTATGTTCCCCAGGTTTCTCATAGCTTCTCTCCCAAGAATCAGTCGCCTTTTTATTTCATGGCTGCAATCCCCATCTGCAGTGTTCTTATTGATCCTAAGAAAGTAAAATCTGTCACTGCTTCTACTTCTTCCCCATCTATTTTCCAGGGACTGATAGGGCCTGTTGCCATTATCTTGGTTTTCTTGATATTGAGTCTCAGGTCAGCTTTTGCACTTTCCTCCTTCAATCTAATCAAGAGGTTCTTTAGGTCTTCCTCACTTTCTGCCATTAGGGTGGTATCGTCTGCATATCTCAAATTGTTGATGTTTCTCCCAGCAATTTTGATCCCATATTGTGATTCCTCCATCCCTGCATTGCGCATTATGTGCTCTGTGTATAAGTTGAATAAGCAGGGTGACAAAATGTAGTCTTGTCTTACTCTTTTTCCTATTCCAAATTGAGTACCCAGCATGTTGGGGGCAAAATGCTAACTAACTTGTGAACTACCCAGAGAGTGCACTAAGTGCTATGGGGTGGTATATAAGTGTAATTGCTATTGCTATTTCTTGATTGACCAGACTATCAAGGGATAAGTTCCCGCTGGTCGCAACTATTGCTATATTATAATTGAACACTTGCATGGTGCTGTATCTGCACTGGCCTACAGATAGAGTATTTCTCTCAATTTCACCCCACCAAATGACAGCAACAAAGTACAGTATAACAAACTACTTGCATGATTAGAGCAAATATTTTAATAATAAAGTGTGCCCAAAAGTAATGAGTAACACACTTAATTTTAAAAAAAGAAATAGTTCCTGTATGTTGTCATGCTTAGAATTGGCTTCAGACCACTGAAAACTAGGCCTCCCCAAAATGAAAGGCTTGACTTGAAAAAGCACTGGCTTATCTGTTTGCCACTGCAGAAGCAGTAGGAGCCATTTCCCATCATCCTCTATGAGGGAGCTCTCTACAACAACCCAAATTAAACCTCTGTAATGTAATAAAAAGACCCAAACAACCTTGAAAGCAAAGTTTTATTGTCTTGCTTTGACTCTGTTGACATTATTTTTAGCCCTGCATCCTGTGGGCACTGGGGCGTAGTGTTGATGTAATGTATGCAAGAAAAGGTGAACAAAATGTTCAATGCAGATATGCCCTCCATCTCTTAGTCTCCACTGACAACATAAATCATGGAGATGTTTTATGATTGATTTCTACTTACTTGCAGTTGAACATGCCCAAAAGCTGAGGACTGACCTGCAAAGGCTAGGGAGATGGGACAGTATGATTAGGTTAAACAAATCTGGACAACTGAAAAACATTGAAAGACATGGATTTAAGACATGACAGGAGTTAAGTGATTAGCTTTTGGGATTTACAAAGACTTTCCCTGTGGTTTGATCTTCAGGTTTCCTATCATTAGTTTCAGAGCTATTGGTGAGAAGTTCCTTCAAAGGTCATTGCATATGACATCATTCAACGTGGGAGTTCTCTGAATGGAAATTTATAAGGGATGGCATCAAGAGTTAATGCCCATCTGAAACTAAATCAAAATGTGATTTATGGTAAGAGAAACACATTCTCAGCTCCTTCCAACATCTACATTTGAAGGTGAAGAAGAGAATGTAAAGTGAATTGGACAACATTTTAAACATAATGTTCACACTGTATTCTGTCTGTGGCAAGGAGTCATAGCACAGAGTTTGAGACATGTCAAGTTTCTGTGCTCCTTGAGGAATAAGGTGTTATTCTATTTAAAATTATATTAAATAATATAAGTCAGAAACTAATGATGGACATTTTTCAGCAGGTTTGAAGGATTATATAGTGTAGGGATTCTCAACCTGTGGCCCGTGGGCTAGATGCAACCCACGGCACCATTTCATGTGGCCCACTACCATCTCCACCACACCAGGAAGTACCATGTAGTGGAGGAGGGGCAAAATGGCCATCTGGGCCCCGAAGCTTCTGAGGGAGCATGACTTGGCCCCCGGCTTGAAAAGGTTGAGAACTCCTGATATAGTGACTCTGGTCACTGAACACTAACTGTATATTCCTGTATTCTACATTATTCCCCCTCCCCGAAAGTAAATAGGAAGATTTGTGCTTCTTTTTTTGGCTACCTTTTTACTACAGCTTTGATTCATTCTCTTATTTCTCAAAATGTCCACCTTGTGAAAACTTGAAGTCTGTATTTGTTTGTCTGTGGTTAAAGAGTCATATAGGAAAATAAAGAAAATAGAGCAAGGGGGAAGAAACGTCGCTTCTCCAGACCTTTTCTTGGAGGAACAAGAAACATTTGGACAGCCCCTTTCCCTTTGTCTCCTAGTCCAAAGAGGTCTTGCCCCACTCTCTAGAAGTCTTTGAGATGCTACTGCTAGTACCACTTTTGCTAATAAAACCATTAATTGTTGTTTATTTAATTTTAATTTAATTTTCAGATTTCTATGCCACCCACTCAGGCGAACCTGACTCAGAGTGGCTTACAACAGATTAAAACATATAAAACAGATTACAAAACCCAAGTCACCTACCCAGCCTCCTACCCCCACCCTATTCATAAAAGAAATAAAAGGAATGCAAGAAATACAGAGGGGAGGGACACTCTAGATTAATGCTTAGCTTGAAATGAGCCAACAGGCGGGGCCCATATTTCCATTAAAGCCCCATACCTGCCCCGCCAGCCAGGTTTTCAAACCTTTCCTAAAGGGCAGCAATTCTGTATGTAATCTCAACTCTTTTGGCAGGAGGTTCCAGAGGGCTGGTGCGGACACGGAGGCTAATCCTTGGGATTAGCTTCTCTATCTCTTGGTCACTAATAAACACATTGGTTACACCCACCCTCATTTTCATCTCTGGAACATTGCAGTACTCATACTCCTTTTCCAATCAATGAAGACACCTCCAAAGTTGGGTAGCTGCTGGGGGAAGCTTTTTTTCCATCTTTCTGTTCACACTACTTCCACGGATTATTGCTGTGAGTGGAGCAGCTTGTTTTCCCATATCTTGTGCTTTTCTTTTTCTATATGGATAGTGTTTCTTTCTTATTTCTCTCTCTTGTATCCCACTTGCAAACTCTCCCTTGTTTTCTGAATGTATCATCATCTTATGAGATTTTCAACTCCCCCACAATGGTCTGTTGGTATCACTGCCAAAAGAACCATTCTTGCACAGGAAAGAGAGAGCAACATTAACACAGCATTGCAATAGAAGGCATATTAATTCTTCATCAGCCTGTTTCTTCCCTCCAGGCATCTGTATTCTTTATTCCTATTAACCTCAATGGAAATTATGTCCGCTCGGCATATGAGATGCCATTTCCCATACTATAAAATTTCCAAACGGAATTATACATGAGGCTGACTCTATGGCAGCAGAATAAGATTTGCTGTGGCATTCTATCAGTTCCTCTGTAGCATCTGCTTCGCTTCTTCCACTAAAATATTTTTTTCAAGACTATTTTTGCACTGAATTAAATGGAGTGCCTGAAAATACAATAGGTTTTTATGGTAAACTTTCCTAACGTCCTCTGATTCTGAAACTAGACATTGGGTTATAGATACCTTTTTGTGTGCTTGCTTCACAGAAAATCTAGTCCATTGAATGTAAAATAAAACTTCACTGTTCTTCACATAGGGCAAATATTAATGCCTCTGTTCTTGGACATAATCGGGGGGGGGGGCACCCATCAATTTGCACTGCAGCTGGAATTTGTAATGTCCACATCCTCTCCTTTTCTTTGTCAGAGGTCCAAGTCACACCTGAATGTAAATGTTATTTCCTTTTTTTATATAATATTATCCTTCTGCAAATGAAAATCTTTCAGTGCTACTTGCCTATGACATTACTTGTCTCAGTAAAAGAAATCTAATGTACCAAATGTAGATTGAGCCAAGATGGCATTTGAATAAACAAAGGGCATTTTTTTTCCTTTTAAGGATGTGCTGCTTCTAGATATGGAGTCAATCTACCTGCTAGAAAGACTGTGCTTCCTCTCAGTACTATAGGCAAACAGCTTGTCTGGGAGAAGACTGTGCTATGCTGAATTGGTGTACAACTAGTGATTATTTCTAAATGGTTCCATTTCCAATTAAAAGTGGAAGCTTTTAATATGTAAATAAAATCCTTTTGCTTGGTTATGCCCAGGGGAGACCAGTGGTATAACTTGCAGCAGCTTCTTGCTGGCAGTTAATGAGCCCCCTCTTATATTTTTGGGTGCACACTGAGACAGTGGGTGAGCGCATGGCCAGATGTCTGAGTGGAGATTATAAATCAGTGTTAGTAAGGAACCAGCGCGAATTAGGCCACCGCCTTTCACAGACAGAATCATGCAACAGGATAATTTTGGTGATAATTGTGCCTCAAGAAGCCTTGCAAAAATAACAGTGGCAGCAGAGCCAACAAAATAATGGGTGGAGTCTAATGTTGAAATGTACAGAGCTTTCATTTCTGGGTTGTCTCCAGGAATTGGAGACATCTTTCTGCAAGTGAAATTCTTCTGATATAGGAAGCAATTCCTCTTCACTTTAAACATGGTTGGACAATTTTAACTTTTCAGTGTATAGCTTGATCAGTCCTTAGATTTTTATTTTTTTTTACAAAGTGGGCACTTGCAAATTTTCAAATCATATCGGATCGAGAGAATCCCATGCATGCTTTAAATCCATGTGTGTATGTATTCCACAAGAGGAAGGGAGAGGGGGCATGACTAAGATGCTGCTTGGTTAACATGCATTTTTTTGCCGAGAAAGGGATTTTAAATAGGATTAATGTAAAAAAGTTGGAACTAAACTGCTTGAAAGCGTGAATCCGGAGCCTGGGAATTTTTTTGTTCTGAGTTTACTTTCGTCGGAGTTCGAGGAACGGGCGGCAAGGGAAGCGCAGGACAGGCCGTGCTGATCACGCCGCTCGGGTCAGACTAAAATAAAGAGGATGCTGGCAGTGGCGAACAAGATCTCGGAGTTGGACTATTGAGAGGACACAGTAAGTGTGGAGCGAAGGAGGAGGGTAAAGTCTGAAAATGGAAGGCAAAGTTGGGAAGGAGTAACGGCGGTGAGGAAGAACAGGAACGAAAGTTAAAAGTTTTGAAGACGGCTGAGAGCGGAGTATGGGGAAGCTGTGGTGGAATGGAGGCTGGAGAGGCAAAAAGGAGTGGATTAGAACAGAGCAAACAAGGAGTAATGAAGGGAATGTTTTGAAGATCGTAGTGGGGTGTTGGTGTGTTTGGAAAGAATAAAGGAGAGACCGGGTTTGGGAACCGCCGTTGTGGTTGGATTTACAAATATTTTTTTCTCAATTTTTTGGGGCCGCCGTTAAGCTCCCAGGAGTGAAGGCAATATATTTACTTTTCATCCTTTTTCTGTCCGTTAAATTTTGGAACTGCATTTATGGTTACCCTGTGAAGAAACATTTTTTTTCCATTTTTGTTTATGCTGTGGATATTAGGTCGCTGGAGGCTTTTTGCCGAGTTTGTGATTTCTGGATACATTTTGGATACAATATTACAATTAGAGTATATCAGTAGGTCAGCTCTGAGTGGATTACAACGTGAATAGAAGATTTGTTTGAGTCGGAGTGGGTTTTGGTCTGACTGAAAATTTTATTAAATAAAGCTGGAAAATAATTGGGAAGAAGTTCTTTTTGGTCATAAAAGCGTCTTGGCTCTGGGAGCATTATTTGAGGATCTCATAAATAAAATGAAGAAGAGGAAGGAAGAGGGGATTGTAAGACCTAAAAAAATCGAGAAAGGAGGAGAAGAAAGACAAAGCACCAAGTGCGGATGCATCAGCAGCAGCAGCAGCAGCAACCACAACAGAGCAGATGGGAGTAATGGATCCAACCCAAATTATGGTAGAGCTGAGGAAGCTGTTTAGAAAAATTGATAGGATGGAGGAAGCAACCACGAAGGAATTAAGAGAAATTAAGGATGTGAGGGTAAAAGATAAGGAGGAGTTAATGGGAAGCCATAAAAAACTCGCCAGTATGTTTACTGACTTTTCTACAAAGGTTGATGCTAATTGTCAGAAAGTGGATAAAGTTTTGAATCTGGTACAAAAAGATATGAAATTAATGCAGAATGATATAAGAGGGCTGTATGAGGAACAAAAAGAAGTTAAACTGAAAGTTGAGGTTCATGGGAAGAAATTGGAAATGGTGGAAGAGGTGATGAGAAAACAGAACGTGGTGATACAAAATTTGGTGGGAAAAAATACCAGACAAGCTGAAGGAAAGAATAGTTGATTGGCTAAATAATTTGAATATGGGGAAAGATTTTGTAAATGAAGATATTGCGAGTGTTTTCAGACTGGGGCCAAGGAAGGGAAAGAAAGTTCAAAGGAATGTTTTGGTTAAATTTGCAAATTGGACGGATAAGTTAAAGGTGATGGCTTTTATAAAACAGGCTGGGTCTGGTGTTTTAAAAATTGATGGATGTGATGTGGAGGTTTATAATGACATATCCATTGAGGAATTGGTATGGCGCTATAAGATGAAGCCTGTGACAAAACTCCTAAGAGAACGTGAAATTGTTTATCACTGGAAATTTCCTCAACAGCTCAGATTTTTTACGATAAAAAAATGCATACGATGGACACTGAGACTGATTCATTAGATTATTTGTGCCAGATTGGTTTGGTTAAGACAGCATCTCGAGAGTGGCGGGCCTTGAGGAAGGCTTTGTCGGAATCAGGAGGTTCATAAAGAGAACAAGGGAATGAACAAGAGAGAGGGGCTACAGGAGGAAATGAGGATGAAGATGAGGTACGGGTAGTAGTTGAGGAAGGTTGAAGTAAGGCATTAATAAAAGGGATTTAGATGGATTAGAGGAAGGATGAAATGTTTTAATATTGGTAGATGTAGATGTTAGTGCGCTAGAGCTTTAGCTAGAATGTGCATCTTGCATGTCCCCCCACCCCCCTTTGAAGGATAAGGGCTACTTTTTGGTAAGAAGAGTGGTAGGTTTGAATGTTAAATGTATTTTGTTTTTTCTTATAGTAATCATTGTTAGATTATGTGTGGTGAGGGTAATTGCACAAAAAGGAGTTTGCGGTTGTCAAAATGTATGGATACTAGATAAGGTATGAGGAACTTTAAAGTATTGACTTGGAATGTGAAAGGTACTGGCAGCCAAGTGAAGAGAAGGAGGTTAGAATCAGCTTTGAGGAAGGAAAGGCCGGATGTAGTCTTTCTTCAGGAAACTCATCAAAAAACAGAGGATACAAATAAGATCTTTTTGGGATGGATGCAGATATATGAAAAGTCGTATGGAACTTCAAAAGCAAACAGTGTGGCTGTCTTGATTTCGAAGAGACTTGGCTTTGAGATGATAAATAGTATTTCCGATCCAGAAGGAAGATACTTAATAGTAAAAGGGAAGATAAATGATGAAGAGATAACGTTAGTAAATATATATGCCCCAAACTATCATCAGGAAGAATTTTTAAATAAAGCAATGGGTATATTGGAGAAAGAGAGATCATCTAATATGATAGTGGCAGGAGATTTTAATCTGATAAGGGCTCTGGAGGATTGTACCAATGTAGCTAGAGCTGGAAGATCTGCTAAAATGAAGATATTAGATAAATGGATGAAGAGTTTGGGACTGAAAGATGTGTGGAAGGAGCTTAAGGGATCAGAGAGGGCATATACCTATATTTCGCAGGTCTACAATACATACTCTAGAATTGATTATATTTTTGTTACAGAAAATTTGGTTAAAAATGTAGAAGATGCCGAAATTGGGATTTTTAAATAATCTGACCATGCAAAATTTTGGATGGAATTAAAAATGGATGGTAAAAAAAGGGTAGGAGGAATTGGAGATATGATGATAAATTGTTCCATGATCAAAAGAGCAAAGAAAAGATAATTGAAAATTGGAATGAAAGTTGGAAATGGAACATTAATGGAGAGGTTAGTTACAATATGGTGTGGGACGCCATGTAGGCAGTGTTTAGAGGGGAATGTATTAAGTTGGCTAGTATTAAAAATAAACAATTTAGGGATAAACAGCATGAGATTGAGAATGAGATTAAGCAATTACAGGAGGAACATGTAAAGACAAATAGTAAAGTGGTTTTTGATAAAATGCAAAGGTTAAAGTCAGAGTTGATAGGAAAAGATATACAAAAAGTGAAAAAAATATTTATTATTTTTGAAGAGGGAATATTTTGAATACAGCAATAGGAATTCAAAATTATTGGCAAGAGCTGCTAAAGAAAAGAGGATGAAAAGAGAGATTGGAATTTTGATAAAGCTGGTACAAGATGTAACAAGATTAAGGAAAAGATCAGGATAGTGAAAGACTTTTACTAGAATTTGTATACTAAAAAAGATATAAATATGGAAAAGTTGAGAGAACAATTGCAAAAAAAGATAAATTTGGAGCATAAAAACAGAATGGAAGAGCGAATAACGGAAAAAGAGGTAGAGGACATAATAACCAATTTGAAGTTAGGTAAATCCCCAGGGGAGGATGGATTGACAGCGGATTTTTATAAGGAATTTAAAGATTGCGTAGTTCCAAGATTGCTGAAGTTGTTTAATTATATATTGGATGGAGGAAAGATACCAACATCATGGTATAGAACTATAATTGTTTTGCTGCCAAAGCCTGGAAAAGGATGTAGAAAAAGTGGAGTCATATAGGCCTATTTCTCTGATAAATCAAGGCGCCAAGATACTTACAGCAATAATTGCAAATAGATTGAATGGGTTTATGGATAATTATATAAAAGGGGATCAAGCTGGGTTTTTGAAAGGAAGACATATGTCTGATTTGATAAGGAGAGTTCTGGACTTGATAGATCTAGTAGGACAAACAAAAGAGAAAGTCGGATTATTATTGTTAGATATAATTAAGGCTTTTGACTCTTTGCAATGGGTAACAATCAAGGAGATAATTTAATGTTATGGATTTGGAGACAGATTTTGTAATACGATTCAACAGTTATATCAATCTGGATTTGCTAAAGTCAGGGTAAATGATGAATGTACAGAAGAAATAAAATTAGAAGCAGGAACGAGACAGGGTTGTCCATTATCCCCAATATTGTTTATAAGAGGGGATAAAGGCATTGAAGGGATATCCGAAAATAAGATAAGTTTGTATGCTGATGATACTTTGGTAATCATGAAGCACCCTAGAAAGGCATTAGAAAAAATACAAGGTCACTTAAATGATTTTGAAGAGATGTCAGGATTGAGAATTAATTGGGACAAATCAGAAATGATACTCTGTAATGTCGATAAGGAGGAACAAGAGAAAATAAAGGATAAATTTAAACTTCAAATTAAAAATTGTTTGAGATATTTAGGAATAAGTATTTCAAATAAATTTGAAGATCTTAAGCGATTGAATTATGACAAACAGAAAAAGGAAATCAAAGAGAAAATAGAACAGTTTAAAAAGATTAAATTATCTTGGTTTGGCAGGATTGCGCTAAGTAAAATGATGCTGTTGTCAAAAATTAATTTTTTTATTTGATGCATTACCAATTAGATTAATTGACAAAGAAATTAAAGATTTTCAAAATATAATAAATATTTTTACAATAAAAAATTATTGTAATGCAGGAAGAAAACCTAGAATAGCAAAGATTTTTTGGTACTTACCCCAGAAAGAAGGAGGACTGGGGATACCCAATTTGAGGAATTATTATAGAGCTTTCCAAATTAAGAATATTGTGAAGATTTTAGCAAGAAAAAGGGTAATATGGGAAGAAATAGAGATGAAGGAGTTAAGTCAAGTGGGTAAAGGGATATTTTTGGGTAACAATAAAGGGAAAATAAGTGTTAAAAATAGGATGATGAAAACAATGTTGGATGTTTGGAATAAGGTTTAAAAGGATTTGAGTCCAGAATTATCTCCATTAATAGAATTAGAGGACATTAAAAAAATTCCGATAAAATTGGATAAAAGGCTGAAGGAGGTAATGGAAAGAAAAAATGTTTTCCTATTGAGAGACTGGTTACGAGCCTGTAAAGACAGAGAATAAAGCAGAAATTTATTCTCAGTTGAATTTGAACTGGTTCCAGATGGTGCTGTTGGATAGATGGAATGGCAAATATAAGGGAGAAATTAGTTTAGAGAGGGATAAAACGGAATTTGAGGAAATGACATTAAAGATAAGAAATGGACACATGGGATTAAAGGTTATAGTAAGCAGAATATATAAAATCTTAAATAAAGAAGGCAATCCTCAAGAAACTTTGAAATCGTGTTGGGGACAGGATTTGAATATAAAAATCTCAGGGGGAAAATGGAAAAATAAATGGAGAAAAAGGTTTATGAGAACTATGTCGGTTAGAATGAAGGAGCATAATTATAAAATGTTATGAAAGTGGTATTTGACTCCAGAGAGATTATTCCAAATGGATAATACTAAAAGTAAAATGTGTTGGAGATGTAAAAACGCTTTGGGAACATATGAACATATGTGGTGGAAATGTACTGTGGTAAAAGAGTTTAGAGGAAAAATTGAGAAAGAAATATGTGATATTATGGGGTTTGAGTGTAAATTGAATCTAAATATTGTGTTGCTAACAGATGTGGAAAATTTAAAGGTAAAGGAGGATAAAAAGGAGTTAATAGCTATTATGTTGATAACGGGTAGAATGTGCATGGAAAGAAATTGGAAACTTGATAGAATTTTAAAAGTAGAGGAATGGTATAAAGAAATGTGGGATCTTGCATTGAATGATAAATTAACATGGGAGATAAATAAATATAAGGGAAAATTTAAAGAAAATAGATTTTGGAAAATTTGGCAACCATTTGTGGATCATTCATTGAAAGGAGATCAGGGTGGCAGCCATGTACCTGATTATATACATTTTTGGAAATGGTGAAAAAATGTGACATCCCACAGACTCCTTTAAGTTGTAAATACACAGGGTGTTAATTGTAATAGATTTTGTTTTGTTTAATCTAAGTAGACTTAGATTTATGTAAGTACTGGTATAGCAAATTGTAGAGGTATTAACTGAGATAAGATATAGAGAAGTATTGTTGCCGTAAGGAGAAGGTTAAAGTGAGAGCAGGGAATACGTGTTGATATGGATTGTTCACAGTATAGTAATACCTCATACAAAGTCCGCTTCGTACAACATCGGATTCATACAACATCGCCTAATTCCTTGAAAAAAGTTGCCTCATACAAAGTCACTGTGACTTTGTATGAGGCATTGGGGTTTTCCCCAGGTTGCATTGTGCCTGGGCAGTATAAATGGCAGGACACATACGTGCATTGCTCTTGTGGGTTTTGCACAAGGCGAAGAGTGTTTAGGAGTGGTTTTGAGCACGATTTTGGATTTTTTTGAATTTTTCGTCAGAATTTTTCGTAGCATTCCTGGGATTTTTGCAGCATTCTTCAGGTACTAGGACAATCAGGGTTGTTTGACATGTTTTTGTAATATATTTAGCCTTTAGACAATGATTCCTTAAAGTTCTGTCAGTTTCCTGTCTGTTTCCTTGATTTTGCCCTGAAGTCTGTGCTATTACAGTACAATACAACTCTAAGGAAACGACATTGTATGAAGCATCGTGGCAAGGATTTGGACATTGTATGAGGCATCACGACTAGGATTTTGCATGCCTCATACAAAGTCCAAATCCCTATAAAGTCCAAACTTGTGGAACCAAGTTTGGACGTTGTATGAGGTATCACTGTATAATAAATTAATAATTGAGTAACGGCTATACATTTAAATAGGTTTTTTTTCTTTTATATTTTCTTCTTCAATTGAAAGTAAATGTAATTTGTTAATGTTAGGTATTTTATTTGTATTTTAATTTTTGTATTGTCAAAATGAAATGTATTTTGTTTTGTTAATTGTGTTCTTTTTTGTATTGTTTTTATAATAAATAAAAATTATTTTACAAAAAAACAAGAGGAGGGGAGGTGGCAAGAACTTCTGATTTTCATTTCGCTAATGCTTTTGGAGGAACATCCCTTGACTATTCAGTAGTATCTTGTGCTGAGTGCATGGCAATCAAAAGGTATACTCATTAGCAAATGTGTAATGTCACAATGTATATTTTGCATTCATCTACTAACCATTTACAACTTCACAGAACCAAACTTCACAGAAATAAATCTGAATATCAATCAGGGACCTTAAGATGATTTGCAACTCTATATTTTATACTAACCAACCCTTTTGTACCTCTACACCCAACACTTGTGTACCTCAGGTGGGGACCTGAGATATGTAATTTAATGCCACAAATTCTCACTTTTATGTCTGACAAAGTGGACTTGATCCACAAAAGCTAAAAGTAAAATACAGGTGTTAGTCTTTAAGTTGCCACAACACAAGTTGTCTTTTTTGTCTTGTTTTATTTATTCTCCGATATGCAGACGAACATGGCTATCACTTCAGAAATTTCAAAAGAGCAGGTTGGCTCTAAAAGGACCCAGTAGATGTATGAGAGACTGCAGCAGCCTAATGGTTAAGATACTGAACTTGACAACTGAAAGGTTGGCAGGTCAGCAGTTTGAGACCCGAGTGCCGCATGATGGACTAAGCTCCCATCTCTGTCCCCGCCTAGCAGTTTGAAAGCAAGCAATTGCAAGTAGATAAATAGGTAACAGTTTGGTGGGAAGGTAAACAGCATTCCGTGCACAGCGGTGTCTAGTTGTACCTGCCACGTGTTCGTGGAAATGTCTGCAGATGCAGACAGCACTGTCTCTTTGGCTACAAACAGAGATGAGCATGACTGGCTTTTGTGCAAGGGTGACCTTTACCTTAACTAGATGTGTGAACTCATCCAGAATGCTGCCACTGAATCTAAACCCTAAGAAAATTTTTTGATATGGAAATATATTGATCTGTTTGTTGTTCAGTCGCACAGTCGATTCCAACCCTTTGCAACCCCATGGACCATTTTCCTCTAGGCACCTCTGTCCTCCACCATCCTCCTCAGCCCGCCAAGCTCTGTGCCCATTGTGTCCACATCTAGCCATCTCATCTTTGGATGCCCCCTTCTTCTCTTGCCCTCCACCTTTCCCAGCATCAAAACCTTCTCAAGTGAGTCCTCCCTTCTCACTTGATGCCCAAAGTACTTTAGCTTCCTGTTCACTATTTGTCCCTCCAATGAACAGTCAGGGTTTATTTCTTCTAATATTGACCTATTTGTTCTCTTTGCTGTCCAAGGGACTCTCAGGACTCTCCTCCAACACCACATCTCAAAGGCATCTATTCTTCTGTGCTCAGCTTTCCTAATGGTCCAGCTCTCACACCCATACATTACCACCGGGTAATGTATGACTATGCGAATTTCTGTTTTCAAGGTGATGTCTCTGCTTTTCACTATATTCCACAGGTTTCTCATAGCTTGTCTCCCCATAATCAATCGTCTTTTTATTTCATGGCTACAGTCGCCATCTGCAGTGATTTTAGATCCTAGAAAAGTAAACTCTGTCACTGCTTCTACTTCTTCCCCATCTATTTTCCAGGGACTGATGGGACCTGTTGCCATTATCTTGGTTTTCTTGATATTAAGTCTCAAGCCAGCTTTTGCACTCTCCTCCTTCAATCCAATCAAGAGGTTCTTTAGGTCATCCTTACTTTCTGCCATTAGGGCGGTATCGTCTGCATATCTCAAATTGTTGACGTTTCTCCCAGCAATTTTGATCCCATATTGTGATTCCTCCATCCCTGCATTGCGCATTATGTGCTCTGTGTATAGATTGAATAAGCAGGATGATAAAATGCAGCCTTGTCTTACTCCTTTTCCTATTCCAAACCACTCTGTCATTCCTTGATCTGTATGGAGTTCATTTATTTTTATTTTCTATTTTCATTTTTAAAAGTAATAACAAACACTGTTAATCAAAGCAAATGAGGGAGATTGATCCCTAAGTTTTTAAGACTCTGGGGTACCAGCAGACATTTTTGTAAACAGGACAGGTGCTCTGTCTGGCTCGATTATACGCCAGTGGTGGCAGATGAGATCTTTTCCAAAGATACCTAATACTAAGGCAAGAAACATAAGAAAGAGATAGCATATAATTAGAGTTGAAAGCCCACTAATGTTGCAGACATGTGACTGAGGTAGATGTGGGGAGGTTTTTAAAATCAGACTACAAAAGACTCACATGCTTAGAACCTAAAGAGTCTTAAGGTTGTGTCCCAACATATGTTTGACACCTTGTATTTTGTTAAAATACAAAAATTTTAATGCAAAAATCTTCACTTTTTAAAATAAAATGCCATAATGTAACATATAAATCTCTCATAATTTTATGCCACAAGGAAAAAAAAACATTTGAAATAAAGATTGACTAAAGACCAGTTCCCAAACCAAGCAAATTAATTTGCATACTTCTGTAGGTGAGAGAATCTTCCACAGTAACACTCAGATACTTTGGTTAGTTAGGGATTTTCTAACCATGACTTATCTTTAATGTCTATTCCTGGCAGAAGCAGGACAAGAGGTCATCCCTAAATCCTTGGAAGCAGAAAATTTACTGCAGCAATTAAATTTTGATTGTGCCTTATTCATCTCCTGTAATTTGGCATCAGAAGATTTGTGTACTTGGTTAATGAGTTCAGGTTGGCAGAAAGTCAAGTTCACAAAAAATATTTCTCATAAAAAACATATGTTACTAATGAGCATTTTTCTCCTGGGACAGCTTCCATTGTGTGAAAAAAATAGTCCATGAAACTCTTTAATCAGCCTGCATCAACTCAACCTCTCCTTGTGCTGTTAGTAAAGTATAAATAATTCCTGTCATCATTCCTTTAAAAGGAAAGGAATAAACTTTGCAAATGGCTCTACTATTTCTGAATTTCAACAGTCCTTGACTTTGGGCCATTCATCGTGATCTTAATTTTAATTGCAGCTGTTCTGGCTATTACTTCCCAATGATGTATTTGTGGAATGCTATCCAACATGGCAATCCTATAGCTGTCTAGACACATGCTAGGCCTCTTGAGCTCAATGCGACTGACTCCTGGTTAGGTTTGTATGGGATTGCAGCCTGCGTATATGTTGTGTCCAAATGTTAGTAATGTACTTTGCTTAAGTTGCATGTACTATTATGTCTTTGCTGTAATCGCGCACCATTTTCTGTAAGGCACCTTATTCATATGTTTGCTATGTACTCTGATGGGTTCTACACAGATTTCTTGCCTGAACTGGGTCCGGGCAAAATGTACCGTTGTAACTGCCTTCCTGTTTCTATATAAGTTGCTGCTTCCTCCCTGTTTTCTCCAGTCCGAACTGAGCTGTAATAAATGATTTGTTGGTTAACCCTCAATCTGCTGTCACATTGCAATTAATACTTGGACTCAAAATCAGACAGAAAGAGGCTGCTGGTAGAAAGCGAGAGGAATTAAAGATCTAGGTACAGGTTGCTCTTGCTTGAAAGCCAGTTGTATCCAACTCTAGGGTTCAATGCTCATCTCTGTTTACAGTAAAGGAGCCAGTGCTGTCTGCGTCTGCAGACATTTCCATGGACATGTGGCAGGCATGCCTAGACACCACCGTGCACAGAACGCTGTTTACCTCTTTGCTGGTACCTATTTATTTACTTCCAATTTCTTGCTTTCGAATGGCTAAGTTGGCAGGAGCTGGGAAATATCTGGTGTCATACAAATGAAAGCGCGGAGCCAAAATGGCCGCTGCGCTCTTTGCTGGGGGCCCCCACCCGGACTCAGACATCTGGGTGAGTTAGGGGGCGTGGCCACCCCTCTATAAAAGGGATGGCCATGAGGCAGCCGAGCTGCCATTTTAGAATTGCGACGGAGAGGAGAAGTTTTCTCCGTCACATTCTCCTTTTAGCTTTCCCGGCTGGGAAAAAGAAAAGACCTCTGTTTTAGATTTGCCTCTTTGCTACCGCGGTACTCTAACGCAGGAGTTCGATCCCTGGATAGGGATCCTTTGCCGCATATTAATTTAGGGAGTCATGGCTCCCAAGCGAAAGGCTCCTGCATTGAAGCCGCGGCCAAGGGGAAGGGCTTTTACTGGCCCTTCATCGGATGGGGGCCAGCCTTCGGGTCGGAGGACCAGGACTGCGCCCCCACGACGGGGCAGTGACAGACCCTTGCCCACTGGTACCAGTGGGGCCGGTTAGGCTACCACTTGGCAGCTGCCAGCGTCATAGCTGGGCAGGTGCAGGCTGGCCCCTCGGGGGCTTTGGCCCTGAGTGCGCCTTTGCAGGGCCCGGGACAGGCTGGCCCAGGGGGACCTGGTGCGGGTGTCCACCCCACAGCTCCTCCTGCCCCCCACGGGCCTGAGTTCGGGGCTTGGCCCTATTCTGGCCCTGGCTCCCCTTTTGGGTTGCCTTTCCCCCAACTACCTAGTGGGCCGTCCGGCCCACCCGGCCCACCTTATACTGGGGGCTCCGAGGCAGTGGATGCTTGATAGCATGTATAGCAGTGCTGAAAGCATCTTTGGGCATTGCCCAGCCACCTTCTGAGGGGGGCGCTACCGCTTTTTCTACAGGGGCCCCTTCGTCGACCCTGGCCAACTTGCCGGCCGGGATGCTTCAGCGGGTGGCCAACCGGGTTGAGCTGCTTGAGACTGTCCGGCCAGCCCCGGCTGGTGCCTCACAGCTCCCCGTGCGACCTGATGTACAGGCTGGGAGCAGCCAAGGGTGGTCCCAGAGCTCGATTCCGGTCGCGAGCTCCGATGCCCACTGTGGGCCGGAACCCCTGGTGGGGGCGGCTCACGGGGGTGCGACTAGTGAGTATCAGGTTCAATTTAGTGCACCACCACCACTGTCCACTTACACGGGGGGGGGGGGGGTTTCAGTGGCCCTGGCCCTGGGCAGCCGTTACCACATTGTCCCATTAATCCCTGGTTCCCAAATGGTCCCTCGTTCAGGGTGGGGGTGTCCGCCCCTGGGGCCGGGCCGAGTATCGCAGGGGCTGTTCAGGTCCCGCTGCGTATACCCTCTCTACAAACTGTGCCGTCGATGGCTTTACCGATTGCTGGTTATTTCTTGCCCCTGGGTGATCATTTGTCACAGGTCACGAGGGACAAGATTTGGCAAGGGGACTACGTTGATATTTTCTCCCTCTGGAACCGTGAGCCCACTAAGGAGGAGAGGGAGGGACAGGATGACAGAGACAAGAAGCTGTCCCGGCGTCCTAAGCCACCGCGTAACTGGGCCAACTGGTTGCCGGCATACTTTATATATATGGCGGTATGCCTCACCCGGCCTGATTTGGCCATTCCGGTTCAATACCTTGATAATATTTACAGGGCGATGGTTGATTGCCCGGGCCCATCGTAGTTGGCTTACGATGAGGAATTTAGGATGAGGGTGGCCCTACATCCTGAGATGAGGTGGGATGAGCCCTGTCAGCAATTGTGGCTCTTGTACATGACTCCCACGCGACCGGCACCTGGTGATGGGTACCATTGTGGTCATGCTGTGCAGCGGGCTGCTGCAACACAGGCTCCCCGCCAACCGGTGGGGCAGGGGGTTCCAGCCCGCCTGCTGCGTTGGAGATTCTCAGCTAACGACATTTGTAATAAGCGCCAGTGTCATTCCCGACACGAGTGTCCCTCTTGCGCTTGCCCCCCCCCCCACCGCCTCCGCATGCCCGCGGGCTGGTGGGTCACGGGGCAGAGGTAGGGGTGCACAGGGGGCGATCAGAGCTCCGTCTGACGGAACTAGCCATGTAAAAGCCCCCCTCCCCAATTTGTGTACTCATGCTGGAGCGATGGCTCTCAGCTTATCCAAGAAGGGATGATGCGAGGTACCTGCTGGAGGGTTTCCAATGGGGCTTTCGTATTCCATTCAGGGGTGTTAGGGGCCCCAAGATGCTCCTAATTTAGTTTTCTTGAAAGGTAACGAGAAGGTTGCTGCACTGAGCATAGCTAAGGAAGTTGAGGCTATGAGAGTAGCGGGCCCCTTCTTGGAACCACCTTTCCCTAATTTGAAGGTCTCCCCTCTGGGGCTAGTACCGAAAAAGAACCCGGATGAATGTCGTCTAATCCACCATCTAGCTTACCCTGCGGGTTCTTCGGTCAGTGATGCGATTCCTGATGCCCTTGTTCAGTCAGGTACATGTCGTTTGTCCAGGCCCTACGAGTGGTACGCTCATGCGGTCCCGGTGCTTTCCTGGCAAAGTGTGATATGAAATCAGCTTTCCGATTACTGCCAGTGCACCCAGGGGATTTTGAGCTATTGGGTTTTAGGTTCCAAGGGGAATTTTACTTAGATAAGGCCATGCCTTTTGGCTGCTCTATTTCATGTTCGGCATTCGAACGATTCAGTACTTTCCTTCAGTGGGCCTTTGCTCGCAGGTCGGGGTCCCGGTCTCTAGCCCATTACCTCGATGACTTTTGGTTCGGGGGTGAACGGGGTTCGGACACATGCACGCATCTCCTCACTACATTTCAGACACTCATGCGGGAACTGGGTGTCCCCTTAGCGCCTGAAAAGACCGAGGGCCCAGCTACTAAACTCACATTTCTAGGCATTGAAATTGACTCTGTCGCACAGGCATCCAGGTTACCCATGGATAAGGTGGCTCGGATCTCCGCGGCGATTTTGGCATTGATTGCCAAACGTAAACTGTCCCCTCGTGAGCTGCAGCTACTTCATGGCCATCTTAACTTTGCCTGCAGGGTGGTGACACCCGGCAGAGCATTGGCCAGGCGCCTGTGTGACGCCATGGCTGGCCTGTTAAAACGCCACCACAGGGTCTGGCTGACCAGGGGCATACGGGCGGACCTTTCTGTCTGGCTCAAATTCCCCCAGGATTTTAACGGGGTCTCTTCCTGGAGATCAGACCTTATGGTCTGCCCTAGATTTCAAGTACAGTCGAATGCCTCCGGCTCCCTGGGTTATGGGATTTATTCTGAGGGTAGGTGGGCTTACGGCCGATGGCCTCACGCATGGCTTGCACGGATCGCCTCCGCGATCTTTCCTTCCTTGAGTTTCTTATCAATTTGGGGAGCACTGATGCTATGGGGCGACGAGTGGGCCAACTCAGTGGTCCATTTTTGGTGTGACAATGCGGCAGTGGTGCACATTGTCAACGCCCAGACGTGCAAATCCCTCAGGGTCATGGCATTGGTTTGTCAATTCTTTTTGAGAAGCCTACACCTAAATGTGCTGTTCAGGGCCAGACATGTTCCAGGTATTAATAACGATATTGCTGATGCTTTATCCCACCTGCAGATCCCCCGGTTCCGTGCCTTGCTCCGGAAGCAGAGGAATTTTCCTCGCCACTCCCGGCCGATATTTGGACGTTTGGCGAGGAGAGGTGAACCGGGCGACCGGCATGTCATTGGCACCTCGCACGCGTAAGGTGTATCAACATGCTTTCATACGATTTAGAACCTTTTGCGAGTAACTACAGTTGCCTCAAGTGTGGCCCATACCAGTGGACCAGGTTGTTTATCTTCACAGTCAGGGTTTGGCCCCCCCGTACTATAGCCTCTAGGCTTTCGGCACTGGCATTTATGGCCAATGTGAGGGGCTTCAATGACTGCGTGAGTTACTTCCGCATGTGTTATGTTTTGGAGGGGTGGATGCATGAACGTGTCCGCCGCCCGGACACGCGTCACCCCAGTTCGCCAGAGTTTCTGACCCACCTTGCACAAGGCTGGCATAACTTATGTTAGGATAGGTATGAAGTGGCTTTTGGTCACGCAGCTACCACGGTAGCCTTTTTTGGAGCGCTCCGCATCAGTGAGTTGGTACCAGAGTTGGTACCATGGTGTAAGGTGGATATGTCTCGTAGGGCACTGGAACTCGACGATGTCTATGTCATGCATGAGTGGGCTCAATTGGGGATACAGTCCTCAAAGGTTGTTCAGCACGGCGAAGGCAGTGGAGTTAGACTGCTACGAGGTTTCATTGAAGACATCTGTCCGGTTGGTGCCCTACATGGATTTTTGGCAGTGCCTGCTGCGCGCCCCAGCCTGTTTTTCTGCCACCAGGATGGGTCTACCCTTACCAAAGTAAAGTTACGGAGGGTGACCGGTACCGTGCTTCGCGGTGTGGGGCCCGTTTTGGCACCCGTTTATTTAGGAAAGGTGTCGCGTTAACCGCGGCTACGTTTGAGGTACTCGGAGGCGGATATAGGTGTGCGCGTGATTTCTTATATGTACATCCCCTCACTGTACGAGTACCTAGTTATGTCCTTAACCTCTTCTCCTCTTTTACAGATCCTGTGTGTCTCTACACACTGGTGGCAGTGGGGGCTGGTGGGCCGCAGCTATGTACACTGGGCAGCGGTATATGCTGCGGCGACAGAGTGTGGACCCCGACTCGGGCTGCGTGCATCCGCACGTATGCGATGGTATGGTATGCCCGGCACAAGGGGGCAGGAACTGTTGCCATTCCTGATGTCCATCAGGGATGCTGGACTGCCCGATGTTCTTATTCTGCACCTCGGTGGCAATGATCTTATACAGATCACTGATATTCCTTACATTGTCGAGGTGCAGTGACCTGGCATTTTATATCATGCATGGCTTACACACGGTCGCTATGGTCTAACATCGTGCCGAGACACCAATTTAGGGGAGACGTGGATCTCCATGGTTCGGACCGTTCCGGCAGTCAGTGGACAGGGCTGTTGCCCGGTCCCTTGCTGAGTATGGCTGGGAGACAGCCATTGGAAACCTGCGGATAGGCTTACAAAACTTTTTGCTGGTAGGCAGGATATGGGGTCCACCTGTCGGCTGGAGGTATGTACCTCTTTCTGGGCGAGGTGCAAGCAGGCCTGGCGACCGAGCTGACGGTCTGGGGGGGGGCGGTGAGTCATCATGGACGCCTCCCCGTGTGGCGGGTAGCACTGGTAAGGTAAAGATTTATGACCCATAGGTATCCGGCAGGTTCGCAATTGACTGGCCAACACTTAGACAGGTACAGGGGTAATAGCTTTGGCCGGTCAACGACGAACCAGGCAAGGGGTGATGGCAGGAGCTTAACAGCCTGCATCACCTTGAGATTTAACGGATACACGTCATAGGGTGGGGTCAGTAGATTGATGAATACACCAATTGATGAATGCACCAATTGAAAGTTATAATTCGGACTAGGGCATTATTCAATAGAAGTGGCCCAATGCCTTTATCCATATACCGGTGTCTGAGTCTTTCTTTGGGGGGTGCGCCTGCAATGAAAGCATGGCGCCAAAATGGCCACCGAGGTCTTTGCGGCCCTTCCCACCTGGACTCAGACATCCGGGTGAGTTAGGGGGCTCTAAAAGGGCTGCCATTTTAGAATTGCGATGGAGAGGAGAAGTTTTCCCCTCCACCCCCTCCCTAGTGAACAGTGTGATTTTTTGGTCGCTTCGGGGCCGGGTGGGAATTTTTGGCCCGAACCTACAATTGGCACCTTGGTTCTTGCTTTTTTGCCCATCCCACACTGTTGCTAGTGTTTGAGAAAAGGGGTAAGTTGAGTTTGGTCACTTTTGCCGGGTAGCACTGGTAAGGTAAAGATTTATGACCCATAGGTATCCGGCAGGTTCGCAATTGACTGGCCAACAATTAGACAGGTACAGGGGTAATATCTTTGGCTGGTGAACGACGAACCAGGCAAGGGGTGATGGCAGGAGCTTAACAGCCTGCATCACCTTGAGATTTAATGGATACATGTCATAGGGTGGGGTCAGTAGATAGTTTATTGACTCCGGTCAACAATTTGTGTCAACAAACAAATTGATACAAATAGTTACATGTAGCCAATTGCCATTGGCATTTTGGGAGGAACCTTACCAGTGTTACTGCGGCCTCCTTGCCTTAAAGAATTATAATTGGATGAATACACCAATTGAAAGTTATAATTCGGACTAGGGCATTATTCAATAAAAGTGGCCCAATGCCTTTATCCATATACCGGTGTCTGAGTCTTTCTTTGGGGGGTGCGCCTGCAAAGAACAACCTCATGGGCATTTTGAAGGGGTTGGGTGTGCATTCAGTCTTACAGCTGATACATTTGAATGCTCAATACTCTTCTTGCTAACTGTGTTACCCATCCATGAGCAATATTATGCTATAGTTTGAGGTGGGTTTTTTAAGACCCACTTTTATGTGTTCCCAATGTCCATTTGCTAATGTAAGCGTGCTTGTTAAACTTCCACACACAGGTGAGGTTCCTTAGCTTGTCCACAAACTTTATTTTTAAACTCTGGTATATAGCTTTGTTTTATGGGGGTGCGGGTGATGAATTCATTGTTTTGTAGCCTTAAAACTGTGCTAAAAGAGGACCAACCCAAAGCACAAGGATATGACAAACATGTTTGCCGCTGAGCAACAGAACTTGATTTGTCTTTTTCAGCATCAGTCAATGCAAACCCAGTTTTGGCATGTTTGGACAGGGAGGCCAGACAGTCTCACTGCCCAGCTTATGCCAGCTCAGTTTATTTTAGAGTGACATTCACCTTCTTACTGGAAGCATGTCAGCTGGCCTCTTAACAACATTTTCGGCATAGCTATTCTCTCACAGAAACAAAGTGACGGCTCTGTACCCCGTAGGGAATTTCATGGCTTCCTCAGTGCACACAGGGATATTTTTGACCTGCCTTATGTTGAGGAAGCCCAGTTGTGGTATACTTTATTGCATTTTGTTGTTGTTGTTCAGTCGCACAGTCGACTCCGACCCTCTGCGACCCCATGGACCATTTTCCTCCAGGCGCCCCTGTCCTCCACCATCCCCCTCAACCCTCCCAGCTCTGTGCCCACTGCGTCTACAATACCATCTAGCCATCTCATCCTTGGCCTCCCCCTTCTTCTTTTGCCCTCCACCTTCCCCAGCATCAAGGCCTTCTCAAGTGAATCTTCCCTTCTCATTTGATGTCCAAAGTACTTTAGCTTCGTCTTTACTATTTGACCTTCCAATGAGCAGTCAGGATTGATTTCTTCTAAGATTAACATGTTTGTTCTCCTCGCTGTCCAGGTGACTCTCAAAACCCTCCTCCAACACCACATTTCAAAGGCATCTATTCTTCTGCGTTCAGCCTTCCTAATTGTCCAGCTCTTGCATCCATACATTACCACTGGGAATACCATTGCTTTGACTATTCTAATTTTTGTTTGCAATGTGATGTCTTTGCTTTTCACTATGTTCCCCAGGTTTCTCATAGCTTGTCTCTCAAGAATCAGTCGCCTTTTTATTTCATGGCTACAATCCCCATCTGCAGTGATCTTTGATCCCAAGAAAGTAAAATCTGTCTCTGCTTCTACTTTTCTCCTATCTATTTTCCAGGAACTGATTGGGCCTGTTGCCATTATTTTGGTTTTCTTGATATTGAGTCTCAAGCCAGCTTTTGCACTCTCCTCCTTCAATCCAATCAAGAGGTTCTTTAGGTCTTCCTCACTTTCTGCCATTAGGGTGGTATCGTCTGCATATCTCAGATTGTTGATGTTTCTCCCTGCAATTTTGACCCCATATTGTGATTCCTCCATCCCTGCATTGCGCATTATTTGCTTTGTGTATAGGCTTGATAAACAGGGTGACAAAATACAGCCTTGTCTTACTCCTTTTCCTATTCCAAACCACTCTGTCACTCCGTGTTCTGTCCTAACTGTTGCTTCTTGATTCGTGTACAGAATTCTCAAGAGGCATATGAGGTGCTCTGTTATTCCCATCTTTTTAATTACTTGCCATATCTTGTTGTGGTCCACACAGTCAAATGCCTTAGTGTAGTCAATAAAACAGAAGTACACTTGTTTCTGGTATTCCTTTGTTTTCTCCATGATCCAACGTATGTTGGCAATGTGGTCTCTAGTCCCTCTGCCTCTTCTGAAACCAGCCTGCACCTCTGGTAATTCTCTCTCCACATGCTGCTTAAGTCTATCCTGTATTATCTTGAGCATCACCTTGCTGGCGTGTGGGATGAGTGCAATTGTTCGATAATTTGAACATTCTTTGGCATTGCTCTTTTTTGGGATTGGAACGTATACTGATCTTTTCCAATCCTGTGGCTACTGTTTTGTTTTCCAAATCTGCTGGCATATTGAATGCAGTAATTTGACGCCATCATCTTTTAGCGCTTTGAAAAATTCAACTGAGATACCATCATCTCCACTAGCTTTGTTGTTTGCAGTGCTCTTTAGGGCCTTTATGACTTCGCTCTCCAGGATGTCTGGCTCAAGTTCCATTTCTTCATCATTGTGATTATCAGGAGTGTTGAGGTCCTTTTTGTAGAGTTCCTCTGTGTACTCTTTCCATCTTTTCTTAATTTCTTCTGCATCAGCTAGCTCCTTTCCGTCTTTGTCCCTTATCATGGTCATTTTTGCTTTAAATGTTCCCTTGATTTCCCCAATTTTTTTGAAAAGATCTCTGGTTCTGCCTCTTTTGTTGTTTTCCTCCATTTCTCTGCACTGTTTTTTTAGGTAGTTTTCCTTATCTCTCCTTGCTTTTTTTTAAATTCTGTGTTCAAATGATTGTATTTTTTCCTTTCTCCTTTTACTTTTGCGTTCCTTCTTTCCTCTGCTATTTCAAGAGCCTCATCAGATAACCACTTTGCTTTCTTACGCCTCCTCTCCTTTGGTATGGTTTTCTTTGCTGCTTCCTGCATGATGTCCCTCACCTCCGTCCACAATTCTTCTGGCACTCTGTCTACCGAGTCTAAGCCATTGAATCTGTTCATCACCTCCACCGTGTATTCTTTAGGGATGCTGTCTAGGTGATATCTGTCTGGTCTCCTTGTTTTCCCTATTTTCTTTAGTCTAAGCCTGAATTTTGCAATCAGTAGGTTGTGATCTGAGCCACAGTCTGCTCCAGGTCTTGTTTTTGCTGACTATATGGAGGTTCTCCATCTTTGGCTGCAGAGTATGTAGTCAATCTGGTTTCGGTGTTGGCCATCTGGTGATGTCAATGTGTAAAGTCGCCTCTTGTGTTGCTGGAAGAGAGTGTTTGCTATGACCAGTGCGTTCCCTTGGCAGAACTCTATCAATCTTTGCCCTGCTTCATTCTGTGTTCCAAGACCAAACTTGCCTGTTATTCCCTCCACTTTTTGATTTCCTACTTTGGCATTCCAATCTCCTAATATAATTTGGACATCATTTCTTGGTGTCTGTTCTATGAGGTGTTCTAGGTCCTCGTAGAACTGGTCCACTGTGGCTTCATCTGCACCAGTGGTTGGTGCGTATATTTGGATCACAGTGACATTGAAAGGTTTACCTTGAAATCTGACTGACATCATTCTGTCATTTTTAAGGTTGTATCCTATTACTGCTTTTCTCACTCTTTTATTGACAATTATGGCTACTCCATTTCTTCTAAGGTTTTCTTGCCCACAGTAGTAGATATGATGGTTTCCAGAGCTGAATTCACCCATCCCTGTCCATTTTAGCTCACTGATTCCCAGGATATCAATGCTTATTCTTTCCATCTCATTTTTTACCACTTCCAGTTTACCTTGGTTCATTGATCTCACATTCCATGTCCCTATGCAGTATTGTTCCTTGCAACATTGCATTTCCCCTCCCCTTTTCCTGTCCCTCCCCTTCCTCCACTCTGTTGTGCTAAGCATCCTGTATCATCTAAACTGCGCCCTTGTTTTGCCTTTTGTTTTGGTCAATAGGGTTCTCTTGGCAAGCTTTTTGGCGTGGTTTGCCGGTGTCTACGCCATTTTTCTCCCAGCATACATTTTTCACAGTTTTAAAAGTTTAAAACATTTTAGACAACATATTATCATGCATATTATCACACTTTAAAACACAGTCTCTATGTCAGTTTCTATATTAAGTCAGTATAAAGTCTCAATGTGAGTTGCTATATTAAGTCTTCTACATTTTTTGCATTCAGCTACTTATCCTTTGCATGGGGCTCTGAGTCTCGCACCCTGCTTTTCCTCCTCTGCTCTCTTCCCTTCTGCCAATTTGGTCCTCTCCTTTGGCGCTCGGCTGGAGCCTGTAGGTGGTGGGTACCCCCGGCTGGAAGCCTCGCGGCGATGGCTGCCCTTCCTGTCGCTCGGCCGGCTCTCCTCCTCTTCACCCCCCGGCTGGGGGTGGTTGTCTGGCAGCGGCGATGGCCGGCCTTTCTGCCGCTTGGCCGGCTCTCCTCCTCACCCCCCCGGCTGGGGGTGGTTGTCCGGCGGCGGCGCTGGCTTGCCCCTCTTCCGCTCGGCCGGCTCTCCTCCTCACCCCCCGGCTGGGGATGGTTGTCCGGTGGCGGCGTTGGCTTGCCCCTCTTCCGCTCGGCTGGCTCTCCTCCTGACCCCCCGGCTGGGGGTGGTTGTCCAGTGACGGCACTGGCTTGCCCCTCTTCCGCTCGGCTGGCTGTCCTCCTCACCCCCCAGCTGGGGGTGGTGAGGCTCATCCATTGTTGAGTGTCTTTATTAAAAGCCTAAATAAAGAATGAGAGAACGGTATCATACTATGACACACAACTTGCTTTTGAAACCATTTAGTAGTTATAGAACTACCGGTCTTCACGCAAGACTACCTTTTGGAGGAGGCTTTGCTGCAGATATTTGGCAACTGCACAACATGGGTAGACACAGAAGCACAAGCACAATCCGACAAAGTGTTGGAATGGAAACTCTATGTTAGATTTCCCCAATAGTGTTTTCCAATTTACTGCTGCCTCTGCCAGCCTCTCTGTTCGAAGCTGGAATATGTACTGGTCAACAAGATGATACACTTAGCACACTTTTAGAAGAAGTACTCTTTCAAGGGGTGAAAGACATTTATTTGTCCTTACACATACAGTAATGTTCACAATGACATGTTTTGCATTTAGCATGCTTTGGCTTGGGGAGCCCATCTTGGGGAGAGGAAAAGTTCACATATAAGCTTAGAGTTGCCAGACGCATAAATGAGAAAAGAGGAATTTGCTGAAACTTGATAACCTTCTATTCTGCATGTGCCAGACAGACAGGTTAGGGGTGGCCCCCTCTCGATTCCTATCTGATCCTGGAAAGATGGTTTTTAAAAGAAAAAGTATGTGTAAGACAATTGACCAAAGCATTGATTGCACAATGAGCAGTAGTAGCTAACTTTATTCCAATAGTGTTAACTTAATACAATAAAACAGAAAAATCACATTATGTATTATTTAAAAATATATATTTATTTTACATGATTTTATAGTTTAATAAAAGGAATGAAAGGATTGTAATGCAATAATCTTTTCCTCTTCCTTTTTAATGATAATATATTGTTGGAAAGCAGCTTAAAATGGGATAATAATGTAGGAAGAGGAATTAAGGATAAAAATTAAAGAAGAGGAATGAAATAGAATTTGAAAACAAAGAATAATGAAAAACATGTCTGCTAGAATTAAGGAAAATTGTTACAAAACAATCTGAAATGGTATTTGACTCAAATACATTTAAGGTATTATAATCCGAAATACAATAAGAATTGTTGGAGATACAAAAAGAATTGGGAATTTATTTACATCTATGATGGGATTGTAATTTTGTGAAAGAAGTGTGTGTGTGTGTGTGTGTGTGTGTGTGTGTGTGTGTGTGTGTGTGTGTGTGTGTGTGTGTGTGTGTGTGTGTGTGTGTGTGTAAGTATAGAAATAGAACAAATTCTTTCAATACACCTGCCGATGTGTCCTAGAATAGCTTTGCTGATGGATTTTGGAGGTAAACAAGTAAAGAGAGAAAAGAAAAAAAGATCATGTTAACTGCTATGAGACTATCTATAGCTAAGAAATTGAAAACTGACAATAAAATTGATTTAGAAGAGTGGTATAGAGAAATGTGGAATATGGCAATAAATAATACATTAACATTAGAATTAAGAATTAAGAATTTTAGTTAAATATGGGGAGAGTTTTTGGACCATGCAAAAACATAAAAGAGAAAGGAACAAAACCAGGTCAAGATTATACATCATTTCGGAAAGAGGACAGATTATAAATTAAAGAGACGGTAGAGTAGACTTAACAAAGTAAAGAAGTACATATACTATCTAGCTGGGTGAAGGGTGCACATAGTATTACTGTATAATGTTGTAGTTGTGTTTTTGTTGTTATGTTGTTTATTTTAATGTATAGTTATTGTTTTAAATATATTATTTAACATTTTAAATAAAACAATTATTAAAAATGGGATAATTTAGCAACTTAAATTATTTACCTTACTTGCTGAATGAACTACTTTTTGTCAACTGTGCTATCCTCCAAATAATTGAATGATACTACTACTACTACTACTACTTGTTGTTGTTGTTGTTTTTGTTGTTGTTGTTGCTACTGCTGCTGCTGCTGTTGTTTTCTCCCCTTTGGTCCCTGAGTGAAATTCACTGGGGTTATTGTTATCACCCTTAGTAGAGTTCAGTTACCAAAAGCCCACTATTTTCTCAGGAGAAATAGCTGCCATTTAGCACATAAAGTAGACCCTCACATAACAATGTTGCTTGGTTCCCCAAGTAGCGTTGCTATAGGGAAAACGTCGTTGTGTGGTTTTCAATGGCAGCTGTGCCATCTAGCAGCAACAAACGGTCATTATCCACACAACAACGTTAAAAAAACGTTAATCCGCATGACGTTTTTTCATTGTTGTGCGGATAGTCACGTGGCAAGTGATGACGTGTCGGTAAGCGGAAATGACACTATTCGAAAGCATTGGTAATCGAGGGTCCACTGTATATCATTTCTCTCAGATACTTATTGTCTCGGATGCTTCCAGCATGCTGACATGCAAGTCTCCTGTTCCAGAACTGCAAATTAGATTTGCCTGCCTCTTCATTGCCTGACATTTCATGGTGTCATTTTGTTTAAGATACTCATTAGTCATAAAAGCTGAAAAGGACAACATTTGGCTGATGCCAGTGAAACAACGTGACGAGAATGGGTGTAGTATGAAACTTGTTTGGCTATGCTACCTAGTAAGCCAGCCTTCATTTGTCCATCACCGTGTGTCCTAGACTATCATACTCACCATCATCAGGTATACTGGATGGAAATTATGTCACATGTAGTCCAATATATCTGGAGGGTGGCAAGTCAGCCAAAGCTACTGTAAAGAAATGTCTATGCAGATCACAAATGCCCACATGGCTCCAGCATGACCTCAAATGTTCTGGGAAGCCCCACCCCTCATGCTTTCCCAATGCCTTGCACCCTATTCCTTTGGGGATCTTCAGGTGTACTTGAGGTTGTGTACAACAGCCCTATTATAAAAAGCCGGAATTTCAACTATTTTGCAAGGTTTGCAATCATGTGCAGCAACTCAATTGCAAATGGCATTTGCCCATCTATCAGGGTTATTCCCACAAGAATCTGACTTTTCAACATGTGGCACCTTCAGCAAATGGGAAAACCATACAGGTAAACAAAGAAATACACTGGCATGCCTTGGGGTGGGGAACCTCAAGACCTTCAAACATTCTGGTTTATAATGCCCATCAATGACATGTGACACAACCAATGCTAAAGGACTTTGGGAATCATCCGTTGAAACATCTGGAAGACCAAAACTACCACATGAAAGCAATTCATTGTAATCTGCCCAGAGAAGTAAGCTGCAGGTCATGAGGTGGATTTAAAGTCACAGAAAGAGCCTCCTCAAAGATTGTGCCATTTTTGAACCACAATTGGGCATACCCTGGTAACGGCAACCTTGTGTTGCTGGCTAATCTTTCTCATACTAGCTCAGTGAAATAAACTGCAGAATGAACTCACCAAAAGGTGTCTTCATTTTGGCAGTTTCACATCTGGCCTAGACGTAGAAGAAGAAGAACCACAAGGACCAAATGGCAGGTTTCCAAGGTGGAGTTGAACCCTTTCACCTTTCTATCATGATCCTCTCTGAAGTTGCTGCCAACCTGGGGGAGGGGGGGAGCCTCTGTTAGTGCCCAAAGTGGCGGAGAAGAAAGGAAGGTTCAGATTGCCTTTCCCACCATCTGTGATCCTGCTGCTGCTCAGAACCTACCCATTGGCAGCTGCTATTTGTGCTGAGCAATCTTGCAAATGACTTTTTGGTGGGCTTTTTCTCCCTTAACAAATAGACAGTGGGCAGTGAGATGTGGCACCCGCTATGCCATTTGTTTCATTAGAAAGTGAATCCTTCATAAAGAGGGCACTTGAATGAAGTTGTTTGGCTGTCTGTTTTTGCTCCTGTGCTGGTGAACAGGTGTAGGGTCTCACCTAGGTGTGCAATTGTTCACTGTTTGGTATCTGGCTGTCAATCAGATTTGCCAAGAGTCTGAATTCACCTGTGGGATGTACACCACCTCTTGCAATAAAACAATAGGAGAGGCATTTCAAAGCATCTGAGAAGAATGAATGTACCATGCCATGTCAGTGTAATGTCAAGGGGCACAGGTGGGAGAGGAAATGGATTTGCACGCTCCCGTGAAAGACAGGCTTAGCTGACACCCTTGGAATGGCAAAGGCAGCCATTGGCAAGCACTTCTCTGGGGCCCCGACTCTCCCAACTACCATTTCCAGCCAGGCAGGTATTGGGTGCATCATGCTGCTTGTGCATCAGTAAAAATGCAAATTAGCTTCCGCCATCTGGCTCATGCCGTGTTCATGCAATAACACACAGATTACAGACATTCTCCAACCAGGCATTAAAATTTGCAAATGTTAATCCTGTTTTGGTTCAAACCTATGCTGGACAAAGAGAGCCAAGTTAATTTTGGCTTTTACAGTTGGTTGACACGTTGTGAGAACTGTACACACAATGTTGTGACTTAATTTCCCCAATGTTCACATAGAGGGCCCGGATGTCTTACGTACATGTCTGTCTGTTATTATGCAAGTGCCATAGCTCAACTGGAGAACTAAACTGCATTTCGATAATGACCCCATCACTTGCTTGTTGCATTTCACACATGGAAACTATTCATCTTCCTTTGCAGGCGCACCCCCCAAAGAAAGACTCAGACACCGGTATATGGATAAAGGCATTGGGCCACATTTATTGAACAATGCCCTAGTCCGAATTATAACTTTCAATTGGTACTCAGCCAATTATAATTCTTAAGGCAAGCAGGCCGAAGTAACACTGGTAAGGTTCCTCCCAAAATTGCCAATGGCGATTGGCTACAATGTATCCATTTGTATCAATTTGTTTGTTGAGACAAACAAATTGTTGACCGTAGTCAATAAACTATCTACTGACCCCACCCTCTGACATGTATCCGTCAAATCACGGGGTGATGCATGCTGAAGAGCTCCTGCCATCACCCCCTTGCCTGGTTCGTCGTTGACCGGTCAACGTTATTACACCTGTACCTGTCTAAGTGTTGGCCAGTCAATTGCGAACCTGCCAGATACCTGTGGGTCATAAATCTTTACCTTACCAGTGCTACCCGCCACACGGGGAGGCATCCATGATGACTCACCGCCCCCCCAAGACCGTCAGCTCGGTCGCCAGGCCTGCTTGCATCACACCCAGAATGAGGTACATACCTCTAGCCGACAGGTGGACCCCTTCTCCTGCTTATCAGCAAAATTTTTGTGTAAGCCTATCATCCGGTATCCAATGGCCGTCTAACAGCAATGCTCAGAATGGGATGGAGCCACAGCCCCGTCCACTGACTGCCGTAACAGTCCAAACTAGGTAGATCCGGATCTCCCCTAATCGGTGTCTCGGCACGATGTTAGACCATAGCGACCGCATGTAAGCCATACACAATATAAAATGCCAGGTCACAGCCCCTCGACGGTGTAACAACAGCAATGATCCATATAAGATCAAAGCTGCCGAGGTGCCTGTAAACATTGGGCGGTCCAGCATCCCTGACAGACAGCAGGAATGGCCACAGTTCCTGCCCCCATGTGCCGCGCATACCATACCATAGCATACGTGCGGACGCACACAGCCCAGCCGGGGTCCACTCTCTGTCGCTGCATCATAAACTGCTGCCCAGTGTACATAGCTGCGGCCCACCAGCCCCCTGCCACCGGTATGTTGAGACCCCTGGGATCTGTAAAAGAGGAGAAAAAAGGTGAAGGACATAACTAGGTACTCGTACAGTGAGGGGACGTACGTATCTGAATTTGCGTAGAGACGCATACCCACCTCCGAGTACCCCAAACATTGCCGTGATCAACGTGACGCCTATCTTAGTAAATGGCGCCAAAACGGGCACCATACCGCGAAACGCGGCACCGGTCACCCTCGGGGACTTTACTATGGTATACCCTGACCCATCCTGGTGGCAGAAAACAGGCTGGGGCGCGCAGCAGGCACTGTCAAAAAATCATGTAGGGCACCAACCGGACAGATGTCTCCAAAACTTAGTAGCAGTATACACCACTGCCTACACCGTGCTGAACAACCCGTGAGGACCGTATCCCCACTCGAGCCCACTCATGTGTGTCATAGACATCTTCGAGTTCCAGTGCCCTACGAGACACCTCCGCCTTACACAGGTGGCACCAACTCTGGCACCCTCTCACTGATGCGGAGTGCTCCAAAAAGGCTACCGTGGTAGCTGCGTGGCCGAGAGCCACCTCACACCTATCTGTATATAAGTAATGCCAGCCTCGTGCAAGGTGGGTCAGAAACTCTGGGAAAATGAGTGACGCGTGTACGGGCGGCGGACACGTTCCCGTGTCCACCCCCCAAACACGACGCATGAACGCATAGTGATACGCCTTACGCGTGCGAGGTGCCAATGACATGTCCGGTTCCCTTCTCCTTGCCTAACGTCCAGCAATCGGCCAAAAGTGGCACGTGGAATTCCTCTGCTTCCAGAGTAAGGCACGGAACCGGGTGATCTGCAGTTGGGGGAAAGCAGCAGTAACGTCATTATTAATACCTAGAACATGTCTGGCCTGGGACAGCACATATAGGCGTAGGCTTCTCAAAAGAAGAGACAAACTAATGTCATGACCCTGGGGGCCTTGCATGTCTGGGTGTTGACAATGTGCACCACTGCCGCATTGTCACGCCGAAATTGGACCACTGAGTAGGCCCACTCATTGCACCATAGCATCAGTGCTCTCCAAAATGGGAGGAAACGCCAAGAAGGTAAGATCGCGGAGACGATCCGTGCACCCACCCTCAGAGTAAACCCCATAAGCCAGAGAGCCGGAGGTATCCGACCGTACTAGATATCTAGGGCAGACCACAAGGTCTGATCTCCAGTAAGAGACCCCGCTAAACCCAGGAATAATTTGAGCCAGACCAAACGAATTAAGGTGGCCATGAAGTAACTACAGCCCATGAGGGCACACTTTATGTTTGGCAATCAATGCCAAAATCGCCATGGATATCCAAACCACCGTATTAATGGTTAACCCGGATGCCCGCACGACAGCGTCAATGCAGAAATGTGAGGTTAGTAGATGGGACCTCGGTCTATTCAGGCGCCAAGGGGACACCCAGTTCCCACCTGAGTGTCTGAATTGTGATGATGAGACGCGTGCACGTGTCCAAGCCCCATTCAACCCCGCACCAAAAGTCGTCGAGGCAATGGGCTGGAGACCAAGACCGCAACCTGTGAGCAAATGCCCACTGAATGAAAGTCCCACATCGGTCGGGTGCTGAACATATATTAACGCAGTCAGAAGGGGGTTGGTCTTATCTAAGTAAAATTCCCCTCGGAACCTAAAAAACCTGATAGGTCTAAATCATAGGGTGCACTGGCAATAATCTGAATGCCGAGTGCATATCACACTGTGCCAAAACAGCACCAGAACTGTGTGAGCGCGCCACCCATAGTAGCCGAACCAACTACGAGTACCTGACTGAACAAGGTGATCAGGAAGGGCATCCCTGAACGGAGAACCCACTGGGTAAGCTGAATGGAGGATTAAATGACATTCACCCTAGTTCTAGCTCAGTATGAGCTCCATGGGGTAGACATTCGACTTAGGAAAGGTGGTTCCAAGAAGGGCCCCCGCTACTCTCATAGCCCCCAACTTCCTTAACTGTGGACAGTGGAGCCCCCTCTTCGTCACCCTGCAAGGGAACCAGATTAGTAGCATCCTGGGGCCCCCAACACCCCCGAATGGATACGAAAGCCCCATTGAAAAACCCTCCAGCAGGTATCCCACCCCATCCCTTCTTGGATGAACTGAGTGACATCTCTCCAGGCTGACTATAATTAGGGCGGGGGGGGGGGCTTATGACAAGGTTAGTTGCTTCAGACGGAGCTCTGACCGCCCCTGTGCACCCCTACCTCTGCCCCGTAACCCACCAACCCGCGGGCACGCGGAGGCGCCATGAGGGCCAGCGCAAAAAAGGGGGACACTAAGTCGGTAACGACCGTGGTGCTTAGTACACACATCGTCAGCTGAGCAGGCCAAACACAGTAGGCGGGCCGGAACCCCCCGCCCGCCCGGTTTGCGTGGAGCCTGTGTCTGAGCAGCCCGCTGCTCAGCATGACCACCATGGTACCTATCACCAGGCACCAGTCACGTGGGAATGATGTACACGAGCACACTTGCTGACAGGACTCATCCCACCTCCCCTCAGGGTATAGAGCCACCCTCATCCACATTCCTCACCATGAGCCAACTGCCATGGGCCCATCCGATCAACATCAGGATGGCCCAAGCAGGTCAAGCCCTGCGGCATACCACCCAACGTACAAGGTATGCCGACAACCAGTTGGCCCAAGGTGCGCGGTGGCTAACGACGATGGGACATCTCTTTGTCACAGTTGCCCTGTCCTCCTCTCTCCTCCTAGTGGGCTCGCAGTTCAATAGGGAGAATATCGACATGTCCCCCTCCAGCCCTTACCCCTCATGGCCTGCGGCCAAGAATCAATCAGGGGCAAGTAATAGCCGGCTGTCGGCAAAGCCCTTGACGGCACGTTCTGTATAAAGGGCATATGCAGCAGGACCCAGTCAGCCCCTGCGATGCTCAGCACTGTCCCGGGGGCGGACACCCCAAGTGCATGGTGGCTTACTACGGCGGGACCACACAATGTCTCTATCCTCCTGTCCGTACCTCCTATCCTTATTGGGATCTCAGTTCATAGGGAGAATATATCCACGTACTCCCCCCCACCAAATCTTTTCCCTCATGATGGGTCAGATGATCACCGGGGGGCAATGAATAACCAGCCGTCGGCAAGGCCGTTGCCGGTACATGCTGTACACAGGGCATACGCAGCGGGACCTGGACGGCCCCTGCGATGCCATGTACTGCCCCGGGGGCGGAAACCCCCACCCCCAACGTCGTGCCAGAATGCAACCAAGGGGAACTGGGATAGGCTGGCAAGTGATGCCCACTACCCTCAAATTGGGGAGGCCATGAGCACTGAACCCCACCGCTGGAAGTGGACTGTGATGTGGGTGCATTCAACTTGAACCTAATACTCACTAGTTGCACCCCCGTGAGCCGCCCCCACTGGGGGTTCCGGCCCACGGCGGGTGTTGGAGCTTGCGACCGAAATCAAGCTCTGGGGCGACCTCCAGACGCACTCCAGTCGCAGTTCTGGACAAACAGGGAGCTGCAAGACAGCGGCAGGCAAAGGCCGGAGTGTCTCAAGAAGCTCGACCCGGCTGGCTGCCTGTTGCAGAGTGGCAGCAGCCAAAGTAGCCGGCAGACACAAAGGGGCCCGGTAGATAGGGAAGGGGCCCCCACCCACTGAATTGCTAAGGATGCCTCCAGCACAGCCAAACGTGCTAACGAGGCATCCCCTGCCACGGAAACCCCTAGTAGGTGGGCCAGGTGGGCCGGACGGCCCACTAGGGATTGGGCCAGAGGCCCTAATTTGAGAGCCTGGGCCAGAATAGGGCCATGCCCAAAACTCCGGGATAAAACGCGCTGTGAGCCAGCACCAGGCCCTCCCCCCAATCGTTCTGGCCCATGGCCGGCAACTGCGGGCCGAGGGCCGCAATCTCGGAAGGGCCGGCCTGATGCAGAGAGCCAAGGGCCATATCCCAATCTTTCCAAGCCCGCCGGTAACGGTGGGTAAAGGTGTCGAGCTCCATTTCAGGGGCGCAGCCAGGGAGGCAAATTCCCCCCTTCTGGCTGTAGCCTAATCGCCGAAGCCCTCAGCTGGGAAAAAGGTTGGCAGGCAGGAGCTGGAGCAAAGATGGGAGCTCATGCCGTCCTGCTGCAGTACTCGGGAATCGAACTGCGGAACTTCCGCCTCCCAATACACAGTGTCTTTACCACTTGAGCCACCGCGATCCCCCGACTAAAAGGAAGGATCCCTGTATGGGGATCGCGATCGTGCCAAGCGCCCAGAACCAGCAGTAGCTAGGCTCTGTAGATTGGAAGCGAACAGCGATGAGTAGAAAAACAAACAGCGACGGAAAAAACTTCTCCTCTCCGTCGCTGTTTCTAAAATGGCAGCTCGGCTGCCTCATGGCCACCCCTTTTATAGAGGGGTGGCCACGCCCCCTAACTCACCCGGATGTCTGAGTCCAGGGGCCCCTGCAAAGAGCGCGGCGGCCATTTTGGTGCCGCGCTTTCATTCTAAGCACATGAGAATTTTCAGTATATATCCCCCCCCCCCCCGGCTAGATAAGAGCCTTGTCAGGGTGCGGGGCTTGAGTGGTCTAACTAGGCAGTGCTGCCCATCTCTTGTCATGGATGTTAGGCTGGAACTAAAACACATCAAACCGTCCTCTGTTGGATCCCTTGGGCAAAGTGAAAGTGGGGGTCACACGTCATGGTCTGCCTAGCCAGCGGGTGACATAAGATCCAAATGGCTAAAAACTGGCACGCAAATGGACTTGATTTTTCAGGAATGTGAATACGGAGACATCTACCAATGTGTGGACTCCTTGCTGAATAACGACGCCAAGGTATCCAAGGTATATTCTTTTTAATATACATTTTATATCATGCAAATAAAGACCTCTCTCCCCTCACTGTTCACACCCCTTTCATTGAGATCTGAAAGACAGAAAACAAAATGAACTGTGATGTTGTGTAGTGCAGCAGGGGGTGGAAACTTCGTGATACTCCAGATGTTGATTTTTAGTTTCAGTTGTCCAAGGTCAGCTCCTCATATGAATATCCAGATAGTCCAAGACCAAAGCAAGGAGGCACCAATTTTTGGGATGCAGAATGATGGACTAGTTTAAAGCACACTCAACATGCACATGTGTATATGTACAGCCCAAATTCATGGCTGCCAGAGCCCCCATATATAGATCTTTTGAGAGGCACAGTATCACAGCAAAGAGAGAAGCAGGTACAGTGGAACACCATATAACAAATGCCCCCTATAGTGAAAAAATTGCATAATAAAAAGAAAATGAAAAAACATGGCTCCCCATACAACAAAAACTTTCTCTATGAGATACAGTGTTCCTATGGGGAAAATAGTACAAAAAAAATCTCTATGGGAAAAATGGCTTAGTGATTTTTTTTGTTATATGATTTTTTTCCCATAGGAATTTCCATTAGTATGGGAGTGAAATCGTATAACAAAAAAATTGCATAGTGAACAGCCCCGTAGAATGAATTATTTTCATTATACAAGGTTCCACTGTACTGGACATGACATCATCCAAAAGAGATCTATTGGAAGCTGGCTGAAAAAGATCAACTAGAAAGCCAAGAACTTAAATAAAGCAAAAGAACCTTCTCATTAGTAAAAAACTAAGATTCACCTGGTACCATCTCCTCTTCCTAATGAATAGACCCCCTCCTCCCAGATGAACCTTCAGTTAGGCAAGCATTCATCTCCCAGTTCTATAACTTCAGGGGGATGAGTGGTTTTTGGTTCTCTGTGAAATGGCATGAAGGCTCATCTAGGCCCCAAGTGAAAGAACTGAGTGACCAGGTGAACTGGGCTATTTCACTTGGGACCTGGCTTCAATATACTAGGCTTGCCTGTAATACACCAAGCCTCCTGAGAAATGGTGTTTTCCTATGGTCCAGTTCAAACTGGTTCCTGGTGATACAACAAATTTTAAAAGCAAATGCGTGGTACGACATCCATTTAATCTAATGTGACCTTCATCATATAAAGTGTCTGTCAGTCCTTGGTGGGGAAGGGGAATATATTTGTTTTGTGACTACCACTCATAGACTCCCCAAGACAGCATGGTCATGGACTAATCCCAAAAACATTGTATTTTAATCTGGGATTTATATGAACTTGGTGCCAGAAGAGCTGAAGCAACATTTCTTCTAGTGCCAGAGAGTCAACAAAGCGAGAAGGCTATTGTCATATGGCTATTCCTGTTACTCACACCAGTGGGCTACTTTTGGCTTAAGGAAAACACATAGTATGCCCACATAATCCCAGACTTCCTAGATTTCTAGTTGTGGTAGTGAGCTTTGGCTCCCTTGTCATCAGGAAGAGTGGCAGATTGCTCAAAGCTCAGGGAAATCCAGTAGAAAATCATAAATTAAGAAAAGTATGGTTTTGGTAAATTGATACAGTATCAGCAAATCCCTAGAAAAGTGGTTTCCAAATAGAATGATCAGCTGTTGTTGGACTTCACCTTGCAAAAATCCAAATCAGCATGGCCAACAGACAAGAAGTGTAAACCAACCACATCTGGAGAGCTATGGTATTTTTCGGACCATAAGACACACCTGACCATAATACGCACCCAGTTTTTAAAGCAGGAAAACAAAAAAAAATTGAACCAAATAGTATTGTATTTACACCACCAATCATTGGTGGTGCTGCAGGGAAAATGGATGGGCAAGCCAATTGCACCGAGGCAGGAAGTGATGCTGTAGCCTAGCCTTTTGCTCTCCCTGCAACCAGGAAGCATGGCTTCCCCCTCCATTTTGACCACATGGAGCAGGGACAAAGGCAAGAAAGGTAAATGAAACCCTTTCTTTTTATGCACAGGTTTGGTTTCCCACTAAAATGCATTGGGAACATACAAACAGAAAGGCTTTAAAATGCTGTACAATAAATTGATTTCCAATGCATTTACATGGGAAATTGCGATTTGCGCCCAATTGTGGCCACCTGTGGTAATGGCCTGCCAAACATATGTTTTTCTTTCCCCGACCCCAGAACAGCTGTGGCAGTGGCAGTGGAGGTCTTCGGCCAGCTGCGGCTATGGTAAAATGTCATTTTACAACAGCCTTGCTGGACAACATTCAGACTATAAGACGCACCCTCATCCCCCCACTTTTTGGGGGGTAAAGTGTGTCTTATGGCCTGAAAAATATGGTACATTTGCTGACAAGGCCTAGTGTTGCAATGGCTCTCGGGTGTTGGAGTGGCTGGCCACAAGGAAGACATGCGAGACAATCGTGCGGTGAAGTCCAGCCCCGATCTGGGTCGGGTGGTACGCATTTATTACCCTGCCTTGGGGTGTTGCGCACCTAGGATGCGCGTGACCCCCTAATACAGAAGGCTTGCATACATGGCATTTCCGATGGTCAAGACAATACCTGCGCTTGGACATTGCCCTGTGGTTAATAGACAACCCACAACTAATTAAGGTCTGGGCTGGCGAAACCCATTGTTCCTGCCCTATCTCGGAGCCTTATGTGTATTGACTCTGGGCATCTAACTTGGTTGGGCAACTCATCTTCTACCATTAGCTGGAAGGGACTCTTGATGACCTGGGAAGCGCCTGTGATGGTGAACCTTTTAGAGCCCGAGAGCCCAAACTGCAACCTTAAACCCACTTATTTATTGCAAAGTGCCAATATAGCAACACGGGAGGAAGTAAACACTCCCATTGGGATGCTGGACAGAGAGGCAGGGCAAACTCTGTGCTGGGGTGACTGCATGGGTGCCCACAGAGAGGGCTCCGAGTGCCACCTCTGGCATGTGTGCAGAGGTGGGCATCAGCAGGTTCGCACCAGTTTGCCAGAACTGGTAGTAGAAATTCTGGCTGGCCCTGCCCATCCAAGTTTTGAAATGAAGTAGTCTTAATTTGGGTGCAATGCAGGGCTTTCCCCCGGCCATGCCCACTGTACCATGGCCACAGTGTGGTAGAAAAAAATATTGAGCCCACCACTGCAGTTATTTTTTTATTTTATAAATTTGTACCCCGCCCTCCTGGTGATAGCACCACTCAGAGTGGCCATAGGCATATGTGCCATAAGATCACCATCACTGTTCTAGACTCTGTAAGCATTAATAATGTGTTCTTCCCTTTCATATGTTACATTAATAATGTTAGCATTATTAATATAAAATATAGAAGGGAAGAACACAGAGAGTAATGTAAGAGCCCAGGTCTGTGAGACATCTGATTATGTCTGTTTGTAGTTTGTACCTTAGTGATTTGTGCAGGTTAACACTTGATGTTGTCCCAGTCATCATATGATGGTCCTGTATGTGGAATAACTCCAACTAGAGCATAAACCCAATGGCTTTTCTTTTGTGCCACTATTGGTAACAGTGTGTTTTTCTCTAGCCTAATGCACAATTCATTATTTCTCTGGAAATGCATTTGAACCATGGCTTTTCACATCAGGTAAGCAAACAAAGAATTCCAGAGAAGCTCAGACTGCTTAAGTAAGGCAGGGAAAAGTGAAAATATGAATGTAATGGACATGACAGGTGTTCTTCCAGTGTTCTGCCTTTGGGCATTTGAGATTTTAAGGGAGGTCCCATTGTAACTACTGCTTTTAAATAACAGTTCTTTCTCCCACACAGTAAATTATTTCTAGCTAGTGGCTCATGACAAAATATATGAGGGAGGTTGGTTTGGGTTGGTGAGTGGGGACTTGAGGAGAAAAGGGGTCAAGGAACTGACAATGTAAGTGCTCAGTAGAAATAGTGGGAAGTACAATGAGAGGTGATAGCTTTTTTGGAAGTGGATGGCAAACTGAAAATGATGACAGGATAATTACAGTCTTCGAGGCATGAAGAAATGGTTGACAGTGTTTGAGGAGCACTAGGTCCTGTCTTGGGAAGTTTCATATTACAGCAGAAGTAAAGGAAATCTGTAATTAAACCTGATAAGACCTGTGAACTACAGCAAGAAATGTCATGACTGCATTTGAAATCCAGTGCAACGAGAATTCCAATAGAATGTGTAAAACAAGGAACTTGGGCAACTGGTTCCATGTGCTTGAAAACCAGCCTTGTAGCTGCCAAAGCACTTTTTTGACACACAAGAGAGCATTCCACGACCAGCCCAGAGAAGATGTCGCCGCCTTTGCCAACTGCTTCACCACCTCAGGCAGCAATTTGGAAGGAAAAGACCTCCAAAGGCCTCCAAAGATGAGCTCAACTTTTGAACCGGTGTATCTTAAAAATGTTATAAACTTCACTTAGTTTACTCATAGAGAATGGTCACAAATAGAGATGGGTCAGCTAAAAAGTGTATCCCCACTATACTGCTAAAGCCATTTGATGCCACTTTTAACTGCTGTGGTTCAATTTGATTGGAATTTGTAGTTTAGTGGGGCACTTAGAATTTTCTGCTGGACAGCCTTAGTGCCATAGTGGTGTGTGTGTGTGTGTGTGTGTATGCGTGCGTGCGTGCGTGCGTGCGTGCGTGCGCACATATGAGCATGTGTGGGCACAAGACTTGCTTAGCAAGGGATTCTCATTATTTCCCCAGACTACAGATCCCAGGATTCCTTGGGATAAGTCCATGGCAATTAAAGTGACATCAAACTATTGTATAATGTGCATATGTTTCGTACATAAGATGTATTTATTTTATTTTATTTTTTTGAAAAATGAAGCAAATTCTACAAATTAAAATTAAAACAATTTCCATACAATACGTCTTGAACTTCTGTGTATTTGTCTGTCATCAACATATTCAAACCCATAATTATGCCTGCATTGTAGCAAAGCATCTTTGGAATTTCCCTGGCCTTAGGCGAGCTATTGCTGAGTTCCCTTACTTGACCTTTCACCCTTGCCTGTTTTTCTCAGATTTTAAATGCATTTTGTTTGAATATAGCACACATGGATAATTTTCAATGGAACCAAAGTTAGCTGAATTAGAGGTTATCTGAAGTGAAAGGCATTGGATCTCTCAAGAAAGCAACCATTAATCATAGGCATGAGGTAATCGTTTATCAGTGAAAAGCAAAGATCATACTTCTAGTCTCCTTTCCCAGCAAAAACTGAGCCAATCTTGAACTAGGCTGGCTTCATCATGTGCAGGCAAATTGGAATGTGTCTTAGCTGCCAGGTACTCGGCTCCATTTTAGCTGATACATAAATCAGGCAGGCTTGGAAATATGTTGGTGTCATGCCTGGAATTTGTCTTCCCCAAGTAGTAAGAGTGGACTGTGGTGAGTTAGTGGTTAAGACGCTGAACATGACGACTGGAAGGTCAGCACTTTGAGACCCAAGTCCTGTAGGACGGAGTGAGCTCCCATCTCTGTCCCAGCTCCTGCCAACCTAGCAGTTTGAAAGCAAGAAATTGCAAGTAGATAAATAGGGACCACTTCAGGTGGGAAGGTAAACAGCATTCGGTGAACTCTGGTGTCTAATCATGCCTACCACATGTCCACAGAAATGTCTGCAAACACAGACAGCGCTGTCTCTTTAGCTATAAACAGAGATGAGCACCGAACCCTAGAGTGGGATATGACTGGCTTTCGAGCAAGCGTGACCTAAGTAGTAAGAAGTCACAGTGGTCTACCCATAATTAGGTTTGCCCTGTGTTAGGTTACCGAGCATTGTAAACACAATATTTGTGAGACCTAGGGGATGAGAGAGCAGGTGAGGCTGTTTCCTTAAGCAGAACTGAGTCTATAGCACTACTCCAGGTTTTGAACTGCCATGACCCCTGTTAGCTCCTACTTTCGTCCACCACCTGCTACTTGAGACAGCTACCTAATGGAAGGACCAACTCTTCCCCCAAAACCTCTCCTTTCTTCTTCGTGGTCTTATTCAGACATCTTGACCTCCCTTGCCTCTTTACGACCTACCTTCTTCTCTTCCATTTGCTTAATTCCAAACTGTTGAAAGCCCCTACTCAGGTGCTGCTTTCATGGACACTCCCCGTGGTTTGAGGAGAAGATTCAGTCATTGCTATTTTCATGTGTTAGATATGTAAAATAACATGTATCATGCAATATATTTTCTCATGAGCAAGAAGCCTGTTTTTCAGGGTTTTCATATACTCAACTCAACAAATATATTATATGTATCCAGTAGTTAAGTACTGCCAGGTGTCAACTTCAATTTCAGCAAATAGTGATGTTTCCTTCTTCTTGGCGGTCTTTTCTCTCCCATTAGCTTTCCCATCTAGTGTCATTTCAGTGTTGATCAGCTCTTGCTGTTTATTTCTGCACACAGAACATATTTTTCATGAAAAAAGATAAATGAACTATAGCCATTAGTATGTATTATGTTGCATTGATAGGATATAATTATATAATATAAATCACTGATAAAACCTCAACAGAGTACTGATTCCCTGTCCTCGGTCTGCCATATAGATAGATGGGCACGTTCAGCATGAAGCACCTGTGGCCAAAAGCTACTGAATAAACTGACTGCATCTGATCTTTGTGGTTATGGATTTTTTTTTTAAAAAAAAAGACACATAACAAATGGACTAAGATTTTGCTAGATGATGATTAATGGAAGGCTTGGTGTCTGGTTGTTTTACATTTTGTACAATAAGTACGTTGAGATACAGCCTTTTCTTCCGGAACCTCTAAGTGCATCGCAATTACATTCAATTTGCTCGGTTCGGCTGGCATCCTTTGAAGTGAAAGTAAAGAAGAAGGCATCAGTAGACACTGAAGTTGATAGAATCTGTGATACACCAGACAGCTCAATAGCTCTGTGTTCTGCTTTTGGGATGCCTTCAATATTCCCATTGTTAGATTATTGCTGGGAAACGCAGGGAGATAAAACAAATAGAAGACTGTCATTTAAAAAATATATAGAACACGACAATGCTGCTAAAAGCAGGGAGAAGTGACACAACCTTATGTGTTGATCATGAGTAATGGAATGACTTTTTCATAAAATTACTCATGCTGTATCAAGGATACATGATTATATGGGGTTAATGTAGATACCTATGATTATAGGATATACAGCATAATACACTATTTGGAAGGAAGGACCTTCCAGGACATTGATGGACAGCAATTCTTCTACATTTTTTAGAGAATGCAAAGGAGTAGGAAAGCAACTGCATCATGATCCAGACAAATCATATTCATATTCAGAGGCACAACGAACTGCCACTCAGAAGCTTGAAATCAGGTATCACCATGTAGTGATGGGATTTGCTCCCACTGTGTTTTGCCAGCAGTATTGTTAATACAAATGAATGGCAAACAGAATCAAAACACTTTTTGTGAGAAAGAGCAAGCACAAGCTTCTGGAGGAGGGCTAGCCATGCAATGCAGGCATTATTTGTTGCAGTAAAGTCACAGCAAGACCATCATTATGGACTCATGCAAGATGTTAAATCACATTGTAGCTCCTGAATCCATGAGGACCCCATTTCTCAGACCATGCTTTGTTATGTGGATAAAGTCCTAAATGTGTTGTATTCCTATAATGGAAGAATGCAAGCGTGGCGCCAAAATGGCCGCCGCGCTCTTTGCGGCCCCCCCCACCGGACGAAGGCATCCGGGTAGTTAGGGGCGTGGCCAGCACCCTAATAAAAGGGCTGGCCACGAGGCAGCCGAGCTGCCATTTTGGCGAAGCGACGGAGCGGAGAAGTTTTTCCCTCTTACCTCCGTCGCTCTTGTCCTTTCAGGGAAGCCTTTTTCGGTGCAGCTTTCCTTTTCTTTGGCCCTCTATGCCCTCTAAGAAGAAGGCAGCTGCGAACGTGGCTCGATCGGCGCGTAGGTGTCAGCTGGGTCGGAGGACCGCGACTGCGCCCGCCCAACAGCCACCTTTAGCGAAGCCCACCGGGACCGGTGGGATGGGGTCGGTGGCCCCTTGGCCCAATGCGCGGTCCGCGCAGGCTGCCCCGGACGGGGCCTCGGCCCTTGGCGTCGTAAGGCGCCACGTACGTGGGCAAATTGGTTGCCAGCGTACCTAATTTACATGGCTGTTTACCTCAGAGCTAGGCCGGATCTGGCCATCCCTATGGTCCAGTATTTGGACAACATTTACCGGGCTATGGTTGACTTCCCGGGTCCGTCGTGGCTGGCTTACGACGAGGAATTCCGCATGAGGATTCCACTGCACCCAGAGATGAGGTGGGACGAGCCCTGCCAGAAGCTGTGGCTTCTGTATATGACCCCCACGCACCCGGCGCCTGGGGAGAGATACCATTGTGGACATGCGGTCCAACGAGCAGCCCCGGTGCAGGTACCCCGCCAAGTGGCGGGGCAGGGCGTTCCAGCCCGCCTGCTGTGCTGGACCTTCTCGTCCAATGGTTCTTGCAACAGAAAGAATTGCAAGTACAAGCATGAATGTCCTTCTTGTTCTGGCCCCCATGCTGCCTCCGCCTGTCCCAGGCCGGGAGGATTCAGGGGCAGGGGTAGGGGTGGACAAGGGGCAGGTAGGACTGCCGCTGAGGGCGCAGGTCCACCGAAAGGCCCCCTCCCCAATTAATGTGGACATGCTGGAGCGTTGGCTCGCATTGTACCCAAGGAGGGCAGACGCAGTGTACCTCCTTCATGGCTTTCAACTGGGGTTTAGTATCCCTTTCACGGGGGATAGGTCACCGCAAGACGCACCCAACCTTTTGTCACTTAGAGGAAGGGAGGAGGTGGCTGCTGCCAGCATTAATAAGGAGGTTGATGCGGGCAGGGTAGCTGGCCCTTTTCCCGCGCCCCCGTTCCCCAACCTTAAAGTATCCCCACTAGGACTAGTGCCCAAGAAGTCCCCGGGCGAGTTCCGCCTGATTCATCACTTGTCCTACCCAGCCGGTAGCTCAGTCAATGATGCTATCCCTGATGACCTTTGCTCGGTCAGGTATACATCCTTCGACCAGGCATTGCGCATGGTGCGCTCATGTGGCCCGGGTGCATTGTTGGCTAAGTGTGACATTAAGTCGGCTTTTCGTCTCCTACCGGTGCACCCGGGTGACTTTGAGTTGCTGGGTTTCAAATTCCGGGGGGAATATTATTTTGACAAAGCCATGCCTTTCGGCTGTTCCATCTCCTGCTCGGCTTTCGAGCGTTTCAGTACATTCCTGCAGTGGGCATTTGTCCGTAGGTCAGGGTCTCGGTCTGTAGCCCATTACCTGGATGACTTTTTGTTCGGGGGTGAACGGGGCTGGGACACGTGCACACGTCTCCTCAACACATTTCAGACGCTAATGGAGGAACTTGGTGTCCCTTTAGCGCCCGAAAAGACCGAAGGCCCATCTACTAAGCTAGTATTCCTGGGGGTGGAGATTGACACGGTAGTGCAGGCGTCCAGGTTGCCGGGGGACAAGGTGTCAAGGATAGTGGCCCTCATATCAGACTTGCTGTCTAAGCGCAAGGCATCCCTTAGGGAACTGCAGGTGCTACATGGTCACCTTAATTTCGCTTGCAGGGTGGTCGCACCTGGCAGGGCATTTGCTCGGCGTTTGTGTGATGCCATGACAGGCTTATCCAGGTCCCATCACAGGGCGAGGTTGACACGGGGCATCAGGGCAGACATACACATATGGCTCCAGTTCCTGAGGGATTTCAATGGGGTCTCATTTTGGAGGTCTGACCTCCTGGCTTCACCTCACTTTCAGATACAGTCTGATGCCTCGGGATCCCTGGGTTATGGGATGTACTTCAATGGGAAGTGGGCCTATGGTGGATGGCCACCAGCCTGGTCAGGCACGGGTCGCCTGAGGGATCTCACATATTTGGAATTTTTTCCCATACTGGGAGCTTTGATGCTATGGGGTGAGGAGTGGGCCAACTCTGTGGTGCATTTCTGGTGTGACAATGCGGCCGTTGTCCACATTGTCAACTCACAGACTTCTAAATCTCCCAGGGTCATGGACCTAGTGCGCCAGTTTGTATTGCGCAGCCTGCGCCTCAATGTAATGTTCAGGGCCAGGCATGTCCCGGGGGTCAATAATGATATTGCTGACACTTTGTCCTGCCTGCAGATCTCCCGGTTCCGCGCCTTGGCCCCGGATGCGGAGGAATTTCCCTCGCCACTCCCGGAGGAGATATGGACCTTTGGCAAGGAGAGGTGAACCGGGCGATCGGCATGTCGCTGGCGCCACGCACCCGTAAGGCGTATCACCATGCGTTGGTTTCCTTTCGGACATTTTGTACCCAATCTCGATTGCCAGATACCTGGCCGATCCCAGTGGCCCACGTCCTTCGTTTCATGGTTTACCTGCATGCCCAGGGCCTTGCACCCCGCACCATAGCATCTAGGCTGTCAGCGCTGGCTTTCATGGCCAAGGTGGGAGGTCATGCGGACTGTACCGCTGATTTCCGTGTGAGACACGTTTTGGAGGGGTGGGTGTGGGAACGTGGGCGTAGCCTGGACGACCGTCACCCAATTTCCCCTGGGGTCCTTACCCAACTGGCACGGGGCTGGCATGACCTATGTTTCGATAGGTATGAGGCAGCCCTGTTTCATGCGGCTACAACGGTGGCCTTTTTTGGAGCGCTCCGCATCAGCGAGCTTGTGATGCTGTCTAAGGCGGATGCAAGTCGTAGGGCACTGGAACTCGAAGATGTCTATGTTTACAATGATTGGGCTCAGTTGAGGATACGCTCCTCTAAAACAGATCAGCACGGCGTAGGCAGTGGAGTAAGACTGCTACGATGTTCCTTGGCAGACATCTGTCCGGTTGGTGCCCTACAGGAGTTCCTTGCACTGCATGGCACGCACCATGGCCCGTTTTCTGTCACCAAGATGGGTCTCCCCTCACTAAATTTCAGTTTTGGAAGGTGACTGGGAAGGCACTGGCTAGCGTGGGCCTCCCTGGGGCCCGTTACGGCACCCATTCATTTAGAATCGGGGCAGCCTCTACTGCGGCTGCTTATGGGTACTCCAGGGCTGACATACGCAGCATGGGGAGGTGGGGCTTGCAGTGTTTCCAGTTTTATGTTCGCCCACTCCTACCGTGAGTACCGTTTTAGTCACCGCACATCTCTTCCTTCCCTGTTTTTTCCCTTGACAGACCCTGGGTGTCGTATCACACCGGTGACAGTATGGCTGGTGGGCCATAGCTACGTGCACAGGGCAGCGTGTTACGCTGCGGCGACAGATTGGGGACCCCGACTGGGACTGGGTGCATACGCAAGTCTCACATGGTACGGTAAGCCCGGTATGTTGTGGCGGGAGCTCTTGCCATTCCTCTTTTCGGCAAGGAATGCTGACCCGCCTGACATTCTGACCATACACCTTGGGGGTAATGATTTGGGACAGGTCACTGGACTATCGCTCAAGCATGCGATTTGCAGTGACCTCGCCTACTTACATTACGTATGGCCCGCCACAGCCCTTGTTTGGTCAGATATGGTCCCACGGCACGCTTATAGGGGAGGCGTTGACCTTCAGGCCTTGGACCGCGCTAGGCGCATGGTGAACAGGGCTGTGGCCCAATTCCTTTCGACCAAGGGCTGGGGGCGGGTCAGTCGTCATCCCGCCATCAGTTTGCAAAATTATGGGCTTTATGCAGGGGATGGGGTCCATCTGTCGCGAGGAGGTATGGACCTCCTGCTGGGTGATTGGCGAGCAGGCCTGTCGACCGAGCTGACGGTCTTGGGGGGGGCGTCGAGCCTTTATTGAAGCCTCTCCGGGTGGCGGGTAGCACTGGTAAGGTAAACATTTATGACCCACAGGTATCCGGCAGGTTCGCAATTGACTGGACAACACTAGATAGGCATAAGTTGTTTAAACGTTGTCCGGTCAACGACGAACCAGGCGAGGGGGTGATGGGTACAGCTAGACAGCATGCATCACCCCCTGATTTTACGGATACACGTCAGAGGGTCGGGTCATTAGTTAGAGATTGACTACGGTCAACAATTTGTTTGTTGTCAACAAACAAATTGATACAAATAGATACATTGTAACAATTGCCGTTGGCAATTTTGGGGGGTACCTTACCAGTGTTACTTCGGCCTGCTTGCCTTAAGAATTATGATTGGTCAATTACCAATAGAAATTTATAATTCGGACTAGTGCATGAATCAATAAATGTGGCCGAATGCCGTTATCCACTTTCATTTGTGTCTGAGTCCTTTATTGGGGGGTGCGCCTGCAATACTTCTGTGCACAAACTGAGACTCATGGAATAGCATATGGTGGCCTTCTTCAAACCTGTCACCCTGGAGTTGTATTGAAATACAAATTCCATCATCTGCTACCAGCCTGGTCAAGGGCACCAGGTTATGAAAAAGAGGTAGCTGAGACTCCTCAATGTAGCCACTCACAAATTAGTTAATCAAATTCTTGGTTATTATATATAATAGGTGTCTGCCTCCTGGAACGACTGATGTTATAATTATGGGGAAGTGTGATTAATATGTTTTGGCTTTCAGTACTTCAGCAAGGAATTATAAGCAATTTATTACCTTTAATCTTGTCTCACCTCAAAAATGTTCAGAAAGATTTATTACTGCTCAGTAAAAGAATAGCAGTCCCTCACATTTCCTTTCTATCATAGTTTTTATGGATTTTCATATCCTTCAATTCATGGAGTACTATAATAAATAAATTGTTGTTCCCCCAATATGAAAATGTTGACAGTAGGGCTGTCTTTCATTTTGTCTCTGGCTCTTTTGCTGGTCTGAAATTTCACATTGTTATTTACTCTGAACACATCTGAACAGAAAATCTGATTCTACAGTTAAGAAATATTAATGGCAAGGCAGTCTGACAGAAGTGAGGCAAACTGATTTCACATCATGGAGGGGAAGAGAAAATCAGTCATGTTAGGACACAAAATACTAAGTTTGTCTCTGTTTCATCAAGTATCATTCATCTTTCAAATATACGATGTCAGTAGAATGAAGTTTCTGGAATCTCTGGTCTACTCAGGTGCTTAAATGGGCCTGCATACTTAAGTTTTGCTTGGACTTAGGCCCAAATTGCTTATTTGGCAGAGCGTGCAACCTCGTTAACTGATTTTATGCAGACGAGCAACTAGAAGTTAGCAAAAATGGCATTGTGTTAATACACTTTATACACAGCCTGCTGGATGGAAGCCATGCATTGGGGATGTGTCACTGGTAGGTCAGAAGGTACATAATATTAATTGCATCAAAAAAGTATTGTGTATACTCTGTTGAGAACAAAGTGGGAAGCTAGGAGAGTGTGGGAATCTCATTTGGCATGCTGTTTTAATCTTTATGTGAAACAGTGAATACTTTTATATTGTTCAACATATCCAGTGTTTTCTGACCCGAAAGAGAATCATAGAGTATGTCTGAAAAGTATTTTTGCATACAGATTCATGTTCATGCCACTCAAACACCTACAACCAGAAAACACAAAGTGGAATAAAAGAAAAATAACATGTGTGCTTCTTAGATTGTGGGGTTTCCTGAATGATAAACTGAAAATTGTAGTCTACTTGGTTGTACTGTACATAAACTGAAGCCCGGTCTAGGTATGACAATTTAGGGGAAGGACTAGATGGACCTGCCAACTGGAGAAATGCTGATTCAGAAATAGGTCACACTTTCTCTTAAAAATCAAGGATTGTCATAGTTAAGATGCACTCCATACTAAAGCAGCATAATCTGCTGCATAGACGCCTTTGCTCCTTGTCTTTGGTGGTACCTTGGGATGTGGAATATTCTCCATTCCTTGGAATATACTGCAGTCATCCTCTGTAACTAGTTGTTCATATTAATTCTTTTAATCACTCAGGAAAATTGATATTGGCTTACCGATACCTTCTGCTTTTTTCCTGCCAATTTTTGATATTAAGATACTAGCTTAGTTTGCCCGGCATTGCCGGGCGGTTATAAACTGTGATCAGCTTTTTTGGTTTTTTTTTTGTGGATTAAAAAAAGAACAAAGGATGATATAATTGTTTCAAATTGTTTTATTTAACAAAATAATGTTTTAGTTTGTGATTTTTTTGTTAATAGTTGTACCATAGGTAATATCTTTAAAAATGTGAAAGTACATGTTTTTAACATTCAATGTTTTTAAACTGTGTTTAGATGTTTTGGGTTTTTATTTGAGTTAAAACTCAACACAGGATGTTATAAATCTTTTATTTTATTTATTTAACATATGTTTGTTATTTGTGTAAACTTTTGATTTATTGCTATGTTTTTGACTCGTTTTTACTCTTGTGGCCTCTAGGTGGGGCTGTTGTGTTTTTGAGTTGTTTTTACTATTTTGCCCTGCAGGTGGGGCTGTTAGTGGTTTTGGTTTTGTTTCACATGGATTTTCTCTCCTGGCCTCTAGGTGGGGCTTCTTCTGGTAAATAGTCTTTGTTTCTTCATTTCTGTTCCAGTTGTCGTGGAGGGAGGATGTGCTGGTGAGTTCTCTGGTTTTCTTTCTTCTGGGGTTTTTGTTTGTTTTGTTTCTGTGGTGGTGGCCTAGGAGGTGTTTCTGTTTGTTCTTTTTTGTTTTGGTTGAGTTTTAGGTTTGGTTAATTGGTTTGATTAATTCTGGTTCTGTTTAATTTTTCTTATTTCGTTGTTGTTTATTTGTGTAATTTGTAGTAGTTGTGTTGTTAGAGTTAGGTATTTTCATGTTGTAGTTAGGTGTTTTGTATGTGCTTTTGTGGTATTGTGGATGTTTTTGTTTGTGTATTTTGTGGTTTACTTTTTTGTTTATTAATGGCTTTTTTAATTATTGATTTATTTTTGTTTTATTAATTTTTATTAATTTTGGTGTTTGTTTTTGGTGTTTACTTTCGCGTGAAGAACAGGCTGCCTGACGGTTTCTCTTTTCCTCATTGCTGCTTCGAATTTTGATTTCGATGCAGCAATGCGGGAAAGAAGGAGGAGGCAGTCAGCCCGTTCTTCTCCCAGGAAAGTTCATTAGGTAGGCTGGGGGAGAAGGAGGAGGCAGAGAAGAGCTATCTCTGCCTAACAATGGTTCTCTCATCTCTGTCTCCTTTTTCTCCTGGCTTACCTAACCGGAGATCGGCAGGCAGCGATCCATAAGTGGGGTGGTGCTCTTCCTTGTGGATTGCTGGCTGCTGCTTTTGTATTTGGAAGTACAAAGGCATCAGCCAGTCATCCACCAGGGAGGGTGCTTCCCCTGACGAACTGATGCCTGTTTTGGGGGTTTTTTCCCCACCCTGGCTCAACTATTCTTGAGGCCGGCGGTGGTCTCGCCATGTCTTTGGCGGGGTAGCGTGGAGGAGAGGGAGTCCCTCTTCTCCCCATTGCTCCGGGAAAGAAGGCCAGCGGGTTTCTCTTGGTGGAGTTTTGTGGCTTTTTATTTTGCGAAGCTGTGTGAGGCACTGCATCCACCTGCGACGGACTTGCGCTCTTGTTGCGTTTTGTAATTTTATTTTTTGCATGTCAGCTTTCTCAGTGTTCTGTGCACTCACAGCGCGCAGGACACTAGGGCTTGTAGTTTTGCGTTTGTGGTTTGCGTTTGTGCGGCAGTTTTTTTCTGCGGCTCAATTTTAATTGGCCGTGCCGTGTTTCCCAATGTTTTTTTTGCTCGTACCTCTCAGCCTGATTGGCTGTGGTGCGGCGCAGCGCAAAGAACATTGGGAATTGAAGTTCTTTCCCTTTGTTCGCGTTCGTGGGGCTCTTGCCCCACTGGCGCATTTCTCAACCCTGTGTTAACCTCCGGACTGGGTTCGGGCGAGTGCAGGAGGCTCGGTACGGGATAGGATGGATGGGTGCAGAAATCTATAGCAAGTTCCAACGGTTAACCCTTGGATTTATAGGTATAGATTGTTTAACTTTATAAATGTCCAACAATGAGAAGTATCAAGATCCAGCCAAGGCACATCAAAGAGGTTTCCATGTATAAACTATAGGTAATAAATTTCAGTTCATCTGTATGGGACTGAAAGACCCAGAAGTATCAAAGGCCACAAGGTGACCAGGCAAAGCTCCAGCTAGGGGCCATGGGTTGCACAGAATTCATGCATGCATTCATTCACTCACTCACTCATTCAATTTATATACCATCCATTCAACAGTGCAGTTACTCTGGATGGTTAATAAATAAGTGAAACACAATAAACTTATTATTATTATTATTATTATTATTATTATTATTATTATTATTATTATTATTATTATTATTATTATTATTATTATTATTATTATTATTATTGTTGTTGTTGTTGTTGTTGTTGTTGTTGTTGTTGTTGTTGTTGTTATATTTGGACTTGTATGCCGCCCACTCAACAATGCAACTCAGGGCGGCTCACAACAGCCTATATAACTAAAATCAAGGTTGGGTTCTGTATGTTCCTTATACAAATCCACACCCCTGCACCGATCGTGCTGAAACTCGGTACATATGTACCAGATTGTCACTGTGGGGGTGTCAAGCCCCATGGCGATGGGTATGCCCCCTAAATCAATCCTCAAAGGGGACACCCCCAGCAACAGGAGAAAAAGCAAGGGAAAAAAGCCAACTGGGGGATTGTGATGTCATCACCACCACTCAACCAATTCCCAGCTGATCAGATCTGGGGCTCTGTAACATCAGAGGGCTCCCTAATACAAAGCGACACCCCTGCTCTGATTGTACTAGAAACTGCATGCACGCCTACCTTCAACGTCTGGGGTGGCTGGCGTGGGTAAGCAGCAGCCCGCCTTGGGGTCCTTGCCTCCGAAAAGGGGCTGCAATCCCCCCCCCCAGCCAGCAGAAATGACCTGGGGAGGTAACTGCACATGTGCGAGAATCCACGCATGTGCTTAACCCTGCCTGGTGTGTTCCAGGCTGTGGCGCATGTGTGAAATTCCACACAAGCGTCAAAGTCTGCCCGCCTCAGGGGGAAGGGAGAACCCACAGCCGGGGTGGGTGGGCGGAGGATGGTAACGGGCTGCCACCTTCGACAGGCCTCCACACACCCCCATGTGTCCTCTGCCCACCCGGCCAAATGGATCCTCCCTTCCGCCTGACACAACCCACGGGCCAGGCTGTGATGGCTGCCCACTGTCTGTAGTCTCTGGGGAGGCTGGTGGCAGTGGCCAGAGTCAGGCTGAGATGGCGCTTCGTGGTGGGGCTGAGAGAGTGGCTGCGATGACAGCAGACAAAAAGGTAAGGTAGCTGGGGTGGGGGTGCGGGCCCGGGTCTCTCATTGGCCCGGGTAGGGTACCCCCGGGCAACGCTGGGTCCTCTGCTAGTACCACATCTAATACATTATACATATATCACAATACAGTAAAATAAGATACAATTAGCATGCAATAATAGAAATATGCCACAGTATCAAAAACATCACAAATCAAGTACCACCATAAAACATTTAAAAAGTCATTCATTTCAACAAGTCGTCCGCAAAAGAGTCCAAGGCCTAAAAGGCTTAGAAGTCCTCAAAGTCCATGGCATAGGCTGGCCAGGGGGTGATGTCCGCCCCCTGCCCCAATGGACTAGTCCATGGTCAAGTCCACGGCACCAGCCAGCATAAGGGGCAAGAACTCCACTGCACCAGGACCCCTGCCACTGGCCCCTGTGTGGCCAAGCCACCCATTCTGCCTCTGCCCACTCCGCTGTGGCTCAAACCAACACAGAGCCCACCACACCTGACACCGACCCAGCCGCAGTTGGAAGCAGAAAGCCACTGCTGCTGTTGCTGCTGCCGCTACCGTTGCTTCTGTCGCCAGAAGTATCGTGAGGCAGTGGAGCAGTTCTTCCTCGCCGACTGCCCTCCGCGACTGCTGCCTCTTCAACCTCTGGCCAGGAGGAAGGTAGCCAGAGGTCTTGCGGGGGCCGGGGCGGTGGTGCAGTTCCTCCTATATGTATATAAACATATACATCCAAACCCCATGTAAATAAAACAAAAAATAAATCAATCATTGAATGCATGTGTAAACATAGAAAAAGTATAATGACGATTGAAGCAAGAAAACCAAAATTAAAAATTAGATGGAGGAAAAAGATCAGGATGGGGCAAAATATTTTTAAATGGCTCCTTGTAGAACTCCACTTTCTCGAACTTGCAGAAGACCTGAAGAGATGGGGCCAGTCGAACATAAGATGGTAAAGCATTCCACAAGTCGGGGTCACCACCAGAAGGGACCAATTTCTGGTAGAGGCTTTTGGGTCCTCCCTCAGGGTGGGCACCATGAACCCACGAGCCTGAGAGGACCATGTTGTCTGGGCATGATTTATCAAGGAAAGATGCTCCCAATGCAGAGCTTTATATGTTAATACCAAAAACTTTAATCAGGCATTGGATCCTACAGATAAGCCAGGGTTGGGGAGATATGGTCTGATTGCCTCAGCCCATAACCAGTCTAGAAGCTGTGTTCTGGCTCCATGCCATTTTCAGAGGTATCACCACATAGAGTGCATTACAGTAATTAATGCTCAAGATTACCAATGCATGAACAATGTCAGGAATGGATGTCACAGCCAGGAAGAGCTGCAGTTGAATGATTTGTCTAAGATAGAAAAATACAGACCTGATCACACCCAGATCTTGAACCTGATCCTTCTCAGGGAGAACCATCCCACCCACAAGAGGTTGGTGAGCACCTAGCCAGGCAGGAGTTCCTCCAAGCAGCAGGGTCTCATTCTTATCTAGCTTCAACCTCAGTCTGATAGTCTTAATCTCATCCATTATCATGGCCAGGCATTGCCTCAGGACCTGAACAGCATCCATTGTTGATGAAGAGAAAGAGAGGTGACAATGCACTCCAAATCTCTCTATGATCTCACCCAGCAGCTTCAGTACCACTGCAGTACCCCATAATGTTGCATCCATGGACTAAAATAGCCTCCCCAAGTTGAACCTTGTGGACACAGTCATCTGGGAAGGACCAGAGCCAGCCAAGACCTGAACCTCCAGTGCCTACCCTGACAACCTGTCCAGGAGGCAACTATGGTCAACAGTATCAAAAGCCACTGGACGATCCAAGAAGAGTCTCCTACCTTTTGGAAACCTTTTCCCTGGAAGCACCAGAACTATTGCAACACGATACACCCAACGTACAATTGTTGTGTCTCCAGAAACTGTTTCTGAGGCTAGAAGGCTGGCTGGAGTCCCGAAAAGGAATGCTTTTCCAAAAGGCATATTGGTCTACAGATATGGGCTACAGCTCTCGGCAACCCCAGCCACTGGTTGTGTTGGACAGGGCTGAAGAAAAATGTAGTCCATTGATATCTTGAAGGCCACACATACACACACACCCCTATTCCTGTCTTGAGGCATGTGGACAGTCTTCAACAGTTTTGCCAGCTCCATGTCTTACTAATATTTAAAAATATATACTTACTTTAGAGACAGTTACCGGTAACTATTTTACTAGCTCACACTCTCTTTTTCTCCATTTCAGGAGCATGACGTCTTTCAGTATGCCTGGTTTGCACTCATTCTGTTGAACTGTTTTCAGACACCTACAGTACCTGACAATCAGAAACAGCTTTAGGCAGTACTCTTAATTAGTCACTTGCCAGAAACAGAACCCGAACCTTTAGTTTAGGTGAGGAAATTTTTTAAGGCAGCATAATTGGGATGTCACAAAAGGTAGGCAAACTGATATCGATTTGATTTTTTAATGTACTTTAACAGCTGGGCAGCCGCTTCTAGGATTTCCTCCTCTGTGTGGCAAAATAACTGTACTGTCTTTAAATATTACATACTTTTCCTTAGATGGGTTTGAGCAGGGCAGGGGTTCCAAACCTTTTTATGCTGCAGGCCTGACCATGCCCCCTGGACAACTGAGTGGGCCTGACCATGCCCCCCAGAAACGGAAGCGGATGCATTTGCGACATCCATAATTTTATGGCTGATGTAAATGTGTCCGCTTTCACTTCCAGGTGCGGTGGGTGCGAGGGTGGGCCACATGAAATGGCGCCACAGGCCGGGTTCAGTCCATGGGCCGTAGGTTGGATACCCCTGGAGTAGAGCCTCCATTTCTATCTAGGGCCAGCTCTTTCTGTAATACCGCTACACTCTTTCTTTCTTTCTTTCTTTAAACATATTTCTAACGCCACCCCCTCGCTGAGGCGACTCCGGGCAGCTTACAATAAAACAATAAAAACTCAGATCCATTCTAAAAACAATTTAAAAATTAAACTTGTTTAAAGTTAAAAGTTTCAAAATTATTTTTAAAATTATTTTAAAAATCCCACAAATGCCACCACCCAATCGTCCAAGAACTGACTGCTCAAACAAGCCAGCCCAAGGTGGCTATATCCCCGGCCGCCCCACACACTCGCTGCGCTAACCAGGTTTGGAGGCCCCTACGGAATGGTAAGAGCTCTGCCTGGAGACAAAGTTCAGTTGACAGGAGGTTCCACAGGGCCGGAGCAGACGCAGAGAAGGCCCTCCTTCTCATGCTAAAGAGGCGAGCCTCTCTAGCAGATGGAACTATCAGAGAGCCCCTCCAGTCTGCTCTGGTGGGACGGGCAGATGTCCTTGGGGTGATGTAGTGGGTATCCTGGCCCACTACAATATAGGGCTTTAAAGGTAATCACCAGCACCTTGAATTGCACCCGGAGGCAAACTGGCAACCAATGCAGCTCCCAAAGCAGTGGCGAGGCACTCCATCACCAACCAAGCTGCTGCATTCTGGACCAGTTGCAGCCTCTGAATGGTCATCAAGGGCAGCCCCATGTAGAGTGCATTACAATAATCAAGCCTGGAAGTGACCATGAGCAAGCCACCTTCAAGCTCTTCAAGCCACCTTCAAGCTTTCCACCACTGTAAACACAATGGAGAACTGTGGATGTGCTTCTTCCACCCACAACTATGCTGGGGAAAGTATGAAGGAGAAAGTCTGAAACCAGAACATGGTCATGGATCATGTGATCAAGGACCGAGTGTACTGTAGCTCTTCTAGAGACTGAACTGTAGCTGCTCACTCTATTTTTCCTGTTAGCATACCACATGGTTGACATCTAAACTGCTGAACCATAAAATACGATTCACTGTCACTCACCCCTTTTTATCACATGGAGTATTTTCCCCCAATTTAAAATCCGTTTAAAGGTGATTCGAAGAAAACAAAAATGCAATCCTTGGCCAACAAATCCTAATGAGATCTTTACAGGTTTTTTTAAGCATCTTGTTAATTTGTGCCAGCCATAAATTCCAGCTCTGCAAAAAAAAGGGAGGGGGAAAAAAGCTTTCATCCCATGGATGTCATAGATTCTTGCTTCAGAATATCTCCCATTGTCTCAGAGCTTTTTGGCATGTTACCAGAGCAGCTTTTTGTGTTTGTACTATAATTGAATAGGAGAAAATAGAGACCCATTTCCACCTAACAAATCCAATAGATCTTGTGAGGGCATCCAGAAAAATTTATAAAATAGGCATTTTTTTTAAGTGGAGGAACAAAGCTGAATTTTCAAAGCCATGGACTTTTATGCCTTTTATACAGGCAATTCTCCATTTAAAAATAGCAATTGTGTGGCACCTAAAAAGCTAACAAATTTATTATTGCATTAGTTTTGTAGCCTAGTGCCAGACTTGTACATCAGGCTTCAAGCACTGTTTGCTTAAATCAGGTCCTAATGGGAATATAAAAGCCCACATTTCTCAGAATGCAGGCATCAATTATAGTGTGTTTTTTTTAAAAAGTTACTTTTCCCATTAAAAAAATCAGGTTTACCCAAGACATCTGACAATCCTTCTGTAAATGGTGCCAATTCCCACAAAACTTATGGGGCTGAATTCTAATGGCCAGCCAAATTATTTGGGCACCTTTAGTGTTCTTGAAACAATGAGCAGCAGCTAGCATAACGGGCCAAACACATAACTTTATTCAGGGGATAAGAACACAATTTCAACTGTGCCAGAGCGCCTTATATACAGTTAGGGAGAGATACATTTAGGCGGGAATTAACAGGATTGGTTAATGGAACTCAGGAGATAATGGGGTGATCCTGGACCAGACACCACTCATGCTTCTCGGAGTAAAATGGCGCAAACCCCAATCTCACGTTAATTGAAAACTGAGGAGAACCCAAAATGGCGAATTATTTTATTAAATACACAACAGCACCTGAGCCAGAACATCCCAAAGGCAATTATCACCATTTTACTAAATGAATCCTCATAATCCCCATTCCCTCCATCATCATCATCTAACTCAAAATGTTCTACCTTTTGATGACACCTCAAAGCTGCTTCCTGAGGCAGTTTTCTCACTTTGCCTTATGGTAGGATTGGCTTTATGAATAAAAACCACACACACACACAATAAGGTGCATCAGCCATAAGGCCCAAGACAGGGTCACAGCACATTCCTCAGCAGTATTAAGTGGTTGGACTGTAGTGGCTCAAGTGGTTAAGATGCTGACTGGTAAGCGGCAGGTCAGCAGTTCGATACCCAAGTACTGCATGATGGAATGAGTTCCCGTCTTTGCCCCAGCTCGTGCTAACTTAGATGTTCAAAAGCAAGAATTTACAAGTAGATAAATAGGGACCACTTTGGTGAGAAGGTAAACAGCATTCTGTGCACTAGGTATGCCTGCCACATGTCCATGGAAACGTCTACAGACATAGACAGCACTGGCTCTTCGGCTGTAAATAGAGATGAGCACTGACCTGTTAAGTCAGATATGACTGGCTTTTCAGCAAGGGTGATCTATCATAGGGGTTACGGGGTGGGAGGAGCAATTTGCAAAAAAAATATCAGAGTTCTATTGTTGTCACCAGGTGTTGTGTTCTGTACTGTACCTTTTACAATGTATCCATTCACGTGTATCCAATGTAACCATGCTTGTGTAACAATATAACCAACAGCTGCTTAACTGTAGCCCTTACAATAGGACGCGAGCTAATGACCACCTGGTGGCAATAGCGAGCGTTCAAGCTCTCCTGGCCCAGACTCACCAGCAAACAACAGCGCGGGAAGATTCCCGCCATCACCTACACCTGGACAAGAAGGGCGTGACCGTCCGTGACATCACGCGGGCAGTAACCAATAGACTGTCGAGGAGCCACATTCAAAATGTATAGCCACTGTATATATTGAGCCACCCATCCGCCATTACCTCATGTTCCCCCGGATCATCATGCAATAAACCTGTGTTAAGCCAACCTTTCGGCTGTTTCATTGTCTCTGGTCCCATACACTAAATTGGCGACGAAGGTGGGATATGGCTGCCCACGGGACCAAGACATGCGCCGGTTTCGAAATCAGGAGACCGGCAGACTGGGACATCTTCGAGATGGACTTCCAGGGAGCCCTGGTGGAATCCGAAGTAACGGATGAGGCAAAGAAAAGGGCCATCTTCACCCGGATGCTGGGGCCAGACACCAAGAGGGTCCTGGTGGACCTGATCGCGCCGAGGAGGGCGAGTGAATTCAAGGTGAAAGAACTCATGCACATGCTGCGTGAGTACTTCCGGCCCTCGAAGGCGATGTTCCCCGCTCGGAGCGCGTTTTGGAGGCGAGTCCAAGTGCCCGGGGAGACGGTCGCCGACTTCGCAGCGGCCCTGCGACTGGCAGCCGGCCCATGCAAATGGGAGAACGCAGAAATCACACTAAGAGACTGCGTGCTGTGCGGCCTGAGCGATGCCGAAACTCAGCGTACATTGATGAACCGCGAGCCACCCCCCACATTGCAGGAGGTCCTGAAGGAGGCACAAGCCACGGAAGCTACGAAGGCCGGGGTCCAGGAGCTCCAGGACTGGCGGCCAAAGACGGGTAAGGCAGAGACTTCGGTGCACGTTTCGGTGCACGCGGCCCGGCGAGTTTCGAAGTCGTCCGCGGAGAGCAGCGACGACGAGGACGTCCGGAAGGTCCGGAAAGAAGGCCGGCGTTGCGACGGCTGCGGAGCGAACCACGACCGCGCCAAATGTCCCTTCAGAAAGGCCGAGTGTCACAACTGCGGCCGCCGCGGGCACATCGCCAAGGTCTGCAGGAAACGGCGCGAGGCCCGGAAGAGCTCGAGAGACCGCGCGACGAGACCCAAGGACGGCACCCAGGCCACGAGGAAGCGAGACGGCGTGGGCCGCATCGCCGACGACAGCGAGGACGACGCACCGGTGTTCAGCGTGTCCGCGGGACACTTCCATTACTTTGTTGAGGTACTAGTACAAGGGGCCCCCATTAGGATGGAAATTGACTCGGGTTCCTCATATTCCATCATTCCCCAGAAGGAGTTTCTGAAAATTGCCCCCCACGTGCGGCCCAAACTCAAAGCTTTGAGGTCCACGCTTCGGGACGTGCAAGGGAACTGCATTCCGGTGTTGGGGGTTGGGAATTTTCAGGTCCAATTTAAGAAACACGCCGCGACTCTCCCCCTAGTTGTTCTCAAAGGGGGGAATTGCAGCCTCCTCGGGACTCAATGGTTCCAGCCCCTGGGTTTGTTCATTGGGGGGGTGCACGCCGTTGCCGTTGGGACTGACCCGATTCAGGAGGTGTGCGACGCGCACCCCGAAGTCTTCAAAAAGGGACTTGGGAAATTTAAGGGACCCCCAGTAGCCTTCGACCTAGACCCTGACGTCCGCCCAATAAGACTCAAACCGCGCCGGGTGCCATTCGCACTCAAGGACAAAATAGAGGCGGAACTGGACAAATTGGTGGGCCAGGGGATTCTTGTTCCTGTTGATTCTGCGGAGTGGGAGACTCCAATTGTAACAGCACTAAAGGCCAACGGGGAGGTGCGCATATGCGCTGATTACAAGTGCACCATCAACAAGGCCATTCGCCCTAATGCGTATCCGGTGCCGGTAGTCAGCCATTTGCTGGCCAGGTTACATGGGGGAAAGTGTTTCGCTAAGCTCGACTTAGCACAAGCCTACCAGCAGCTCTCGGTGACCCCAGCTGCCGCTGCTGCACAAACTATAGTCACCCATAAGGGGGCGTTCCAGGTGACGCGCCTTCAATTCGGCGTAAACTCGGCGCCTGGAATTTTCCAGTCACTCGTGGAACGCCTCCTGAAGGGGCTCGAGGGGGTGTTGCCTTATTTTGATGACGTATTGATAACAGGGGGAGTCAGGCCGAATTGGCAAAGAGGTTGGGCAAGGTCCTGGCGATATTCGAAAAGGCGGGGTTGAGACTGCGAAAAGACAAATGCGTCTTCTTCGCGACCGAGGTCGAATTCCTAGGGTTCCGTGTCACGCCTGAGGGAATAAGGCTGTCCAAGTCTAAGGTAGCCGCCATCAAGCAAGCCCCTCGCCCCACCTCCAAGCCCGAGTTGCAGTCGTTCCTAGGGCTGCTGAACTTTTACCACTCCTTCCTTCCCCGGAAAGCAGCCGCGGCCGAACCGTTGCACAGATTGCTGAAAAAGGACGAGGCATGGAAGTGGGGCGACGAGCAAGAGAGGGCATTTAGTGAGCTTAAGCAGCTTCTGGCGTCTGATGCCATCCTAACCCATTTCAACCCCAAGCGCCCAGTGGTCCTGATCTGTGATGCATCCCCGGTGGGGGTGGGGGCGGTGTTGTGCCACGTGCTGGAAGACGGGAGGGAGGCCCCGATAGCGTTCTACTACAGGTCCCTGTCCCAAGTGGAGAGAAACTACGCCCAGACAGACAGGGAAGCATTAGCGATAATTGCGGGAACAAAAAAGTTCCACGACTTCCTGTATGGCCTCCCATTCACAATCGTGACCGACCACAAGCCCCTGCTAGGCATTTTTACCGCAGATAAGCCCACGCCACAGATCCTGTCCCCAAGGATGCTTAGGTGGGCCATTTTTCTTAACACGTATCAGCACGCGTTGGTGTACAGGCCCGGGAGGGAGATCAGCCATGCGGACGCTCTATCGAGGTCCCCCCTTCCCCAGGGTAACAGCCACGTGGGCGGGGAGGAGCCAGACCACCAGGTGCTGATGATAGAGGTCCTCGACTCGCCCCCAATACTGCCCGCCGACATCGCCAAGGCGACCGGCAAGGACAACATTTTAGCAAAGGTTAGCTCCTGGGTGCAGAAAGGGTGACCAGCGTCCTCCCCGGCAGCAGAGTTCGACCCATTTTTTCGAAAGAAGTTAGAGTTGTCACTTGAGAGGGGGTGCCTTCTGTGGGGCCAGCGAGTAGTGATCCCGACGTCCTTGCGACCGCGGGTACTCAAACTCCTGCACGTCAGTCACCCTGGAATTGTGCGCTCCAAAGCCCTGGCACGGAGCTATTTCTGGTGGCCCCAGCTAGACGCCGACATCGAGCACATGGTTGGCACTTTTGAGCCTTGCCAAAGCTCCAGACCAGAAGAAGCACGCCTGCCTCACAGGGAGTGGGACGCGGCGAAGGGGCCGTGGTCCCGGGTTCATGTAGACTTTGCTGGCCCATTCCGTGGGACGCTGTTTCTCCTTGTGGTGGATGCCTTCTCCAAGTGGCTGGAGGTCATCCCGGTTACAAGCACGTCCACGGCCATGACCATAAAGCACTTGCGGAGGGTTTTTTCCACGTTCGGTTTACCCGACACCCTCGTAAGCGACAACGCAAGTTGTTTTACGTCCTCTGAGTTCAGGGCGTTCACAGAAATTAACGCCATTCGGCACATCACCTCCGCTCCTTTTCACCCTGCCACAAACGGCCAAGTAGAGCGCCTTGTGTGCACCACCAAGGATGCGCTGCGGCGCATGGGGCCCGGGGACATAAACCATCAAGTGTGCCAGTTTCTGCTAGGTTACAGAGTGACTCCCCTAGCGTCAGGATACTCCCCCGTGGAGCTGCTGATGCGCAGGAAGCTGACCACCATACTAACTAGGCTAGACCCCACAAGAGTAGAGGACAAGGGGAAGAACATTGGGATAGAGGACACAAAGAGTTTCGACGTGGGTGCCCCCGTGTATTGCAGGAATTATGCCAGCGCGGGTCCGGCCTGGGTACCGGGCGTCATCCTAGAGCGGACCGGCCCCGTCTCGTACCGCGTCGAGACCGGCACAGGTCTACTCTGGAGGCGGCACGCAGACCAGCTCCGGCGCAGGATCCCCGGCGAGCAGGGCACGGACCGCGGGAAACAAGATTCAGCGTTAGGGTTCTCCCCCACCCGTTCAGCCCAAGGGGGAGGAAAGGGGGCCATGGGTCCCCACCAAGGGGGGAGGAAAGGGAATCTGTCCTCGTAGACATCCTGCGGGATCGGTCAGCAGAGAGAAGGGAAGCCGATCTCATAGATATCCCGCGGGATCTCCCCACTAATACGGATACCCCAACAGATTTAGATTTTGATTTTCAGAACCGGGGAAGTTTTGCGGAGTGGTCCCCCACCCGTCCAAGCGAGAAGAGGGGTTTTTCGTTAGCCCCAAGTGTCTCCGGTCTGCCCACAATGGAGTTTTTCCCTTTCCCCAAAACCGCCAAACCACGGCAAGCCTCTAACGAGTCTCCCTCTCCCGTTTCAGGACAAGGGAGCAGGGAACGAGGGAGCAGTAGCGCCCCTGGGGCAGGTCAGCCCACATCGCGGCCCAAACGCGTTTGCAATAAGCCATCTTGGCTGAGGGACTTCGTCCCATCCTAGGGGGGAGGGATGTTGTGTTCTGTACTGTACCTTTTACAATGTATCCATTCACGTGTATCCAATGTAACCATGCTTGTGTAACAATATAACCAACAGCTGCTTAACTGTAGCCCTTACAATAGGACGCGAGCTAATGACCACCTGGTGGCAATAGCGAGCGTTCAAGCTCTCCTGGCCCAGACTCACCAGCAAACAACAGCGCGGGAAGATTCCCGCCATCACCTACACCTGGACAAGAAGGGCGTGACCGTCCGTGACGTCACGCGGGCAGTAACCAATAGACTGTCGAGGAGCCACATTCAAAATGTATAGCCACTGTATATATTGAGCCACCCATCCGCCATTACCTCATGTTCCCCCGGATCATCATGCAATAAACCTGTGTTAAGCCAACCTTTCGGCTGTTTGATTGTCTCTGGTCCCATACACTAAACCAGGTAGGCTCGCTTTAGATCCCTCCAGCAGAAATGAAGCTGGCTGGGAAAGGACTACAAAGGCAACAGAATGGATGGACAAAATGTCCTGCATTCCTTTTTCATCTACTTCCAGCTCTTTGCTCCACAACTTTGCTGATGTTTGGCAGTATTCTATGTTTGAAGTCACAGGTTTGCCACAGAATGTGCAGATCTGCTGTTAGATGGCGGGAGCCAAACGGTTTGGAAAGTGGGTTCTGCTACTAAAATCCAAAGTACAGTATTGAACTAAAGGTGTTTAGGAATGATGAACAAACTCTACCTCAACAGCATTTAGTTTGTTAAAAAGACAATTTTATTTGCGTCAGTGGTATTTTGTGTGTGTGTGTGTGTGTGTGTGTGTGTGGTATTTATTTCTTAGCATTTTTTCTTAGTGAAAGATATTGCTGTCTGGTTCATTTGTAGTTTTTCTCAGGGCCTGTAATTAAAAAAAATGCAGTGCCCCAGACCAAATTTCTTATTAGTCATCTTATTAGTTTTCTCGCTAGTAAATAAAAGGCTGGTTGTACTCATGGTTAATGGCAAGCCACCAGGGGTTCTTCTTTGTTGCGGTTAATTTTTGTTCTGTTCTTTGCTATGAATCTCCCTATGGTTCAAATGAAAATCAAGAGGGAGTACCCACCACCACAATAATCCCAAAGATTTATTTTGTGAATTTATTTAATCATTTCTTTCATGGTGGGAATGCTTTTGCAGATGTCATCAATGCATATGCATACTTGCTTGGGAGTGTGCTTAACTTCAGAGCTGGGAAATTGTTCCAGCCCCCTAAAATGGCTTTTCCAAGTGCTGCTTAGATTTGTGGGAATGGTGACTGGTGAGGGATGGTTGCGCACTAGTCTCTTGTTCTAACATTTTAATACAAGCTTGTCACAATCTTATTGGCTATTTATAGAGGCATAAATTGCACAAGAAAATTGTTGTTTGCATGAGTGCCATGTGACAAAGAACACAAGTGGCGACTCATCATCTTGCAGAAATTCATGACTATGGTTTATGTCATTGAACTAAAACTAGCACAGATAGCAAATACATTCTGACCATTATCTTTTCAGCAGCCCTGAAATGTAGGCCATTATTTTTACTTGCACATTTTTAATTCAATGCCTAAGGCTGTCTATGGCAGTGATGGCGAACCTTGGCACTCCAGGTGTTTTTGGACTTCAATTACCAGAATCCCAAGTCAGCACTCCTGCTGATTGGGGCTTCTGGGAACTGAAGTTCAAAAACACCTGGAGTGCTAAGGTTAGCCATCACTGGTCTATGGTCATAGGGCTAGCCCAAAATATTTTGCTTCTTGAGATAATGGACAACATTCAGAAGCCAACTGGACTAGCAGGCGAATAAATATTGACAGGTGAATGAATATTGCTGCCTGAGACAATAGACAGAATGCGATGAGGTGGCTGGGGTGTAAAGGCAAAAAGGCAAGGCGACACACCCAAAGCAACAGACTGAAAGTAGCAAAGTGTATGTTTAATATCATTAAGAAGGTGCTCGAATAAATATTCTATTATCAATGTTCTTAGTTGTCAGTTACTAAACTGTGCTATTGTATGTATGACAAAAGTTATATCAGATGTATCCATACATATATACACATACATATACATGCACATGCAATCCCTCACAAAGAGCCCACAGAAGATATAGGTTATTTCCCAAAGAAGGATCCCCAAGTTCGTGTCCACAGTACTTGCACAACTCGGTGGTATAATTAAGTCCAACAGTTCTAGGATGGCCAGTAAATATGGTCTGTGGGATCTCTGTGAGTGTGTATCAGCTACAGGAGTCATCTGCGATGTTAACGTTGGGAATGATACGGATCAAATCCAGCTGCAGGTCTCCATCATGTGGGGTGCACTCATGTGGTAAACAACGGTTTCGATGCCCCTCCGGTAAGCGGACATTTCGAATGACTTCCTGAAGAGTCTACGGATTCATAATAACAACATGGAAAAACATGTGTAATGCTACAATCCATTCTTACATGAGTGCGGTGTTAAAAACATATTAGGAACACTAAGCATATTCAATCAATAAGTAAGGAACGGACAAGGTACATACCTAGAAGGTGTTCATAGCGCGTATAAGAACCTCCATGGTGCTTTTTCCTATTGTGTAAACGCGTTATTCTATCAAAGGTAGGTGCTAAATTTATATGCTATCACATTAATTATTTTCATGTGAGGATGATCGACCTGAAATTATCTTCCCCCTGTTGAAATCCCTGTTGCTTGTTCTTAAAGGCATGGAGCGGGAAAGATTGTCAAGTGATGAGGAGGACTATGCTACAGAAACGCAGAAAGATCCCAGTCTGTATTTAAACCTTGAGGTGCTAAAGTTTCAAAACGATGAATGTAGAACGCCTCTCTCTGTAAGAGGAAGCGCTCTACATTCACAACCTGATGTTTATTCGGCAGGTAAGTTTCGAGTACTACAACCTTGATGTCTCTATGTGTGTGTTTTTTCTCGATAAAATGATTGACCAAGGGAGCAGTGACAATCCGATTCTTAATGCGAGAGAGATGTTCTCCTAAACGTACCTTAAGGGGTCGTCTAGATTGTCCGACGTATGCTAGCTGGCATGAACAGACGATCATGTAGATGGAATCACTTGAGTTGCAATTTGAGAACCCGGTTAAATTTAAAGTGAAATTACTCCCAGGTAACTTTACAAGATTGGTACGCCACATGTAGGCACAGAATTTACAATGTCCACACGCGTGATGTCCTATAATGTTTCTGGGCGAGACTGTTTTACGCGGGACAATGTCGGCTCGAGAAATTAGATTGGCAATGGTGTTGGTTTTTCTAAACCCTATGGTGGGTTGTTGCTGGCAGCCTGGTATAGAGTCAAGGATGTGCCAGTGCCTCAAGATGGTGTGTTTAATTTTGTTTGCTAGAGGGGTGTAATCCAAAAACCAAAATAAGCCAGACTGACCGGGAGATGGTTCTGTGTTGCCCCCGAGTAAGGTTCTCCTGGGGCGTGCATTGACTTTGTTCCGAGCTGTTTCGATGATATTCTTGGGGTAACCTCTGTTACTTAAGGTGGTGGATATTTTGTTTGCCGCAACGGTGTAGTCCCGATACTGTGTGGAGTTTCTTTTGGCCCTTAATAATAAGCTATACAGAATGTTAGCCTTAAGGTGGTGCGGATGGAAGGAGTTGAACTGTAAGTATGCGAAACGGTCCGTTGGCTTATGGTAAAGTTTGGTTTGTACTCGACCGTTCTGGATGAACACTGTGAGATCCAAGAAAGGAAGGGACACAGGATCCATGGTATGTGTAAACTGCAATTGGTTATGTTGGCAATTAATCCATTGGCAGAAGTTTGCAATGGGTGTGTGATCTTTAAAAATAAAAAACAAATCGTCTATGTACCGTTTGTAACAAATAATATCCATGAAAAAGGGGTTAACAGAGGGATCGAGAATGAAGGTTTTATCGAAATTACACATGAATATATTAGCAACAGATGGTGCAAAATTCGAGCCCATAGAGACCTCTTGAGTCTGTAAAAAGTAAGAGTGCTCAAACCTAAAGAAATTGTATTCGAAGCATGTATCCAGAAGATCTAACAGAAAATCTGAGGGAGGGAAACCGTCTTTACGGGAATCAAGAAGATGTGTAATGAGAGATCGGGCTTCTGCAAGCGGAATATTGGTGTACAAAGATGTTACATCCAGTGTTAGAAGTACGGCATCGCGGGGAACTGCAAAGTTTTCTAATAAATGAATGAAATGTGATGAGCCTTTAACGTATGAGGGGGTATCTGTTGCAAACATGTGAATGTGATGATCAATATATTTCGCTATGGGCTTTAATAAAGAATTATTCGCGGAGATTATTGGCCTGCAAGGAATTATGTCATTATTAGAGGAGAGTTTGTGGACCTTTGGCAGTAGGTAAAATACGGGGACTCTGGGAAATTTATTGAATAAGAACCAAAATGTGTTCTCTGTAATATATTCCATGGCTAGCCATCCCTGTAAGATAGTTGCAATTATGTTAGAGACATGTGGCGTGGGGTTATGATCTAATTTTTGATAGCAATCGGTATTAGAGAGTTGAGTCCAAGCTGCCTTAAAATAATCTATTTTATCAAGTAGGACCATGCCCCCTCCCTTGTCAGCGGGTTTAATGATGATTTCCGAGTCTTCTCCCAGGTTCTTAAGTAGGGTCATATCTTTGCGAGACAGGTTGAAAGCTTTATTGTAATGAGATTCTAATTTTGTAATGTCACGAGATATAAGCCGCTTGAAAACTTCAATGGATGAATTTTCCACGTTCGGAGTGAATGTGGAGCGAGGGGCAAACAACCTAGGTTGTTCGGAGGACTCCCGAAAAATGCTTTAAGTTTAAGTAGCCTGATGAGTTTAAATACATCTATCTTGGTTTTAAAGGGGGAATACCTTTGTGTCGGAACAAAGCCGAGTCCTAAGTTTAACAGTTGAGTTTCTCTTACCGACAGGGTCCGGCTTGAAAGGTTGAAAACCAGAGAAGTCGCTACTTCTTTCTGGTGCGTTTCTGCGGTCTTTGTCCTAAAAAATCATTCCTGTTGTGTGATTTAGAGGAAGTAGATGCCAATGCGCCCGCCCTATGACGATTTGATCTAAAATTATATGGGTCACGGGTTTTTTCATCTGCGGACGATTCAGCCAGGTCCGAATCCGTCATTTCATAATCCGTCACTTCCACTGGTTGTCTCCAGGATACTTGTTTCTGTGTGTTTTGTCTGGAGAATTGCCATCTGTATACACGTTCATTTTGATAGTAACTCCTATCCCTATTTAGTTTCTTATTTTTGAAAGCCATGAGTTCATCCTTAAACTCTTTTAGTCTTGTTTCCATGTTCATGAGACTAGACGGAGCACTCCCGTGTATATGTATGTGTATATATGTATGGATACATCTGATATAACTTTTGTCATACATACAATAGCACAGTTTAGTAACTGACAACTAGGAACATTGATAATGCAAGCGCGGCGCCAAAATGGCCGCCGCGCTCTTTGCGGGCCCCCCCACCGGACTTGGACATCCGGGTAGTTAGGGGGCGTGGCCAGCCCTCTTTAAAAGGCAGCCGAGCTGCCATTTTGCGAAAGCGACGGAGCGGAGAAGTTTTTCCTCCGTCGCTCTTCGTTTCTCAGGGAAGCCTTTTCGGGGCTGCAGCCCCTCAGCGGGATCTTGGCTGCTTAATTTTCGGCTTCCCAGCCAGTGACAGGAGGCAGCGTTTGCTGATCCCTGGAAAGGGATCGCTTTTCATTATGCCTCCTAAAAAGAAGGCTCAGGGGGCGGCAGTCGGGTCGGAGGACCGCGACTGCACCCCCTCAACAGGACCTCTTACCGGCGGCTTCCACCGGGACCGGTGAGATGGGGCAGCTCAGGCCGTGGCCTGCGGCCCTCCAGCGTCAGACTGGCCCTACAGGGGCTTCGGCCCCCGGCCCGCAACTGCCGGCCATGGGTTTTGAGCAGGGGGGAGGGCCTGGTGCGGTTGCACAGCAGGGCTTACCCCGGCCCCTCATGGGCCGGAGTTTTTGGGCATGGCCCTTTTTGGGGCCTGGCTCTCAAGTGGGGGCCCCTGGGCCATTGCCCGGTGGGGCGTCCGGCCCACCTGGCCCCCCCTTATGCAGGGGGATTGGCGGCGGTGGATGCTTTACTGGCCCGCGTAGCGGCCCTTAGAGGCATCCCTAGGGATCGGCCCTTCAGAGGATCTGGCCCTCGGCCCACGGCTGCCGGCCATGGGCTGGAACGATTGGGGGGAGGGCCTGGTGCTGGCTCACAGCACGTTTTACCAATTAGGGGCCGGAGTTTTGGGCATGGCCCTATTCTGGCCCAGGCTCTCAGATTAGGGCCTCTGGCCCAATACCTAGTGGGCCATCCAGCCCACCTGGCCCACCTTTGTGTCTGCCGGCTACTTCGACTGCTGCCACTATGCAACAGGTGGCCAGCTGGGTTGAGCTTCTCGTGACAGTCCGGCCTGTGCCTGCCGCTGTCTCGCAGCTCCCCGTTTGTCTGGAACTGCGGCTGGAGTGCGTTGGAGGTCGCCCCAGAGCTCGATTTCGGTCGCGAGCTCCGACGCCCACCGTGGGCCGGAACCCCCAGTGGGGGCGGCTCACGGGGGTGCAACTTGTGAGTATTAGGTTCAAGTTGAATGCACACACAACACAGTCCGTTTCCATCAGTGGGGGTTCAGTGCTCTTTGCCTCGCCGATTTGAGGCTGGGGGGCATCACTCGCCATCCTATCCCAGTGCCCCTTGCTCGCATTCTGGCACGACGTCGGGGGTGGGGGTTTACGCCCCCGGGGTGGTACGTGGCGTCACAGGGGCTGTCCAGGTCCCGCTATGTATGTCCTGTGTACATCATGTGCCGGCAATGGCATTGCCGACGACTGGTTATTCATGGTCCCCCCCAGTGATCATCTGCCCCAGATCATGAGGGAAAAGGTTTGGTGGGGGGGGAGTACGTGGATATATTATCCCTATGAACTGAGACCCCAATAAGGATAGGGGGTACGGACAGGAGGACAGAGACATTGTGTGGTCCCGCCGTAGTAAGCCACCACGCACTGGGGTGTCCGCCACTGGAACAGTGTTGAGCATCGCAGGGGCTGTCTGGATCCTGCTGCGTAGGCACCTTTATACAGAACGTGCCGTCAAGGGCTTTGCCGATGGACGGCTATTACTGGCCCCGGTTGATTATTGGCCGCAGACCATGAGGGGCAAGGGCTGGAGGGGGACATGTGGATATTCTCCCTATTGAACTGCGAGCCCACTGGGTGGAGAGAGAAGGACGGGACGGCTGAGACAAAGAGATGTCCCATAGTCGTTAGCCACCGTGCACCTTGGGGCCAACTGGTTGTCGGCATACCTTGTACGTATTGTGGTATGCCGCAGGGCTTGACCTGTTTGGGCCATCCTGATGTCGAGCGGATGGGCCCATGACTGTTGGCTCATGGTGAGGAATGTGGACGAGGGTGGCTCTATATCCCGAGGGGAGTTGGGATGAGTCCTGTCAGCAAGGGTGCTCGTGTACATCATTCCCACGGAACCGGTGCCTGGTGATGGGTACCAGGGTGGGCATGTTGAGCAGCGGGCTGTTTAGACACTGGCTCCACGCAAACAGGTCGGGCGGGGGGTTCCAGCACGCCTACTGTGTTCGGCCTGCTCAGCTGACGATGTCTGTACTAAGCACCACGGTCGTTACCGACTTAGTGCCCCCTTTTTGCGCCGGCACTCTCGCCGCCTCAGCGTGCCCGCGGGTTGGTGGGTTACGGGGCAGAGCTGGGGGTGCACAGGGGCGATCAGAGCTCTGTCTGAAGCAGCTAACTTTGTCATAAGCCCTCCCCCCGCCCCAACTACAGTCAGCCTGGAGGGATGTCCCTCAGTTCATCTGAGAAGGGATGGGGCGGGAGACCTGCCGGAGGGTTTTCCAATGGGGCTCTTGTATCCATTCGGGGGTGTTGGGGGCCCCAGGATGCTACTAATCTGGTTCCCTTCCAGGGTAACAGAGAGGGGGCCCCACTGTCCACAGTTAGGAAGTTGGGGGCTATGAGAGTAACGGGGGGCCCTTCTTGGAACCACCTTTCCTTAGTCAAATGTATCCCCTTGAAGCTCATAACGTGCTAGAGAAAGGGTGAAGGTGATGAGGGGAATTTAATTAGATAAGGCCAATCCCTTTCTGAATGCGTTAATTCAGGTTCAGCACCCGACCGAGGTGGGTCTTTCATTCAGTGGGCATTTGCTCACGGGTTGGGGTCTCGGTCTCCAGCCCATCACCTCGACGACTTTTGGTCCGGGGTTAAACGGGGCTTGGACACGTGCACGCGTCTCCTCATCACGATTCAGACACTCAGGAGGGAACTGGGTGTCCCCTTGGTGCCTGAATAGACCGAGGTCCCATGTTCTAACATCACATTTCTGCCTCGATGCTATCACGCGGGCATCCAGGTTAGCCATTGATACGGTAGCTTGGATGTCCATGGCGAATTTGGCATTGATTGCCAAACATCGCGTGTGCTCTTGGGAATTGTAGTTAATTCATTGCCCCCCTTAATTTGTTTGCTCTGGCTCAAATTACTCCTGGGTTTAGAGGGGTCTCTTATGGGAGATCAGACCTAGTGGTCTGCCCTGATATCTAGTACGGTCAGATACCTCCGGCTCCCGGACTTATGGGGTTTACTCCGAGGGTGGGTGCACGGATCGCCCCGCGATCTTACCTTCCTTGAGTTTTTTCCCATTTGGAGAGCACTGATGCTATGGTGCAAGGGGTGGGCCTACTCAGTGGTCCAATTTCGGTGTGACAATGCGGCAGTGGTGAACATTGTCAACACCCAGACGTGCAAATCCCCCAAGGTCATGACGTTAGTCCGTCTATTCTCTTGAGAAGCGTACGCCTAAAGGTGCTGTTCTAGGCCAGACATGTTATGGGTATTTATAATGACGTTCTGCCGCTCTCCACCACCGGAGATCACCTGGTTCCGTGCCGTACTCTGGAAGCAGAGGGATTCCACTCGCCACTTTTGGCCGAGGGTTGGACGTTTGGCGAGGAGAGGGGAACCGGACATGTCGTTGGCACCTCGCACGCGTAAGGCGTATCACTATGCATTCAGGTGTCGTGTTTGGGAGGGGTGGACACGGGAACGTGTCCGCCGCACTTATGCGCGTCACCCCTGTTCCCAGAGTTTTTACCCACCTTGCACGAGGCTGGCATTGCTTATGTACAGATAGGTGTGAGGTGGCTCTTGGCCACGCAGCTACCACGGTAGCCTTTTTGGAGCGCTCCGCATTGGTGAGTGGGTGCCAGAGTTGCTGCCACCAGTGTAAGGCGGATGTGTCTCGTAGGGCACTGGAACTCGAAGATGTCTCTTTCACACATGAGTGGGCTCGAGTGGGGATGCGGTCCTCACGGGTTATTCAGCACGGTGTAGGCAGTGGTGTATACTGCTACGAAATTTTTGAGACATCTGTCCGGTTGGTGCCCTACCTGAATTTTCGACAGTGCCTGCTGCGCGCCCCAGCCTGTTTTCTGCCACCGGGATGGGTCTGCCCTTACCTTAGTACAGTCCCTGAGGGTGACCGGTGCCGCGTTTCGCGGTGTGGTGCCCGTTTTGGCACCATTTGCTTAAGATAGGCGTCGCGTTGATCGCGGCTACGTTTGGGGTACTCGGAGGTGGATATGAGTCTATGCGCAATTTCAGATATGTACGTCCCCTCACTGTACGAGTACCTAGTTATGTCCTTCACCTTTTTCTCCTCTTTTACAGATCCTAGGGGTCTCAGCACACCGTGGCAGGGGGCTGGTGGGCCGCAGCTATGTACACTGGGCAGCAGCAGATGCTGCAGCGACAGAGAGTGGATCCCGGCTGGGCTGTGTGCATCCGCACGTATGCTATGGTATGGTATGCGCGGCACACGGGGGCGGGAACTGTGGCCATCCCTGCTGTCTGACAGGGATGCTGGACCACCCAATGTTTTACAGGCACCTCGGCGGCAGCGATCTTATACGGATCACTGCTGTTATTAAACTGTCGAGGGGCTGTGACCTGGCATTTTGTATCACGTATGGCTTACATACGGTCGCTTTGGTCTGACATCGTGCCGAGACACCAATTTAGGGGAGATGCGGATCTCCCTAGTTCGGACTGTTCCGGCAGTCAGTGGACGGGGCTGTGGCTACGTCCCGTTCTGAGCATGGCTGTGAGACGGCCATTGGAGTCCGGATGATAGGCTTACAAAAAATTTGCTGGTAGGCAGGAGAAGGGGTCCACCTGTCGGTCAGAGGTATGTACCTCATTCTGGGTGCAATGCAAGCAGGCCTGGCGACCGAGCTGACGGTCTGGGGGGGGGCGGTGAGTCTTTATTGAAGCCTCCTCGTGTGGCTGGTAGCACTGGTAAGGTAAATATTTATGACCCACAGGTATCCGGCAGGTCGCAATTGACTGGCCAACACTAGATAGGCACAAGTTGGTTAACGTTGTCCGGTCAACGACGAACCAGGCAATGGGGTGATGGCACGAGCTAGGCAGCATGCATCACCCCGTTATTTTACGGATACGCGTCAGAGGGTGGGGTCAGTAGTTAGTTTATTGACTACGGTCAACAATTTGTTTGTTGTCAACAAACAAATTGATACAAATGGATACATTGTAACCAATTGCCGTTGGCAATTTTGGGAGGTACCTTACCAGTGTTACTGCGGCCTGCTTGCCTTAAGAATTATAATTGGTTGAGTACCAATCAAAATTTATAATTCGGACTAGGGCATGAATCAATAAATGTGGCCCAATGCCGTTATCCACTTTCACCAGTGTCTGAGTCCTTTTTTGGGGGGTGCGCCTGCAATAGAATATTTATTCGAGCACCTTCTTAATGATATTAAACATACACTTTGCTACTTTCAATCTGTTGCTTTGGGTGAGATAATAGACAACCGTGTCTGACCAGGCCTTGTGTCACTTAGACCACAGGAAAAATTCTGAAATTTCCAATGCTGAAACAGACATTTTTACCAGAACTTTGCTCTATCTGGAGATAATTTAAGTTGGGGTATGGTAAAACATTCATAGTACTGTATAGGGTTCAGTAAAGGGAAATTTTTTTATCTCTTTCATAGTGGGGGGGTTTCCTAATGTAAATGAGGGACATAGAGTTAAAAATGCATATTACAAAGTGGGCTGGAAACAAATGTCATTTACGATAACATAATTTAGAACATTGTCTGCAAAGGTCAGTGCTCGAACAAAATAATGCTTTAGCCACAGATTGTTGCCAAGAGCTCAGAATGACCCTAAGTGAGAGGCCTTAAGTGATAGGTGGTATCCAGCAGGAGGGCAAAAATTACACGTTTTCCCATCCACTGACTGCATTGTGAATTTTACTAATTCAGACGAATTATTTATTGGGCACGCCAGATATTTTCCAACTGAAATAGTGATTTTTGTGTGTGGAAAAAAAGAGCAAAGAGTAAGGTGAAGAGTAACCAATGAAATGGGCAAAAGCACCAAAAGATTGAAATAATAAATAATGCTGGATATCATTTTGAATGAGAATAAACTGTGTTGCAAATAAAGAGAAAAAATGTGTAAGAGATACCAAGATTGGTAGTTGAAAAGCACAAAGAGGAAATAATTTTGAGGATAAGACTCAACTGTTGGATTCTTTATGCTGTTTCTACTTCCTTCTTTTTCAGCTGCTGCCTAAATTGATTTAAACTACTCTTTGTTCAACCACAGTTATATTAAGGATTTTATAAAGGGCATTTGATTAAACTTTCAAACCGTGAATAGTTAACAGTTCTCACCTAAAAAGGGGGAAATGTTTGGTCAACTGAAATCTACTGTTTTCCATTTGGTATAATGATGTTGATTCCCAGTTGGATGGAGAATTAATCCAAATTAATATCTGCGATATTTTTAAAAAGACAAATTCAGAATAATAAAAAAGTCTATTTCATAAATGAAGGCAATAAATGAACTTTAAATATGCTACAAACAGATGGATAAGTTGCTGTCACATCATAGTGCTTTCAAGGAATGAAACATTCAGCAGTGGTTTACCATCGCTATCTTCTGCATTGCACTAAAACAAACAAACAAACAAACATGCACCATTGTGCCCATTACTGTATTTTAGCCTGGTGTCTCAGCTGTGACCATTCTGCCTTGGGTTACCCTACTAGGAGAGCAGGCTTGTAGTGGAGTCTGGCCTGCTGATGCATTGTTCTCAGCTTCATTGACACATGCAAACCAGTTCATCACATTATGGTATGCAACTCCTAGAAGGTAGTTTAAGGAGTGCAATAACTATAGGGCAATTATTTTAATTTCCCATACAAAGAAAGTGATGATCAAGGCATTGCAACAAAGGTTTTTACCTTACATGGAGCTAGAAATGCCTGATGCTCAAGTTGGCTTCTGAAAAGGAAGAGATATTTGAGATCATATTACAAATATCCATTGACTATTGGAACATTCCACAGAATTTCAGAAGATCATCAGTTTATGCTTTAAAGATGACAGCAAAGCTTTAGACTGTGTGGATGATGAGAAACTACGGGTTGTTCTGGGGGAAAAATGAGGGTGCCTCAGTATTTGATTGTCCTGATGTGTAATCTATATTGTGAACAAGAAGATACCATTAGGACACAATATGGAGAAACAGAATGGTTTTCTATAGGCAAAATTATCAGAGAAGGATGTATTTTATCCCTTTATCTATTCAATCTGTATGCAAAACATATACAGTAATACCTCATACAAAATTTGCTTCATACAACATCGAATTCATACAACATTGCCTAATTCCTTGAAAAAGTTGCCTCATACAAAGTCACTGCGACTTTGTATGAGGCATTGCGGTTTTTCCCAGGTTGCATTGTTCCTGGGCAGTATAAAAGGCAGGGCATATGCGTGCATTGCTCTTGTGGGTTTTGCATGAGGCGAAAAGTGTTTAGGAGTGGTTTTGAGCGCGATTTTAGATTTTTTTGAATTTTTTCATCAGAATTTTTGGAAGCATTCCTGGGATTTTTGCAGCATTCTTTAGGTTCTTGGACCATTCTTTGGCACAGTGGAAAGGTAGGTAAATGAGGTCTTCTGTTTCCGATTGGCTTGGAGTGGGGAGATGGATGGGGAAGGCAGTTTTTTTTGGTGAGGTGGGCAATTGTTTGGTGTTTGCTGCTGTTTGGATGATTAATACTGTGCTGCATGATGGGACATGTTGGCATCCATTTTGTCCTTGCTTCCATCCAGTAATTGTTTACAGTAGCTTGTACAAAATGGATGATCGGCCGCATGGCTGCAGATTAACACTGTGCTGCATGATGGGACATGTTAACTTTTAAACCTGCACGTCATAAAGTTTTCAAAAGTTAAAAACGTGTTGTATGGTTTGTCCTCTAAAATCAGGGTTGTTTGACATGTTTTTGTAATGTATTTAGCTTTTAGAAAATGATTTCTTAAAGTTCTGTCAGTTTCCTGTCTGTTTCCTTGACTTTGCCCTGAAGTCTGTGCTGTTACAGTACAATGTATCTCTATGGAAACAACGTTGTACGAGGCATCATGGCAAGGATTTGGACGTTGTATGAGGCATCTTGGCTAGGATTTTGCATGCCTCATACAAAGTCCAAATCCGTATAAAGTCCAAACTTGTGGAACCAAGTTTGGACGTTGTATGAGGTATCACTGTAATATGGAACTAGATTCAGATGGAGAGAATATTGGTGAAAGAAACATTAATAAATTAAGATTTGCAGATAATAGCATCTTACTGACAGAAATCAGGAAAAGTGCAATTAATTTTAGTGAAATGATAAAGAAAATGCCAAAGCAGGTCTGCAGTTTAACATTAAGAAAACAAAAATCATGATTTTAATGGTTGACAATGAATAAATTGAAATAGTGAAAGATTTTGTATACCATGATTCAGTCACCAATCCAAACAAAGACCACAGCTGAGAAATCAGAAGACCAAGAATAGAAAGGGCAGCAATGAAGAAATTAGAAATTATCATCAAGAGTAGGGATTTATTACCGGAGACCAAGGTTAAAATCATCCACTCTCTTGTATTCCCTGTTAATATGTATAGGTGTGAAAGCCAGATAGCAAAGAAGGCTGACTGGAAAAAACTGATTTGAAACATAGCGCTAGAGGAGAGCTTTGCCGATACTGCCAGAAAGACAAACAAGTGGGTCCTAGAGCAAATTAAGACCGAACTATTACTGGAGGCAAAAATGATGAAATTGAGACTGTCCTACTTTGGGTACATCATGAGAGGGCAAGATGCTCTGCAATGCTAGGAAAGGTTTAAAGCAGCAGGAAAAGAGGAAGAACAAATGCAAAAGGGATTGACTCCCTAAAGCAGGGATTCTCAACCTTTTAAAGCTGGGGGCCGGATCACACCCCTCAGACTGTTTGTGGGCTGGACAGGTGTTCTCCGCCGCTGCTGCAGTGGTGGCTGGAGTGAAGGCGTGGGGCAGATGATTTGATGCCATGGGCTGGATCCAGCCTGCAGGCTATAGGTTGAGAATCTCGGCCCTAAAGGAAGCACAGCTTTGAGTTTACAAGAACGGAACAGGGCTCTAAAGAACAGAGGATTTTAGAGATTGTTAATTCATTGGGTCACCATAAATCAAGGGTGATTTGATGGCATGCAATAATAACAACAGGATAGCTGATATTAGTTACTGTAGCTAGATTCACATTTATGTAAATTTGTGCAGCTAGGTTTTTTCATGGGACAATGCCTCCATCCCCAAATATTTGTATGAAGATCAGTGGCTCAAGTCGCTAAGACGCTGACTGGGAAGCGGAAGGTCAGCAGTTCGATTCCCGAGTACTGCAGGACGGAAATGAGCTCCCGTCTTCATCCTAGCTCCTGCCAACCTAGCAGTTCGAAAGCAAGAAATTGCAAGTAGATAAATAGGGACCACTTCGGTGGGAAGGTAACAGCGTTCCGTGCGCTCCGGTGTCTAGTCATGCCTGCCACATGACCACGGAAACGTCTGCAGAAGCAGACAGCGCTGGCTCTTCAGCTTAGAAACAGAGATGAGCACTGCACCCTAGAGTCGGATACGACTGGCTTTTGAGCAAGGGAAACCTTTACCTTTACCTTTACAAGAATCCTCAGAAAGGGCTGAGATGTGTTGGGATGCTGCTTTAAAAGATAGTATAAATCAAGGGGAGCTTCTCTGTGCAACTGAAAGTTCCACCCTTCCCTCCATAGTTGAATAGAGTGTCAAATCTCCACAATCTAGCCAGGTTACCCTGCTATGGTAATAGAGTAGTCCATACTGCCAGCGACTCAATGCCAATCATCAGGTGGCGGTTAACTAACCTGACAACCCTGAAGACTAATGGCCTTGGGTGGCGAAGTCCATAGGGAAGGGTGATATTCCCCAAGTGGATTAAATCTCACTTTGATCCATCTTGATGGAGGGCAGCAGTCTAGTCAATACCAGCTAGGGGCTCATGAGCACTGCATGCCAAAAGGGCTCAGGATCAGAAAGTGACTCGTGAAACTGGATCAGTGGCACAGTTGCCACATTGAGATGCAAGAGGCAATGGAAGACCACTGCATTATATTCTCAGGATGATCTTCATGGCTAATTGCCATGATGATAGTCAATATTCGGAATTGGATACAGCACTTGAAGAAGAAGAATCTCCACATACTGTTCATACACAGTTTCATGAGTAAACATATTAGTAGTGATAACACCAAATGTGATTTATATCCTGTCATTTCAACACTGCACTGGCTGGAATGCTATGATAAGGAAGAATAATTTGGTCTTGATTTTCTCCATTTACTCAGGAAACGAAATCAAAGAAGATGAGGAAGATGAGGGCATCCCAATAATGATTATTGTGGGGCACATTGACAACATGATGGAGCAGAATTGTAACTAGCATGGTGGGGATCTAGACGGATGCAAGCTGTCCCCTCCATCTGGTCTTTTAATTACCCTGTCAGCAGGTGCACAGGTTTTTTCCCCATCCAGTGGCCTACAGATGCTACTGGTGAATACCGAGTCAGTTCACATCCATAACTCGAGTGTTGTTGAAGGAACCAAGCTGAAGTATGTTGCTTAGACCTAGATAGCTCTAAATCTGACTCAGCTTAGTCAATCAGCTACACAGTGTAGCACAAGGAACTCCAACCTGCCACAATAAGGAGGCGTTGGTGGGGACTCATTTAATCCATAGAAATTCCATTTTGCTTATTAGGAAAACATTCTAGTCTGACATGGTTTATGAGGATCTCAGTGATTCACATCAGATTGTTTTCCTCAAAATCCTGTGTCTTCTGCAGGTAGACCAAAGAGACAAACAAGATGCAAGTTGGAATCACCAGTAGCCTCCTTGTTGCTGGACATTGGTGTCACATACAGCATTGAAGAATTTAGGATGTTAGATCTCAGTATCTACGCTGAGACTGCTTGACACAGGATTCTCTTTGACACAGTGGTGTTTTGGGGGTGGGTGGGATTTCATCAGAAAAAAAGACAATGGCACAAATGGGAGGATAGCTAAAGGATCCAAAATGGTTACCAATTTTATATATGACCTCCTGCATGGTGGTAAAAGCACCTCAGGTTTGTTTTCTCATCTCCAACATGCCTTTGCATAGTTGCACTGTGCTACAGAACACCATCTCATCTTTAGTGTTGTTTACTGCCTACATGGAACTTTGGGAATGATTTATCCAATTAATTTAGAAGACTGCAACCTTCTTCATACATACAGTCAGCCTGTGAGATCCTAAGACATGGACTTCTTAAGCATTCTGCCATCAATGGAAAAACACCAATGGAAATAGAAGAGGTACACAGAAAAAGCCTCCACGAAGATTGTGGTATTTTTGAACCGCAATCAGGAATACCATGGGCAATGGTAACTTTGTGCCAGCTAATCTTTCTCACACTGGGTCGGGTGAAAGGAGCTGGGAAAGAATTCTTCAAAAGGTGGTTTCATTTTGGTAGTTTCACGTGTTGTCTATATATGGAAGAAGAAATGGAATGACACCATCTGAGAATGAATCTTTTCTGCAACAACACCCACTCTCTGAAATTTCCTATTATGTGGAGTTTGGAAGAAGAAATAAAAAGTTTTAAACACATTCTGGAAAATTTATTGGTGTTTTAATTATTGCCCTGAGATTTTATTTTAACTTTATTTAAATGTAGGTTTTATCATTTTGGCTAGTGACAGGGTTTCTATTGTATGTTGTGGTTTTTGTACCCTATGACTTGCACTTATGCCTTGATGGGTTGTGAACCACTCAGAGAGTGTACAAACTAATGGAACAGTACAGACATTTGTTCAATTTTAATTTAATTTAATTTAATTTAATTGTCACATTTATATACCGCTCACTCGGCCAAAGCCAACTCAGGGCGGTTCACAATAAAAATTAAAAAACACATGTTAAAAACAGTTAAAACTACCCACCCCCTAAAAACAAGGGCTGCAGGATCCAAAGGCACCATGTGGAAGAGTTCTTCTACACCAACCACCCGATGGAGGTTACCCTTCCACCTGCACCCCACACTTGACCCGCCAGCCAGGTTTTAAGTTCTTTTCTGAAAGGCAGCAATTCCGTCCGGAGACGTAGCTCTGTTGGCAGGAGGTTCAAGCAAGCAAGCAAACATACATCTGATCACACACCTCTCTGTTTTTCTGGTGGCCCACCATGTTTGCAAACCTCTCTTTCAACTTTACATTTAAAGTGAGTCTATCTTTTTCTTATCAACCTTGTTCATTGTCCAGGTTTCATATCTGCACATAGTAACTGGGACAGCGTAGATAATTTTCACTTTGGTGGGCAGTGACACATCTTTACATTGAGGATTTTTGCTTCTTCTCTTCCAGTTGAAATATCTCTAGTGCCTCCTCTTTTTCAGAATCCATCTTGAGCAGTATTTCTTGCTTTATATGTGGTTAAAATAGTTGTTTGAAAAACTTGTGCATCACTGTGCCTGCAAATAGTCTTATAGTTAACTGTTCTCTTTGTCATCTCCATTCTTTAAGATTGGATTATTCCTAGTCTGTGATCCATTGTTTTTTCCCCCATATTTTATTAGATTCCATCTCTGGGATTTGGAATAATTCTACTGGTATTCCATCTACTCTTGATGCATTTTTCTTTCTGCTTTGAGAGCTGCTTTTACTTTGCTTTTTAAAAACATAGATTTTTTAAAATCTCAAACCTTTTCTAGCATCTCTGCATCTATTCTGCAAAGCTCTTCAATTATTTCTTCCATTTTCTCTTTAGTTTATCCTGGTGAAATAATATCTTCCTCTCCTGATCTTTCAGCATCCATAATTTAGGTTTGAATTTCTTTTTCGTTTCTTGGATTATACATCTCTTTTCTCCTTTTTTTTGATTTCTGCAAATTATTGTAACAGTTCTCTTTGTCTTTTCATGTCATTTGCTGAAAGATTGCATTAAGTTGTACGATTTTCCCCATAGAGATTTTCGTTGTACGATTTTTCCAATAGGGATTTTTGTTGTACATTGTAAAATGAAAAAAAATCATATAACAAACTGCCTAGTGGAACCAATTATATTCGTTATACGGGGTTCTACTGTATACATGTTGAACAGTACTGGACTGTTCTTTTGCTTCTATGCACATTAACCACTAGATGTCCTTTCGGCTTCATTCTAGTTCCTTCATTAGCCACAGTGCTATTCATACTTACCCTTTGCTTTTCCAGTAGATGATAAAGTGCTTCCAAGCTGGTTGTGTCACCTTCTAGCACATTTTCACATTTTGGTTGTACAGTTCTGGAAGGTGCTGGAGATTTGTTGGATAAGCTGGAGAAATTGCTTCTCTCTTGGTTTAGTAACATATTGTTCACTTCCCCCCACTAAGTTGAATCACATATGGTAACAAGTTGAGCACATTCCGTTTATTAAGGCTTGCATCTTGTGAGTAGTTACGAGGCCTCTAATCTTGAAACCTGCAGCACCTCGTTTTAAAATGAATGTGAGACGACCATTGTGTTGCTTCAAAGCTGCCTAAATGCTCTCCCTAAAATTAACCCAAAGCCTTTTTATGTTCAAGGCAGAAATTTAAGTTTCCAATGGAGATAAAAATGTCAGAATTATTTTGTCATGGCTGTCATAAACGCTGCCGCAAATGCACCCACGGCTGTCATAAATGTGTTTATGATAGCCACAGATGCATTTTACAATGGGAGGAACCACGTGACTGGCCTGCTCAACCACGTGACCAGCACACGGCATGAAAGGTTTGGGAACCCCTCCTCTACAGCATGGCAGCTCTTCAATTTCACTGTATGATCAAGCTGGAAATTATATCAGTGAAACTTTATTTTCTTCATTTTATGTTATTTTATTTATATATAAATAAAGTTACCTTTCTCCTTTGTTGGACTGAAAGCAGGTTACTGCATAAATTAAAATCAATAAAAGAAGCTAAAAATTAAATAAGTTACAACATTAAACTTTCTAAAATAAATAATTCCATTAAAACATTCAATGAATTAAGATGGTTTTAAAATAACAATAACAAAAAGTAAACCATCACCATCAACAAAAGCCAAATAGTCAGTAGCCAGAATTCTAGCCTCCCTCAAAAAGTATTTCCACAATATGGGAGCAGCCACTGAGAAGGCCCTCTCTTGTGCCCTCGCTAAATGTCACTAAAGAAAGGCCTCTGTTGAATGTCTTAAGACTTCAGCAGGCTCATATTGGAAAATAATGGCCCTCTTTAGATCATAGTATCCAATTCTTCTTCTGTATCCAATTCCAAATATTGACGATCATCATGGCAATCAGCCATGAACTGTCCTGCAAATATAATGCTGTGGACTTTCATCTGACTTCCGCATCACAGCGTTACACCTGTACCACTGATCCAGCTCCACGAGTCACTTTCTGGTCCTGAGCCCTTTTGGTGTACAAAGTCCTCCTCAGCCCCAGGCCAGTATCAATGAAGCTGCTGCCCTCCATCAAGATGGTTTCAAGTGGGATTTAATCCACTTGGGGACCATCACTCTTCCCTTTGGACTTTGACAAGGCTAGGCCACTAGTTCTCAGGGTTGTCAGGTTAGTTAACCTCCACCTGACACTCGGCGTTGAGTCACTGGGGATGGCCAACGGGAGGCAGTTTCCTGCCACTCTGTTCAACTGACCTCTTCTCTTGATGGCCATCCTGAGTCCAGCTGCCACTGCTATCTAGAGGGAAATAACAGGTATGGACAGAGCAGTAGCCAGAGGGGGTGGGGGCCGAAACCCCTCGTAAGTTAACAGCCCCCCACCCACCCACCCTGGGATGCCAATGTTATATGTGTGTGTGTATATATGTGTGCGTGACATTGTTGCCCCCCTCCTGAAACCCGCCCCCCCCCCAAATCTAGAATCCTGGCTAAGCCCCTAGGTGTGGAAGAAGAAGTGGCTCCTGCTGGCACTGCTGTTCTTTGCACTGCTGTTCTGTGGGCCTCCTGTCCAATGGGTAATAGTATGGTATGGCCCAATGGGCACTGCTTCAGGCAACAGTTCATGACATCTGAAATAGCAATGGTACAGTGGCAGTGGTGGGCTTCAATTTTTTTTACTACCTATTCTGTGGGCGTGGTATGGTGTATGTGGCCAGGGGGGAAACCCTGCATTATTTCAAATCTTAGATGGGTGGGCCAGGGCCAGCCAGAATTTCTGCTACCGTTTCTGGTGAACTGGGGCGAACCTGCTGAATCCCACCACTGCACAGTGGTGCTTGTGATGCCTTTGGTCATCCGCCTCAATGGGTCTTCTGAGGGACAAGGGGCTTTTGGCTCCTGACTATGGTCCTGTTTTGATCTATTGCCATGTTCCTTATGGGGAGGGGAGGAGAAACTGTGGCTTTCCAGATGTTGTTCCCAGGGCCGTGGCCAGAGGGGGTTCAGGGGGAGCAAAAACCCTCCCGAGCTAACAGCCCCCCCAACCCACCCTGGGATGCCAATGTTATAGATGTGTTTTTGACATTGTTTCCCCTCCTGAAAAAAATTCACCCCCCTTAAAAAATTTTTGCCCCCCCCCCAAAAAAACCCCCTAGAATCCTGGCTACGGTCCTGGTTGCTCCCATCAGCCCCCCCTCCCCAACAGTGATCAGAAGGGCAGTCCAACAACAACTGGAGCATCGCCAGTTTGCCTATTTGAGAAGATTCTGTGGCAGCCCATAGATGGTGAACCTTGGCACTCCAGCTGTTCTTGGACTTCAATTCCCAGAATCCCCCGTGAATCCACACGAATGGGTTTACTGCGATTCATCCGGCCCGCGCCGCCCTCATCACTCCTGGAAGCGGAAGTAAAATGCACCCGTACGGAGGAAGGGTTAACCTGGAGGAGTCTTAACCATACGGGCGTGTTTTACTTCCACTTCTGCGAGCGACAAGGGTAGCGCGGTCAGATGAATGGCAGAAACCCATTTGTGTGGATTCACGGGGGATTCTGGGAACTGAAGTCCAAGAACAGTTGGAGTGCTTTAGTGTATGAGAACCAAGACAAAGGAACAGCCGAAGGATTGGCTTAACACATCTTTATTGCATGGTGGTCAGGGGGAACATGAGGTAATGGCGGACGAGCAGCTCAATATATACGGTGGTTATACATTTGAATGTGGCTCCACGATAACCCATTGGCTACCGTTGGCGTGACGTCATTTCTGGTCACGCCCTTCTTGTCCAGGTGAGGTAGTGGCGGGAATCTTCCCGCGCTGTGGTTCCTTGGGGAATTGGGACCTGTGAGCTGGGCGCTCGCTATTGCCACCAGGTGGTCATTAGCTCGCGTCCTCATTGTAACGGGTTACATTGATATATATGTTAAAGGCACAGTATTGAGAACACAAAGCATAGTATTGAGAACACATGATATATATGTTAAGGGCATATTATTGAGAACACAACATCCCTCCCCCCTAGGATGAGACGAAGTCTCTCATCCAAGATGGCTTATTGCAAACGCGCTTTGGGCGTGCTGCTGGCTGGCTTGTCCCGGCTCCTTGTCCTGCAACAGGAGAGGGAGACTCGTTAGTGACTTGCCGCGGCTCTGCGGCTTGTGGGGAAGGGACGGAAAAACCGGGGGCACTAGGGACTAACGGAAAACCCCGCTTCTTGCTTGGATGGGTGGGGGACCACTCCGGAAACCCCCCCGGTTTTGTAAATGAAAATCAGAAGCATCCCCTAGGGGGTCATTAGAAGGATCCCGCAGGATATCTATGAGGACAGATTCGGCCTCCTTTCCCTCCCCCCTAGGCGGGGACCACCGGCCCCCCTCTCCTCCCCCTTGGGCTGAACGGGTGGGGGAGAACCCTAACGTTGAACCCTTATCTGCGCCGTCCGCGCGTCGTTCAGCCGGGACCCGCCGCCGGAGCTGGTCCGCGTGCCGCCTCCATAGTAGACCCTCACTGGTCTCCACACAATACGACATGGGACCCGTCTGCCCTACGATGACGCCCGGGACCCAGGCTGGCTCCGCGCTAGCGTAGTTCCTGCAATGCACCGGGGCACCCACTTCGAAACTCTTCGTGACCTCTAACCCGATGTTTCTCCCTGTGTCCTCCACCCTTGTTGGGTCTAGTCTGGTCAGGATCGTGGTCAGCTTCCTACGCATTAAGAGCTCTGCGGGCGAGTACCCTGAAGCTAGGGGGGTCACCCTGTACCCTATCAGGAACTGACACACCTGTAGGTTGAGATCCCCGGGGCCCATGCGCCTCAGCGCGTCCTTGGTGGTGCGCACGAGGTGCTCAACCTGGCCGTTCGTTGCCGGGTGGAAAGGGGCGGAGGTGATGTGCCGAATGGCGTTGATCTCTGTGAACGCCCTGAACTCAGCGGACGTGAAGCAACTAGCGTTATCGCTAATTAGGGTGTCGGGTATACCGAACGTGCTAAAAACCCTCCGCAAATGCTTCACCGTCGTTGCTGAAGAGGTGCTCGTAACTGGGATTACCTCCAACCACTTGGAGTAAGCATCCACCACGAGGAGAAAAAGTGTCCCCCTAAATGGCCCTGCAAAGTCGATGTGCACCCGCGACCATGGCCCCTTTGCCGCCTCCCATTCCCTGTGCGGCAGACGCGCCTCTTCGGGTCGGGAGCATTGGCACCTCTCGCAAACGCCCACCATGTGCTCGATGTCTGCATCCAACTGGGGCCACCAGAAATAGCTCCTGACCAGGGCCTTGGAGCGCACAATCCCAGGATGGCTGACGTGCAGCAGTTTGAGCACCCTAGGCCTCAGGGATTCGGGGACTACCACCCGCTGGCCCCACAGAAGGCACCCCCTCTCTATGGACAACTCTAACCTCTTCCTGAAAAAAGGGGCGAACTCCGCCGCCGGGGAGGACGCTGGCCACCCTTTCTGCACCCAGGAGCTGACTAGAGCAAGCGTTTTGTCCCTGCCAGTCGCCTTGGCGATGTCTGCGGGTACAATGGGGGGCGAATCTAAGACCTCTATCAGGAGCACCGGGCGGTCTCGCTCTTCCTCGCCCACGATGCTGCTAGCGTTGGGGAGGGGGGACCTCGACAGGGCGTCCGCGTGGCTTATCTCTTTTCCCGGTCAGTACACTAACGCGTGCTGATACGCGTTCAAGAAGATGGCCCACCTTAACATCCTAGGGGACAGGATTTGAGGGGTGGGTTTGTCTGCAGTGAAAATGCCGAGCAGGGGCTTGTGGTCGGTCACTATGGTGAAAGGGCGGCCATAGAGGAAATCGTGGAACTTTTTGGTCCCCGCGATGATTGCTAGCGCTTCCCTGTCTGTTTGGGCGTAGTTTCGTTCCGCTTGGGACAGGGATCTGGAGTAGAATGCTACCGGGGCCTCTCTCCCGTTCTCCAACACGTGGCACAGCACCGCTCCCACCCCCACTGGGGATGCATCACATATCAGAACCACTGGCCTCTTTGGGTCAAAATGGGTGAGAATGGCGTCAGACGTTAGGAGTTGTTTCAGGTCACTGAATGCCTTCTCCTGGCTCTCGCCCCACGTCCACGCCTCGTCCTTCTTAAGTAGCTTGTGGAGTGGCTCTGCTACCGATGCCTTCTGCGGCAGGAAGGAATGGTAAAAGTTTAAGAGCCCTAGGAACGACTGCAATTCGGGCTTGGAGGTGGGGCGAGGGGCATTTCGAATGGCGGCTACCTTTGATTTGGAGGGTTTGATTCCCTCGGGGGTCACCCGGAAACCTAAGAACTCAACCTCTTTGGCGAAGAAAACACATTTGTCTCTCCGCAACCTCAACCCCGCCTTTTCGAACACCGCCAGCACTTTGTCCAACCTTTCAGCCAACTCCTCCTCGCTCCCCCCCCCCATTATCAACACGTCATCAAAGTATGGCAAGACCCCCTCCAGTCCCTTTAAGAGGCGTTCCACGAGCGACTGGAAAATAGCCGGCGCCGAGTTCACGCCGAACTGTAGGCGCGTCACCTGGAACGCCCCCTTATGAGTGACTATCGTTTGCGCAGCAGCTGCAGCTGGGGTTACTGAGAGTTGCTGATAGGCTTGCGCTAGGTCAAGTTTGGCGAAACACTTTCCCCCATGTAACCTGGCCAACAGGTGGCTGACTACCGGCACCGGATACGCATTTGGGCGGATCGCCTTATTAATGGTGCACTTATAATCAGCGCAAATGCGAACCTCCCCGTTGGCAATCGGAGTTTCCCACTCCGCGGAATCAACAGGAACAAGAATCCCCTGGCCCACCAATTTGTCCAGTTCCGCCTCTATCTTGTCCTTTAGTGCGAAAGGCACTCTGCGCGGCTTGAGTCTGATAGGGCGGACCTCCGGGTCCAGGTCGAACGCTACTGGGGGCCCCTTGAATTTTCCGAGTCCTTTCTTGAAAACTTCGGGGTGCGCGTCACACACCTCCTGTATTGGGTCAGTCCCGACGGCATGCACCCCCCAATGAACAAACCCAGGGGCTTAAACCATTGAGTCCCGAGGAGGCTGCAACTTCCCCCCTTTAGAACAACCAGGGGAAGTTCAGCGGCGTGTTGCTTGTATTGGACCTTGAATTTTCCAACCCCCAACACCGGAATGCTATTTCCCTGCACGTCCCGCAGCGTGGACCTCAACGCTTTGAGCTTAGGGCGCACGTGGGGGGAAATTCCCAAGAACTCCCGCTGGGACATAATTGAGTAGGAAGAACCCGAGTCTATCTCCATCCTAACAGGGGCCCCTTGCACCAGTACCTCGACAAAATAACGTGGGTGTCCCAAGGACACGCTGTACACGGGGGCCTCGTCGCTGCTGTCGTCGGAGATGCGGCCTACGCCGTCCTGCTTCCTCACGGGCCGGGCGCCCTCCTTGGTCTTCGGCGGCCAGTCTGGTGGGCCTTTCTGGTCTCTGCGCCGCCGTCTGCAGACCTTGGCGATGTGTCCCCGGCGTCCGCAGTTGTGGCACTCGGCCTTCCGGAACGGGCACTTGATGCGGTCATGGGCTGCTCCACAGCCGTCGCAGCGTCGGCCGTCCTTCCGCACCTTCCGGACGTCCTCGTCGTCGCTACTCTCCGTGGACGATTTTGGCGTGCGCCTGGCCGCCTGCACCAAGCCCGCTGCCTTGTCGGGCTGTGGGGGCCTTTCTCTGAACCCCTTGACTCCGGCCCTAGTGGCCTCCGCGGCCTGGGCCGCCTTCACGACCTCGCGTAGCGTCGGGGGCGGCTCCTGGTTCATCAGTTTCCGCTGCACCTCTTCGTCCCACAGGCCGCACAGCAAACGGTCCCTGAGGGTGATTTCCAGATTTTCCCACTTGCAAGGGCCGGCGGCCAACCGCAGGGCCGCTGCAAAAGCGGCGATGAACTCACCAGGCGCTTGAACTCTCTTCCAGAACGCGTCTCGAGCCGAAAACATCGAGACCGTGGGCTGGAAATGGTCGCGCATCACCTTCAGGAGTTGTTTGGCCATTAGCTCGCTCACTTTCTTCGGTGCTACTAGGTCCACCAATACTCGTTTGGCGGCATTTCCCAGCATCCGAGTGAGGATGGCCCTCTTCTTTCCCTAGTCCGTAATGTCGGACACCACCAGCGTATCTTGGAAGTCCATTTCGAAGAGCTCCCAGTCTTCCGGCTTGTTGATGTCGAAACCGGCATGTGTCTTGGTCTCGTGGGAAGCCATATCCCATCCTCGTCGCCAATTTAGTGTATGAGAACCAAGACAAAGGAACAGCCGAAGGATTGACTTAACACATCTTTATTGCATGGTGGTCAGGGGGAACATGAGGTAATGGCGGACGAGCAGCTCAATATATACGGTGGTTATACATTTGAATGTGGCTCCACGATAACCCATTGGCTACCGTTGGCGTGACGTCATTTCTGGTCACGCCCTTCTTGTCCAGGTGAGGTAGTGGCGGGAATCTTCCCGCGCTGTGGTTCCTTGGGGAATTGGGACCTGTGAGCTGGGCGCTCGCTATTGCCACCAGGTGGTCATTAGCTCGCGTCCTGATTGTAACGGGTGACATTGATATATATGTTAAAGGCACAGTATTGAGAACACAAAGCATAGTATTGAGAACACATGATATATATGTTAAGGGCATATTATTGAGAACACAACAAGTGCCAAGCTTCGCCATCACTGACGTAGTTCACAGAATCCCACTCAAGTTGAGTTAGAGGGGTGGGGGCTAGCCTCGGAGTACTCCGTGCAGGTAGGTGACCAAAATGCCTCCTCCACCCGTGCACAGGGACTGAGCGAAAACCCCAAGGTTGCCCTGACTTGGCATGGCGAGGTGCGTGTGGGTGTACGTGTGTAAAGGCCACGAAGATGTTCACACTTGGGGGGGGGGGGCGGCCGACGACCTGCGGAGACAACAGGTGAGGTGAGACACAACCCACGGCAGCACGTAAGGGACGCGGGAAAACGGCAACCCAGACCTCACTTCTCTGAGGGGAAATGAGGCAAATAAGGCTGTTGTGGAAGGGAGCTTTTCTGGACGACACCAAAGCCTGGAAGGGGGCGGGGGGGAGGTAAAGGCGAGCTTCGGCGACCGGCGAAGTCCCGGGTGGGCAGGCTGACGGGGAGGGGTGTGTGTGTGTCTGCATTCCTCCACCTGGGTGGCGGACGCGAGCGGGGGTGCGCCTGAGGCGTCCTCCCCCGGGAGCCCTCCGTCTGTCTCTCCTCTCCCTCTCTGTGGGGGTCCACTCAACCCCTGGCCGCTGGTCTCGGCGCCCCCCGGGCTCGGCCACTGGCGGGCCAATGGCGAGGCCGCCCCGGGTTTTTCGCGTGGCCCTCGCCCTCCTCATTGGCTGGCTGGGGGGGAGGCTGTGCGTGCCGGAGCAGGAGCAGGGACTGCAGCGCAACGCCTCCCCGCGCCCTCTCGCGGGATGGGGCGCTGAGGAGCCGGTGAGTGGAAGGGAGGCTGCCTTCCCCCCCCCTCCCCGCCCTCCTGGCTTGGGCTTTGGAGGGGTGGGATTGTTGGGGGGGGCGAGAAGGGGGGGTGTGAGAGGAGGGAAGAGCGGGACGGGGGTCTGCGCGCGCGCACTGGCTCCGTGCGTCCAGGCTGGGAGCGAGCCGCGAGCCGCCGCGCGAGCCTTTCTCCCCGCAGGGCTTCTTTGTGGAGCGCGGGCTCTTCTTCCGCAGCAACAGATGCTGCGATGTGTTTTGGGGAGGGCTGGGCCGGGCTGGGCGCCTCCATCCCGACACGTGTGGGGGGGCCGAGAGCGCCCCCACCCCGCCTCCGACGACAACGTCTGGGTTTTCCCTCCAGGCTGCCCTAGTGGCGTGGCCAGGCAGGGTGGGTCAGCCTGGAGGGAAAGGGGGCAGGAGACCCAAACAGCCACTTCTCCGAGGGAAGTTTGGGGACACAGGGCTGGCCTTCCCACCCTAGATCATCCCACCCGTGGGGAAGGTATGTTGCATTATTGTATAGTTAGGTTTATTGCATTATTGCATATTTGTACTTTGTATATTGTTGATTTATGTTGTGATTTTTGTGAGCCGCCCTGAGTCGGCGTATGCTGAGTGGGCGGCATAAGGTAAAGGTTTCCCTTGTTCGTATCCGACTCTAGGGTTCAGTGCTCATGTCTGTTTCAAAGCCGAAGAGCCAGCGCTGTCTGCTTCTGCAGACGTTTCCGTGGTCATGTGGCAGGCATGACTCGACACCGGAGCGCTGTTACCTTCCCACCGAAGTGATCCCTATTTATCTACTTGCAATTTCTTGCTTTTCGAACTGCTGGGTTGGCAGGAGCTGGGACAAAGACGGGAGCTCATTCCGTCCTGCATTACTCGGGAATCGAACTGCTGACCTTCCGTCTCCCAGTCAGCGTCTCAGCCACTTGAGCCACTGCAGTCCCACTACAAATCGAATAAACCAAATCAAGGTATGTTCAGTGCTCGCTTTCTTGCATTAATCCCTGTCCCCTGATACTGAAGGTCTAAAATGAACCTCTCCCACCCCAGCGACTGTCTGGTGTTTTGTTGCCGGTGGTGGTTCATCTCAGTGCACAATGCTCCAGGAAATGTCACCGATGGCGATCGTCTGATCCGATCTTGGATTCAGGTGAGAGACCTCTTCTTCTGCCCCCCTTGGTGGTCTTCCTGGAGATGCCATCGGGAATGCCCCCCCCCCCCTCGCGAAGGGACGCGGCATGTGCCTCTCTGAAACCTGCCACAGGCTCCGATGCAAATGTTTGAACATAAGTCGATGTAGTGCCGCTGGATCTAATTGGCCTGTTTTGCCTCGCTGCATGCTAAGTTGTGAAATCTGCTGGGTGACAGTTTAATGCCGCTCCGGCTGCTTGAGAGCTTTGCAGGTGTTCGCGTAGTATTTTCCCTGCGCTTTCCACATGTTGCTTCCCCAGAGTTTAATGCAGAGCATTTCCGATTTACAGCTCGGGGTGTGTGGCTCTTCTCTTGCTTCCAAAATGGATAGGCAGAGGCACTCTTCCATGCTGTGTGTAAATCATTCCAGAAACAAGGAAGACTATATGCAAAATCTCTCTCTCTGTGTGTGTTGCTGTGTATTTTAGATTTAAGTTCCACAGCCTTCCATAGTGCAGGGGTACCCAAACTTTTTGGGCCACGGGCCAGTCATGTGGTTCAGCGGGCCAGTCACATGGTTTCTCCCACCGGAAGCTGAAGTAGAATGTGCCTTGCAATCTGTTTAGCAACAGGATGAGAGAGATGTTTAGGCTGCCATTTTCTCTGCTTAAACCGGGGTGCCCAAACTATGGCCCATGGGCCAGATACGGCCTCCAATGCCAGTTCATCCAGCCCATGACACCCTTGCCATTCCTAGAAGCAGAAGTAAAATGCGGAAGTAAAACCCGCATAGGTGTGTTTTACTTCCGCTTTCCAGGAGCGTCAAGGGCATCAGGGGCTGTGGATCTGGCCCACAGGCTATAGTTTGGGCACCCCTGTCATAGTGTATTACATGCTGATGCAAACCTAAGCACCTTTGGACATAGCTGTACTTGCCTTTGAAGAAAGAGGCATAGATTTCTGCTGTGAGGCTCTGACGCTAAACACGTTTGCTAGTGGTATGTGGTACTGAAATGATTGCATCTAATTCACACCACTATTCTGTTCAGTACTGTAGCTAATATTGCAGTTCCTTGAAGTTTCTTGGGGGGAGGGGGAAGAAATAGATATTTTATATTTATAAATCCTTGAGAATGACAGCATTGAAAATTATTGCCAATCTCAGGTTGGACATATTTGACATAATTTTGAGTAGTACCAACTGTCTGTTTTTTAAAAAAATTTTTTTGGATATGTTGGACATTTTGGGCATATCTTCTTCTGAAGTAAGTTCTCTTGGAATCAGCCTGTTTAGAGGGAAGGTGCAAGAAAAAATATTGGTAAAAAGATTCCAAAGATGTGTGATACAAAAGGAAATTGGCGAGATGTGCAGTGCAACATGGTGGGTTGTTGTTGTTGTTTTGGGGGGGCACTGAATTTCAGAAGGCCATCCTTGCAAATGTGAGTCAATAAGTTTGTACAACTGTGAGTTGTATCATGTACACCTGTGTTTGGTACAAAGCCCCACAACCAGACTCATTTCTCAATTTACATGGGCTGGGGTCAAGATGAATGGTTGATTTTACACTGGCCCATTCATTTGTCAGTCCATAGTTCAAAAGCAAGAAATTACAACTAGATAAATAGGGACCACTTTGGTGGAAAGGTAAACAGTGTTCCGTGCGCTCCAGTGTCTAGTCATGCCTGCCACATGACCATGGAAGCATCTGTAGAAGCAGACAGCGCTGGCTCTTTGGCTATGAAACAGAGATGAGCACTGAACCCTAGAGTCAGATACGACTGGCTTTTGAGCAAGTGTGACCTTTACCTTTAGCTACACCATCACATAACTAGTGTGTGTGTGTAATGAGACATTAAAAGGAGATGTGACTTTTGCACTGGTGCATAAATTTTCATTTATTCATCCTTATTGGTTAAGTGATGTGCTTCAGTAATAAGTTTCTTTATGGGCAAAGAACACTATTGTGCCTCAGTATGGTAAAGGAGGACTGTTTTCTTGATTTGGTAAAGTGACTGGAAGATTATTTTTTGCAGAAAATCTTGTTATTTAAGGGGGAAACCTTTCTCTGTGGCAATCATTTTGCACACCTGAACAAGCTATTACAAAGCTTGCATTTCTGTATTGTCTGATAGTTCACTTGTTCAGTGTGCAGTTGTGAAGTCAAGTTTGTTGTTGTTCAGTCGCACAGTCGATTCCGACCCTTTGCGACCCTATGGACCATCGTTCTCCAGGCGCCTCTGTCCTCCACCATCCCCCTCAGTCCTCCCAGCTCTGTGCCCATTGTGTCTACAATACCATCTATCCATCTCATCCTTGGCCTCCCCCTTCTTCTTTTGCCCTCCACCTTTCCCAACATCACGGCCTTCTCAAGTGAATCCTCCCTTCTCACTTGATGCCCAAAGTACTTTAGCCTCATCTTTACTATTTGACCTTCCAATGAGCAGTCAGTGTTGATTTCTTCTAAGATTGACCTATTTGTTCTCCTCGCTGTCCAAGGTACCCTCAAAACTCTCCTCCAACACCACATTTCAAAGGCATCTATTCTTCTGCGTTCAGCTTTCCTAATTGTCCAGCTCTCACATCCGTACATTACCACTGGGAATACCATTGCTTCGACTATTCTAATTTTTGTTTTCAAGGTGATGTCTCTGCTTTTCACTATGTTCCCCAGGTTTCTCATGGCTTGTCTCCCTAGAATCAGCCGCCTCTTTATTTCATGGCTGCAATCTCCATCTGCAGTGATCTTAGATCCTAAGAACGTAAAATCTGTCACTGCTTCTACTTCTTCCCCGTCTATTTTCCAGGAACTGATCGGGCCTGTTGCCATTATCTTGGTTTTCTTGATATTGAGTCTCAAGCCAGCTTTTGCACTCTCTTCCTTCAAACCGATCAGGAGATTCTTTAGGTCTTCCTCACTTTCTGCCATTAGGGTGGTGTCGTCTGCATATCTCAGATTGTTGATGTTTCTCCCAGCAATTTTGATCCCATATTGTGATTCCTCCATCCCTGCATTGCGCATTATGTGCTCTGTGTATAAGTTGAATAAGCAGGGTGACAGAATGCAGCCTTGTCTTACTCCTTTTCCTATTCCAAACCACTCTGTCATTCCGTGTTCTGTCCTAACTGTTGCTTCTTGGTTCATGTACAGATTTCTCAGGAGGCATATGAGGTGCTCTGGTATTCCCATCTCTTTAATCACTTGCCACATCTTGTTGTGATCCACACAATCAAATGCCTTAGTGTAGTCAATAAAGCAAAAATAAACTTGTTTCTGGTATTCCTTTGTTTTCTCCATGATCCAACGTATGTTGGCAATGTGGTCTCTAGTCCCCCTGCCTCTTCTGAAACCAGCCTGCACCTCTGGTAATTCTCTTTCCACATGCTGCTGAAGTCTATCCTGTATTATCTTGAGCATCACCTTGCTGGCGTGTGGGATGAGCGCAATTGTTCGATAATTTGAACATTCTTTGGCATTGCCCTTTTTTGGGATTGGAACATATACTGATCTTTTCCAGTCCTGTGGCCACTGTTTTGTTTTCCAAATCTGCTGGCATATTGAATGCAGTAATTTGATGCCATCATCTTTTAGAGCTTTGAAAAATTCAACTGGGATACCATCATCTCCACTAGCTTTGTTGTTTGCAGTAAAGTCAAGTAATGAGTACTTAAAATTGGGTTTGAGAACGTGCACTGTACGATATGAATTCCTGATCCTGCTGTGTGGCATGAAATCTATAGCTTGTATAGAAAAAAATTGCAATGTGAATTTATTGTAGAATGCCAAGAATTTATTGGAATCAGAGGGTAAGCAGTGAAAAAGTACTAACGTTAATGAAGACCAAGAAATCATTAAAAGTCACAAAATGCAGAAAGTGACAATATATTGGAAACAAAAAATAGGGATTGCTACAACAGAAAATTCTGACTGAAAAACCAAACAAACTAATTTGGATGTGAAATACAGTAAAACCCTGACTTACAAATGCATCGAGTTACATAAAATTCGACTTACATAATGATTTTGTGCTAAAACCATAAAGATTCTTTGTCCTATGGGTTTGCTTTGAGTTATGTAAAAATTCATTTCCCTATGGGTTTGCTTCGATTTACATAAAAATTTCATTTCCCTATGGGTTTGTTTTGAGTTACATAAAAAAATAATTTTCCCTATGGGTTTGCTTCGAGTTACATAAAAAAATGATTTAAGCAAAAGCCTACGGAACTGACTTTTTTTTTCGTAAGTAGGGGTTTTACTGTACTATAATTATTTAGAGCTTCTGCATCTAGGCCAGAATGGCTGTAATGATGTTCAACCGCATTATTCTCTGATGGTTGAGAAAAAGGAGATGATATAATGAACTTAGCGCTGTTTATCTGTTTTTGGTCCAAGTGATCTGACTTAACAGATCTGTGCCAGAACCATGTTATTTATATAAACTGGTATGTCAAATGGTGTAAATCTCAGTGACAAATTGCTGCTAGTTAAGAAGTCTACTATGGTATTCTTCATTACACATCCAATCATACAACTAGTGTGTAGTGAAGAATACAAGCACTAGCAATTCATGACTGAAATTTAAAGTATGTGGGTTATGCTGATATATCTAAGCAACAGGGTTTTTTAGGTTGTTTTTTTTTAAAAGGTAAAACCAGGTACAAACAAGATTTAGGCATATGTAGGGTCCTATTTTTAAAAATAATAATAATGAGGTTCAAAGTTCATTTGTTGCTATGTGTATTTATTTATTTATTTATTTATTTATTTATTTATTTATTTATTTAAACCCTAATAGGATTTTGAGGTGTATGAGATGATAAGGGGTGATTTACCCTCGCTTTCCCCTTTGAATTTCCATGGTTTAGTAGCAGTTTGAATCAAGGTCTCCTGAGCCCTAGTCAATCCACTACACCAAGTTGGCTCTCACAAGTCATAGCTACAGTCAAAAGAGTGGCTTGAGTGGACAAAACAAGATTTTAAAAGGTTCACTCAGGAGTTAGATCTAATTACTGTCTTTTGTTGGCATACTCTATAAATACAGGTCCTGTATATATTTACACTGAAGTTGCTATGAAGGCATTAGCAGTTTAATGTTTCTCTGTGTGGTTGGGCAGAAAAGTCTTTTTGTTGCTGTTCTTATGGAACTGGCAAGCAGAATCTCTGGTCTTCTGGAAGATATACAACTGTCTATAAGTGGATCCAAACTATTGACTTGCCAACACTTGATTTAAGAACTTAAATGTATTCCACTGTTGACGGTTTCAAAGAGACTCTTTCTTTTCTGTCTCTTGGTAACTTTGTAGTCAGTGTCCCAAGTTGGTGAAACATAAAACAAATCAACTGGTGCTGGTCCATAAGAAAAATGGCAAGATCTTGTTTAATATCTTTATTAGGATGAACCAGAAAGGTGAAGAAAAGTATGAACAGACTTTTGAGATCTCCAGATCAATTTATCTAGTGGGATGCTGGACAGAGCAAGGGTTTAATCTATTTTGGTGTACAGCTTTTCTGGAGAAATGTCTAGGCTATCTTTAGTAAGTTTCTAGTACTCTTTTGAGTTTTTGGTCTCATTATTTTTGTAGAATCAGATTCATCAGGAAGAGATTGTAGGTTTGAGGACTTGATAATCTAATTTGCAGGGTTTTTTGCAGTATCAGTCTTCGGAGTTGGGCGGCAATATAAGTCAGAATAAATAAATAAATAAATAAATAAATAAATAAATAAATAAATAAATAAAAAAAATCATTATTGAGTGTTGGGGGCTGAAGAGCATCATAGTGGTTGTGAGAAAAATGGCAATTTCTTGTCAATATGTTTCAGTGACTATAGTACAATTTTTTAAAAGATGTAACTTTATGGCATGTGGTACTCAAGCTATATAGCAGTTCATTCGTCAAGTAGATTAAACCAGTTATAAATAAAATTGTTTTGTAATTGTTGGAATGATCTCTGAAAATCTAGATATATTGTAGTACAAGGTAGGAATTATGAAGAAATGTTGCTAGTTTCTCAGTATCTTTAATGAAACAGATAATCACAAATCACAGGGACAATTTGTAGAGAATTTTCCAATCCCCGAGATCATTCCAGTTTGAGTTGCCACAATTTTCTCCCACAAAACCGGGACAGAAGTATACTCAACAAAATTGGTAGGTAATCTGCAAAATAGCCTTTTTAAAAACAAACATAATATAATGACAGCTATAAAACACTTTCATATTAAATATATCAATACATAAATGAATTTATTTACAACAGATAATTCTTACTGTAAGATGATCTGTTGTACTTCTGAGAAGTTGCATCACGGTCAACTCTTAACATCCGCAGTTCCAGGAAACACACTGGTCACACTTATTGGGTGGTGGTGTGAGGCGAGGACGTTAAGATATGTCTCCAAGTATACTCCAACTCCAATGTGGCAGGAAATCGCTCGTTTGATGGTGAGAGTTTGAATTTATTTTAATGGTGTATTACAATACATAATCAGTAAGTTTTTAAAATCCAGGACTTTTAACATGATTTTTATTGAACTGGCTGGGACAATTTTTCTGACCTTGAATCCGGGACAATCCTGTTTTTCCGGGACATATGGCAACCCTAATTCCAGTATAGAAATGAGATGTCAATAGCTTTTTTGTTGTGTTTATTGTATTTTGTACAAAACATCATAAGGAAAACTAGTACCTTCCCTTAAGTGCACATAAACAAAACAAGCACAAAAGGGCAGGCAGATGGATAAAAAAAAAGACACAGTAATCTAGTCTTTCCAATGTGCATTTTTGATGCTATAGAAAAATTCTTAGTCTCCTTTAATAGGAGGAGCAATCTACAATCTTTTCATCTGCTATGTGAAGGCAAAACAAAGTAGGATTTACATTTGTAGGGCAGGGTGATCGGCTGTTTTGTCTTTTCCCACTGTGTGTCTTTTGGTTTTGGTAGCTAAGTGCTGGCTATAAATATCTGGAAGGCCAGAGCTGCCAATTCTTTTTGTGGCTATATTCAGTGGGGCTCTAGGGACAGTAGGATGCACATCTGCTTCTGGAAGGGGAAACACCTGCATGTGAATACCACTATAAACAATTGCTGAATTCATCTATCCACCAAATCCCTTATTAATAATAACAATTGTGTGCCATCAAATCAGTTTCCACTTATGATGATCCTTCCCAGGGTTTGCTAGGTAGAAAATATACAGAAGTACTACTTTCCTTCTTATGGGGACATTGTGGGACAGTGCTCTTCCAGGATGTATGATGTAGAATTGAACTCCCTACTCCACAGCTAGATACCTAACTCTTTGAGCCATCCATCCATCCAATAACTAAATATCCCTCCATCCATATATTAGGTATGCAATGGGTATGTTTTATGTTCTTGTAACTACCATGATAATTATAAGGTCAAAATAAACAGGTGTCTTGGCTAGAATGAAATAAAGTGGAGCACTGAGCATTGGGCATGCTTTTGAGCCCTGTAGAGGAGAGACTGGAAACCAGCAACACCTTTGCCCCTGTTGCATTTGCACTGTGTTAGTACAAGACATAGCGGCATATAATCATGTACTAGCTGTAGAGTTTCTCTTCCTTTGGTACGGTTGTCGAAAACCAAAAATACATGAATTGCTTTCTTGTTCTTCCTCCACCCACTTTGTTGATTGCAACAGCTTTTGATTCATGGTTTCATCCTGTCAAGCTATCCATATAGGTTTACAGTCTTCACATTGTAAAGGTTATGAGATAGATAGATTTCTGTGTAGCAGCTGCCTGCATTTCAGAGGGAAGTCTGTTGTTTAGAACTGGATGGTTAACTTGTCTTTATAGCAATAGTTAATGATAACGAAAGAAGTGATGGAGGCATGTGATGAATTTTTAATTGAGGCATAATTAATGCATTGACTGTTATGATACCTTGATTATATTTCTTTATAAATGTAATTGTCTTATGTTTAAGGTAGGCCTGCAGATGACCAGCAAATTAAAATATATAAAACAACATAATAAGTAAACAGTGAACTATTTAAAACTGGAGAAAAATACCTTTGAAAAGAGTGTCTAGAACTGCATAATCCAATAAGGATTTTAAAAAATGATTTATTTAAAACTGAACAAAGAAGAAGCAAATCTAACATCTCTAGGAGTGATTACTATTACAGAGATGTTCTGCTACAGAGTGAGCCAGCTAGTCCTGTTTTTCCTCCAGCCTAACATCCATAGGTGGTGAGGTGTGGAACAGGACCTTTAACTATGTGTTTTAAACTATTGCCAGACTTCTGGTTGCTGTTGCAGCCTTCACTTACAGATATTGTCAAGACAGACTCTGATTTGTTTAACAGTGAACAATGCTGTGAGTCCTTGGATCATTCTCTCAACTCTCGTTGTGTCATTAGTTCCTTTACAAAGATAGGCAGCCCTCTAGGAATATTTAGAGAGTTACAGGTCTTATCTGAAGTATAGATTTCATATAATTATAGAACTTGTCTTGGCATAGCCATAGATCAGGGGTGCCCAAACTTTTCGGGCCACGGGCCGGTCATATGGTTCAGCGGGCTGGTCACATGGTTCCTCCAACTGGAAGCAGAAGTAAAATGTGCCTTCCAATCTGTTTTGCAACAGGATGAAATAGATTTTTAGGCTCCATTTTCTCTGCTTAAACCAGAGGATGCCCAAACTATGGCCCACAGACCATATCCGGCCCCTTACACCAATTCATCTGGCCCACGCCGCCCTTACTGCTCCTGGAAGCAGAAGTAAAACACACCCATATGGGCACATTTTGCGTCCGCTCCCAGGAATGCCAAGGGCGGCATGGGATGGATGAATTTGTGTCGGGGGCTGGATATGGCCCACGGGCCATAGTTTGGCCACCCCTTCCATAGCTGGTCACTGTTAACCATTTCAGAGACCATTTTTCTGCTTACAATCATTGTGCTCTGGTACTTTGCATTTGAAATAACATTTTAAACTTTTTTTGAAGTCATTTTTACCCTATTTAATCTATTTTGCCTTTGCTCAAAAAGATGATAACTTGGAGCTAAAATATACAAATTCTTAATAGTTCTATGTAATAATCAGTCTTTAAATAGTTCTAACAAATAACTTGTTATCAAACTTGTTCATTTAATGAGGAAACATGTTACTCAATGTTAACAAAAATCCTGATGGGCTTTGTATTTTGATTTAGAGACTGTGTTGAATATTAGTGGAATTTCTTATTCTTACTTATTGTACTGTACTTAGAAAACTTCCCCTGCTTTTTTTAAGTGGCAGGACATCCAGAATTTTACAGTATTACAATACATAATGATCAGAATTGGTAGAATTCTGTATTTTACACATTCATTCTGATAAAACCTCTAAGTTAACTCTCTTTTCTAGCTGCATAAATCAGAGAAAAGTAACAGGTCTTTTGTAAAGTGGTATTTGGTGTACTATTGTCCTTGGAACCAAAATGAAAAACATTTTATCTGCCAAAGACTCCTTTTCCTTGTAGAAAAATACTTTTCCTCCTCCTCCCTCCTCTTCTTGCCTCCCCAAATTTAGTGGGAGTGGAAAGCTCTGTGTAAATGCCCTTCAATGTGCAGTCTTCTGCAACATAGTCCTAGTAGTGCAATGTTTCACCTATCAGCTGTTGCCAATTTTTTAAAAAATGACTTGTACCTACCCCTCATCAACAGCACTGATTGAAATGTCTTACCAGTTAGCATCGTTCACTTAGTATTGTACATACAAGCCATTGATTATCTTTATAGCATAGGCATTTTTGGAACAGCTGCCAACTTTTTGAAAATGGGGGAGTTGGGCTTGAAAGCTGACTGTTAAATTGTTAACAGCCATAGCCATGGAGACACATAGCCCAGTAAACAGGTGTGCGGTTGAATTGTGTGTCAATCTTCCACGACAAATGCTTCACAAAATTCTTCGACCAGTTTAGAAAGATGGAGATCTTCTCCTCTTGTAGAATGTCTTGATAGATTTCTGAATTTTATGTTAAAAACTGAGCTGACTTTGGGGTTAAAAAACCTGCTGTATGCCTTCCAAAAATGCTTCCACACATATGCAAATTTCATCTTTTGCCTCATGTGCCATATTGAATGGATTTCCAAAGTATTTTCCAGACTTCAGGATTATTTTTTAAAGTGCTGAAGTAGGAATGAGAGACCTAAGAACTCTCTGTCTGAACACAAAGTTTCCTTCGGCTCTCAGCTTTCTCATTTTTTTGCCTCTAATTTGTACAGTGATTTCCCCCTCTCCCCCGCATCATATGTTTCCTCTTTCCCTTTTTGAATATTTTGATAGTTGGAATTTAAAACAAAATCTACCAAGTCAGTATATGAACATAGTGCAGAATGATTTGTCTGGTTTTGAATAAGGCTTACCGTACTCATTGATCTTATTGTTCCTGCGTAACATCACTGGGGCTCCTGGCAGTTTCTAGACAAATGGAAGAAAATGCTTAAAATTAAACATTTACTTACTAATTTGGTTAAGGACCAAAATAATTAGCATGGGGCAGAAGCAAAATTGTCCATAGATTGGTTTCAGTTCAGATCTAATAAAAAAATGCCTTGAATTACAATTCAGTTGGGTGAGCCAGCTGTAAAGTGATTGTGGAGATTGGTGTGGTTTAGTGGTGTAGAAACTAAATTCAATACTTTACATTTTACATCCAAAGTTAATTACATTTTGATAAAACACCCAGGCAGAACATAAATGAATGGGAGTTGCCTAAAGCTTTGTGACTTAATAAGTCCAAGTTAATTAGCGTAGTTTGGGGGTGCTTTGCCAATCATGCTTTTTCCCTCATTGCAAGAAAAATAATACTATGTCTTGATTTTAAAAGTACTTTTCCCTATGTATCACCAATATCTGATGTTTCTAAACTTTTTCTCCAAAAATGTACAATACAGGCATTTTAAGAATATGCCTAAGTAAGGGAGGTTTTTCCCCCCCATGTAATCAGGAGTAAATAGATGTGAACCATAATTGTTCCCATTCAAGTCCATTCCATTGTTAAAATCCTTGGCACAGTTGGAAAATAAAGCTTTGATTGTACTTAACAAGTTTACATATTTCATACTCTTTAATGTGGCACACAGTTAACATCAGTTGAGTAATCATGTAGGTATGTTTCAGTGCAACTGGAACATTGGTCATTACTGAAAGCTTTTCCGTTTTGCTTGAAACAAATGACCAGTAACACAGGTGAAACTCAGAAAATTAGAATATCGTGCAAATGTTCATTCATTTCACTTAAAAGGTGAAACAAATATATGAGATAGACTCACTACATGCAAAGCGAGAGATGTCATGCCTTAATTTGTTATAATTGTGATGATCATGGCATACAGCGTACATGAGATTATGTGATGATTATGGGGTACATGAGATTTGGGGGGTGTGTGTTTGGGGTTTTCATAAGCTGTAAGCCGTAAGCATCAATATTATAACAAAGTAAGGCTTGAACTATATCGCTTTGCATGTAATGAGTCTCTCATATATTTGTTTCACCTTTTAAGTTGCATTACTGAACTGAATGAACATTTGCGTGATATTCTAATTTTCCGAGTTTCACGTGTATAATGGTTAGACAGAACCATTCTCTATGGTTCCAGATCAGGATACTCAACCAAAGAAGATCATGTCCTCTAGGACTACAGTACTGTATTGTGCACATTTGCCTTGTAAATGTACTGGTTTTACTCCAGAGCAGATTTACATTAAGGTTTTACAAGTAACATTCAGGCTACCGACCACTAGAACTGAAGTATGGCTTCACAGTTTAGAGCAGGGATTCTCAACCTGCAACCCACATCACTATTTCATGTGGTCCCCCACCACCTCCACCACACCAGGAAGTGCCATGTGGTGGATGAAGTGCAAAAGGGCCCTCTGGCCCCCGAAGCTGTCTGAGGGAATGTGACCCAGCCCCCAGCTTTAAAAGGTTGAGAACTCCTGGTTCAGAATAATGGAGAACTGTCCTGTATGCAACATTCGTACATCTTATTCTGTTTAGTCCAAGAATAGGCAGTAGTGGCCTGAATTTTCCAGGATGGAAGAGAAAAATAAGAAGCAAGCAGGGTCCACACTGTCAAATGATTGTGTGACTTGGATTTCAGCATTGCTGAAGCTGTTCAAACATCAGTACTTTGGTCTGAACTATGCCTGTGTGGGATGTTTGCATTGATGAACATGCCTTTAAATACTAGAATCCTTGTTGATTCCAATGTTAAGTGTTATAAAATTAAAGTGTTGCTTCTCATCAGTGCTAATGGTATTATTGCTCAGATAGCAAACCAACCCAGCCTTATTTAAAAGCTGGTGGATAGGTAATAGGTAATTTAGAGCAAATCTCAATGCTGTAGTCACTGGCAGATAAGATTAGGATGGGGTGGAGATACATTCTTCAGCCAAGGTCAGTAAACTTTTAGTGCTCCTCCAGAGCAAATGTATGTTACTTTCTGGTGTAGTGATACCTGTTTGATTACTTAGTTCTTGAGTATCAGTTTTTGGTGAACACAGATGAAACCCTGATTATCTTTCTACTCAAATTTTAGTTTTCCACAGGCAATAGACATGTACAGTATAGACATAGTGCTGAACTAGATAGGTACTGTATTTACTCCAAACTACTGTAGTGGGCTAAAATAAAAGACCAGAAACTGTCAACTATCAGACAAGAAACAAAAACAAGCAAACATGTTGTGGCACCTTAAAGACTAACTGCTATATTTTAATGCAAGCATTCATGGATAAAGTCTACTTTCTCAACCATAAGAGGGGTTATTTCTCTTTTAAGTTTTGTTCTGTGCAGATTTTTTTTTTTTTGTAAATGACCACCAGGCTGTGGATAACACCAGCAAAATTGGCACAATTCACAATTTTAAATGACTTACACTTGGATTCTTCTTCAAGTGCCGTATCTGTTCTGGATATTGGGTATCATCATGGTGATAATCTTTCTGTTCTTAACTACTTGGAACAGTTCTTCCGAGGTTATCCCACACCAGGCTCTCAGGTTCTTTATCCCCAAAGTCAGTCTATGTCCAGGGCCTCTCTTCCCAGAATTGAATTCTGAAACAGAATTGGACTTTAGTACCCCTAGCCTCCAATAGGACTTAATTTCTTTCATATGGAAATTTTTTTAAGGAAAAGAGGCAAGGTCATCTTTTTCCAGCCTACTAGAACCTGTAATTCTAGACGATTGGAAATTCGGAGATCACTGAGCTGTGGCTGCTGGAGACACATACATGTGACTGAAATGGTGACATGACTGGGAGATCTTGGCATCAAAATGTGAATCCAGGTAAAGCTTAACAGAATTGCAGATATAATTTTAAGATTTCACAACTAGCAATGTACATCTCATGGCTCAAAGGGCTTGTTTTATTTTCATTTTCCTTTCATTTGAGATGAAACGGCAATGTCATATAACTGTGTACAATATGTTTTTAGGGTATGCAAAAGCCATATGCTTTTAAGCATAAAATTTTATATGTAAGCACAAAGGCAGTATACTTTTATGATAGCGATGATATGCCATGTGTGTTATTACTTTGTTTGCTAAGTGACTTCCCTTGAAGAAATAGTTTCAGTTAAGGGATTTGCAAGGTTTTGGCATTCCATGACCACATTGCTAGAATATTATTGCTTTACCCCATTGTGTAACAGCAATTGTAGAGGCTATGGGAGATAGTTTGATTGCTGCCTGCTGTGTGCTCCATGCTCCTCTAGTTGTGCAGTGAGATATTCTGCTACAAACTATGAAAAACATACAGTTAATTGCAGTGTATTTAGCATTAGAATTTGGACCAACAAATATTTTTTTAAATAAGCTTTTATGGACTTTATATTTTTTCTAAAGGATTGGAATTCTTCATAGGTGAGCTAAATTCCACAAATGTTTATTTCAAAGAAAAGTCCTTAATCTTAAAAACCTTGTTTTTTTACATGCCTGAAAATTGTAGCATTATTTTTGCTGTCTTTCTCCTCCCAGATTGTGTGCATTTCTACACTGTAACAACGACTGTGTTATAGAGAAGGTAGAATTGAATATCTGTGCTTTGTAGGTATCATTGGAAAGCTGCTACAGTATTCCAATCTCTTCTGCAACCCTTAGAGTCAGGCCACTTTTGTATTGGCATTGACTTCAAGTGCAACCCTTGGATTGAAATCTTCCACTTGGAGCAAAAAGCTCATTATGGCTTAGGTTTACACTGATGAAACTGGCATTGATATGACTGGCAAGATAGCAACTCAGCTCAAGGCTTTATGGAAACAAAACCAATTTAGAAATAATTAATGTAAATTGACTCTTTTTTGGGTTGAAGTGGGTATATTAATCTTTATTACCAAGTAGTAGATGGACATTTTCCTGAAGCATATTCCCATCTGTACACCAAGATTTTCTTTCCCTTGAGATGTGAAACTTCCACAGTTATTGAAGTTATGGAAGAGATCAGATTATTTTCCGCATCTTAAGAAATAAAAGTGAATTTCTTTGAAGGTTTTGGTGTTTATGAAACAATTTTAGTTTAGTTTTGGTACAAAGGGAAGGGGAAGTACGGAATGCTGTTTACCTTCCCACTGAAGTGGTCCTTTTTTATTTACTTGCAATTTCTTGCTTTTGAACTGCTAGGTTGGCTAGAAAAGATTCTTTAGTAAGTCAGGAGGAGCTTTGTCAGATTTTTGTGATGAATGTCAAAGGGTCATAAATCAGACCCTTGGCATAGGAGTTACAACTGTTTCTTTGCAGACATAAAATTTGTCCTCTATAATCTGAAGGACAAAAAGTGATCAGCAACAGATGATGTTTTTGTCCCTTTGTCTTGAAGATGCATCTTCAATTACAGCAATTAATGCTGAAACTTTTGCATTGGATATATATCTGTAATTTTTAAATGTGTGACTGTTTTTAATGCATGGGTTTTATGTTGTTAGCTGCTCAGAGTAGGAAAATCTCCTAGCTGGGAAGGGTATAAATGTAATAAATAAATAAAAATCTTGCTGAAATACTATGGTTTTTTTTAAAAAAAAGCTATCCAACAGAGGTTTGGTTCTTTATCTTGTTCTGATTTCTGAACTGCTGTATTATTCTGTGTGTATGTATGTGTATATCAGTGCGTATTGTGTATTGTGCCTCCTGCCCAATAAATTTTGCAGGCTTTCCACAGCCTGAAAATGTCCCCCAAATACCCCTGTTCTTTACCATTATAATACTACAGCAGTTCAGGGGTCATCTCTCATTGCAAAGCACTGTGGCAAAACTATAACAGTGATTTTTTTACTGTTAGGGATGGAATAGTGGTAGAAGAGGCAGAGAGGTAGCGATGGTGATTGCTGTAGCAACAGATCCCTCCTCCCTTTGGTGGGGATAAATTTAAAAGAAAGAAAGAAAAACATTATGGGACCCTAGAAATTGGAATGCTTAGCCCCAACAACTACAGAATTTTAAAACAATTTGCTTGGGCAAAGTTGCTCCCAAGATCACAGAAACTGGGACAAATACCATGCGATCTACACCCATTTTGGGTCACAAGAAAGATTGGGACTCCTGAGTCTTTTAACAGTCAAGAAGTGCCATTAGGTGAGTTCAAAACCTGAGTTTTCCAAGGTTTAATGCATAATTTGTGTCTGATATTTCTGAGCTTTGTTTTTCAGTACCTGTGTTAAATCTCAGTATTACTTTCATATTCTTCTTTTTAACTATTCTCTGGCCTCCTAAAAATATGTACAGTTTTATTGTATCTGTCTCCAGTCTGGCAGGAAGCTCGTTGGGTGACTGGTCACCATCACTGTGCCTAACTGCCTTTAGAGACATCAGGCAAGATAAGTCTCTGTTTGGGGAATTGGTGATGAGAACCTCAAGCACCACCATGTAGAAGGACAGAATAAAAGTGGAATGAATAAATCTCAGGCACCTTTGCTGTGGAATAAATCCCAATGAACTATATAAACCATACTTCAGGCTACAGGCTTTAATATCAGGGAGTAAGCACCATAAGATGTGGTTGGACATAATTCTAGGTAAACAGAGAATTGCATCATTAAGCTTACACGTATGGTGGTGTTTTGTTTGATTTTTAAATTGGTTTCGAATTAGGGAGTGTGGTAGTCAAGTGGATTTTGCTTTTCACTATTAACATTCTGTTCATAAGCTTTTCCCACTTGTGACATTCTTATTATTATCTTACTTCTAGATTGCTGCTGTGTTCTTTTTTAAATTAAAAATGTTGAAAGCATAAGTAAAAACTTATTTATACAATAGCTCGATCGCATTTAAGTTTGTGTTTTTCGAGTCTACACATTTTGGTTTATGTTTTCCCAAGTGCTACAGAAAAAGATACAGACTTGACCATCCTTTGAACAGTTGCACTGAAACCTGTCTTCTAATTAGTTCTTGGTACTTTGAATGCCGTAGTTTAATTTAGTAAGATGTTCAAAGAGAGGAGATGTGCCCAGTAGGCCGAAAGGCTCTAAGTGTGTAAGCCAGTAGGTAATAGCTTTAAAACTTTGATCTCTTACTGTATGTGATTATTAAATTGAAAGGAATCCCAGCTAAACTTGCTTTGAGCAAAAGGACCATACAAAACTTTGTGCTGCCAGGTTGAGAAATTTAAATAAATATTATGAATGTGGCTATTAGAATTAATTTGCTTCTAGAATAAAGCTTGGCTTTATCAGCTGCTTTTCTTTAGCAAAGGAGTTACTACTTTTGCTTGAAGTATTTTGGCACTTTAAAAATAGCTTTGCATGGTTTTTCATTCTCTTTTTCTGCTGGTGCTGTGCTGTAACAGTAGCATTTCAAATGATCGATCTGTTCTTGCTGTGCGTTTTCCCTCTAATGGGTTTCTTGCATTATGTTAAGTTGTAGTATGGAATATGGCAACGCAAATAAAATAAAGTGGAATGGAACGGAATAGAATTATAAATAAACAATGAAAGGAGCTGTTCTGTATTTCATGCATTTTATTGTTTAACTCTGAATTAGCCCCAATCTTACGGTATGTGCTTGGTCAGTCTCTTAGTATTCTGAAAACACATGGATTGTAGAGTGTTTATTCATGCGTGAGACCTTGTGAGTTGAGTTAGATTTCCTAAGTCCGGGTAGACTGAAGTCAACTACACTTCCTGAGACTGGTGTCCTTTGCTCCTCTGTTATGTTTTTGTTATTTATCTTTGCACCAAACATGAAATAGGTTTAATTAAAAAAGGGAAAGTGCACTTGAGGAAACCTAGCTAGAGGCAGAGAAGAAATTTGTAGCAAAGAATGGATAATATAATAGTTAATAATTATGTGTTATAAAGTCAGTTTTGGCTTATGGTGGGGTTAATTAACAGGAAAAGATAACAGCATACTTGTGGTGCCTGAGCAAAGACAAGACAGATGGTTTTGAGGAATGTATAGGCAGATTTTGCTCAATGGGTTTGAAGAGAGAAATGGCTAGTGATGAGACTGAGCGGTCTACGCCACATAGCTTGTCCTGAACCTTTAAACTGCTCTAATAGAGTGAGGATGCCAGCCTATTTCCATTGTTAAAGTAAGATCTAAGGGCTGGTCCATTTGGTTTGTGTACATGAAATTGAGAGAGAAAGAGTAAGACCAGTATATCCTTCATGTCCCCCACATCTTCTCTTCAGCTATCACTGTTAACAACAGTTCTATCACATGTATAGTTGCTGTTGGATGCAAGATTTCTAACTTGAGCAAAGCTTAAGAACTCTAATAATTGGTATTGGTGCCAGCATATTAATTTAATTTAATTTAATAGTCATATTTATATATGCCGCCCACTCAGGCAGAACCCGACTCAGGGCGGCATATATGCTCCAGACTAGTATGTGGCTGTTGTTTTCATGCTGCTGATTGCCACTCTGACCATGTTTGAAGGATTTGTTCTCGTAGAATAGGCAAATCATGTTAATAATACTCTTGCCAACATTTAGTTCCTTTTCCCCATTTGTGTTACTGATCCTGGTATAACTATACATACTGTTAAATCTCATTCTGATTGTGATCATCTAAAATAGATAGGGTGGAAACAGAAACAGGTTTAGGTACTTTTACAAAATAAATTTGCTTATCTCTTCATTCTATGTTCTGTTTTGTGACCACCACCCTACCAGCCAGCAAACATTAAATGAGTTAATGGATGGTCTCTCCTCCTGTCATAGGAACTTGCAAAAGGTACTTATTGGGACTGCAAAATAGTCACAAAGTAATATTGCCATGTTGTACTTTTGGTCTTGGGGAGGCAGAGCATGGAAAACAGACTATTTTCTCACCTGTTTCTCTGGATTCTCTTTGCAAAGTGAGACCAGAGTAGTAATAGTATGGGTGCTGCTGCTTTTGTAACGCCAAACTTTTGCTGGTGTTTGGGAGTTCAAGCATATGTCCCTTCTTACCATCTTCTTTAGTTGATTCTTGATAATCTACATCACAGATTTTAAAAACATTGTACTATCCCAGAGAGTCATACTGTGGAGCAAGTACAGTAGTGATTCTTAGAGAAAAAATTCTTAGCTTCACCATTTTTTTTTGCCGTATCCATGTTTAATTTTATACTGTTATTGTAAAAAAATTTGCTGTGGATCACCCAGAGTGGGAGAATATCCCAGATGGACTTAGACTTAGATCCTCCTGTGCTATGTAGTATACAAGCAGCAAGGGATCTCCAGCAGCTTTGGTCTTGGGTGAGTACTTTGGTCTTCAAGTCTCCCATGAAAGTTCTTCACCATGTATTTCGAGGGCGTTCTCATTGTCATCAGGCATTAGGTGGAGTCCAATCCATTGCCACTTTAGGGATCCTGTTTTTATTCCAATATGGAAAAAATGGTCTGCCATTTGGAGCCTTCTTCATGCAACTATATTTGTGATTTGCACAAGCCACTCCTTTGAAGCACCTCCTCATTGGCAATGTGGTCAAATTAGCGAATCTTTAAAATTCGGCAGAGGCACCTCTGCTGGAAGATATCTAATTTCTTGTTGATACTTGCTGGTGCCTTCTAAGTCTCGCAGGCAAAGCTGGGTGTTGGGATCAATATGGAGGTGAACAAACAGAGTTAAATTTTCAGCAATAGGAATAGTGAGGACCAAATCTTATTCATTCTCCCAAAAGACCTGTTGCTTTTCCAAAACGGCATTTGACATCCACCTCTGCATCTCCATTTTGAGTGATCACACTGCCCAAATAAGTAAACTTCTCCACTTTCTCTAGCTGCTGTGACCCGAGTATGATTCCCAGCATCCTGGTTGTGGAGTTCACATGCATGACCTACTGTACGATTTCTCTGTATTTAACCCAAGGCCAATTGTCTTTGCTTCTCTGCCAAGGACAGTTGTTGCCTGCTGTAGTTTCACCCTCAAGCAAAGTGATGCCATCAGCAACATCTAGGTCACCAAGGGATGCCTGTCCCATTACATGCTGCTCATTGCATAACAGAGTTGAGGGCCAGAGAGAAGAGGAACGGAGATAGAACACAGCCTTGCCTAATCCCAGTAACAATCCATCCAGTAGCAATCCGGCATCTCAAGCCCAGATAAGAAAGGAGTAGTGTTGGGCATCAAGCTAGCAACCTGTCCCTGTTACACCTAAAACTGCTACAGAAATGACAAGAAGAATCTCAAGTAACTCTGATCATCTCAGATGGGCAGCATATAAATGTAATAAATAAAATTTCTACTTTCTAGGATTCTTTGGGGAGCAACCATTTCTGAGCAGGCTTTCTTGGCATGTCTCCTTTCTTAAAATAGCTCATCTGACTCATCTGAGCTTTCCTAACATAGGGAGCCAATTATAGTTGGTTCCAGGAGATAAGCAGAACATATTTGTTGAGCCTTAATAACTTGGATGAAAAAGTACATGTGTCATGCTCTTTCACACTGGTTAATTACTGCTTGGCATTCTTCATCTTCAAAGGGCTCTATAAATGTTGATGAATAATCACAGAATCCTTGAGGAGCAGACAAATATTTATAATTACCATGTTACACATGGGATGCTGAGGAGGGAACAATTGTTTTCCTTGCTTCTCAAAAACTACTAATGAGAATCGAAATTAGATTTGAGTGATTGATGTCTGACAGACCCACCATCAACACCACCATCTGTAGCCAGCTATATGTCCTTTGTCCATATTGTACTAGCTTTTTTATGGGGGGGAGGAGGCTAATGGGAGCCAAGTCTGTCTAGGTGAAGGTGGTGATAATCATCATCCATTCTGACTTACGGTGATCCTTTTCAGGATTTTCTAGGTAGAGCATACTCAGAAGTGGTTTACCACTCCCTTGTTCTGCGGGCACCCTGAGACTGTGCGGCTTGCCACACAGGTTGGCTCTTCTCCTGGGAGGCACAGTGGGGAACTTAACTCCCAACCTCTGGCTTCAGAGTCAGATTTCTAACACATTGACCTATCCAGCGAGCTCTAGGTGAAAGTGTACTCTTGTAATTTTTGAAACTACAAATTATCTGTTTGTCAGATTTAAAAATTAATAGTTTGTGTCCTGGAGTAAAAGTGGAAAACTATATTAAGTGCAGTTGTTTATAATCACTACTGAAACCTGCTCAGCTACTTTGCTAGTATCACCATAGTCTATATTTTTATCCCTCCCTCTCTTTTTTCCATTTTCCCCTTCCAGAGGCCAGCATTTATGGGAAGGTAAAATGAGATGGCTAGATGGTATTGTAGATGCAATGGGCACAAAGCTGGGTAAGCTGAGGAGGATGGTGGAAGAAAGAGGTGGCTGGCGGGCAATGGTCCATAGGGTCGCAAAGGGTCGGAATCGACTGTGTGACTGAACAACAAAAAGCTATGGAAGGAAAGGAAGCCAAAGGTGACAGATTATTCTGAATTAAGAAAGGGTCTTTTTTTTGGATTGTGGATCCTGATAGGAAATAATAATAACAATATTATTGATGTTCTGGTTGTTTACTCTCTTAAGGGTTATTAACACTGTTTTTATAGGTGGATGGGACAGAGGCCATTCCGGTTTCTTAAAGTCCTTCCTGATGGAAGGGCTCATCATCTTGATAATTGTCCCTATCTAGATCTTCTGTCTTCTAATTGATGGAGCTTCTGTAACAAAGGGGGAAAATATCAAAGGAAGCAGTGAAAGCATAGTGTAGAGATCATCTCTCTATAAAGCCTTTGTAAAAGTCTGTGAATGAGACAGGTGGTAATGTGACTGACTTCATCTGGAATGACTCATAGGCTCATTTTACAGTTAAGGGAAATGTGTTTTTGCCACTATTACATTGTATTTTCCCTCCAGGCATGCAGTTCCCTCAAACGTTCATACCTGGGCAGTTCACCTGCAAATGAAACTTGTCTTTACCTCTTGATGATGAATCCCAAAACACAGGCAAATGAATTTGCAACATGAAAATTGAAACAAACTCATATGAGGAAAAACATACATCTTTATCTCTTAAGAAAGCTCTGCTTCTGATGACATGCTATTTTCTAATTTGATCCTTAGTTGGAAATGGAAAATCAGTTGACGCTTTGGACCCTATGGTACATTAATTTGATAAATTTCACTGATAAGATTTCCTGTCCCATACGGGTGTGTTTTACTTCCGCTTCCAGGAGCGATGAAGGTGGCGTGGGCCGGATGAATTGCAGTAAACACATTTGTGCAGATTCATGGGGGCTTGGGCTTCTAGGAATTGATGTCCAAGAACACCTGGAGTGCCAAGGTTCGCCATCACGGGCCTAGAGGCAGCTCCTTAGATTGTGTGAGATGCGACATGTTTAGCCTCTTTCTGCATAGATTTCTCTAAATTGCTACTTTGCTTTTTTATGGCAAGAAAGTATGCAGCCTCTTCAATACTGTGCACAAAGTTCTGTATCACCCAAATCCATGTGGATAAAAAAGATTGTTAGTGCTGATTGAAGTGGCCACATTGACTCACTTGGTATGTGTTGATCTATTGTAACCATTTCTGTTCGTATAGCAGGTGTACATCCATTGGTTCTAAAGGTTGCGTATGCAACAGTTAAGTTCTGGCAAACGGTAACCTACCAGTAGCTGAGCCCTCTATCCATTTTGCAGTCACTCATGCTTTCATATATAAGAAATAAACATTTATGAAATAGTAGATTTTTATGAACAGCTTCTTCTACCATGGTGTATGGTACCTGATAGAGACTCTTTCCAACATTTTTTACCCAGAAGTGTAGTAATCAAAGGATATGGCATATTTATATAGTGAGTTAATTTTTCAGAGAACACTGAAGGTTTGGAATGTTTTTAAAATGTCATTAAACAACTTTTGCTTGTAGCAAGACTGTTTGACCTTGTACATTTTTAAAAAATATATATTTATTTAATGGTGGAGTAGAAGTGTTTCCAATTTAACAGCTAATGTCTTGGGGATCTAAAGTACCTTCTATAAAGGTTGATTTGTAGTACATTAAAGTTTGTTTATGAGAAGGTCACATTGCTCTGTAACTCTTCCTGGTTGTTTGCTGCTTTCTGTGCTGAAATTAATAGTACATTGTGTTGAACTAAGTTGGTTTCCCCCTCTCTCATTCTTTTGATGACCCTTGAACATCTATTGCAGGGTGCTTAAAATTTCCATTTCTTTCCATGGACTTGCTAACAGGGTGTATTAAGCATGCCAGACTTGTAAACAAAATGTATTAATGTGCCCGCTTGTAATAAGTATATAAAAATAGCAATAGTGAAAGAGGAGAAAATGCAAGCGCAGCGCCAAAATGGCCGCCGCGCTCTTTGCGGGCCCCCCCACCGGACTTGGGCATCCGGGTAGTTAGGGGGGCGTGGCCAGCACCCTTTAAAAGGGGTGGCCACGAGGCAGCCGAGCTGCCATTTTGTGAAAGCGACGGAGAGGAGAAGTTTTTAGCTCAGTCGCTCTTCGCGCTTCAGGGAAGCTTCCTTTGGGCAGCAGGCAGCTTTTCTTCGCCTGCTTATCAGGCTTCCCATCCAGGCTCAGCGATGCCTTCCAGAAAGAAGACGATGGCGAATTCGGTTCGCCCACCAAGGAGGCGGCAGCCGGGTCGGAGGACCACGACTGCGCCCTCTCAGCTGGCTCCCTTTGCGGGGGCACCCACCGGGACCGGTGGGATGGGGCAGATCAATCCGTGGCCTGAGGCTGCACAGCCCCAGGCCGGCCCAGCTGGGGCTCCGGCCCCCGGCCCGCAATCCTCGGCCATGGGCATGGGACAGGTGGGTGGGCATAGCGCCGCTGGGCCTCCGGCCCCTGGCCCGCATCCCCCGGCCATTATTTTTACCCAGGAGGGTGGGCTGGGGTCACATCCTTGGCAGGGTATGCCCCAGGTCCCTCAAGGTCCAGAGCTTCGGGCATGGCCATACTCGGGCCCAAGTGCCTCTGCACCGGCTCCAGGCCTGGCGACCGGTGGGTCGCACGCCCCCCTTGGCCCCCTTTGTGTTGGGGGCTCGGTGAACGTGGACGCCCTTCTGGCCCGCGTGGCGGCCTTGGAGGCGTCCATGAGGATCTCCACTTCATCGGGGGCACCTTTTGGCCTACAGTTCACCGCAGCGCCGGCCAATCTTCAGCAGGCGGCCGGCCGGGTTGAGCTGCTTGAGGCCCACAGGCCGGCGCCTGCCGTGGCCTCGCAGCTCCCCACGCAGCAGATACCTCCAGCAGGTAGTGGTCAGGTGTGCCCGGCGAGCCCGATTCCGGTCGCGAGCTCTGACGCCCGCCGTGGGCCGGAACCCCCAGTGGGGGCGGCCCATGGGGGTGCAACTTGTGAGTATCCAGTTCAATCTAATGCACCCACACCACCATCCACTACTGGGGAGGGTCTACAGTGGCCGTGGCCACGTCAGGTTGGGACTGGGGGACAGCAACCCCCGGCGTACCCAGGTGCGGCTTTGCCGGTGGCAGGCCCCTCATGGGGTGTGGGTCCTCACTTAACAGGGAATGCAGCGGGGGTGTCAGGGCAGGTTGCGGCCCCAATTCTGATGCCCCGTACTGTTAATGTGCCAGTGTCGGCACTCCCGACGGCTGGGTACTCTTTGCCCCTCGGGGATCATTTGGCACAAGCCACAAAAGAAAAAATTTGGCGGGGAGAGTACGTGGACATTTTCTCCCTATTGAACAGGGAACCCACCAAGGAAGAGAGGGAGGGACAAGGAGCAGTCCCGCCGTCGTAAGCCACCACGCACATGGGCCAACTGGTTGCCCGCATATCTCATATACATGGCGGTGTACCTTAGGGCCCGGCCTGATCTGGCCATTCCGATGGCCAGTATTTGGACAACATTTACAGGGCAATGGTTGATTTCCCTGGCCCGTCGTGATTGGCTTACGATGAGGAATTCCGAATGAGAGTGCCTCTACACCCGGAGATGAGGTGGGATGAGCCCTGTCAGAAGCTGTGGCTTCTGTATATGACCCCCACGCGCCCCGTGCCTGGGGAGAGGTACCATTGTGGACATGCGGTCCAGGGAGCCGCTTCAGCACAGGCACCCCGCCAAGTGGCGGGGCAGGGGGTTCCAGCCCGCCTGCTGTGCTGGAGCTTCTCGGCCAATGGTGCGTGCAATAGGAAACAGTGCCGGTACAAGCACGAGTGTCCCTCTTGCGCTGGCCCCCATGCCGCTGCTGCGTGCCCGCAAGCGGGCGGGTTTCGGGGCAGGGGTAGAGGTGGACAGGGAATGGGCAGACCCGCCGCTGAGGGTGCTGGTCAATCAAAAGGCCCCCTCCCCAGTTAATGTGGTCATGTTGGAGCGTTGGCTCGCAACATACCCAAGGAGGGGAGACGCAGCTTACTTACTGGAAGGTTTCCAGCGGGGGTTTCGCATTCCGTTTGCAGGGGATAGGTCCCCCCAAGACGCACCCAACTTATTTTCCCTTAAGGGCAGAGAGGAGGTGGCCGCCCTCAGTATCGCCAAGGAGGTTAATGCAGGTAGGGTGGCTGGCCCCTTTCACGCCCCGCCTTTTCCCAACCTGAAGGTTTCCATTTTGGAGTTGGTGCCCAAAAAGACACCGGGGGAGTTTCGTTTGATTCACCACCTGTCGTACCCGGCTGGCCATTCGGTCAATGATGCCATCCCTTATGACCTTTGTTTGGTCAGGTATACATCATTCGACCAGGCCCTGCGCATGGTGCGCTCTTGTGGCCCGGGTGCACTATTAGCGAAGTGTGACATTAAGTCGGCGTTCCGTCTGCTGCCTGTGCACCCGGGCAACTTTGAGTTGTTAGGTTTCAAATTCCAAGGCAAGTTTTATTTTGATAAAGCCATGCCTTTTGGCTGCTCCATATCATGCTCGGCATTTGAACGCTTTAGCACCTTTCTCCAGTGGGCCTTTGTTCGCAGGTCGGGATCTCGGTCTGTAGCCCATTACCTCGATGATTTTTTGTTTGGGGGTGAACGGGGCTGGGACACGTGTACGCGTCTCCTCAACACATTTCAGACGCTGATGCAGGAACTTGGTGTCCCTTTAGCGCCCGAAAAGACCGAGGGCCCATCCACTAAGCTCACGTTCCTGGGTGTCGAAATTGACACGCTGGCGCAGGCATCCAGGTTACCCATTGACAAGGTTTCCCGGATCACTGTTTTGATCTCAGCCTTGCTGGCCAAACGCAAGGTGTCCCTCCGTGAGCTACAGGTACTGCATGGTCACCTTAACTTCGCTTGCAGGGTGGTTGCACCGGGCAGAGCTTTTGCTCGACGCGTGTGCGACGCCATGGCTGGCTTGTCCAGGCCCTACCATAGGGTCCGACTGAACAGGGGCATGAGGGCCGATCTGCTGATATGGCTTCAATTCCTTAAAGAGTTCAATGGGGTCTCATTTTGGAGATCTGACCTTCTGGTGTCCCCTCGCTTCCAGGTTCAGTCGGATGCATCAGGATCCCTGGGTTATGGGATTTACTTCGAGGGGAAGTGGGCATATGGTAAATGGCCAGCAGCTTGGAAGGGCACGGATCGTTTACGCGATCTCACGTTCCTTGAGTTCTTTCCCATTCTGGGAGCTTTGATGCTATGGGGTGCGGAGTGGGCCAATTCGGTCGTCCATTTCTGGTGTGACAATGCTGCGGTTGTGCACATTGTCAACTCTCAGATGTCTAAATCACCCAGAGTTATGGAACTGGTGCGCCAGTTTGTTTTGCGCAGCCTACGCCTCAATGTGCTATTTCGGGCTAGGCACATACCAGGTATTAATAACAACATCGCTGATGCTTTGTCCTGCTTGCAGATCTCCCGGTTCCGTGCCTTGGCCCCGGACGCAGAGGAATTTCCCTCGCCGCTCCCGGACAGCATATAGACGTTTGGCAAGGAGAGGTGAACCGGGCGATCGGCATGTCGCTGGCGCCCCGCACGCGTAAGGTGTATATCCATGCATTCAGTACCTTCCAGGCTTTTTGTGCCCAATTTCGATTGCCAGGGATCTGGCCTATCCCAGTGGCTCAGATTCTTCAATTCATGGTTTACCTACACAGCCAGGGCCTAGCTCCACGCACCATAGCATCCAGGCTGTCAGCACTGGCATTCATGGCCAAGGTGGGGGGTTACGCTGACAGCACAACTGACTTCCGTATACGACATGTTTTGGAAGGGTGGGCACGGGAGCGTGGACGCTGCCCGGATAACCGCCACCCGATCTCTCCAGGGGTACTTACCCACCTTGCACGGGGCTGGCATGACCTGTGTTTTGACAGGTATGAGGCAGCCCTGTTCCATGCGGCTACCACGGTGGCCTTTTTTGGAGCGCTCCGCATCAGTGAGCTTGTGCTACTGTCTAAGGCGGATGCGACGCGTAGGGCACTGGAACTCGAAGATGTCTATGTTTCTGATGAGTGGGCTCAGTTGAGGATACGCTCCTCAAAAGTTGATCAGCACGGTGTAGGCAGTGGTGTAAGACTGCTACAATGTTCAATGGAAGACATCTGTCCGGTTGGTGCCCTACAAAAGTTCCTTGCACTGCGTGGTACGCACCCTGGCCCATTTTTCTGCCACTAAATTTCAATTTTGGAAGGTGACCGGTAAGGCACTAGCCAGTGTTGGCCTCCCCGGGGCTCGTTACGGCACCCATTCCTTTAGAATAGGAGCTGCTTCTACTGCAGCTGCATTCGGGTACTCTGGGGCTGAGATACGCCAGATGGGAAGGTGGGGATCGCAGTGTTTTCAGTTATATGTTCGCCCTCTTCAATTGTGAGTACCAGTTAAGCCACTGTCCTCTTCCTTTTTTCCTTTGACAGACCCTGGGTGTCGACTGGCACCGGTGGCAGTATGGCTGGTGGGCCATAGCTACGTGCACAGGGCAGCGCAGTATGCTGCGGCGACAGAGTGGGGACCCCAGCTGGGACTACGTGCGTCCGCATGTTTAAGGTGGTACGGTAAGCGCGGGATGTTATGGCGGGAACTGTTGCCATTCCTTTTTTCCATCAGGGATGCTGACCCGCCTGATGTCCTGATTATACACCTCGGGGGCAATGATTTGGCCCAGGTCACCGGCCTGTCGTTGAAACATGCGATCTACGGTGACCTGGCTTACTTGCATTATGTGTGGCCTGCCACAACCCTGATTTGGTCGGACATCATACCGCGTCACGCTTACAGGGGGGGCATTAACCTCCAGGCCCTTGACCGCGCTCGCCGCTCGGTGAACAGGGCAGTAGCCCGGTTCGTGTTAGACAAGGGTTGGGGGCGCGTCGTCCGACACCCCGATATTAGTCTTCAAAATTGTGAACTTTACGCAGGGGATGGGGTCCATCTGTCGCCAGGAGGTATGAACCTCTTTTTGGAAGATCTGCAAGCAGGCCTGTTGACCGAGCTGACGGTCTGGGGAGGGCGGTGAGCCTTTATTGAAGCCTCCCCGTGTGGCGGGTAGCACTGGTAAGGTAAATATTTATGACCCACAGGTATCCGGCAGGTTCGCAATTGACTGGACAACACTAGATAGGCACAAGTTGGTTAACGTTGTCCGGTCAACGACGAACCAGGCAATGGGGTGATGGCACGAGCTAGGCAGCATGCATCACCCCGTTATTTTATGGATACGCGTCAGAGGGTGGGGTCAGTAGTTAGTTTATTGACTACGGTCAACAATTTGTTTGTTGCCAACAAACAAATTGATACAAATGGATACATTGTAACCAATTGCCATTGGCAATTTTGGGAGGTACCTTACCAGTGTTACTGTGGCCTGCTTGCCTTAAGAATTATAATTGGTTGAGTACCAATCGAAATTTATAATTCGGACTAGGGCATGAATCAATAAATGTGGCCCAATGCCGTTATCCACTTTCACCAGTGTCTGAGTCCTTTGGGGGGTGCGCCTGCAATGCAAGCGCGGCGCCAAAATGGCCGCTGCGCTCTTTGCGGCCTCCCCCCCACCGGACTTGGGCATCCGGGGAGTTAGGGGGGCATGGCCAGCACCCTTTAAAAGGGGTGGCCATGAGGCAGCCGAGCTGCCATTTTGTGAAAGCGACGGAGAGGAGAAGTTTTTCCCTCCACCCCCTCCCTATTTAACAGTGTGATATTTTGGTCGCTTCGGGGCCGGGTGGGAATTTTTGTCTGGAACCTACAATTGGCTCATGGGTTCTGGCTTTTTTGCCCATCCCACACTGTTGCGATGGTTTGATACAGGGGTTTATTATTGTTGACTTTGGTCACATGGGCGGGTAGCACTGGTAAGGTAAATATTTATGACCCACAGGTATCCGGCAGGTTCGCAATTGACTGGACAACACTAGATAGGCACAAGTTGGTTAACGTTGTCCGGTCAACGACGAACCAGGCAATGGGGTGATGGCACGAGCTAGGCAGCATGCATCACCCCGTTATTTTACGGATACGCGTCAGAGGGTGGGGTCAGTAGTTAGTTTATTGACTACGGTCAACAATTTGTTTGTTGCCAACAAACAAATTGATACAAATGGATACATTGTAACCAATTGCCGTTGGCAATTTTGGGAGGTACCTTACCAGTGTTACTGCGGCCTGCTTGCCTTAAGAATTATAATTGGTTGAGTACCAATCGAAATTTATAATTCGGACTAGGGCATGAATCAATAAATGTGGCCCAATGCCGTTATCCACTTTCACCAGTGTCTGAGTCCTTCTTCGGGGGGTGCGCCTGCAAACATCTTTGCCAAGAGATTCTGAGGCTTGCACGTTTTGCTGCAAGAAAGAAACCCTATTCCTTGTTTTGGCTGTGTGATTCTCCTGGCCGGCTTAAAATTGGATTTTAATCATTTTCCTCCAGGCTATTGTATTATTTGCTTGCACTGGAAAATAATATATGGGAAATATATTAAAAATTTTATTCTTTAATAAAATTCAATCGAAATGACAGTTAAGAAACAGCTGTACAATACGTATTTTCAGCTTAACTGCAGCCAGTTTCTCTTAGATTATTAGGCCCCCTAGCAGTAAATGTTGTACATATATTTTTGTTCCGTGTTTCAAAGCTTTGTTCCTCTGAAGGTTCAAATCTTAAATTTAATGAGGGCCTGATTTCTTTTTTTATGCAAGGAAGTTGCAGTTGCTATTAGTAGTTCGGTTCTTGCAAAAAATTACCTTTAGCATGTATCTGTATTCTGTTTCTTCAAGCAACACTGTGTGAAAAACAATTCAAGATTTGAATGTTTGGATGAAACTATTGTTGTTATTATATATATTCCCAGAGACATGTGGGAGAGGTGATATAAATATAGGTAAACCTGGAAAGGATATAAGGATATAAAGACATATGTTCTTCCTTTTTCAGAAAGTCTGACACACAAAGAGGTCAATGGAAGATGTCAACAAAGATGACTTAGAAGAGAATCACTTTTGGTTGACTGTGTGTCAGACTCTTTGTCCATTTCAGTGAGGGCAAAGTGGATCCTAGTGATACAGATAATGAAAATCCATTATGTTCATAAATAGTTGATATATAGCTTGAAATACAATGAGAAAAACATTCTTTCAGGGTGGCTAATAAAGTTCCTCTATCAGTGGATAAGGCAGACATGCGTACAAAATTCAGAAGCTGCAATAAAGAAATGCAAGAAAGGCATGGTGGTTCTGAAAAAATAATATCAACGAAGTGCTGTGATGCAGATCACAAGAGGAACATGTCTGAATAAGGCAGGTTTCCTTGGGTAGTAAATGTTTGATCATCTTTCTTAAAGACTGCCTTGAGGAACTGTCATGTTTAAGCAAAATGATATTTGTTATTATTATTACTGTTTGTCAACTGGATATAGTTGCTGTGAAGAAATAAAGAATTGAAACCAGCAGATTATTATTATTTTTTTGGGGGGGATATTGTGTGGCAGTTAATACACTGCATAATAATAAATAAGCAGAAATGGCATCAATAATAAAATAACAACAAACATGGACTTTCTTGTTTTGGAGGCATCCATAATCAACACAAAGATTCAATCACACTATCTTGCTATTCTACAGTTTCAGAGATACCTGACCAGGTTATTGTTTCAGTCACATCGTATAAATCACAAATCCACAGCATATCACTTGAAAGAAACGCAAGTGGGGTCTGCAGGCAGATAGCAGCATGTTGTGTGAATGTGGAGAGGTACAGAATCTGGGTCATTTACTGGTCTGCCGATTACTGCCAGAAACATGCACTGAAGTTGAGCCAACGACAAAGCCAAGAAAGTGGCTTCATTTTGGCATCCCAGGGTTTGATTGGGACACACAAGAAGACTTGAAAGAAAGAAGAAAAAAAGGCCTACTAACTAGTAACCACCATAGATTAGTCTGTGATCAGAACCTGCAGATTAGAAAAAGTTAGTAGATGAAAAAGTTGCCGAGTTAGGTTACACAGCAAACTCTTATTTTCATCTGATCAAAAATCTACACTTCATTAATATGGTTCAGTCACAGAACAGGATACCGTCCACGCAGCAGAGCAGATGTTGCAGGCAAACTGCTGGATAACATGTATGATAGAGAAATGTATAAAAAGGGTAAAATTGTTAACCTAAATCTTGATGAGAGGAGTAATGTCCGTAATCATCCTATTATACTGTATGTACTTGCATAAACAACAGAAGAAGGGAACTTCTTCCTCGCAAAAAACAATTGGTTCCTTGCAAAAACAACAGGAAATGCACACATTTGGCAGCAAAAGCTATAATAATATGTGAGCAAAAAATTCAAATGCCTCGTTAGTATGTAGTTTAATCACAGACAATGCTGCACATGTATCCAAGATGAGAAGAAATTTAGAAAAAGGAAATACAAAGCTAATAACGTAGGGTTGCAGTGCTATTTTGCTGCACCTCCTAGCTGAAGACTTCACAATTGCAGAAATAAAGACTAATGTTGAATTTGCTTAATGCTGTACCTCTATAAGAATCATTTTGCTGCAGCATTCTGAAAAAAATAAATGGGTGGAACCAAGTTAACATTCCCGCAGGATGCTTGATGGATCTCTAGTGGACTGTTTGGAACAGTCTATCAAGAACTACCATGTTCTGATGACACTTTGTGAACAAAGTCGAAAGAAAAAGATGGCACTGTCACATTCAAAATTAGGTTTAAGAGAAATGTTGAAATTATGCTGAGTATCCTGAAACTCATTTCTGAAGCTTTAAACAAAATACAGAAAAATAACTTTTCATTGCTGATGAGATTTGGAAGGAACGAAGCGAACATTTAAAAACATAACTATACACTAGCATACTTAAATGACAAATTTTTAAAAATGAATAAGGATTTACAATGCCTTTTCTCACAAATATTTTCAATATCTGGTACCAGGGTTGAAACTTAAATGCTAAGAAAGAGGAGTTAGCTATGACAGGGTGGTGGTGGTGGTATCTTGTAATCATCCATCTGTAACGGCAACTGTAATAAACTTCAGAGTTAAGAAGGAACTCTTCAAGAAATATATGTTTGCTGATAATGTTTTTTAAGTCATACTATTGAACTGATGGAAGTCTCTTAAGCACTTAGATTTAGAGACTGATGAAATAAATATTTCACTTTTAATGGCAATAGCTTCTTCTGCTGGTGTAGGAAGAATATTCTCTTCCTTCAGATTCATTCATTCTAAATTGAGAAATCATTTGGGACTCAATAAAGCAGGAAAAGGGACTGTGGTGGCTTATTGGTTAAGACACTGAACTTTATGACTGATAGGTTGGCACCTGAGTACCAAATGACAGAGTCCCAGCTCCTGCCAACCGAACAGTTTGAAAGCAAGAAATTGCAAGTAGCTAAATAGATACCACTTTGGCGGGAAGGTAAACAGTGTTCTGTGCACTCTGGTGTCTAGGCATGCCTGCCACATGTCCTGGGAAACATCTGCAAACAAAGACAGTGCCGGCTCTTTGGCTATAAACAGAGATGAGCAGTGAACCCTAGAGTTGGATACGACTGGCTTTTGAGCAACGGCGACCTTACCTGTGTTCTACTGCTCTTTTCTGGTACATCTGCTCAAGTAAATGAGGAGGCATCGCTGTGAAGAGGCTTTAAGTACCAAAGGATGGAAGAAATTATTTTCATACTCTGATAAGGATTAAATTGGGAAAATAAAAGTTGCAACCTTATACTCACTTAGGTAGGAACAAGTCCAGTACTGGAACATTACAGATTTTGGAAATAGTGAAAGAACGTATACCACCGCATCCTCCAGGGCAATGTACAGTCACATGGGGTGAATTATTATTTGTCCTTTATTGTTGTTTTATCTTGGTTAGGCAATGAGTAAACAGGGTATTTAGGAATATGAGTATATATTTAATGCTAAGACTAGTTCTGTATTGTAGAAAAGAAATTTAACAAATTGACAAGAAAGATATGGCAGTTGGAAGTTAGATTGACTATTGAAACTTATCACTCTGTTGATAACAATTAACTGAATCAGGATGGAATTTAATGTGGTATAATATAACCAAGTGTTTTTGTATTTGTATCTTAGCACTTTTAGTATTTTTTCTTTATATGATTATGTTAATGTCATGTTTTATTTTTTTTATTTTTTGCATATTGTTACGTGTTATTTTCTCTACACTTATTCTGTAATTTTTAAAACTTAATAAAAAAAATTTTTTAAAAAAAGAAGGTAAGAACAAGTCTCTTTAAAATATAGGATTGGACCAACAAGTTAGAGGCGAACACATGAGCTGTTTAACAGGGAATTTGAATAAGGAGGGATTGTAGCATTGTTCATGCTCTGTATTCAGGACAATAGAATCGGTAGTGGAGAAAGTTTGGGAATAAAATGATGAAGATATTCTAGACATGTGTTCTTTAATCCAACTTTGCTTATTGTTTATTTATTTCCCATATTTACCAGCTTGGCTTCACTGGTATGATTGGAATTACAGGTACTAGTACAGATGCTGGTAAAAATATTTTAGGATACCTATAGACAGATAGCCAGCGACTATGTGAACAAAATGCTGAATCAGAACATTTGTTGTTATCTAGCATAGCCCATAAATCTCTGTGTTCTAACAGTGTTTGGAAATTTATTACAACTGTGGCCTTGGCAGATCAAGTGTGAGTTCCTCACTTCAGACATAGGTTATTGATTTGATCGCTTTAAATAATTAGAGACCCAGGTCAAACTGCCATTTTTCACATGGGGGCTGGGAAATCCTCTGATAAAATAAATTGACAATTTATGTTTGACACATTGGTTACCTTTGGTTGTCCTTGTTAATTTTTGAGGGGGGAAAATAGATTTATAAGTATCCTGGGAAAACCTGGGAAATGACCCATTTTTGACCATAATGCAAAAGTGGGTGGATTTTTTGCTTCCGTGAATTTACACATCTGTTTTTACATATTTCAAGTGCTTTTTATTTAAGGAATATCCTTTAACACAGGAGTTCACAACCTTTCTAAGCCAGGGGCTGGGTGACACAGCCTTAGACACGGGCTGGACAGCCATTTTGCCCTTCCTCCACCACATGGCACTTCCTGGTGTGGTGGAGGCGGTGGGGGGCCACATGAAATCATGGGCTGCATCCAAACCCCAGGCCACAGGTTGAAAATCTCTGATTTAACATGTTATTGAACAAAGCAGCGTGCTCACAAGGTTTTACACCTTCCTTTCCGTGAAGGAAAATGTTTTGCAAATACTTCCAAGTCATGTCTTCAGACCTCTAGAAGTACCCCTCTAATTTTTCATGTTTCTCATGTGGTCCTCCAATATAGACTAAATGACACACTTGCTTCATATTACATAGCAAAAGGACGAACCCTTGCTTTTAGGAACTCCTCTTCCTCAATGAGTGCACGTTTTTCATTTACTGAAATGGGATGGCATCATGTTTAATATTTCAGTGCTTTGGTCAAGCTTGAAGCAATGTTGGCTTAAACCCTTTCTCCTGTGCTTCCAGAAACAGTACTTGAAAGAGTAGATAAGCTGAAGTGACTTTTGCCTACTCTCTGTGTGACGATGTTGTTTAAAAGGTTTCCGAATTAGGGGCTATGGCTATACTCTTTTTTTGCTCCAGGGCCATGTTATCAATCATAAAATATTCATTTGATTCTTGCTTTTGGAAATGAAGCTTCCAAATTATTGATGTAACAGGAACAGAGAACTGTCAGAAGGCCTTTTTCAGAATAAAGGGAGGAAATACAGTGATCACACACATTGTAGGTCTTGTAATTTAAAAAATAAAAAATAAAAATAAAATCCAAATATTTATGTCAAATGAACTGATCTTCATATTATTCTGAGGCTGGATGCCCATGCTGAAACTATGATGTGGAGGTTAATTCACAGTTATGATTTCAATGAATTCTAAAGCAGATGGTTTAGCTCCTATCTTAACCTATAAATCCAAGGGTTAACCGTTGGAACTGGCTATAGGTTGCTATGCCTCGCCCTACTTGCCTGCACTCACCCTTCGTGCACACGGCCGATCTGGGTACGCAGGTCAACGAAGGATTGAGAAAACCGGCAGTGGGGCAACAGCCCCACAAACGCGAAGAAAGGGAAACAACTTCACTTCCCAACATTCCTTGCGCCGCGCCAGAGCCAATCAGGCTGAGAGGCTCTCGCACGGCGCAGCGTTCGGAAACGCGCCGCAGCCAATCAAAAGAAAAGCATTTTAAAAAAACGCAGCACAAACACAAAGCACCAACCCATAACTACAAGCCCCAGCGTCCTGCGCGCCATGAGCGCGCAGGACGCTGAGGAAACGGGCACCCGAAAAATGAAAAAGAAAAACAACTCACAGCCTCACAGCCAAGCAAACACCAGCCGGCTTTCTTTCCCTCACCCACGGCGCCTGAAGGTCCTGACTGGAGTTTCCCCTTTAATATCAGTAGGGGGGGGTTGCGATCCCCCTCTCCGCTGGCTACCCTAGGGTTGGGAGGTTTGTGGGAACAAAAGGGGTATGTTGCCCAAACCCTTCTGGACCCAGGAGACCAGGGAGAGGGGATCGATCCCCTCCCCCCGTCCTTAAAACAACTCCGTCTTTTCTTCTCTTTAAAAACGGAGTTGTTTTAAGGAAGGGGAGGGAATCGATCCACTCTGCCTGCCCATCTTTGTTTCAAAGCCAAAGAGCCAGCACTGTCTGCCTCTGCAGACATTTCCATGGTCATGTGGCAGGCATGACTAGACACTGGAGTGCACGGAACACTGTTACCTTCCCACCGAAGTGATCCCTATTTATCTACTTGCAATTTCTTGCTTTCGAACTGCTAGGTTGGCAGGAGTTGGGACAAAGACGGGGAGCTCATTCTGTGTACTAAATACCATGTACTAAATAAGAACGAGGAACTGTAGTAAATTTTAAGGAAAATATGGGAGAAAGAACTGGGTATTTCTATTGATGGAAAAGAAAGTGGAAACAGAGATTAATGAAATTACTTTCTATTAAAGGAACACAACTGTAAAATCATGTGGAAATGGTACATGACCCCAGTACAGCTACACCAAATGAATAGGGGCAGGTCTAACACATGGTGGAGATGTGATAAAGAAGTTGGAACATATTTACACATGTGGTGGGGCTCTGAATATGTGACAACATTCTGAAAATTAATAGAAGGGGATTATGGAAGCCACGGTTAGGTTAAATCCAAAAATTGCATTGCTAGGGAAGGTTGATGAAATCAAGGTGGATAATAATAAGAAAGAGTTGTTAGTTATATTATTGTCGGTGGCAAGACAATTAATTGCCAGTTAATGGAAAAACAAGTTTGTGATAAACAAGGATCGATGGTATAGGAATGTCTGGCATTTAGCCTTAAATGATAAATTAACTACGGAATTGAAGATAAAGAAAGGAATGATTACAAAAACATATATTGGGAAATATGGAAACCCTTTGTAATATATGGACTGACAAATAAGGATGGAGTTAAGCCATGTCAGGAAGAAGAATGTATAAAAGAATGTATAAAAGAAGAATGTATAAAAGACAGGAAAATGCAAATTTCTCTTTGTACAGGACAAGAGTGGGGTTATGGGATGGGCGAAGTTTTTTAAAAAAATGTTTATTTAGTTATTCCATGGTTTTCTTCCTTTGTTTATTTTTAATGAAAAACAATAAAAAATATAAAAGGAAATTATTGAAAGGAAGAAAGACTTTCAGATGGGAACACTGATATCCCTTCTCTCTCTATGATTCTGTGCTCTACGTTTTTCAAGTTGTCATCTTAACACTGTGATTATATTACAGGTCTGGTTTGGACAAATTCCTTGGCTGAGATTAGGCTTCTTGTATTTCTGCATCGCTGCATTTTCTCTTCCTTTTTGCTTTCAATGAAATTGTCCACTTGCTTTCCTGGTTCAGGTAGCCAACATTTTGCTTTGCATTACAAAGGAACAACAAAATGAAAGTCTCTTACGCTTAGCACCCATTTCTTCCTATGGATGGTGGGGTTTGGATGCTGTGCATGCTTTCTCTAAATCTAATGATGTTTATTTATCTTCCCATAACAGTAGACCAGGGTGGGCAATTTTGATGGATCTGGGGCGTAGTTTTAATGTGTACCCCCAGGAGTCATTGTAAGTGAATGGCATCCTGGCCAAATGCATAATTTTAAATTGATTTTTCAAAACGGGAAGATTGGGCACCATTCATTTCTAGTTTGAAGATGATATCCGCTGCCAGCACACATACAAGGTAAAGGTTTCCCTTGCTCAAAAGCCAGTTGTATTCGACTCTAGGGTTCAGGGCTCATCTCTGTTTCAATGCCGAAGAGCCAGCGATGTCCGCTTCTGCAGACATTTCTGTGGTCATGTGGCAGGCATGACTAGACACTGGAGCGCAGAGAATGCTGTTACCTTCCCACCAATGTGGTACCTATTTATCTTCTTGCAATTTCTTGCTTTCAAACTGCTAGATTGGCAGGAACTGGGACATCCTGCAGTACTCGGGAATCGAACTGCTGACCTTCTGCCTCCCAGTCAGCATCTTAGCCACTTGAGCCACTGCAGTCATAGCACACAATGTGCTACGTGCAATGTGCAATGTAAAGTCTGCCTTGCTTTAGAGGAGAAGTTCCTCTTCTGAGGCTTGTGGAAGCAGCAATTCTCCTTTATAAAAGAAGATCCCTGGTGGTACAGTGGTTAAACTGTTGTACTGCAGCCAGAACATTGTGAGTTCGATCCCGACCAGGGTTCAATGTTGACTCAGCTCAGCTTTCCATCCTTCTGATGTTGGTCAAATGAGTACCCAGCATGTAGGGGGCAAAATGCTGATTAAATTGTGAACCAGCCAGAGAGTGCACTAAGTGCTAAGGGGCGGAATATAAGTGTCATTGCTATTGCTATTTTTACAGTAACAAAAGAAAAGAAATTCCTGCTAGGGTTAGAAATTCAAGGAAGTCCTGGGGCTATAAAAACAAGTATGGATGCATGCAGGCAGCAAGTTTTGCATTTCCCATCCCTCCGAATGATTGGAACTGGGGTGAGGAACCTTTGGCCTTCTGGATGTTTTGGACTTCATCTCCCCTAAACTTGATCCAGCAAGACTGATGGGAATGAATTAAAAGAATTCTAATCCAGAACATCAGGAGGTCCAAAGGTTCCCCGTTCCCCCACTTTGCAGAGTGTCATTAGTGTGTTGGATTGCTTGACTATTAAGGCGGGGGGGGGGGGGGAGAGCAGTACTGTGCACAGAGGAGTGTTTGGAGACCACAGTACCTGGCATGTGTTTGATGGGTCTTCTTTACTCCAGTTAATTTTAGGACAAAAAGCAGCTTGGGAGCTGTTGTGTCTATATAAATACAACCACAGGCGGGCATCAGATTGGGGTTCTGGGTCTTGCTAGGCAGAAAGTGTTGCTTCTCAAAATTGGAGAACCTGTTAAAGACATAATTGGAACATCTAAACAAAAAGATATTTAAGGCAGATTTAGTTGCATAAACTGATATATGTATGTTGTTACATATTAAATAAGGTTTTTCTGGTGGTGTCATATATCTGAATTTCTTTTTAAAGAATTGTGCTCTTTGTACCTTAAAAAACTAGTTCAAAATGTAGCTATTTTGCTACTTTTACAGTGGTCCCCAGTTTTTTCTATGTACTATTATTTTTATGTTGAGGCTTATTTTGTGAGATTTATTTTATTTTGAACAGTGGCTCAAGTGGCTAAGACACTGACTGGGAGGCGGAAGGTCAGCAGTTTGATTCCCGAGTACTGCAGGACGGAATGAGCTCCCGTCTTTGTCCCAGCTCCTGCCAACCTAGCAGTTCGAAAGCAAGAAATTGCAAGTAGATAAATAAGGACCACTTCGGTGGGAAGGTAACAGCATTCTGTGCGTTCTGGTGTCTAGTCATGCCTGCCACATGACCACAGAAATGTCTGCAGAAGCAGACAGCGCTGGCTCTTCGGCTTTGAAACAGAGATGAGCACTGAACCCTAGAGTCGGATACAACTGGCTTTTGAGCAAGGGAAACCTTTACCTTGTGTGTGTGTGTGCTGGCAGTGGATATCATCTTCCAACTAGAAATGAATGGTGCCCAATCTTCCCGTTTTGAAAAATCAATTTAAAATTACCTTTACCTTATTTTGTGATCTCTTAAGTGTAGCTAAGTGGCTTTGAATTATTAGTAGAAAATGCAATTAACCAATATATGTCTAAATCATAGCATGTTCACTTACATTCTAGCAGGATTTTTGGCTCTGTGAACTCCACTTGCAAGTTGTAATTAGCAGCAAGACTAGATGGTCCACTTTTCAAAGAGTAATTAGTACACTAATTGTGTTTGACTGTTTGACCGTACACGCTTGTGGTAATTGAGGCTGGGATGGTGAACCCCTTTGCCATGTCTGCTCTGGGTCTTACTGCTGACAATGTGATCTAATGAAGCCTGCACCAACCATCAGAACAGGGTAGAACGTGTTTGACCTTTTCCCAAGGCTTGGAAGAGGGGCAAAACTAGCAAGCATGAACCAAATGATGGTGTTGGCAGGAGAGAGGTTGGTAGATGGGTGAAGGGAGAGAAATGCACAACAAATGGGAGCGGTTCTTGAAAGCTTTGAAAGGGGACAGAAGAAGGGAAATGGTTCTAGTGGTGGAGAGAGAGATCAATAGAGAATGTAAAGATGAATTTAAAAAAAAACATAACTGCCAGGACATTTTTTTTTAATCTAGCATCACTAGTGTGATCTTCTGTCAATTAAAACATGGGTTTTCAAAAGATGAGATGCAACTCACACATGGACTGCATTCTACTTGTTGTTCAGAAATGGTGCCAGTATCACAGTTTTTCCTATTTATAGAAATGTAGAGAAAAGTAGAGATTAGAGGCAGGGAGAAACGGGCTTCATTTTTAATAGGCAAAGGTTTCCCTTGCTTGAAAGCCAGTCGTATCCAGCTCTAGGTTCAGTGCTCATCTCTGTTTCAAAGCCAAAGAGACAGCACTGTCTGCTTCTGCAGACATTTCCATGGTCACGTGGCAAGCATGACTAGACACCAAAGTGCAAGGAACGCTGTTCCCACCGAAGTGGTCCCTATTTATCTACTTGCAATTTCTTGCTTTCAAACTGCTAGGTTGGCAGCAGCTGGGACAAAGACGGGAGCTCATTCCATCCTGCAATATTTGGGAATCAAACTGCTGACCTCCCACTTTCCAGTCAGCGTCTTAGCCACTTGAGCCACTGCAGTCCCTTCGTTCTTAATAGGTAGGTATAAAATATTTCAGCAGACCTTTTATTTTACCTTTATGTGACCAGCTCACATAGATTAAAAAACACCATCTGCAGTGAACATATTAAGGTGCTAGAGACGTAGGAAGGCCCACACACACGGTGTAGAATAAGATCTTCACTGTGACTTAATGGAAGGTTCTGAAGCTGATTTATTGGGATATCAACTAGTCATGCTAAATTGGGTTATATGAAAAATGTCACTCAGGACATTTGTAATTTAATGTCTAGAAAAGCTCTTGCATTCAAGTTGCCATCTGCTGTGACCTCTTTCACCTTTTTTGTGCAATGTTTCTTGGCCAAGGTATATTTTTCAAATAGTAATTGTGGTTGTGGTTGTATTCATGCAGACAGAGCTGCCATCAGAAATTTCTGGGCCCCATACTGAGCAATCCTAATGCCCCCCCCCCCCCCCCGCAATGTCACAGTTATGGCCGACGGCGGCAGGGCCCCTGTCAGCTCCGGGCCCTATACGGCAGTACTGGTAGTACTGCCCTGATGGTGGCCCTGTATGCAGGTACAGAGCCTTGCTCTGTATGTTTATCAAATTATACCCCACTTACTCCTGTCTGTTTCTCTAATTTGTTTGTGCTTGTTCTTGCCTCCTTGGAAACAAAGTCAAACTCTTCCAAATTCAACAGTAACAGGAAAAGTTTCCATGCTGTGAAAATGAACCATGTGCCAATTGTTATAAACTGTTTGTGTCTCTTTGTGTTATCTCTTGTTACACCGATTAGATATCAGAGTACAGTAGAAGGCCAGGAAGTCGGCAGTTCAAGACCCGGGTATTGCATGACAGTTTGAGCGCCTGTCTCTGTCCCAGCTCCTGCCAACCTAGCAGTTCGAAAGCAAAAAATTGCAAGTAGATAAATAGGGACCACTTTGGTGGGGAAAAATCTTGGGGACATGAAAGGAGCGTCATTTGGGCATCCCCGAGCGGAGTTTCTACAGCAAAAATCCTTTCAACCCAGAGCAATTTCTGACATGAAATTATAATAATGAAAGGTGAGGTTATGAGAAATGATGCAGCAAACAGAATGGCTGTAGTCAGTATTCACTCATTCACTCTAGTAACAATTGCTGGTGTTACATTTGCATTACAGCAGGCTGTGAGATTTATTTATTGATTGATTGATTGATTGATTGATTGATTGATTGATTGATTGATTGATTGATTGATTGATTGATTGCTTGCTCAAATTTCTATACTGCCCAATCAGGCGAACCCGACTCAGGGCGGCTGAGATGCTACAATCTTACAATATTGCACAAGATTTGCAAAGCGATGTTGTCTGCCACTATCTGAATCCTAGAGTGAAATAAAGGGTGAAACCCTGGGGTTTACCTGAACTAATCAAGCTGCTTAAAAACTTTTAAAAGCTCCCATTCTATTGATAAATCTATTAGACGTATTCTTGTATTATTGTTTGTGGGCCACTAAATGAGCTGTTTCCAACCAGTAGAAATGCCACACGGAGAGAGCTTTTATTTCTTCATAATCATGTGAAATGCAATCTGTGACTTGATAAACAAGCCACACGAGCTACAATGATGTCACTAGCATCAAGCACTCTTTCACTGGAGACAGACTGGATTAAAAATGCACACCTTAAGTATGTGATTAACCATTGGATTGGCTACACTAATTCCTGCTTTAAAAGGCTTAGAGTTGAAGCTTTTTTTTTATTTAAAAAAAAGATAGACTGTGGCAGACAATAATGTGAGAAATGTTGCATTAAATACATTGTTATGACAACAGAGATAATTAGAAATCTGCTTCACTGTAGTACATCTGCGCCACTGTAGTACATTTGGGGTGAGTCTAAACTCACCCCAGTAGGTATCAACAAATGTAAGTATGAACATCTACTTCAGGCTTTCTCGACCCTTTCGGGTCGCAGGCCTGACAACGTCTCCTGGGCAGCTGATCAGGCCAGTCATGTGGTTCCGTCCACCTGGAAGCAGAAGTAACATGCACACTGTGCGTGTGCAAAATGCATTTAGTGGCATTCTGCGCATGCGGTGTGTGCAGTTTCCCCCACTTCTGGGTTTGGCAGGGACGTTGTTGGCTTGATGAAATGGCTTTGGGGGCTGGGTTTGGCCCGCAGGCCGTAAGTTGAGAATGCCTGGTCTACTTCTTCAAGTCGGAGTGTGCTGTAATCAATGAAATCTATCAAATCCCTGAAGTGGAGCTTTCCTATCTCTGAAAATTGTAATCCATTTGACTAGTTGTGGATTTATAGAATAGCAGTGAGCCATTTGAGAATAACAAATTAAGAGACAGTGTGTTGGAGATGGGCCAGCTATGAGACACATTCAGTAAATCCTGCCCTCTGTTCATGAGGATTAAAAGTCTCATTTACTGCTCTTGCTGATGCTGTTCTTGGACAAACCTCTGCCACAGTTTATTATCCCCAGCCTCCTATTGTCCTTTGGGCTGGTGATAGCAAAGACAACATGTCGCCATCTTAATCAGATCTGACAAATGAACAGTTGTGTTGCTGCTTGGTGACTTTAGGAGGCCCTGTTTCAGAGCAAAAAGCCAGGGAAGTGTGTTCCCATCGGATGTTTGGGAAGATATGTTGTTGCTTGTTGTAGGGTAGGTAAGGATGAGATACTTTCAAGATAGCCTCCTTTCTGTGCCAGAGTGTGGCTGACTTAGGGGAATTGACTTAGGCTTCTGAGAATTGAAGTCTCAAAACCAAAGCTTGGGAAACACTGCTCTAGCGCTAAAGATTCTTCCTCATCTCTGCTGCAGCAAGAGGAAAAACAATCAGGATTTTAAAATGCACCCTCAGACACCCACATGTACTTTACTGAGATTCCCTCACCCTCTTCTCCCTATTTTCAGGCTATTCTCTCAATAGAAAAAGAAGTCCCTGAAAAATTTTCTGTTTCTTTCGCCTTCCCAGCTTGTTCAGTTACTCAGTAATAAAGTGAAAGGCTGCTCTAGTGATAATCTCATTTTTTAAAAAACAATAAGGCGGTCACTTTGGGGAGGAGAAAAAAAATGTGAATTGTGTTCTCCCAGCCCTGAATATAGGCACCAACTGCCTATGGGAATTAAGCACCGCCTACAGTTCCCTCCCCATAATTTTTACAAGTAGTTGTGACTGCACTGGGAAAAGCCTAATCGGATCTTTCCGACATTAGAAACTACAAGTCCTCCAGCAGCAGAGAAAACAAGACTAGCAGGGAGCAAAAAGGACCGGATAGATTCAAATCAGCTTTTGTGTCATGCAGTCAGTTAAAATTAATTAAGTCCATCCATTTTGTAAGCAGAGCAAGTTCCATGGATTTTGACGATGCCATGAGACACTAACTTGATTTTTCCTGCCTCTGGCATTTGAAGCAAGCCCATACCCTCTCCTCCTGTTTGGTTTCTTGCTTCCATTGTGTTCTTCATATTCCCTTCTTCCTCTGACTATCCTCCAAGTAGCAAGTGGGAATGGTCTTCCACATCCTGGACACTTCATTTTTTCCTTCTGACTGTAGCTACAGATGATAACTGTAAGTAAAGATGTCTTTTTTAAACTTTAAATTATTTTAGAGTTATTTTTACCATGCAGAGTGCTAGCTTGTGTGCAGAAAACTCCCAAAGGGGGGGGGGGCTGAGGAGACTGAGTGGATCTCTCCATGTTTCTGTGCTGTTGGATTTTTTCCTACGGCATATGGCTAAAAAAGGGAATATTTTCCCCCAAATACAGAACACCTCCAGGGGTTCATGAAGTGCAAATCCCAGCTTTTCTCATCCTTAGTTGTGCTTTCTAGATATGCTGGAAGTGACAGTCCCAAAACGGGTACAGAGCCACATAGTATCCGCTGCCGATTTAAACGGTTTGGGGGCAAGTTACTTTAAAGGGAGCCTACATTAAAACCATATTGCTTGCATTTATGAGTGACAACAAATACTTCTCTCACTTGTCTGCCTTCAGCAGTAGCCAAGAAGGCAGGTATGAGAGAGACGGTATTTTCTGTAATGGCTTCAGATCTCTGGAATGCACTACTTTATGGAGGCCCATAAACTGCATCCCTGCAGCAATTTATGAAATCCGTTTATCTTGGTCTTCTTTTAGTTGTGTTCATTTTATAAGAGTACTGATGGTTTTGACTCCAGATGTGCTTTTTGTTGTTTTAATGTTTAGGAAGTAGGTTGGATTTTGGTTATCAGCAGTGACTTTTATTAATTTTTTAAATAGTAGCCGTGTTAGTCTGTGCAAGCATATCAGATATTAAACAAAATAGCAAAAAAAAGTTGTTGCACCTTAAAGACTAACTCTTGTATTTAAATATGAGCTTTTGTGGATCAAATATATTTTATTAATTTGGTATTTGTTCTAATTTTTATTGTGGGAGTCATCTTAAGAGATGCTCATACCTGAAATGCAGCCTAAAAATATTTAAACAATTTCTGTAAACACATGTATTCTTCTCTCTGTCTTTCACCAAATTTAGAGGGAAGGTTTGGGGTGGTCTGTAATAAAAACAGACAATGTGATATACAGTGGAACCTCATACAACAATTGCCCCGTATAGCAATGGAATCGCATAACAATTAGGGTTTTTGTTTTGTTTTGTTTTTTTGGGGGATGGCATCCTGCATAACAATTTCCCTATGGAAAACAATTGTACAACAATTTTTCAATGAGGAAAACCACTTAGCAAAAAAAATATAGTGTTGTATGATGCATCCCATAGGGAAAATCGCTATATGATGTATGCATCGTATAGCAATTGTTTCATACAACAACGAGCCCTGTGGAACAGATTAAAATCATTGTATGAGGTTCCACTGTACAGTGGAACCTCATACAACAATCGCCCCGTATAGCAACGAAATCGTATAACAATTAGGTTGGGGGGGGATGGTGTCCCGCATAACAATTTTCCCTATGGAAAAAATCGTACAACAAATTTTCAATGGGAAAAACCACTTAGCGAAAAAAATGGTTGTATGATGCATCCCATAGGGGAAATTGCTATACAATGCATGTATCATATAGAAATTGTTTTGTACAACAACGAGCCTTATGGAACGGATTAAAATCATTGTATGAGGTACCACTGCATGTGAATGTTACTTTGAAGTCCTTTAGGGACCTTCCCATCAGTAGCTAGATGGATTTTTACCAAATTTGTAAAGTATGTTTGAGATGATTTGAGTTGACATACAGGCTGTATGCCATAGATGAAAATAAATTTGGAGGCCTCAAAGGCACCCTAATTATTTTGCCTTAAAAGGCTGGATGGAATTTCAAGAAACCGTCAGGGTGACTGGGGGCCTGTATTTTAAAATACAGGCTATGTAATGTACACAAAACTTATTGTTGGTTATTTTTATTCAGTAACAGAATCTTGTGGCACATAGTTTTAAAGATTTTGATGAGCTGAATTCAGAAATCCACAAGTTTTGAATTCTGCTATACCTTTCTGGGATGAAGTGGCTCCAAGTGTTCATTAATTAGGAGCCATGCTGACTGGGGAAGTCTGGAAGCTGTACTCCTCAGATAAGCTGAAAGAATACCAATATGAAAAGAGAGAGGGAGCAAATCATGCAGAAATATTAAAATTGTGAGCAAAGTAGAGACAGGGCCTTGGGATGACAGTTGAGACTCATGATGTTTTAATCCTGGTGCAGGAAGATCCATTGCTTGTGCGCATTATTTTTCTCTAATTCTCTCGGTGTGTAAAGATATACAGAAGGGGGAGTTAGAGAGAAATTGAAGATGGATATTGGGTTGGCTATACAAATTGAATGAATGAACGAACGAATGAATGAATAAAGGGGGAAGGAAGCACTTTGGTACAGGGTAGGGTATAAGAGAAGGAACGACTTTAGAGAAAGAGAGATGCGATTTTGGTTATCGGTTCATTTTTCTTGTCAGAGATTACTCTGGGTTAAAAGGATTTTTCCAGGGGACACCCAAATGAGGCTCCTTTTTTGTCTCCCATCATGCAGCACTCGGGAATTGCAATTCTGATCTCCAAACCTTAGTGCCTTAACCACTATGCCACCCTGGAGGGGGGGATTTTGGTCATGCTAGTACATGAAAGCTTGACATACAGAGAAAAAAGAAGAATTAAGTAGTCATTGAAAATACAAGTAAGGGGAGCCTCTTGCCTGGTAGAGTGAAAAAGAGTTTGGAAAAGACAAAATAGTTATTAGAAAAGCTGAAAGAAACAGAGGGCTAAATCTATAATTTTTTTAAGTCTCATCCAGAGCAGGTTCATCAAATGAATGGAACTTGATAAGATAACCTAAGTCCATTGCAGTCCCGGTGTTAAATCCTGCATGTCTCATTTCATACGTGCCGTAGGAAATGGCTCCGTGATCACAGTGTGTGGGTCACTTCATGGCAAGCTGAGATCCACCTTAAACAAATTCATGCCAGTGGGATTTTTCCTGTTTGAAAATCATTTCCAGGGGGGGAAATGTATACTCGGATACAAGTAGCAGCCAGATTGGAGAATCAGTGTGATACAGTGGACAGACTGACAAATTCAGGAGACCTGGGTTCAAATCCTCATTTAGCCAAGGAAACTCACTGCTTGATTTTAATAATAAACTGCTCCTTGAACCTCACACATACCTTGAGAATCTTGCCAAGGTCACCATAATTTATAATATCTGTGAGCAAACAAAACAGAACAGAGAAAAAAATGTTGTGGCACCTTAAAGACTATCTCCTGTATTTAAATGTGAGCTTTTGTAGACTAAGTCCACTTCATCAGACAATTAGAAGTGGCTTCTTGACACAAAACAATAACAGGTCTTATTGATTCTGTGGGTCTACCCTACTTAGGACTAAGAAATGGCAGGAGTGAAGGACCAGATAGAAGTAAAGGACCAATAGATCAGAAGAGAAACTCTTATTAAAGGATGCAATGCAAAGCAAACGGCTTATAGTCTATGAAGAACAGTAATTTCACACCCTTATGTTGATTCAGACTTCAATAATCTTTTTCAACGGTTTTGTTGATATAGAACACTCAGACATGGTTTATCATTCTCATCTTCCGCGGGTGCTTTGGGACTGGGCTCCTTGCCCAAGGCTAACAGATTGGCTATTTCTCCTGGCAACAACACAGTGGGGAATTGAAGTCCCAGCCTCTGCCTTTGCAGCCAGATGCCTAACTCACTAAGATAATCAGCCGCTATAGCCAATGGACAGTTATGCAAGATGAAATATGTTAGTCCCAAGGTACTTCAAGGCTCTCTGTTAGTTTTGCTAGAAAGAGAAGAGGAACAGAAAGTGTAAGTGTTATAAATATGCAATAAAGGAGTGCGCATCCAAGGAGCACTAAAGAAGTTGAGTATTAAAACAAGGTAAGGCAATTAAGAAAAAGCAAAATGTGTTTCAGGAGGAAGGCTAACAGTGTGAAAGGACAGATAAGACAAGAATGAAGAGTCGATAGAAGTTTTCTTATTTGGAAAGTTCGCCAAAAGCTGGGAAAGGGAGAAGAACAGGAAGAGATAACTCTCATGAAGTATATTTAACTGGTGTACATATAAATATCGGGAGAAAGTAACAGAGCTCTCAAGAGACGGTTTTCTGTTAGTTTGTAGGGTTTCTTTTAAGTATAGGAATTATGTAAGCCAGGAGTTCTCAAACTTTTTAAGCCAGGGGCCGGGTCACGCTCCCTCAGACAGCTTCGGGGCCAGGATGGCCATTTTGCCCATCCTCCACCACATGGCACTTTCTGGTGTGGTGGAGGCAGTGGGGGGCCACGTGAAATGGTGCCACAGGCCACATCCGGCCCATGGGCTGCAGGTTGAGAATCCCTGATGTAAGCATTCAGAATTTAGAAGGGTCCACCTCTTTCCTCCCTCTTTGTACAGCTCATCTCGTGTTTAAAAAATTACTTGAGATTTTAATTTCCCAATTAATGGATACATTTTGGTACAATCTAGTTTCACTGAATACTTAGCTGCAACACTAGGTCTATGCTAAATTTGATTTTGTTAGGGCTATTCTGTTTTACCTTTGGCCCCTTTTGATGGTGCTTTTTTAAATTAAAAAAAAACACCCCTTGTAACATTTTCCTCCACCCTTCTTTGCTTTGTTTACTTCATAAAAGGGATGTTCTCCCAAATATGAATTGCAAATGAATAACCTTCTGTAGTTAAGGATGTGAATGTGCTTTCATTATGATAACAGCTGTGACTAAGACCCAAATGATTTGTCTGCTTAGTCTTTGGGAGTTGGTGGTGATATGCATACAGTAGGTTAGAATAGCTCTGCCTTGGGGCAGTTTCAGGGTATTCACTGCTCCTTTTATTCTCCCGGAAGAATTCCCCAGCTTGCTCTGCTGAACTGCCTTTTATCTCCAGTTCCTGGATAAGGCACTCAGGCAGCTATTTACAACACAGCTTTAGATAGGAACTGGGTGCCCACATAGCTGGCTATATCTGTTTTTATTGTGTATTCTGGCATATAGAAACTGCAGCAGCCACAAATGCACCCTCTGATAGATGTCTTAAAATGCACGTCTCCCTTTTTGGGTCTGGATCAATTCTGCTGGAATTTGCTCCTGGAATTACATCTGTTTTGGTGGCTGTTTCTTCGGTACCCTATAACGTCTGAACTTTGGGTGTGAACAAACAGCAGGAAAGGTGTACACCTGATCACAATGGAAAAGGTTGCTTTAAGGGTAGTGGGTCTCCCATAAAGTGATCCTTCTATCTGCCAGGAAACCACTTCAGCTTGGCCCAGTGATGGGCAGTCTTGGCCCTCCAGCTGTTCTTGGACTTCAATTCCCAGAAGCCTAAGTCAACACTCCTGTTGATCAGGGCTTCTGGGAATTGAAGTTCAAGAACAGCTGGAGGGCCAAGACTGCCCATCACTGGCCTTGGCCTCTGAAAGTTGAAGTGATTCAGCTCGACCAAAAGGATTCAATTTAGGCATGGATCAGGGTCAGGCTGGAACATGTTTCCCTGTCCAATCATTAGGAAATAGATCACACCAGACTGTTCCAAAAGGGCTCCAAATTTGCAATGTTTCCCCACATGAACAAATTCTGTTCTCTTCCTGGCTTGGAGATATTTTTTTTTGTCTGGAGCCATATATTTCCTCTTTGTATTATACCTGTGACATACATATAACTACAAGTACTTTTGTCTCTTTGCCTGTTGGGACCTTCCTCAATTGCCACATCAAAGAGTAAAGAGTGCCCTCTCCAGGTGTTTGGCTACTTGGTGCTTCAGATGCTGTGATTCAAACCTGGCTCTTCAGCAAAACCTTCCGGCCAAGTATGGTGTTTTTGGCTTATTTTTGTGTCTGTGTTTGTCTTCACAGCTTTTGAGTGTGCCAGTTTCTGCGAACTGTAATGTAGTTTGCCTTGTGCTGCCTTTTCCTGTTATTATTTCTTGCATTTGGGTTGATTTAAGTGCATTTGGGTTGATTTAAGTGTTTTGATGTAAACCTCTTTTGTTTTTTGAAACAAACAAACAAACGTCTGAATTAGCCATTCCTTTCAGTGTCTTCAACTTCCCATTTTTGGAGGACTATCCACAGTTCCTACTCTTAGAAAGAGAAGCCAACAACTCTGATTGTGCCAGGAACACTGACCTGTGCCATTACAGTGAGGTGGGCAAGCCAAACAAAAAGGGTGGGTGTACCTAAAGATAAAATTCGGAGGGGGGTTAACAATTAACCATTTACCACTGGGCAGGAAAACAAATGTGATTACTGTTAGATATTGGGGAGGGGGGATTGCTTGAGATCTACTTGCCAGCCATCACAGCCAATCCCCCATCAGTTGACTAGATATGGGATGTGGGCTTCCAGACACAGTGTGGGGCAGGCTGTCATATTTATTCTCTTGAGGCCCCAGTCACCAGCACCTCAGTGAAAGGGATGTTGAAAGTATAGAATAATGTTGCCTTCTTTGTGCTGACTTCCTAGGACTGCTGTGTAGGAGGCTTCTGTATGCATGAAAAACTCACCTGGTCATGGGGTGGGGCTTTGCCAGAGGGCCTTCATATTCATCAGTCATGCATTTTGCTGAGTGTGTAGAACAAGAGAGGAGTGTCTGAAGAGGGCTGTTGTTGACAAGCAATAGCCGAGGTCTGATATGACTATAGCAACATTATATAATATGCAATCTCATCCATCTGATATATTTTCCTAACTTGTATATCTAAGAGATGATCAATGTTCAATGCAGTCTGAAATCTTAAATTGTCCCAGCAAAGAATGCCAAGGAACAGCTTTGAGTGTTTCCACAACACTAGTAAATAGGTTGTTTTGAAAACTGTGAGGGAAATCTAAGCCTAGTGTTACTCCACAGTCAGGAATACATAATTGGGGATTGTGTGGGGCTGTTAAAATGATGGGAGGGCCTGAAGACCCTCAGTATTGATCTGAGCATGCAGGGATTGTTAATAAGTTAATTTGGATTGGCTAAATAATGCTGCAGACAGTTCCTACAGTAGTAGCAAATTTATTCTCCCCCCCCCCAGTGAATAGAAAATTTGAATGAATAAAAGACCTCACCCATCTTGTGACTTTTTAAAATATGTAGTCTAAAGTACATGGATGGGCCATGGTGGCTTAGCTGTTAAGATGCTGATTTGATGACCAGAAGGTCAGCAGGTCAACTTTTCAAGACCTGAGTGTTGCATGACGGAGTGAGCTCCCCTCGTCTGTCCCAGCTCCTGCTAACCTAGCATTTCGAAAGCAAGAAATTGCAAGTAGATAAATATATTTGGCGGGAAAGATGATAGCATTCTGTGTGCCCCAGCATCTAGTCATGCCTGACGCATGACTATGGAAATGTCTACAGATGCAGACAGCACCCGAAAGTTGGATACGACTGGCTTTTGAGCCAGGGAGACATTTACCTTTACTTTTAAAGTACTGTACAGTGGTACCTCATACAATGATTTTAATCTGTTCCATGGGGCTCATTGTTGTATGGAACAGTGGCTATATGATGCATGCATCGTATAGCAATTTTCCCTATGGGATGCATCGTACAACAAAATTTTTTGATAAGTGGGTTTTCCCATTGAAAAATTGTAGGATTTTTTTCAACAGGGCAAATTGTTATGCAGGACACCATTTCCCACCAAAACCTAATTGTTACACGATTTTGTTGCTATATGGGGTGATTGTTGAATGAGGTTCCACTGTATATGGAAGACACCTTTTTCACAGTGTAGTTACTTGTCAGTCAGAACAGCCACTCCCCCTTTAGCAGACTAGATGTGGAGCATCTGCAACCAGTCACAGTGTGGATCAGTCTGTCCTACGGCAGTAATTATGTGACAAGAAATATGGTGAAGAGTTGTAAGGAAGAAGTTGGATTAATACAATATTCAATAAATCAAACAGTTAACAATCTAAGTGTACTGTACATCTGAATGTATGCCTCCCTCTGTTCCATTAAATAGACAACAGTTTGGACTTTTACTGTTGAGTAATCTCTGTGACAATGTTTTAATGAGGTCTTTTCTTTCAGTTTGCAATTCCAAAAACTTAGATTACATTGTTTAGTTTGTTTCTCTTGTCACTTTCAGTACTTAATTTGGCTGCTGTGATTTAGAGAACATCTTTATCTGCCTCATTTCTGGAGTATAAATGAAGGTGGCATTGTGTTGGAAAATCAATTTAAAATTGCCTGCTCTGGAAAGTCTGTCAATCCCTATTGACTCCGTTATGACTTCAAGCACCACTCATTGAGCAAATATGATGTTTTTAAAACCTTGACCAGCAAGTAGAGTGATGGCTTCTGTGATGCCTCCTCAAGGAGCCTAGTGCAACTTGATTAGCAGCAATTAGCTGCAATAGTTTTTCATTGGAATGAAGGGGAGATTGTTGTGGCCACCAGAATATGAAGGACTAGTTTGTGTTTCTAAATATGACACATTATCATACTGATTATTTATCCATGGTTTCACATCCTCTCCTATAATCGCTATCACATGAACTATGTGGCTGATTGCATTGTTTTGGAGCAGTGTTGATTAACTCTTAATGGGAATTGCTAGGAAGAAATCATCCAAGGAGGCAAAAAATGTGTTCAGAGAAAAGAACTGGTGTCAAAAATTGAGATTTATACTCCTCATAATGTACTGAGCATTTTGATATGCTTCAGATAGTTTGTGTTCAATTGTGGCTCAGATGGTATGCTGTTAACAGGGAACATATTTAATCATCCTCTTATTTGCTTTTATTGGTTAGTTGCTAGTAATAGCTTGAAGATTTTTTAAGAAGAGAATAGAATACCAGCAGTTTTTAATGTGACAACTCTCAGTGGACATGCACTACCCTACTTAATAAATAGAAGATAATGTAGAATTTTACCAAGTGTTCTAGACTTACTTCTCTTTGCCACTTTCTAAGAGTCACAAATCCAATTCCCATCTTGGTGAAATTTTACTTCTGAAACCATTTATAATTGCAGTTGACTGAATAGGAACAGTTCTGCTCATCAGAAATCCTATGATTTTATTTTACTGCTCATGAAATAAACAACAAGTTAAAGTCCAGCTAATCTGCACCAAGTTTGAAAATAGTGCAAAAGAAAAACTAAAGCAAAATAAACTCCCCCGCCCAGTACCTGTTGGAAGTAAGCTTTATACTTACGATTTTTGTTAACAAGGTGTATACACATATCACCAATAAAAGTTCTCTAGTGCATATAGGCTGGACAGTAGGCATACACAGTCATCTAACTGGTGATGTATATTGAGATGTTGTCTTGCATGGTATCAATCAATCAGACTATTGATTTATCAGTTTCTGTATTGGCTTTGTACCTTTCTGAGCAGTAGCTCAAGATGTGTGGCAAAAACCTCTTTTACTTATCTACCTACGATTATTTAACTGGAGACACTAAAATTGGATCTAAATGTTTCTTTAAAAGAAAAAAGTGAAGGAAGGTAATAGTTACTTTTATTTTGGCAATTTTGCTTGGGAATATAGGCTATAGAAGAGACCCAGAAGTACTTCAGGTTCCAACATTATTAGGGCTTATTGTTGAGGATTAACAACTGGACTCTTTTTTTAAAAAAAGTCTTTCTGGACATATGTAAGCATTGATGCCAAATAGAGCTGTTGGGTTAATTTGTCTCTTTTATGTTTCTTTGTGTGCTTTTAGGTGCAGATATCAACCCGATACAAGCAGAAAGTGCTCCCAAGAAATCCGCATGCTTGAGGTACCCTCTCTGCAATGGAATCTTGGCCTTTGTTGGCCTGGCTTTTGCTCCTTAGCGTGCTCACAGACTGCCTGAAGAGGGCTGAAGCCCGGGAATTTACTGTGAAAGATATTGTCTACCTTCACCCTTCAAGTAAGATTTGTGGTGCAGCTTGATGTAATGAGAGGCCCACACTCTTTCTATAGCCTAGAATTCAAAGAACAGACATGTTAGAGGATGTGACTAGACTAAGCTTAGGCAGAAAATGGATTCCAAAAAATGAGAAGACCCTGTGTAAGTGGCAGGCTTAGTTTATGCTGTTTTGTGTTGGGTAAAGTGCTAGACAACTACACACTACAACGAAATTGCATAACAATTAGGGTTGGGGGGGGGGATGGTGTCCCGCATAACGAATTTCTTTATGGAAAAAAGCATACAATTTTGCAATGGGAAAACCACTTAGCAAAAAAATATTGTATGATGCATCCCATACGGAAAATCGCTATACAACACATGTATCGTATAACAATTGTTTCGTACAACAATGAGCCTCGTGCAATGGATTAAAATCGTTGTATGAGGGTACCACTGTAATCTTAAACAAAGTACATATAGTACAAAATAACTACTACCTATAATAGGGATTCTCAACCTGTGGTCCATGGGCCAGATATGGCCCACAGCACCATTTCACGTGGTCCCCCACTGCCTCCACCACAACAGGAAGTGCCATGTAGTGGAGGAAGGGCAAAATGGCTGCCTGCCCGCCCCACAAAGCTGTCTGAGAGAACATGACCAGGCCCTGGCTTTAAAAGGTTTAGAACGCCTGACCTACATCCACCACCAATAGGACTTATAAACCTTCTTAATTCAATGTTCTCAATATCATTAAATTTATATATATCCATCACCTCATTCCAAAAAGTCTTTAGTGATGGTTTTAAAATCATATAAACCAGCTGTGTCCCACTAGAACAGGGGTTCTCAATGTTTTCCTGCCATGGGCTGGACCATGTCCCCTCAGATAGCTGAGCAGGCTGGACACGTGGTTCCCCCCGCCATAAACACTGCCATAAAATTTTCGCCACTTTTGGAGGCAGTGGGTGCATTTATAGCCTCTTTGGGCTTTATTTTGTTGCCTCCACCACTTCTGGCAGCGGTGGAGGGAGCCAAGGCGGCGGGCCACATGAAATGGCACCCCAGGCCAGGTCCTGCCGTAGGTTGTGAACCCATGCACTAGAACCAAGTTATTCTTGTAGAGCTTTTAAAATTTCTCTCTCATTTGCAACTTTGTTCACCTTTTTTTTAACCAAAAGACTTAAAGGAAGAAAGGAAAAGACTGCTTGCAGGAGGCATATGAAAATACATTGCCCAGGTGGGGGTAATGGTTAGAGTTACAGGCAATTTCTGGGCATTGGTCAATGTCTTTCTCTTTCTTTTATAATAGTACTCTTAAGGGACTGTGCCTTCTGCCCCTGAACCACCCACCGTCTTTCAGGCTTATTAACTTCTCTGATCAGGAGCCAAAGGAGAGCTCTCTCTTTCATACAGTTCTTTGAAGCCTCTTTTCAGTACCAGTATCTTTTTAAGTATCAGGCTCCTGTAAACCTTTCACAACCTCTCTCTTTCTTCTCCCTCTCTCTGCTTCACTCCCCTAAGTGAGCTTGACTTGACTGTATGTAGGAAGTATAACATCAGGAAGGCATAACAACAGTGAGCAATGTTTTCTCATCTCTGAATACAGGAATGGTTTGTTACACCAGCAATGCAACTCATCAAGCATGCAGTGAGTACTAACACAATTTAATCAAGCATATGACAGGAAAGGCTTCTAGGCAAAACTAACTTGTTTATTTCTATCTAACCAGCCAGTTTTTTTTAAAAAAAAATCCCTGTCTTCCTGCCACGGTTTGTTTCACCCTAATTAGCATGTTCAGTGATTCTGTCAGTTGTTTGTCTTCTAAGAGGACAGATGTTTCTCAGCATCTTCATCCTCTTGACCACATAGCAAGAAGAAGAAAATCATTTTTGTCTATTTTTAACTAGTTCACCTGAACTTTTTCCCTTCCTGTATTACTAAACTGATGCTACCTCTGTCAAGACCCTTGAGCATATACAGTATAGTGAATAAACATTTTTCTTTTTACCTTAGTCTTGGCCCTCCAGCTGTTCTTGAACTTCAATTCCCAGAAACCCTGACCGGCTGGTGTGTTGACTTGGGCTTCTGGGAATTGAAGTTCAAGAACAGCTGGAGGTGCAAGACTGCCCATCACTGCCTTAGTCTTTGGTCTGAGTAACCACTGGTTTGGCTATCTGGCCAATAGAAATTATTAGAAGAGGAAAACCTGCTTAATACTAAGCCCAAACTTTTCCCTGCTTTTGCTATGCAACTATAAAATAGCCAACATGGTTCCCTCCTGTCTTATATGGGAGCTGCATTAGCCGAGTTCTCTAAAAAGACCCTTGGTGTAATTCAAATGCTGTGGTGAATCTTTAGTATCAGTTAGGACCATGTTCTCTTATACTGATAGGCTATATAATATGCTCTGGTTATTTCATTTTTAAAGATTTGCTTTTGTTTTAGAATGTTTGTTATATTTTTAAGTATTTTCATGTAAGATTATACTTAGTATATAAATGAACAAATAGCATAAAAATAAATCGTCAGGAACATCAACAAGTTTCACCTATAGATGCAAGTGTAACAAAATTTAGTAATACTGTAGATAAGTATCATTTCATGAATAAGATACAGTAGAACCCCGTATAACGATTGCCCCATACAGCGATGAAATCACATAGAGATGAGGCTTGGAGGGGGGAAAGCCGTTCCGCATAGCGATCGTTCCTATGGGACAATCCTTACAACAATTTTCCAATGAGAAAAACCATTTAGCGCCAAACATCGTTGTATGGTTTTTCCCCCATAGGGAAAATCGTATGCATTTCCCCATAGGGAAGATTGTACAACAACGAAAACCGCATAGCGAACAGCTCCGTGGAACGGATTAAAATTGCTATACAGGGTTCTACTGTATTACTAAAGGGAATCTGAGTGTTATTTCAGATTCCTAATTAGAAGTGTTGATTATGTTTAGAACCAGCAACCAGTTTTTAGGTGTAGTTCTTATAAACAGCAGTGAAAAGGAGCTGACCAGCATTAATGGGCACTTGAGAGAAATATCCAGAGTGAAGGATGCTAAAGCTGTATTATCAGTATGAGGACAATACAGGGTCAGCAGATTATCCTATGACAGCGATGGTGAATCTTTTAGAGACCAAGTGCCCAAACTCAACAGGCTGCCATCCGCGCCACAGAGGGGCAGGGTGAACTCTGTGCTGGGGGAGGGGAAAGCGCTCCCATTGGGCTGCTGGGTAGGGGGGTGGGGTGTACTTTGTGCTGGGGCAATGATGTGCTAACTATTTTTTGTAATGCTCTGAAGTGCTCCCTCTGGCACACGTGGGACATCCACATTGACACTGATTGTATGTTATATTATTATTTTTTCCATTGTGAGGAGAGTAAATCCTTTTGTCAAGTTTACACATTTTGTCAGCCATGACAGAAATTTTACTATACTGTATTACGAAGGATGAGGAAAGATAGTTTGTCCAGAACCTGCCGAGTGAGTGTGAGGCCAAATTGAGATTTGTACCAAAAGTTTGCAGCTCACAGTCTTTACTGCTATCGTATATTCATTCGCCTAGCTGCATATCAGCATTCTCCACCATAGTAATGTGAACTGTTTGCACAGAGTCATAATGCAATTGTTTGCTATAATGTATTTGTCTTGCATTCTTACTCAAAAACTACTAATCCTCAGGAGAGAGTAATTCAGTATAGAAAAATCATGGTATATTGGCTCAGGTTCTTTCTTCCCAATGCTTTTGTTATGTTGGTCAAAACATTTTTTCATGTCTCTATGAGACTCTTGGGTTTCCAGTGCAACTCCTTGAAAAGAACCAACCTGGTGGAAACCTCCATTGCTATTGAATTATTCGTGTCCAAAAATTATCCAGCATCATATTATCTCCCTCCAGGTCCTATTCAAACTTGCCTGTTACTTTATTCAAAAAGAAATAAAATAGAGAAGCGAATGATGAAGAGTGATGGGCAAAATTGGTAATCATTACTTATTTATTAAGCCTCTATGTTGTCTTTCTGACAAAAGTGGTGCTGAAGGCAGCTATCAGTAAAATAAAAATAAAATTAAATCTTGCTCGTGTGGAATTAAACAGAGATTACAACCTAGAGGAGATAATTCCAGCCTCCAGAACAGATATACAGGCAAGATGGAGGAATGTCTTATAAAAAAAAATAAGGAGAGAAAGTCCTTGCCATGTTTTTGGATTGCCACTAATGTGGTGGATTTGCTTCCTTTAAAAAAAGTTCCAAATACCTTGACACTGATATCATACTCCTTGGCATTACATTTATATATGCCAGAGAAACCAGTCACTCAGGTAGGGTTCTTTCCTACTTTTGGCATAAAATATAAAGGCTTCCGTTGGTCTTTCTTTTAAAGCATACTTGTTTATCCTCAGAACATAGGACTGAAGTATAGAAATGTTCCAGTGCCTGAGGCACCTTCTCTGAACTAGAAATGATCATATGATATATAAAGTTGATACAGGCTGCTTGCCAATGTACAGTCACTGTAACAGATTTTCATTTTTCCCCAGGAGGAAGAAAGTAATCATTCTTGTGATGGCATTTAGAGAATACAATAGGGAAAGTCTATATTTTAATTTAGGCCTTTCTGAAAAGTCGATACAGTCTGGAATTTACTGTACAGTGAACAGTGTATCTGGAAAGCTGATCTTAATTTTTGGTGCTTTATGTTCCATCAAGGTTATGGTGAAAGTTGAATCAAGCAAATTTTACTTATGAGTATCTCTCCAATGGGACTGCGGTGGTTTAGTGGTTAAGAAACATGCTGGACTTTATGACTGGAAGGTCGGCAGGTTAGCAATTCCAGACCCAAGTGCTGCATAATGGAGGGAGCGCCCATCTCTGCCCCAGCTCCTGCAAACCTAGCATTTTGAAAGCAAGAAATTGCTAGTAGTGGGAAGGTAAACAGCATCCCATGTCTAGTCACACCTGCCACATGTCCACGGAAATGTCTGCAGATGCAGACAGCGCTGCCTCTTTGGCTATAAACGGAGATATACCCTAGAGTCGGATACAACTGGCTTTTGATCAAGGGCTACCTTTACCTTTACCCCCTAAAATCGTCAATTGGATTCTGGCCAAGAATTGGCAGTAGCTCATTTTCTACATTAGCATCTGTGTTTACTTCAATTTTGTGGCAAATCAATATATTTCTCTGTTTCTGGTTCCTGGTATCAAATTTAAAGGAGATTATAAAACATGAGTACAGTACGCCGTGTGGTAGCCCTACAGAGGTATTTCCCATCAGCTCCAGCCATATAAACCAAAGCAACTGTAGGGTATCAGATCAGACATGTCAAGTATCCCGTAATGGCCGGGATTTTCCGTAATTCAGCACCGCTTTTCTTACTTTGCCACCTGGAGCCGCCGCCGTCCCGTAATTTGATGGCAGGGGGAAAGTAGTTACTGTGCATCCCCTTCTGTGCAGAACCCTTCTATGCATGCGCAGAACCCTTCTACGCATGCACAGAACCCTTCTACGCATGTGCAGAAGGGTCCTGCGCAGAAGGGACCTGCGCAGAAGGGTTCTGTGCAGGTCCCGTATTGTCCGGAGCCACGCTTGACAGGTATATATCAGATTGTTTATCCTAGTACAGACTGGGATTCAGAAGAGAGCAGTACAGACAGGCCAGTGGCATGAGGAATGTGCTAAGAGAAAGACACTGGATATGTTTAGCCTGGAGATAAGAAGATTATGCATAGAGATTTCATAATAATCTTCAAATATTTGAAGGGTTATGGTGTAGAAGGGCATAAATACTTTTTCTCTGCTACTGTTTCCTCTGTCTAGCAAGTGGTTGGGTGGTTTTCAAGGCACCTTCCCAATGTTCCTATTAACATCTACATTTTTTGGGGGGGTTTGGATGGGCTTTTTTTTTAACCTCAGGGTTTTTGAAGGTAAAGGGATAAAAGGTCCAACTCAATCCACTGCCAATGGTGATCAGCTTTTGCATAAAGCTTTGAAAGCCATGGTGTTTATGTGTAAATCTTAACCTATAAAACCAAGGGTTAACCGTTGGAACTTGCTATAGGTTGCTATGCCTCGCCCTACTTGCCTGCACTCACCCTTCGTGCACACGGCCGATCTGGGTCCGCAGGTCAACAAAGGATTGAGAAAACAGGCAGTGGGGCAACAACCCCACAAATGTGAAAAAAGGGAAACAACTTCATTTCCCAACATTCCTTGTGCCGTGCCACGCCAGAGCCAATCAGGCTGAGAGGCTCTCGCACGGCATGGCTCAAGGAACGTTCGGAAACGCGCCGCAGCCAATCAAAAGAAAACCATTTTAAAAAAACGCAGCACAAACACAAAGCACAAACCCATAACTACAAGCCCCAGTGTCCTGCGCGCCATGAGCGTGCAGAACACTGAGGAAGCCGCCATGCAAAAATTAAAACAAACAAAAACACCGGGAGAGCAAGTCCGCCAAGCCACGGGAACCAAAGGCCCCCTCCCCAAAGGCGCCTGAAGCTCCTAATCGGAGTTTCCCCTTTAATATCACTGGGTGGGGGGGTTGTGCTCCCCCTCTCTACTGGCTCCCTGGGGTTGGAAGGGTTGGGAGGACCAAAGGAGTCTGTCTCCCCAACCCTCCTGACCCCAGGGGACCTGGCAGAGAGGGGATTCCCCTCCCCACACACACACACGCCCCATATTAAAGAGAAGAAACCAAGCAGTTACTTCTCTTTAAAAATGGAGTTTTTTTGGGGGGAATCCCCCTCTCCGATGGCTCTCCTGGGTCCTGAAGGGTTGGGGAGACAAACCCCTTTTCTCCACCCAACCCTCCCAAACCCAAGGAAGCCAGCGGAGAGGGGGATCACAACCCCCCCACTGATATTAAAGGGGAAACCACAATTGAGATTTCCCTTTTAATATCAGATTTCCCTTTTAATGGCCTGGATTCGATCCCCTCTCCTGGGTCCCATGAGTCTGGAAGGTTTGGGGAGACAAAAGGGGTCTGTCCCCCCAAGCCTTCCAGAGCCAGGGGAGACGGCAGAGAGGGGATCCCCCCATAGGACACCAAAAAACACAAAAACAAACAATCAAAAACATCCAAAAATACACAAAAACAAACAAAAATAACACCAACAAACAAGACAAAGTAAACAAAAACCAAAATTTCAAAACACACCCAGCACCCAGCCAAACACCACAAAATCCAAGCAACACCACCACCACAAATAAAGAAAAACAGCCAACTCACCACCACATGACCTCACACCACAACGACTGGAAAAGAAATGAATAAAGAAAGAGACTACTTACTGGAAGAAGCTCCACCCAGAGGCCACAAGAGAAAAAACAGTTAAAATACAAGATAACCCCTACCAGCACCACTTGCTGCCCACAATAGTAAAAAAAAATTTCAAAAAGACACAACAGCCCCACACAAAAGGCCCCAAGAGAAAAAACAAGTAAAAACAAATCACAATTTTACACAAATCAAAAACAGATGTCAATAAAATAAAATAAAAACTATTCAAAAATCCTGTGCTGAATTTTTACTCAAATAAAAAACAAAAACATCAAAACACAGTTTAAAAACATTTATTGTGAAAAACATGTACTTGCACATTTTTGAAATTATTACCTACGGTACAACAATTTTAAAAAATACATGCTAAAAATATTGGGTTAAATAAATTTTTTTGGAAAAAGTATATCATCCTTTATTCTTTTTTTCATCCACAAAGCCAAAACACCAAACAAAACTCATCACAGTTTATAACAGGCCACCAAAAGAAATTTGTATAAATAAAATTTTTAAAAATTTCAATTATAGACTAACCTCTTCTTTACAAACATTAACAACAACAACAAAAACTTTCCAACACCATTTAAAACAGCCCAGCAACGCCGGGCAACCTCTGCTAGTTAATTAAATAAGATAGGAAAATGTTTTTCTTAATTTACTAAACAGATTCATAAATTAATTTCCTTGTTGTGTTTTCATTTTTCAGCTACTCCATACCCTGGTGGATTCAAATGCTTTACGTGTGAGCAAGCGGTAGACAACTATGAATGTAACCAGTGGGCTCCTGATATCTATTGCCCAAGAGGTAAACAAGCTGCTTATTGCCAGAGATCACATTTTCAGAAGATATAGCTCAGGAATTCTCAACCTTTTTAAGATGGGGGCCAGGTCACGCTCCCTCAGACAGCATCAGGGGCCAGATGGCCATTTTGCCCTTCCTCCACCACATGATACTTCTTGGTTTAGTGGAGGAGGTGGTGGGCCACATGAAATGGTGCTGTGGGCCACAACTGGCCCATGAGCCGCAGGTTGAAAATTCCCAATGTAGCTGCTCTAGAGGAGGCTGACATGTACCACATATATTCTTCATGAATATCATAATTCCTAAGAAGTCATCCAGAGGACAGAGAGGGCCTATTCTATGGCTCACTGGTGGCAGCCAGTCCAGAGACCTTATGCACACTTTATTGTTGGCCAGTGACATATACATATATCATAAACATTGTGGTTTCCCTGAATTATTCTCTTGCATATTGAGGAACATCCAGTCCTGCTGTGTCAACAGTAGTTTGTGCAGTTCCTTCCTGTTGTCTTTCCATAACTCTTTGAGGTCTCCAAGAGGCTTTGCTAGGGTACCAGCAGTCTTTAAAAGATTTAGGGTAGGTCTCAGGCACATGGATAGAGACACAGATAAGCTGGATAGAGACACATAAACTGGGGATTCAAGGCAGACTTTTCTTGGAAAATTGAGATGAGTTTTATCCCAGATTAATTCAAACTCAGTTTTGGGAAGCTTGGCAGTAATGACATTCATTCTGGATTCCTATAACACATGTATATAGACCAGTGGTTCCTAACGTGGTGCCCACTCTCCACAGGGGGACTTCAATTCCCAGGAGCCTAAGTCAGTACACTGACTAATTAGTGCTTTGGGGAATTGACTTAGGCTTCTGGGAATTGAAGTCCAAAAACCAAAGGTTGGGAAACACTGATATTGACCCATTCCTAATCCTCCTGTTATAGATGCAATGATTCCAAACATTGTATGCACAAGACATGTTATGGGCCTCTAAAAGCATTTTGTTCTAAGGAATTTGAATGCTGAAGGCTTCTTACATTCTGAAATTGGTACATGGGGAGCAATTAGATACATTTGGTCAGACTTTGATAACTTCATATGAACTAGTCCCTGGTATCTTATTTCTGTTCTGCTGTGAGTGTGAGTAGAAGCAGAATGCTACAAACCACTTGGAATGTGCAGGTGAAACTCAGAAAATTAGAATATCGTGCAAATGTTAATTCATTTCACTTAAAAGGTGAAACAAATATATGAGATAGACTCACTACATGCAAAGCAAGAGATGTCATGTCTTAATTCGTATAATTGTGATGACCATGACGTACAGCATACATGAGATTATGTGATGATTATGGGGTACATGAGACTGAGGCGTTGGGGTTTTCATAAGCTGTAAGCCATAAGCATCAATATTATAACAAAATAAGGCTTGAACTATCTCGCTTTGCATGTAATGAGTCTATCTCATATATTTGTTTCACCTTTTAAGTTGCATTACTGAACTGAATGAACATTTACACAATATTTTAATTTTCCGAAGCAAGGAAGTCAGTGCATTGGAAGGAGGGGAAAGCAGTTTATACTGTGCTTTCCCCCTCTGTTGGGGTAAGCATGATAGAGGAAGGATGTGCTGTTCTTGGTTGCTTGGCAAAGAGAACACAAACTGGAAGCTTCACTCATCCAGAGCCAACTTTCTGAGGTGGAGTGAAATTAGAAGCTGGAATGGTGTAGTGTGAAAAACAACAAGGAGGGAGAAGTACATGGGCAGGACCTGAAGGACAGGCCCTTTTTCCTGTGCTTTACTGGCTCTCAACACGGTGCCTTGCACCTGAACCCCAACACTTTATCGGGTTTTGCCTAGGACTGCTCAGATACATTCATTCTTCCTAGTTGACAGTGATCAATGATGGTGACAACTGCATTTGCTGAAAGTTGTATTACAAAGAGGCATTCAGTAAAACACAAGAAAGTGAATGGCGGTCCTGATTTTTGGGGGAAAGTTTCCCAACTTCAAAGGGACACAAATTAGAACATTAAAGCATAACAACTAATTAGGCTACACGACAGCTTACATTTTTGAACTCGTGCTTCTATTACTCTCCTTAATTCATTAGTGCAGCTACCTGATTTTGATAATCTAGCTGAGATATACTTGCTGTAGTTAGGCTTCTGTTAAAGCTGTTTTGTTTTATCTGCTTTGAAAGGCACCAGGAGTCTTTCAGTTTTTGTCACAGTTGGATTGCTGTATATTTATCAAGCACAGGATCTGAGAGCTGGAACTGACCAGGTGGAAAATTTAATCCATCTTTTATCTTTACCACAAAGGTTCCAAAGTCTGCTTAGACCTCTAGATCTTGGGTAATATTTCCCCCCTATAAAGGTCAGTTTATTCAGCTTTAAACACACACACGCACACATACACGCGCGCTCGCATGCATGTGCACGCGTGCACACATACACACACACAGCAGACAGTGGGCATTACTTGTAGCTTGTTTCTATTCTCAACCAAAGTTGGTCTTACTTATTTCTTAGAAGAGGGCAGAAGGTTCTCAGGACATGTTCCCCCACCCCAAAAATTTGTGGGGGGCGGGGGTGGGGCAGGAGAGAGTAAAATATGATGCTGTTTGTGAGCAAGTGTTTTTGGAGGAGTTTTTTTTTTAGGGTGGGGACTGTGGTGGCTTAGTGGTTAAGATGCTGAACTTGATGACTGACAGGTCAGCAGCTTGAGATCAAAGTACTGCACAATGGAGTGAGCTCCTGTCTCTGTCCCCACAATTATATTGAATTGCAAGTAGATAAATAGGTACCACTTCGGTGGGAAGGTAAACAGCGGTTCATGCACTCTGGTGTCTAGTCATGCCTGCCACATGTCCACGGAATCATCTGCAAATCCAGACAGTGCTGGTTCTTTGGCTATAAACAGAGATGAGCACTAAACCCTAGAGTCAGATATGACTGGCTTTTGAGCAAGGGTGACCTCTTTTTTAGGAGACATAAAAAGTACAAGAAAAATATTTGTAGGACTAGCAACTATATCAGGCAAGAGATGGCAAGCCGGTGTAATCCAAGTAGAAACAACAAAATCCATCTGTGAGGTCTGTTTATTGTAACAAACTCAAATTCCTTATCAGTGGCTCAAGTGGCTAAAACGCTGACTGGGAGGCGGAAGGTCAGCAGTTTGATTCCCGAGTACTGCAGGACGGAGTGAGCTCCCTTCTTTGTCCCAGCTCCTGCCAAACTAGCAGGTCGAAAGCAAGATAGATAAATAGGGATCACTTCGGTGGGAAGGTATCAGCGTTCCATGCACTCCGGTGTCTAGTCATGCTTGCCATATGACCACGGAAACATCTGCAGAAGCAGACAACGCTGGCTCTTTGGCTTTGAAACAGAGATGAGCACTGCACCCTAGAGTCGGATACGACTGGCTTTCGAGCAAGGGAAACCTTTACCTTTAGATCCATCTTAAAAATAAACCCAGCAGAAATATAGGAAGAGACCTAGACATACATCCAACATTTTGATGTAAGCCTGTGTAAAACCTTTGTTAGAACAAATAAAAAAAGTCCTTGTCCACATTACTAGGGTTTGGTAGCCAAATATATTGGTGTCCAGTTGAGATGGGAAGACATTGAAATATTTTCTCTTAAAATGGATAATTATGTTAGATTGAAATCACTGCCTTAAGTAGATTGATGAAAAGTAGTTCTTTTAGGGGGGGAGTCACATCGGGGGTAGTGGGGGTGGTGGTTCTCTGCTGTCTTTTCTTGCCCCTGGGTGGAAGTCTGCTGGCATGTTTGGGGGTTTGGGGTGGCAGGAGCTGGTGGATTGAGCTGTTAGCTTTCAGCCATGTATATTTTAAGTACCCTCATTTTAAATTCTGTCTCTTGATATATTTCAACTTCTGTTATTTATGTTGTACTATGTTGGTCTTGGATAATAATAATAATAATAATAATAATAATAATAATAATAATAATAATAATAATAATAATAATAATAATAATAATAATAATAATAATAATAATAATCATGTCAGAGATTACTCTGGGTTGAAAGGATATTTGCTGGAGAAACTCCACTCAGGGGACACCCAAATGAGGCTCCTTTCATGTCCCAAAGCAGCACTCAGGTATCAAAACCCAACCTTCCAGTCTCCAGCTCAGCATCTTAACCACTAAGCTACTGTGAGAACTGCGGGCCGTAATAAATATTGATTGATTGAGAACTAGTTCAGATGTCTTTTAGGAGCAACTTGGAAGAGGTATGCGGTCTTGGGAAGAGAGAAACCCACAGTCACCACCTGGCCGCAAGGGGTGCCAAGTAAGAGCATCTCCCATGTTATTGCATGACACTAATTGTTAGCTGTCATTTCATCCTGCCAGGTTGCCTCTTGTGTCAACCCTAGCAGGGTTTCTGAGGTAACTGAGATCTTCAAAGAGTACTTTACTGTTGTCACTCTCCAGTGAGCTTCCACGTTTGAGTGGAACCACTCGGACAGGCACTTCGTCTAACCATACTTCATTGGCTCTTGTAAGACTGCTTAGAATAGGTATAATTTTCCTTGTGCTATCTTTCTCCCCAGCTACAAGATACTGCTACACTCAACATACGCTGGAAGCCAATGGGAAGAGTGTTTCTGTTACCAAAAGATGTGTGCCACTGGAGGATTGTTTGGCTACAGGATGCATAGATCTGCAGCATAAAGGACTGAAGGTACAAAGCAGTCTTTATGCCAGGATGGGTACAGTGTCTCTGCTGCAGTGCCACTGTGCTTCCCCAAAGCAGTTTTCCTAAAGATGTACTGGAAGAGCACTTTTTACAGACTTCCCAAATGTTCTTAATCTCTCCAGGTTTTTTGAGGGGGTGAGGGTAGGGGGCAATTTCTAGCTGTTTCTGGACCCAGTGCAATTTTTGCAGGGAGGGAACCCTTTTGGGTGGCTTGCTACCCCACCAGAGATACACACAGTGGTGGGCTCCATAACAATTTACTACCACACTGTGGCCGTGGTATGGTGGGCGTGGCCAGGGGGAAAGCCCTGCGTTGTACCCGAATTAGGACTACTTTATTTCAAAAATGGATGGGCAGGACCAGCCAGAATTTCTGCTATCGGTTCTGGTGAACTGGTGTGAACCTGCTGATGTCTACCACTGGATACACACCAATGTTTTACAAGTAGAAGCTTAAATCCAGAAGGGCTGTATTTCTGCTGCAAAATCTGGACTGTTCACATACAAAAATGTAATGTATTTGGGGCAATATCCTTTTGTTGCTTTCTTTTTTTATTGTAACATATCCTAGCCCAGTGATGGCAAACCTTGGCACTCCAGATGTTCTTGAACTTCAATTCCCAGAAGCCATGACTTGGGCTTCTGGTAATTGATGTCCAAGAACACAAGAGTGACAAGGTTCACCATCAATGTCCTAGCCATTAGCTACAAAAAGAAGAAATCCTGGTACGGTACAATTACACAATACCATGAAACAGAAAGAAATGATAGTTTCTAGAAATACTGAATGAGTGTAGGTGTCCATCATCACATGATACCAACCAGAAATGTTGAGGAAATTGAAATTCTGAATTTACAGTGTCATACCCACAGCATTGATACTACCAGCATGGTTATAAGCCAATCAAGATAAGCTACAGTATGGGAAACGTTTTATATAAATATCTGTGTGAGTAGAATGTAATCATTTTAAACATATTCATTGTAGACAGGTGGGTTAACAGAGGCAAAGGTCATCTAGTGAATCAGGCTGGAAAAGAGAATAAGGTAGGAAGTTAGGGTTCCAGGACAGAGAAGGCTAGGCCAGGCAGCCAGGCTATATAACTTCTAAGATTGAGGGAGCTGTGATTCCACTCCACATGTTTTTATAGTTTAAAGAAAACTCACAGAAGAGCTTTCATGTTAAAACAGATTTTACAAAGCATTCCCCCCCTCTCTCCATGGTTAAAAAACTTCAGAAAATGTTGAGAACATAAATTATGATGGAAACGAGTAAGAGGAAAACTTCCTTGTTTCCCCCCAGGAATTAAAATGATAGCTGTACAAGATAAAAGACATGCAACATGGCTAGACGTTTTTATAGTGCCTATTAATGCTTTGGGGAAGAGCGTTTCATCTGTACTTAAGTAGTTTTGCTTGTAATTTATTGTAATTGTATTGCACTCTTTTCTGTTGGTTTTAAAATAATATCCATAGCTCATGCAGGAGATATGCAATATGTAAGCAGATGATGTCCAAGAAGAATGTAACCGACTATCCATATTTAGTACCATTATGTCATTCAGTATAATCCATTGTAACCTTCTGTAGGTGACATTTCATCAAGATATTTCAGTTTGGGGCCTATACAGCTGAACATAGATGGTGTTTTCTAATGAGTAGATCATACTTGAGCAGGGAGAAGGTATAGGAGGAGGATACAGTACTTAACCCTTTCCCATCAACTATGCTTTCTACCAGTTTGCTCTAAATTGGTGGCAAACTGTTCACTGGTAGATACTGTAGATGGGGACTGACAGGATATAAAGCTTAAAGAGGTGAAGCAGATGCTACAGTTAGTGCATTGTTAGAAGAAGAAACCAGTTTAATGTTTCAGTTGACATAGTCTCCTCTGGAAATTTGTATCTGAGTAAGTAAGAAGGCACATGAAGCCTTGTTTACCTCTCCATTATAGCTCTTCAAGCAAGGCAAGCTGTAGAAGTTCAGAAGAAGTGACTGTCAGACAGTCTTGAATAATTAACAAATAGTATCAGATTTGACCTTAAATCTCTCCACTGATCATGAGTTTTTAATTTTGAAAAAGGGATGGGGCTTAAAAAATTGGTAGGTCCTGTATAATCCGCCTCCTATAATGAAGTTTTCTTCGGGTGTGTGTGTGTGTGTGTTACTTACTGTATCTGTACCATGACCTTTCTTCTCTTTTCTAGGTCTGCACATCCTGTTGTGAGGGCAACATCTGCAACCTGCCATTACCAAGAAACTCAAGTGATGCCATATTTGCAACAATAACCCCCATAAATCACACACAGAGACATTTGCAAAGCTCATCAATAATGGCATTGTGTCTGCTGTTAGTCTATGCTACGTAGGTGCCTGTGGACAGGATTCCAGTTGAAGATGAACATATTTATCCATACATAAGTGATCTTAATTTAATATATGTTTCAGATCTTACATTTTAGTGACATTTCTAAATGTATATTTTAAAACTCCTTTTAGCATTGGTTAGTTCAAAAGCCATAATATTTACTTGTTTTTTGTGAGTGTGTGTGTGAGGGGGGCATTTGTACTGCAAGTCTAGGTTGAAAGAAGGAACTTTTTAATAGCTCTCTCTCTCTCTCTGCTTATAAGGAGAGCTTATCTAGAACTGTATACTTGCAGTAATAGTCAAATAATATGAATTCCCATTCCACTATGCAAAAAAAGGCTTCTAGTTGACCTGTTAGGCCTAAACCAATATTACTTGGTTAGTCACATAGGGATGCATTTATATTGAATTATATTTAAAATAAGCCCCTTGATCCTTCAGTCTCTTCAAAATAAAAATAAGGCTGGATTTAGTTTTAGTCATATGTATACATCTTTATATGAACACACAGTTACTTTGAAGAGAAAAAAATGGCAGCCTTTGATATGTGTAAGACAGGCATCTTAGAAGAGATATTTCCTAGGCAAGGTGACTCTTCCACTATTTTTGAAATAGAATTCCCAGAATTCCCAAAGCACCATAAAGAATGGCCATGTTGGCTAGGGAGGTTCTGGGAGCTGTAGTAGTAAAATAACCTCTCCAAGTACTGAGCTTTTCTAGGGGAGTTCTTGCAGCCTGCAGGGTGGTTTTTTTTTGTTTGTTTTTTTGGTAAGCACTTGTATATTTTTAATTCCTAATGTCTTTTTAAAAAATCCTGTTGCATTGGGATCGCCTTATTTATCTTACAGAGGCTTTAAAATTCTTTAATTTAATCAATTATTAGACTTTTTTGCAATTCTATTTATGCTTTTGTAGGAATAAGGCCCATTGAACTCAGTGGGCCTGAGTTCTGTATTGGCACAACTAAGATTGCACAGTAATTCTGCTACCCTACATAGACTTAACTCGAAGTAATTATCATTGTATGAAGTGGAATTTGCTTCTGTGTAATTTGGCTTAGGGAAGCAGTGTATGTGTGCAATCCTGGTGCTGATCTAAGAAAGTTTTGTTTCTGTGAAGTCTTCATGATCTTCTCATTTCCCTGTATTTGAAATGAATAAGCTAGCTCTTTGTTCAGTGGGTCGGGGCACCTTGAAGCTACTTTTCAAGACTTTTACATTATTGTACATTCCAATATGTCAAGTATGGAGACTTTTACATTGTTGTGACATTCCAGTATGGCACTTCTGCAATAAATAGAATAAGGGTTCTGATATTTTGAGAACTTTCAGCAGAGAAATAATCGTGGCTATTTTTCTTGACTCAGTTTCATTATGCTTTAATTTTTATTACTGTAGTCCTGGTGATACTTTGGACACATGATAGGGAATATTTTTCTTTACTAGATCACAGTACTTTATTTTTGTATGGTATTATTAGAAAGGATGACATATTCTTAAACTGTTTCTGACAGAGTCTAGTTCCTGTCAAGTTAGACATGTAACATATTTTGTGATGAATTATTTTCAGCAACTACAATAGCAACAAACAAGGGCAGAGAAACATATGACTGGTAAAATTGAATGTGATTCAGATATATATAACTGGAGTATGGTGTATGGAAGCTTGGAGGAGTTTTATAGATCATAAACCAGTTATGTATACTGTACATTACAGTGATTTTTATGAGTTGTTTTTGGTTAACATTGATAAGTGAGGAATTATAATTTTTGCCAAGTTAGAACACCAACTTGAGGGGGACAGAAAAGAAACTACAGTAGAACCTTGGGTAACGACCAAACTCTGTTCCACCAAGTTGGTCGCTATGTGATTTTGGTCGCTATCCAATTTAAATGGAGCGATACCTCGGATAACGGCCAAAAATGGTTGTTATCCAAGGTTCCTATCCAAATACCTTGGATAATGACCATTTTTAGCGGTTTTTAGCATTATGCAATGCATCACGTGTACATAAAAAATGTGTCGTTATTTGATGCGGTCGTTATCCAGTGCGGTCGTTATCTGAGGTATTACTGTATATGATGAAATGTATACAAGTAAGGAAGGAAACTTTTTTGGAGTGCTTGATAAAAATTTCTCCTTAAAACAAACCTACTAGCAATCTACTACCACAATAATGTGTGTGTGCATGTGCGTGTGTGTATGTATATGCACATGCATGTACTTCTATGCATGTTGATCTTCCCAACATTCTGTTTTCCATATATGTTGGACTACAATTTGGGTATTCACCCAACCAGCCTGTTAGTCCAGTTCCTTTGAATGGGAGAAGTTTGGGGAAGGTTGGTGTTTATACATAAAGAGAGCCACTTTTTGACAATATGTGGCTCTCATAAACACACCAAGAGGTAGAAGTTTGTCTGTGGCTTTGTCTGAACATAAACTTAGTTCCTTGCTGAAAGTAATGAGAGAGTTCATGTGTGCCATGGATCCTCCTATGTGCCATATCACACCCGATGCATGTGGTTCTCAGTTTGTAATGATATTCTAGTAAAAAGGTTTCAGTGACTTGAATGGAACATTGTTAGTTGTCTAACGATAATCCCTGCAAGAATGAACAACTCTGATGTCCCAAGTACACCTAAATGTACACGTGTCCCTCTAACACAGGGGTTCGCAACCTGTGGCCCATGGGCTGGATCTGGCCCACAGCACCAAATAATCTGGCTCCTAACCTCGCTCCCACCAAAATCAGCCACAGACTCATTTACGGCCATCATAACTGCATTTACTACAGCCGTAAATGAGTCTGTGGCCATCATAACCACATTTACAACAGTGGTGGACGTGTTTTACGACAGCATTTATTGCAGGGGGGACCACCAGTTCAGCCTGTTCAGCTTTCTGAGGGTGTGTGGTCTGGCCCATGGCTAAAAAAGGTTGAGAACCGCTGCTACAACACATTGATTGAAATCCTGTTCAAGTTGGTAGTGACGGAATCAAAGCTGTATATAGCAGCACATACACGTTTAATGTGTAACATCTAATTCTTTGTACAACTGCACCATTTTCTTAAAATGTGTGTCCAATCTGGTTTTGTTATAGTCTCATGGCTCAAAGGGATACAAAACGTCTTTCATTGTGGGGTAAAATAAAATGTTGGGTATACATTAATTGGGAGTGACTTTAACCAACCATCTTTTTCTCCGAGTTGCATTGCTTAGGACAATATCCCCTAATTTACCAAAGTAAACACTACATACATTGAGAATGCATGTGCTCTTAAAAGTCATGATGTGTTGGTACTTTGTTCTTGCCTCTCACATCTTATAGAGATGTGGAGTTTTTTGTTGAGTAATTCAGAATTTTTCACACTACATTCATGCAGTCCTGACTGGCAACACTGAGGCAGCTAGAACTAGCATTTGTGCATTTTCACCAAACAGCTGCTGGGAGCAACACACATTTGGGTGGCCAGGTTGAAAGTAGTGATACGTGTGTTCTTGTGCTGCATGTGAAAAGATAGACTCCCTGGGTGCTCTCAGCTGGCACTGTAAGTAGTGGCCAGTTTAGAATATGCCAACTTTGCCCCATTTGGAAAAGAGAGTGGCATGCAAGTGAATAATTAATCAGAGATGACAAAGATCTTCAATTCCCATAGCAACAGGTATCAAATTTAGAACAGAAAGTATCTGAGAGCCTCCACAGACCAGTTTCTGACCTTTGGCAGGCTGCATTAGGCCCTCAGGCCATGGGTTCTTCATGGCTGTTTAGAAAATGTGAAATATGGTGTAGGTGCATTTTTTTTCCGAGTTGTCTCTCTGTGGTGCCAATTATTAAAATGTGTAAACCAGCACTTAAGAAAATTACTTGTGACGTCTGTACCTTGCAAAATTTTATGTAGCATCTGTTGTAAACTCTCTGAAAAGGTGATGCGTGTATTTGTTTGCATGACCTAGCTATATGTAACATATGTGGAAGGCCCTGCCTATCCATTTGGTTTAACATCTCTTCATTTGCAAGTAAGAATGATGGAATTGTCCTGTTTGTAAAATCTGTCAATATGAATGTGATGCAGTGTCACACAGGAAAGTTGTATGCAGTACTGGTCTATAGCCATTGGGCTGTCCATAGCCATTGGTCTCGAACACATTTCTGAAATGGCAAACATTTGCAGTCAAAGTGTGAGGATGTGCCAAATGAGAATTTCAACATCTGCATTTCACTGTGAATTTTGATGTTTCAGCTGTGTAAAATTACTCCTGCCGTCTTTGCCCTTTCATTTCATCAAAATGAGTCAGTAAGAGCATGAAAATCTGAAACCAAATTCACATTACTGCTTCCTTCTATGCTTTTTTCCTGTTCCTCTGTCAATGTAATTCCAGTGTAAATAGTGCTTCCAGTTGTTAATGTTGTTGTAAATTTTGTACATTGTATAAATAAAGGATGTTTTAAAATTTTCATCTCTTGCCCAGTCTCTTCCCTTCACTTCTTTACTCATTTTAAGGGACATGCCTGGAAAAGGAAGGCTTTAGTTTAACATCACTTTATATGTTTACTTTGTAGTGTGTATATTACATGTCTGAGCAAGTTCACAAGGATGTAGCTGTGTTAGCTACAATCCATTAAGCACTTTAAATGTTAACATAGCAATTTCAATTGATTTCAGAAACTTGAACAGCTGATATACTAGCTCTCCCAAACATCTGAGCAACCCTATAACCTATTTTATGTGCATACTTCATATAGAACCAAGAATTTTTAAAGCATCCTACAACTAACAAGGACAACAAATAATAATTGGCACACACCTTTACTTTCCCCAGTTAAGATAGATCCATTGAATCAATGGGTGTTACCAGTGGAGGGCATCAGCAGGTTCGCCCCACTTCGCCAGAACTGCCCATCCAAGTTTTGAAATAAAGTAGTCCTAATTTGGGTGCAACACAGGGCTTTCCCCCTGGGCACACCCACCATACCATACCCACAGGGTAGGTAGTAAACATTTTTTAATCCCACCACTGGGTGTTACATGAGTTATGTTAGCTACCATTCAATTAATTCAATAGGTCTATTCTAGGTGGACTAACAATTGGATTTAGGATACCCTGTGTGGTGTAGTAGAGAGAGTAGGATACAAGACTAAGACACAAGAAGTCCTTGCTCAACCATGGAAGCTGTCTGGGAGAATTGAACTGTTAAAATAACACCTTAAATATCTCACTAACATTGAAAGCCCTGCTAGGGCTGCTATAAGTCTGTTCCAACTTGAAGGCACATAATATAACATAAGATTTAGGCTTTTAAAAAAATATATCAACCTTAGATGCTTTGGTGATGAAGGACGAGCTCATAGCAGTTAGGTAATCTCCATGTCTGCTTGAAAGTAGCCCCATTCAGTTCTGTGGCTCTTATTCCTCAGTAAATGGATATAGATCTGTACTCATAAAGTATGTGAAAGGATTTTTATGTCCCTTTGACCTCCACATGCAGCTACCATTTCAGGTACTGGGGAATTTAAGTTATTTTTAGTTAGCAGAGTATGAGGTAGATAAAAACACTAACATAGAGGAAAACATGGAGAGATTAGCCCAGTCTCATCACTGCCCCCGAAAGAGCCTCATCGAAGATTGTGGTATTTTCGAACCACAATCTGGCATACCCTGAGCAATGGCTACTTTGTGGTGGCTAATTTTTCTCACACTAGGTAAGGTGAAAGGAACTACAGAGTGAACTACCCAAAGGTGGCTTCATTTTGGCCGCTTCATGTCTGGCCTAGACACAGAAGAAGAAGAAGATTCCTGCTCAACCTCTTAGTTTCCCCAACAGAAGCTAGCACTTTGTACAGTAAAATATTCTAGAAGGATTTAAGTAGAAAAAGGTTTCTTTACTTATAGTTACCATTAGTAGCCAGGGGCAATTCAACAATTATGTGATCCATTATTTGGGGGAAATTGACCCCCCCTCCCTCCCTACGTAATCCGACCGTAATTTTAGCTTCGACCCCCTCCCCCCTTTAAAATTACATAATCCAGAACTTTTGCATCGAAACTCTAATTTTTAGAGCTTTTCACTATTGGTGCCTAACGCGCAACAGCTCTAAATGGATTATGTAATCTTTGACCTGACCCCCCCCCCACCGCCCCCATGTAACTTTTTCATAATTCAGATGGCAGACCCCCTTCAAGGATCACGTAATTGTTGAATGGCCCCTTAACAACCAGTAGAGTGAAAGGGAAACGGAGTCTCCAACATGTGGAGAAGCCTCCCTGCTAGTTGACTTGTTTGCAAGTCAGAGGAAGAAAAAAGATACAGTATCAACAAAATAATGAGAGTAGGGAGATTATCGATGGCTGGCTTCAAATGCCAGAAGTGAGAAAAGAACTTTGCCAATCAAGTTAGTGGCAAAAGACAATCCCATTTGACTTTAAATCTCCTCCTACTGATGCCCAGTGTCATTGCATGCGTGGTTGCTGTTGTCCCAACATCTGGGACCCCTTCCGAACAAAGTGGCAAGTGGCATGAGAAGGTGGCTGCATGGAGAGGGAAGGATAAACTTTTAGTTGGACCTGGAATTTGAAAGGTTATCTTTAAAAAGTTCTGAAAGTCGAGTTCCCTTGGCCCTCAGCAGTCATCTCTGCCCTGACCCAAAGGAAGCCCTCCTATCCCTAAGGATATCTTCTTCACAGGTGGTAATGATTCAGGTCATTTATTTATTGTGATACAGTTTGTTTTTTTATTTATTTATGTGTTTGCTTATTTTTATTTGATTTTATATCTTGCCCAATTGACACAAGCACCACTTTTGGCATTCTCAACATTACATAACTTTTTACATGTCGCTTTTCTCCCCACAGGGGACCCAAGATGGCTTAAAACAATTTGAAACCTTACAAAAATGTACAAACGATATGTTTTAAAAACCAACAATTTAAACTACAGTAAAGGTGAAAGTCTCCCTTGCTCAAAAGCCAGTCATGTCTGTCTCTAGGGGATGGTGCTCATCTCTGCATCTGCAGACATTTCCATGGTCCTGTGGCAAGCATGACTAGATGTCGAAGTGCACAGAAAGCTATTACGTTTCCCACCAAAGCAGTACCTATTTATCTACTTGCAATTTCTTGCTTTCAAGATCAAGATTGAAAATAATTTTTGCAGTGAAGTAGAAAGAATGAGGAACTCCAGCTATAAACCTCCTTCACTTATATAGTAAAACCCCAAGTTACGAAAAAGATTGGTTCCTTGGCCTATTTCGTAACTCAATTTTTTTCGTAACTGCATCAAAAAATATTTTTTTAAAAACGGAGAGATTCCCTACCTTCTGGCTGCTGCTGCTTCCTTTTCTTACACTTCCAATGGTGCTGGGAGTGATTATTAGTGCCCATAATGGTGCTGGTGCCATTTTCGGCGCTAAAAAACTGAATTTTTGACTTACATTTTTTTCCGTAACCCAGGGTATTTCGTATCTTGGTTTTCCCCCTGAAAGTTGGGACCCCGTTTACAATTTTTTTTCATAAGTCACAAAATTTGTATCTTGAGGCGTTCGTAAGCCAGGGTTTTACTGTACTAGGATCCAAGTCCTTATACAGTAAGTATTTCTAGTTGATGCATGTTAAGAAATCCTAGGTGAGATGTGCTACCAATCTCAAATTACTCTGTCTTTCAAAGCCCTTTTCAGACTTTCAACCTGAAAGCATGGAAACCTGTAATCAGGCTGTGAAAAGGATGTATGCAGAAGCCGCATTTCCACACCAAGAAGTAAGACAAATGTCTGCATGTTCCCAGAGATGTTCAGTATGTCTCTGTGTTGATCAGTTCTCCCTTATCAGAACTTTGAATCGTAGAAGGGTCCAGGCCTGTGCTGGGACGGTGGGATACCGGGACGAGTCACCGTGCACCCCTACTTATAACTCATAACTTAAAGGACCACGCCACCTCGGCTCCCCTCCACCCTGTGGGAGAAAGTGAAGCACTTCAGCAGCAGCGCAGAGATAATAATAATAATAATAATAATAATAATAATAATAATAATAATAATAATAATAATAATAATAATAATAATAATAATTATTATTATTATTATTATTATTATTATTATTATTATTATTATTATTATTATTATTATTATTATGTGGGTTTTTTTTCAATCCAAGCCTTATTATTATCTCCGCACTGCTGCTGAAGTGCTTTGGACTTTCTCCCACAGGGTGTAGGGGAGCCGGCGAGAGAAGCCAAAACGGGAGCGGAAACTGCTGAGGTGGTGTTGCCCCTTAAGTTATGAGTTAAAAGTAGGGGCACGCAGTGACTCGTCCCGGTATATCATCAGCCCAGCATGGGCCTGGAAATGTCCCTCTCATTTCTCAATGTATCTGCTCATCACCTGCTATGTTTACAAACCAACACACTTCCATGCCTGAATAAGGCTTCGTTCTCCCTTCTGCGATGGAGACTTTTTAGCTGGGTGTGTTGGGGATTTTTTTTTTACCCTAGGGCCATTTGAGGAAAATGATACACACATGGGTGCCTTCTTTCTTGCAAGTATAAAGCATGTAAATTACAAATATGGTAAGCAGGTGCTTGATAACATGTATCAGGCAGGTGCAGACAGGAGGACTTAGCATTGGTTGTAGGTGCCCGTCAGGTGTCTCCTCTGAGGCAGAGCTTGTTGTGTAGGGTGCAAAAAAGCTTCATGATTTCACGGAACTCAGTGGGATTAAAAATACAATGGCTCTGAAATTAGTGAGGATTTTGAATCCTGCTAAGTGTCTTCAAATACACTTATGTACCCCTACCTTTTGTTTATTTTATTTTTTTGAAGATTCTGCCCCAGATAAGCAACAACATCTGGAAATTGTTAAACTTATTCCAAAAGTTGCAGCCTTCAGGTGCCAGAAATTTCTGAAAAGGATAAGAGCACAAGGCAGCTGGAAACCTTTGTTTCAGCTTGTCTTATGGCTGCTCTGGACATTCCTAAGCATGCATTTCTTTGAGTGAAAAGAAGTCTCTTTGTAGTCATAGGGCTTGGTGGTGAGATTTCCTGAGTTTTTTGTGTGTGGTTTTTTGTTTGTTTGTTTTTTTGTTAAAAGATGACATGGTGTTGACAGATTTTGCAGAACCATATGCTTCAACACAGAAGTTGCAGGAGTTAATTGTTATGTATCAGAAGAAACAATTTGCTGTACAGAGGTATAAAAATGTTTATTCTTTATGAAAAAATCTTGTATTCCACTGGTTGATTTTTAAAGCAGTATGGAATAGGAACAGAGATAAATGTTTTAAGAACTGCCTGTGATTGGAATCTTTCTCAAGAAATGGCAGGTATGTTGGGCTAGAGTTCAGGAGATGTGACTTCAGACTGCCACTTGGCCATGAAGGCATACCTGTCAAGTTGCCGGTGTCCAAATACGGGAAGGTTTCCGGGCGCCGCGTTGGTTGGTGCATGCATGCCGCTGCCTCTGTCAGAGGCAGCAATGTGCATGCACAGTAACCCCTGTGCACATGCACAAAAACCCCTTCAGCCAGGAAAGGGGTTACTGAGCATGCATGCCCGTCAGAGGCAGTGGTGCGCATGTGCAGTAACCCCTTTCCTGGCTGTTCAAATACAGGCTGATGGTGGAAAGGAGCGTGACGGAGCCGTGAATTTCGGGAAATCCCAGCCAAAATGGGATACTTGACAGGTATGCATGGCCAGTCATAGTCTCTCAGCCTAACTTTACTTCTGAGAGTTATTGTTTGGACAAAGCGAAGAAGAGAGTCTTTAAATCACAGAAGAAAAGCTGAGATATGAAAGTAAATAACTATGTACTGAGTGCCTGGAGTGTATTGTGTTGACTGGAATGTTTGCAAGAGGTATTGTCATTCAGAAGGCTTTTCAGGAACATTGATTCCCTGTTGCTGACATTGAGAGAGTCTGAATTCCTGCTGCTTACATTCCAGTTTATATATGGATTGTGCAGGTGATGGGCCAAGCCCACATGTGGGGTGGTGTTTGCCTGGAGAGTGCCTATTCTGCACATGGTATGCTATGTGAAATAACCTTGCTCTTGGTGATTCACCCATTTTCTACATCAGGGATTCTCAACCTGTGGCCCATGGGCCGGATGTGGCCCATCACCACACCAGAAAATGCCATGTGGTGGTGGAAGGGCAAAATGGCTGTCCGCCCCCCCCCCCCAAAGCTGTCTGAGGGAGCTTGACCCAGCCCATGGCATTAAAAGGTTGGGGACTCCTGGTCTACATTAATATTCCAATCAGCCTTTTAAAAAAACGGATGGCTTTATTAAATATCTTGAAATTAGAGGACACCAAGTATCATTAGATCTAAGGAGCTGGATCACTTATGCTGAATTCATGAAGCTTGAGAAGGATGCACAATTTATTGCTACTTGATCTCTTGCATACAGACTGGAAACCCAGAAATACACGCTTAGCCTATCCCATAATTTAGTTGATGTAGTTTTGAGCCTTAAAGAGGCAGGGCAGATGTAGGGCCCTGAGTAACCCAAACATTCCTCTTGTCTTTTCTTCCAAAGTGGGAACAGATTAACTATCAATGTCATCAGGCCGTAGGCTTGCCCCCTCTGCACATATCACCCTCATTTCCTAGTGAAGGATGTGGATCCTGCTAGGAAATATATTTACCAAAATCACATCTCAGCTACTTTACACTTAACCGCTGGCTACCTCTTTGTGTTCAGGCTGCCCTAAGTAAAAATATCTGGCACTTGCCCTTGTCTTGGAAGAACTGAATTGCGGGAAACAAATCAATGAAATGATTAGAAGTGTTTGAACATGTGTTCATTGAACTATGGATGCAGAGATAATTTTCTTCTTCTTTTAGTTGTCCTCCTTATAGTGATCCTAAGGGTGGTTACTTGGAAGTAAATTTCATTACAATCAACAGGAATCCCTTCCAAGTAAACAGGCTTAGTGTTAGGGTTCACATATGCACATATCTGGATGGATTTTAGGTGGTTTAGATACCAACACATGAACTTGGACTCACATGGTGATCGTCAACCAGTACAACCCAGAACTTAGAGAAGTTTTTTTTTTGGTAAGTGCCCCCCCCCCCTTTCCCAGAATTCTTATGTTGCCTGGGAACTCAGGGAGATTTTGTCCACAACCCAACTTTGCCATGGACGAACTAGCTCCCACAAACCAATCAATATGCGTGACAACCGTTCCCCATTTGTACACTGGCAAATTAACAATTTGAATGATTTTATATAATAATTAATCAGAGCTGGAGACAAACGTTATGGTTTGAAAGGAAATCATTTTGGAGAAAAACCAAAGGATGCTTCTAGGTTTATTTCTGGATAAAACAATAATATGCTTAGCTATCTGAAGTCTAAGAATGCAGATTTAGCCTCCTAAAATTGGATGGCGTAGCCACTGGACAGGTCCTGATAAGTAAGGATCACTTAACTTTTAATGACTTGGGAGAGAGGGTGATCTCATTTATAACTGTAAGCATGTTTTGGTTGCTCTGAAACACCTAATCTTTATATCCTTGGCCATATTTCAAACACCTAGAGCTCTCCTTGTTTATTCTGATAGTAGCTTTGGCAGCAAATCCATCTGCATCATAGCTGATGGAGACAACCTGGCTGCAGCAGCAAACATGCCCCTGTATGTTGGGCCGTTTGAACCCCATTATTCTACCAGTGGAGTCAAGGTGGCTTACCTGACTTTTCCCTTCCACTTTATTCTCAAAACAACTCTGTGAGGTAAGTGGACCATTGCTACCTTGTGCTGCTGGCTAGTCTTTCTCACACTAGGTCAGGCGAAAGGAGCTGCAGAGTGAACTCACCAAAAGGTGGTTTCATTTTGGCAAACAAAGATAGCTGTGCAATCCATATACAAAACAAATACAGGATGGAGGTGATACCTTTTTTGGATCACTTTAAAAGTCTAACATTGTGCGAGCTTTTGTAATTCAAGATTACTTCTTCAGGCATACATCAAATTGTTGTGGATATAGTAAAGGTTTCCCTTGCTCGAAAGCCAGGTGTGTCCGACTCTAGGGTTCAGTGCTCATCTGTGTTTCAAAGCCGAAGAGCCAGCGCTGTCTGCTTCTGCAGGCATTTCCATGGTCATGTGGCAGGCATGACTAGACACCGGAGCACTTAGAATCCTGTTACCTTCCCACCAAAGTGGTCCCTATTTATCTACTTGCAATTTCTTGCTTTTGAACTGCTAGGTTGGCAGGAGCTGGGACAAAGACGGGAGCTCATTCCGTCCTGCAATACTCAGGAATTGAACTGCTGACTTTCCGCTTCCCAGCCAGCGTCTTAGCCACTTGAGCCACTGCAGTCCCATGTTGCGGATAAGACAGGAAAATTATCAATGAAAGTCCAAAACATTCATGGCGTGATGTTATGCCAGGCTCCCTTTCCTTAGAAATGAACTGTGAAAAAGCAGCAGGTTGCATCTGAAACAAAACACTTGTCAGCAATAATTGAAAGAGACAGCACATTAATTCATCCAGATAGGCATCTCCTGCCAACCTAGCAGTTCGAAAGCAAGAAATTGCAAGTAGATAAATAGGGACCACTTCGGTTGGAAGGTAACAGCATTCCGTGCGCTCTGGTGTCTAGTCATGCCTGCCACATGACCATGGAAATGTCTGCAGAAGCAGACAGCGCTGGCTCTTTGGCTTAAAACCAGAGATGAGCACTGAACCCTAGAGTTGGATATGCCTGGCTTTCAAGCAAGGGAAACCTTTAGGCATCTTCAAGACATGACACTTCAAGGTATACACAGTCTATGGTTATACCTTCATATTACTGTTTCCTTGGATGGAACCATATTTCTGTTTCTTTTGGCTGGATAGGAAGGTAAGATTAGAGTCTACAGTGCTAATTAATATTCATATGAGATCTAGACTAGTATATAATATCTATTGTTGCAGGGAAAGAAACAGGGACAGGTAATGGTCAATGGAGGAGGAAGCATGAGCACTAGATTCCAAGGTACCCTGAGGCAAGGCTTCTGTGATGCAGTCAGTCCACCTCTTTAATGGAATTGGCACGATAGTTCATGCACTGGTACCTTTCAAACTAGGCTGCTGCTATGTGCTTTACACAAAGCTGATTGGGAGATGACACAGGGACTGCAGCCATCACATTATGCAGTAGCATTATAGCAAACACATCATGAAAACGACATTGCCACATCAGGTTAAAAAGAATGGCATTGGCTTTCCATATGTGTGGTGTGTGTGAGGCATCCAAAGTTAGTGGACCCTGAAATCTAGAGTTTATGAATCAATGTTAGGAAAATAAATAAATGTCAACATTCCTTATCCCACTCACATAAACTTTTTAAAAATAAACAAACAGAAACATTCTGGGAGGAGAGAGATGGATTTCTACATATTTTTTCTTGGGTGGGGACTAGAACCCCTGCACAGGGCAGAGTGGGTGGGAAACTGTATTGCTTGCCTATGGTGGCTAAATTTCTAGTTTTCAGTCTATATTCAAGATGTGCATCATTATTTTCAAAGCCCCAATTGCCATGGGGACTACGTATTCGATGGCAGACCTCACTTTATATCTATCTGCCTAAATCACAAAGATCTGTTGGGGATGGCTGTCCTTTGTGCTCTACCAATCAGAGTAATACACCATCTGGGAAATAAAAAGATGGTTTTCCTTATTGTAGTCCCAGATTGTGGAATGTCCTTTCCTTGGAAGTTCATCCGGCACCAACATTGCCCTTGGAACATAAGAACAGCCTTGCTGGAACAGGCCACAGGAGCCCATCCAGTCCAGCATTCTGTCTCACACAGTGGCTCACCATTTGCTTCAGGGTATTATTCCCAAGGAGATGCCTTCACCTGCTTAGGATTCCCTGGAAATGGCATTGAGAGATATCCTGCCTATCTCTCCAACCCGGAGGTTGTCCTTAAGTATCCATAATTATAGCCATTGATACCCTTGTTCTCCATGAACTTGTCTAATCCTTTCTTAAAGCTGTTAAGACTGACAGCTGTCACCACTTCTTCTGGCAGGGAGTTCCATAGACCAGTGATCCTCTGGGTGAAAAAGTACTTTCTCTTATTTGTTTGAGAAATAGTACCCAAAAGTTTCATCGAGGGTCCCCTAGTTCTAGTGTTATGCGATAGGGAAAACAGTTTTTCCTTATCTACTTTGTCCACACTTCAATCAGGTTACCTCTTAGATGTCGTCGTTCAAGAGTGAAGAGGCCCAACCGTTGCAGCCTCAGATGGTAAGGAAGGTGCTCCAGTCCTCTAATCATTCTGGTTGCCCTCCTCTGCACTTTTTCCAACTCCATAATATCCTTCTGGAGGTATGGCGACCAGAACTGTACACAGTATTCCAGATGGGGCCGCACCATAGATTTATAAAGAGGCAAAATGACACCTTATCTCAGTACCATTAAAACTTGGTAGTTCACCTAAACATTCGGGACCTGACTTGCTTTTCCCTATCAGTTTATGGCTTTTAAGTTATATTGTTCAAATATTTTAAAGTGTTGACCATTCTGAATTTTGAATTACTTTAGATTGAAATGTCTGAAGTGTGTTAGGTTGTTTATTGACTCTGTCAAGCCTTGAGATCTGCTGATGCATGGCAGCTCAGAAATATTTAAATAATAAATACGGATGACGTTCACTAGCCAAATACTGAATCAAAGGAAGCTACTGAATACAGGAGTGGATGTGAGACAATACACCTGAAATCCTTTTCTCATAAATAGAAGCTGCAGCTGGAAAAGTAACCAATCTAAAGCTACATAAAAGCTCACTGTGCAATGACCACACATGGAATTAAATTTATCTCCTGGTCCTCATATTGGATCAAATGTAACTCTTGTAAAAAGACCCTAATAACTTTGGTAGCAATCTGATTACATAGCCAGGGCAGACTAATCTCAAAATGACTATATCAAGTCAACACAGAACTCATTATTCTTAGCTTTGTTGTTTCTGGCAGCTTGTCAGTGTGAGCTTTTTATTCAGTTTTCCTTGCTGTCTTGCTCTTTCTTTATGTAACGGTCTAGAATTTCGACCAGGATCAGCCTGTTATAATTGTGGTTTTGTTTGCTACAAAATGGTATCTGCAATGGAAGTACTGGGATAAGCCTGGAAAAGTCACCAAGGTATAATTATGCTTTGAGACTTAATCTTATCCCACCACAGGTGTGGCACATATTTTAACAAGATTAAAGAACCAGGGCAATGTGGAACTGTAAAGATTAAAAATTTTGCTCTAGTGAGCAAATCCTGAAATATATTTAATCCAAGGTCTGATTCCATATATATATTCTTTAAGTTTTACGGGATTCTCATGTAGTGTTAGACTTTTGATCACCTTTATTTCTTTTTTAAAAATATTGCAAACATAGAAAAAACCATAAACAACACATCATAACATTTTAATATATATGTGCTCCCTCCACCTGTGGGACTTATAAACAGCATCCAATGATTAATTTCCATATCACAACATTGCCATATTTGCCCCTTCACTTCCAAAAGGATGATCAATTTCTCTTTTCCTAATACATAATACAAAAATTCTTAAAGGTGAAACTTTAGTCATCTTCATTCCAGAGTTAGAGAGAGAAAGACATCCAGTGTGGCTCTCAGATTTAGTTGAAAATATTTATTTGGAGAAATATATACGATCATAAGTCTAGGAGATTGCAATAATTGGTATATTATACATTTCAGAAAGCATGCTTCAGCGGAATTACTCTGTAAATCATCTGATCAGGCTACACAACTGGGCTATTCTAGAAATAATTTCCAATCTCTTTTAGCATATGATAACTGAAACTTTTACAACTACCTGGAAGGGCATGGTTGTGTGCTAACCAATTAATCCCTATTCACTACTGAATGAAATCATTTGTAGTAGTTTAGGCCTATTTGTATGTTGATTCTGCTAAGCTACAAATCTTGCACTGAAATGCATGAATGCAGGAAGCCTCCTCAAATCTTGTCATAGCAAGCCTCTAAGTCAAGATACAACCTTCTCAACCTCCTTAGATTCAGGTAAGAACAAAACTTACCTGGAAAACTGCTACTTGGTGTCATATCCCAGGCACGGTGCCAAGCAACTTGATAGAAAAGAAATGGAGCACGGAATAGTTTAATGACTTTTTGGAAGGGTCCCAGAGAACCAAAACAAATATCCTGCAAATACTAAAGGGTTGCATTCCCTAATTTCTGGATCAGGCAGTTAAGGTAACTGAAAGAGCATTGCATTGCTGAAGATATTGAGTGGGCATTTGAAACTTGTATTGATACCATTTTGAGGACCAGTTGCCTACATAGTTGCAGAGGCCTTTCTTCCTCAGATTTGTTGATGGTTCCCAGAGCAAAGCAAAAATGGATGGAGGTTGGGCTAGCTACGGGTTAGCTACTCCTTCAAAACACATTCAAATTTTCTGGTTCAGTAGTGGCTAGAGGGATCCTCTTCTTTTTTTTTTTAAACCCCTGACAGAAAACTTGTGTTGGCAGACAAATGGTAACTGAATACCACTCTTCGGTTTGTGCCTTTATACATTTGACTGACTTTCCTCTTAGAAGACAACATTTTCTTGGTGCGATTTTTGCCCTGGGGAAAAACATCCATGGCCATGCTCAAGTCAAACTTACTTTAAAGATCCACTGGACTTTAAAATCCATTGTTGACATTCAAGTCCATTTAAATCCACAGAGAGTTCAACGTATTTAACTCTTGCTTGGCTCCCCTCAGAGCAAATTACTTCAAAAAAAAAATCTGTCTATAAAGAGGAAAAGCCAGTCAACATTTGAAATGCACACAAACCAAAGGCAATTGAAGCCAAAGGCAATTTCCAAGGCAATGAAAGCTTGTGCCAAATGTGACTTGTTAGTTTTTATTTACTTTTTTATATAAGTTGGCTTGCTTCCAGGGCTTTCCTGAGTAAAGTTTAATAAAGCTTTGAAGTTTCTTACCGCAAGAGAATAATAAGTTGTGGCAATGTTTAGATTACACTATGGCCACTAGCTACAGATTGCCACGGAAATTACTGACTACGCTTTCTAGTACTTCACTGAAATCAAACCATTTGCTGGAATTAAACCATTTGCTGCACAATACTGTGTTTCACTTCTGAGTTCATTCAAATGAATTACTTTCAGTTGGGCTTATTTAAAAATAACTATGCAGATAATTTCAGCCTTCACCAGCCTCTTAGGTGACATTTTTAAGCTTAAAGTCAACAAAAAATCAAGTGTCTGAGTAAGAGTTTGATTGGCATGATTAGGCACTGTTCAAGCAAGAGAGCAAAAGATCAAGTTGTGATGTGTCAAAGTAAAATTAAACTGCATGTAGAAAAACAAATGGAAGAGAAGAATTATGATTGCCCGGCAAGGGCGAAGAGGTCCTGCCGGCCACTCCATCGGTCGGCGTCCTGGGGCTCCGCCCTCCCCCCCTCGCCTAGGACTTAAAAGGCAAGGGGTGCCAGGAGGAACTTTGCCGCCGCGTGCTCGGCCCCGGTGAGGGCGAAGAGGTCCTGCCGCCCACTCCATTGGCCAGCGTCCTGGGGCTCCGCCCTCCCCCCTCGCCTAGGACTTAAAAGGCGAGGGGTGCCGGGAGGAACTTTGCCGCCACGCACCTGGCTCCTGGCGCATCTGGTACTTTGGTAATTTTGTTATATTACATGATGTTTTCATCCTTTGTGATTCTATTGTAATTATTGATCTATTATTTTGATGTGGTGCTGATATTTGTATTATTTGTATTATTGTTGACTGTCCTGCCTTATACTGTATTTACTTATAACATTGTATTTATTATTATAATTTGAATATTGTATCTTTATGTAAACCCTGTGGGGTGTCCCAGGGTCATTTATATGTTGTTAGCTGCCTGAGTCGGCCATGTGTTGAGTAGGGAGGGATATAAAATTGAATAAACATAAACATAAACAAACACGAGAAATCTTTCAATTAGATTAAAAGAACATAATTATAAAATATTATGGAGGTGGTACTTGACACCAGTTAAATTATTTCGAATGGATAATAGTAAAACTAAAAATTGTTGGAGATGTAAAAGCAATTTGGGCACATATGAACACATGTGGTGGAACTGTAAAGTGATAAGTGCTTTTTGGAAATTAATTGAGAAAGAAATATCAGATATTCTTAAAGTAGATTTTAAGCTGGATTCAAGTATCGCCTTGCTGACAGAATTGGATAGTATAAATATGAATACAAATAATAAAGAACTGTTATCTATAATGTTAACCGCCTCAAGATTATGTATAGCAAGAAAGTGGAAAAGCGATTCAATATTAAAAATAGATGAATGGTATAAGGAAATGTGGGAAATTGCTTTGAATTTTAAGTTAACATGTGAATTGAATGTGAAGAAAGGCATTTTGAAAGAAAATAAGTTTTGGGAAATTTGGAGACCATTTGTGGAATATGTTTTAATAAGTGATAAATGTGACAAACCAGTACCCCAGCATGTGAGTTTTTGGAATGATTAAACTAGAATATTGATCCTCATGGCATGTATATAGCACTGTGTGTTATTACTTTGTAATATAAAAAATATTAATTAAAAAAAACTGCATGTAGAAGGCAGTGAAATGCTGAACAAGAACCACAATCAAGTCATCAGTTAAACTAGGTTCCACCTTTACAAGCATGGGATAGGAGCTAAGGGAGACAGCCTTTATTTTTCATCAGCTCTATTTTGAAACAGAGGAAATAGCAAAGAGGACCAATGTATAATATAAAAAAAAAGAAAAAGAATGTGGACCTTTCACACAATTCAATGGCAAGGGTGGGTGACGAGTAAAGTTTCCAACACAAGAGGCTAGCTTTTTGACACTGCATGAGCTTTCATCAGACAAGACATAAGAGAGCTGGGGGTGGTGAAAAAACCCACCATGGACATTCCAAAATCCAATGCCAGATGTGATCCAGGTTCCCTTGTTTAAAGCAAATTCCAAACAGTTCAGAGGTACTCAACTCCCTTCCCTGTGTTATCTCAAAATACATGGTTCCTTTTTTTTGGCTGGAGACAGACACACACAGAAATATGACAGACACCAAACACAGAAATGATTAATTCACCAAAAGCTCTTACATTTAACTGGCTAGGGAACATTAAGATATAGCTTTTCTAGCAGGGAGGGCCAAAAGCATGCTGCTTACTGCCTGAGGTGGATTTACGAATGTCACTCTTCCTCACAATGTTGAAATACAAAATATACAAAGCCAGCCAAGCTCGCTCACTCTCTGGTCACCTCCAGATTGGATTATTGTAATGCGCTCTACATGGGGCAGCCCTTGGTGACCATTCGGAGTCTTCAGCTGGTCCAGAATGCGGCTGCCCGGGTGGTGATGGGGTGCGGGCATTATGCCCATGCCTTGCCACTGCTTCGGGAGTTGCACTGGCTCCCAGTATGTCTCCGGGTGCAATTCAAGGTGCTGGTTTTGACCTTTAAAGCCCTTCATGGCATTGGTCCAGAGTACTTAAGAGACCGCGTCACCCCAAGGTATGCAGCCCGTCCTACAAAGGCAGACAGGAGGGGCTCAGTGGTGGTCCCATCTGTGAAAGTTCATCTTACTGGGGCCAGGAAGAGAGCCTTCTCCATGTCTGCCCAGCCCTGTGGAACCTCTTACCTCTAGAACTGTGACTCCAGTCGAATCTTCTCCTCTTCAGAAAAATGTTGAAGACCTGGCTATGACAGCGGGTGTGGGGTATGCTTGATTCTACTGCACAAGTCCGCTGATTCATTTAGCCTGTCTGAGGGATCCTGCTTGTTTTTGTTTTCTATTTTATTGCGTGTGTGTGTGTGGGGAGGGTAGTTTTTTTAAAATCATAATTTGATTAGTTCTATGTGTTTTAATTTTGTTTTTAGTGGGGTGTGTGTGTTAGTTACTATTTTTAGCTGTTGTTGTTTTAACTGTTGTATTGTATTTTTTCCCCCTTTGTATGCTGTTATAGTTGCCCTGAGTGGTGTTTCCCATAAGGAGGGCGGGATACAAATCCATAAAATAAATAAATGAATAATTTTTGACTCACAAGGTAGGAAAATGTTTTTTTCCTGCTCCCTGGCAGTAAAAACTCATTAACAACAAATCAATAGCTAAGTATTAGTTATTTCTCATGGTACCCCAGCCTCCACCTGATTTCCTAAATAGGGCAGCAATAGTAGAACCTGATCTCTCACACAGGCTAAAACATATTTCTTCTTCTTGCAAAATTGTTCTTTAGGCTTGCAAAAGAACATGGGCATCCAAATAAAGCCGATTATCTTCCACTTCTCTTAGTTAGTGAAGTTAGACTAGAAGTAAAATTATTTAGATGCGCAAAGAACAGGGATTTCTTTGCCGGTTGACTTCAGATGCTGCTTCTAAATAACGTTCTATGTAGATGAGTTGGTGGTTTATATGTGTAAGCCCAAACTTGATTGTTTAGACATCGCCCGGAAATATGTGCAAAGAGGAAGATTTCTTCCTTAAGGTGTTTTGTAAGAGTGTTGACTTCTCCTTACTGCCCAGAAAGGCATAATGGGGTAGCTACCATTGGGTGTTTTTCCAAGCAAGCCTACTGGCCTGAAGGCCCTCACGGCATCTCCTGTTTGTGGCCAGTAGTAGCAGCAACTGCCTCCTTGTCTGCTGTCCTCTGACCCAAAGGTGTCTAAATTTTTCTAGCCTTGTCACGCATGGTGGGGCCTTACTTTCCATTGTGCACAGTTCTTTTCAAGTGGATGTATAAGTCACCCTCCTCTACTACTGTGTTTGGGACAACTTTGACAAAGCCCTTGGTTCTTGGTCTGTTTCTTTTTTCTTTTCAAAAGGAAGGTGACATCATTAGTTTGCAAATTGTTATTTTTATCTTTTGCTTTTAGAAATTGATCTCCAAATGTCTAATTGATGCTGAGCCATTGTTACCCATCACTAATTCCTTATAGTTTCTTTTCATCCGTTATATCAACACCTGAACATGGCCATCTTCTGCCACCTTTACAGGTCTGAGACTACAAGCTATGCCTAACAGAAGAGCTACCCTTGTATGAAAAGAAGACTTAATCCCCATTGTTAGTCCTAGCTAGAGCAAGCCAGTCACATCAGTGGAAACTTGTCAATTTGCAAATGTGGGTTCTGAAAGGCAGCGCCTATCTGATGCTGGGGGAAATCACTGAGGCAAATCACACAGTATGAGCAGACCAGGAAGAGCCCTCCAGATGTCACTGAACTCCAGATCCCTTCAGCTCCAGTCAACACAGCCTGTGTCATTGATGATGGGAGCTATTGTCCATCACCAACTACATATGGGTACTGGTTATCCATCCAGATTCAAACTGTTAGGGCTTTACTTCTCATGCATAGTAAAACTATGGAACAAATGGCCAAGAAGCTTGCACATAAATTACATATACCCTGTTCTGTAATTCTGGTGGGATTAGTAAAGATATAGTTTTAATTTTTATCTCTCTCTCTCTCTTAACTGGTGGTTAACATATTGAGAGCATACACAATGGAGGGGGAGGGGGACTATACTAACAAAGTTCCAGAACAATGACTGGAAGTTTCCAATGGAGTCTTTGCATAGGTGCAATAACTCACAAGTGCAATTCACAGACACCCCAAAGAAGAACCTTAAAAATGCAAAAACAAACACCCCACTATATTACACATTCAGACTTATTTTGAAAATGCATAATTTTATGCCCCTCTCACTATTTCCCAACATTACAAATGTTTTTAAAACTAATCGGACCAATGACTCGTGCATTTATATTCAGCAGCACCTAGCAGGGTGAATTCTTTACGAAGTAAGAGGCCTTTTAAATATAACAATAGGGGTTCTTCCTTCTATTATTTTATTTCCGTTCTCCCTATTCTCTACAGTGATAAATTTAGTGGATTGTTTTATAGTATGCTTAATCAGCTTTTAAAAAAGACTAATATTAAGGACCAATTATTATGGGCTATACTTCCATAAACATTCTGACAGAAGTCTGTACAACAATGAGTTATCATTCCAGGAAATGTTAAAAAAGAACATGAATAATATAATAATAATAAATTTTAATTTATACCCTGCCTTTCTCGGCCGAGGCTGACTCAAGGCGGCAAACAATATAATTAATACAATATAATAATCCCAAAATACAATATAGCAATACACAAAAATAAATCAGTACAATAATAAACAATACAAATCACATAATAAAAAATTCAAAAATATACATCAGCATCAAATATCTTTTAACATCACACACAATCCTCCTCCCTCCCATTGAAAACCAGCCAAAGGCGGGCAGGCGAGGGACCAAGGTCCACATAGCGAGGAGGAAAATGTCCGTGGCCAGCTAAACCCAAGAAAGACACCGAACAATTTCAGTCCACTCCCACAGGTGCCCCCACTCCACCTGGCCAGCGGGACCAGGGGAAGGAGCTTGCGACAGCACCTTCCTCCCACCCTCAGGGCTGGTGGAGTGAGCCCTGAGGGGAGGCAACGCGGCGGCAGCGGGGATCCAGGCAGCGTCTCCCTTTTGAAGCCCTCCGGCAAGCAGGCTCGGCAGGGCTGAGGGGACGCACCTGCCTCTCACCCTCAGGGCCGGTGAAGTGAGCCCTGAGGGGAGGCAAGGCGGTGGCGATGGACAGATCTCAGAGATTTAGATACTTGATTCACTCTGCCAATATTTAATGTTTCTATACAAGGAGAAACAATTGGAGAACAGTCATGCTGAATGGCAAAAAAGTATGTACCCAAAATACAAGAAGTTTAAATCCATTAATTTATACTTAATTTTTAATCCTGTACCAGGAGGCTTTAAAAGATCTGATTCCTGAAGCTAATTAAGACTGCTCAGCTCACTTAATGTAGACTTTAAGTATCAGTTCAACCTTTTCATTTTCCTGGATCTGTTCCGCTTTTGTTAGCAAATTTTTATCAAGACTGATTACAATGTTTTGTCAGGCTGCCACGAGGTGGGGTTTGTGTTGCTTTACTTTATTGCATGCATGTGTTTTATTTTGTAAACTGCTGACTGGACAAGGAACAACATTAAAGGAGGATATAGCTGAGGATCTAAACCTCCCCTATGTCACTTGGAGGACCCTGAATAGGCTGAGGGTCAGAGTCCCTAAATGCAAGTCCAACATGCTCAAGTGGTGGCTGATGGGGGACAACAACACGCTGTGTGAATGTGGAGAGATACAGAATCCTGTTCATCTATTGGTCTGCCGATTACTGCCAGAGACGTGCACCAATGAGGACTTATGTTTGGGCAATGACAAATTGAAGAATGTAGCTTCATTCTGGCAGTCCAGGGTTTGATCAGGACATGAAAGAAGAACTGCCTAGAGTGGATACAATACCCAGATGGGTAGTATAGATAAAGGTAAAGGTTGCCTTTGCTCGAAAACCAGTTGTATTTGACTCTAGGGTTCAGTCCTCATCCCTGTTTATAGCCAGACATTTCCATGGACATGTGGCAGGCATGCCTCAACACCTGAGTGCACGGAACGCTGTTTACCTTCCCACCTAAGTGGTACCTATTTATCTACTTGCAATTTCTTGCTTTCGAACTGCTAGGTTGGCAGGAGATATTGATTGAATAAATAAATTTGGAGACGTGCATTTCCAAGTACACAAAAGGCTCGGCATGAAGTTTTCCCTGCACTACTTTTATAATCACTAGTAATTAATTTGGGGGACACCTAAAGGATTACACCGATCTTTTTCTGAGCTATATGAGTGTTTTTGTTCTTGTTGTGTTGTTCTCAGGGATCTCAAGTAAGCTGCTCTGGATTTCCAAAAAAACAAACAAAACCCACGTAGAGTTAAATGTTAAAAAGCATAACTACCTTGTATTTTTAAAATGTAAGGCAGAGACTCTATTCTCTTACCAAATTATTATAATTAACTATAACCAGACATGTATAGCTGCAATGATGACCACACAGTCTACCCAGCCGAAGGATTACTTTGTGTGGATCTCACTTTTGGTATGTGCCCAAGTTTATAGGCAAACTGACCACCTAAAAGACAGAAAATGTATAAAAGGGCCTCTTTAGTCATGCATATTTATGATCATCAGCTGCCCCAGAGTGAAGAATCAGATTGAAATTCCTTTGTTGATATTCTGCTAGGAAGATATTTCAGCTCGGTCTATTGAAGGCTTACATGAAATAGAAAGGTGCCTTTACACTGTCAGATCATTTCCCTATTTAGCTCTGTATTCTCAGGGCTTGTTTCACTAATTATAATGTGCTTTGTTTAACTGAGAGTACTTGTAAAACGACATGAAAAATAAAGGACTATTAAGTATACCCTCAAATGTTATTCCTGATGAAGCTAAGAAATAGCAGATGTGTGGCACAACTGGCCTCATTATTTCTTAAAACAATGCTGAACATATAGAAATGGCTTGAGATTATATAAATCTTTAAGAATTTTGTCAATTATGTAATTTGTGGATTTTTTGCATTTGGCAATTTTTCTGCAAACAAAATTGGATTTTGCATAATGTTTTTTAAACAGAGTACACATTTTTGCATCAAAATTTAGTGGTTTGAGGGCCCCCCTCCCTACAAAAGCCAGCCTTTTCAGCTAACACCATTCCTGATAAAAGATGGTATTAGTCTTTTCACTTATCTGCAGGAGTGAAGAATCTTGCAGTGATTATTTTTTCAAAAACATGTTTTGATGCTGTGACACCTTTTTTTGTCAAGAAAATCTACAAGTATTCAATGCATCCTTATTTCAAAAAGCCATTTATAAAAATGATGCATTTTGTTTTCCTTGATGAGCAAATTCTGATATTATTAGCATAATATATCCCTTGTGTGCTTTGGTAAGGTTCCTTCTCAATTCAAGAAAGATTACAACCATAAGCACTCTTCACAGGGGGAAGCTGTATTAAACACAACATAGCATTTCTGAGTAAATATATCCACTACTGGCATATTTATGTAACATAATACAGCAAAAAAAAAAAACCACTTTCAGGAAGAATACATCTCTTATTCCCTTTCAAGATGTGTTTCTAGCCACTGTGTTACATTCTAAATACGTGTATGTATATCCAATTCTATGAAATCCAAGAAAGCACTACAAACCACAATCTGAAACTACTTATACTTTTACATGGATTTTCATAAACTGAAAGGTTTCACACAATGTCTGGCAAACAGACGAGGAATTTTACTATGAGAAATTCATGGTGCAATCTGTGGTCCACACAATCCAGTGCCTTGATCTTCATCTTAAGATTCCACAATATTCAGAGGAGTAAGACAGAATAATGTGAAATGTAAGGAAATCTTCCACAACCAGAATTCTGCTTATATTATACCTGTATTTAAGATATAAGCCACAACTAGGGAAACAGGATTTTATGAGATAAAGCCTCATGTATCTAAGCTCATTTATTTTATTTAAAATATTTACATCATGTCTTTCTCTTCAAGAAGACTCAAGGTTACTTACAATTCAATTCACTTACAGTCTATGACCAGCATAAGGTTACTTACAATATTAAAACAAAATGAAGACCGGAAGGTGGAAGGACAGGTCATTTCTTAGGCAGTTACTAAGAAAAAGTATACCTGAAGAAAATCCTTGGTGAATAACAGCAAAGATCAAATCAGCCTTGGCTTCCTGTAGGAGGAAATTCCACAGCTTGGGAGCAACTACCATGAGGTTCCCCTCTTGTGTCTTCATCAATTCACTTGTGAAAGTGGCAGGACAGATTACTTTAAAAGGAATAAAGTCTAAAGCTGGGGTTCCCAAACTTTTTATGCTGTGGGCCGGACCACGCCCCCAGATAGCTGAGCGGTTGTTCACGTAGTTCCCCCAGCGTAAACGCTGCCATAAAATTCATCTGAGGCCATTGTAAATTTGTTTACGACAGCCGTGGGGTGCATTTATGGCTGCTATGAATGCATTTACAACAGCCGTGGACAGATTTTATGGCAGCCATAAATGCTTCCGCTTCCGGTGCCAATGCAGGCCACATGAAATGGTGTCGTGGGCCAGGTTTGGCCCACAGGCTGTAGGTTGGGAACCCCTGGTCTAAATAATCTTTCAGTTCAAACACTTGGATTTAGACTAGTTCAGTCTCTTTATTGTCACTGAAATGCTATACTTGCCTGGTAAGAAATATCTAATCAAGTTCAATAGATCTTTCTCCCAAATTAATGTACGCAAGACTGAATACTACTTTTAAAAATTGTTTTGACAGTGGTTATAGGAGGGATAATACAACCAGCTACATATTTCCACTGTTAAATTTACAGAGCGTGTACAAACTTCTCCAAGTAAGACATACCTAAACATAGTAGCTGCAAGCAAAGTTGCTTTTAAAAACTTAAAAACACTTGGGATATATATTGGTTACATTGTGTTTTATCTTCATCATGTAGTAGGACACAAAGCCCCCTGCTTGAAATACATTTCAAATAAATATGGAAAAGAGAAATAAGACAACTTTAATACTGTTACAAACCAATAGCACATTTATTTTTAAATGAGAGCCAGTAGTACAATTTGCATTCCTACCTGCAAATTGTTTCATTCAATACCCAATAATTCTCAGTTTGCCACTCAGTGGTCATCTACATCAAATAACTGTATTTGAAATTCATAAATTAATTTGCAAGTCAAATTCTTCTTCTGTAAAAAATGTAAAGGATTTGTATTCTAATGTAGGGTTGATGTGGTGTTCATTTTATTTAATACATGAGAAAGTAAGAATCAGATTTATCTATTACACAGTTTGTACATACAAATGAAACAGTGTAGCACCTTATACATTGTATGCAGACTAATAAATCCCATGAAGACTGAAATAAATAACAAATCTTTTACCATTGATAAATCAATGTAACTCAGCACTTGATGCATCTCCACAATGTTTATTAATTAGCTCAAATAAGAGCACAGACTCAATTGCCACACAGTTTCTTCATGATAGAGCTGTCAGGAGGAGCATTGGTGAAAATGCTTCCTACCACCACATGTGTTCCCCAGAGACTATGACGAATTACTTTACAGCAGCCAAGATCCTCCACAGAAAATCCTAAATTTCGATAGCGTTCATCAGTTTCAAAAAGGGTGTTGTTTGTGTAGGGGCCAAAAAACTGAAAGGTGGGGGGGGGGGAGAGAAACGAAACATGAGATATATTTAGAGTATCCTTGAGTACAATTCAATGCAGGAGATTTAACTACAATGGTACCTCGAGTTACAAAATTAATGCTTTCCCTGGGACACTTTATATTAAGAAAATTTCGTAACTCATAACACAATGCAGAAACACAATGAATTACCAGAAGTGACCACTAGAGGCCACCTTATACCATGTAACTTAATAGAGAAACTTTTTTGTATCTCAAAAAAATATTCGTATTGCGAGACATTATTTTCAATGGATTTCCTTTCATATTGTGAAAATGATGTAACTCAAGTTTTAACACGACATAACACTGTAATTCTAAGTTCAAACATAAAAGGTTTTAATTTTAATTCTTGTATACTTTCTACCATAAAGAGCTAATATTGCAGAAACCTTTCTAAAGACAAGCAATTAAACTATATAGGCAAAAATTTCTTTGTAGGGTATGAAACTATCATCAGTAATATTTTTAAGGGGAAACAGCACTGTACATATTAGAACAGTACAAGTTAACTGAGGTAAACAAACCAAATCACAAGATTTTTAATTGATCAGAGATAATACTTAAATGGTTGCCCATTAGCAAACTCTTAGAGAAGCATCAACCATTCTTAACACATCATCTTCCATGTGTGATTTAAGGATGTAAAACAAAAAACACAACTGCAAGAACTTGTGTGCCATAATATCAGATTAGGGAAAGGGAGACCAGGGTTGAAATGCCAACTCAACCATAGAGCTTGTTAAGAGCTACCACAGATGGCTGCTACAGAAGGGAAAACAGAAACAGTGGGCCACGGATATAATAACTAAAAGCACAAATGTCATTAACAAATTAATGAACAGTCCAGCATTCTTGAGTTTTAGTAATTTTAAGATACCAAGTATGATGATAGTTTGTACCATGCGGACACTGCCATTTACATTTTTTATAATTTGCAACTGGCTTTCTATTTTGGCAACTGATAATTTAATTTGGCGATTTTGTTTTAGAAGGGTTGCCCTCCGATTTGTTCTTTGATTTTGTAGTTAAAACTTGGCAACCTCAGAGGATGCCCAATTTGTGATTCACAGAGGAAAATAAAATGTAGTGATTTTCTACTCATTTGGTAGTTTGGTTAATTGGATAGTGAATAAAATAAAAAGCTAGGTGCATTCCTGTAGATTGAAGAGTAAGACAGACTGAGACACAATAAATGGAAACCATCCTTGAAACTAATTTAGGTGACCATACAAACAACTTCAAGTGGAACCAGGAAAAACAGTAAGCAGCAATTAACATTTAAGCTTCCTTAGCAGTTTGCTAGAGACTAATGGTACCCAAATCTGTCCTCCTTACTATGCTTTGTCAGAAATACTTACTGGCAGTCCTGATGTTGGGTCAATGAAATCTACCCAATAGCCTTCAGCACTTAAAGCACAGCAGATTTCCTTGGCACCATTGATAAACTAAGGAAAAAAAACATAAACAATGCTAAGAACACTTTTACAGCTAGTAAATATTATTCTCCTACCCAAAACTACCCCGAGATTGGCAAGGAAGGCCGTAACTCAGAGAACAGCCTTCTTGGTGGCGAAACCAACTTTGTGGAACTCCCTTCCAGTTGAACTGCACCAGGTCCCATCCCTGTCTATGTTTAAAAAGTAGTTGAAATTGTTTATTTTCAAAGAGGTCTCTGAGAATGTTTTGACAACGGCTCAGCGCTAGTTGTTCCATTCTGTCTCTCTCCGCCATCAATAGGGCTTTTGTATTTTTTTAAAATGTGTTTTAATATGTGAGTTCCGTGTTGTTAGCCACCCAGAGTACGAAATCCTCCTAGATGGGCAGGGTATGAGTAAAATAAATAAATAAATAAGTAGAAAAACAAACAAACAAACAAAATCAGTATGAAAGTAAACACAGAAAAAACTGATTGACAGCACTAAGAAGATTAAAATTAATAACCTATATTGGGATACTATGGTCACATGAAGCTTAGAAAAAAATCCTTGTGCTACTCTGTAAACTATTAATAGCTTTGAACAAGGAGAGTAATATGATTCCACATGAGAATTGTACTGTTATATTTACAAAGCATTTTTTAAAAAACGATGTAAAATAGAAACAAAATACAGAATGCTTCTTTGCCCTCAACCTTTATAAACTTCTTTATTGCTTTATGTTTGTTTCCTATAGTCAAATCTCCCACAGGTTGATCAATAAAGGAGAAGGTGGGTTACAATGGTAAGACAATCATTTCTCAAAATCCTAGGGAAATAAATTATTGTCAAAGCAAATGCACACACATTTCAACTCAGCAACTATTATAATCCATGAAATAAACCACTGCTACAGGCATCCAATCCACTGATCCAACTGTGCATTCTAAGCAAAGTTACTGCATTTGACATTTCAAGAAAATAACCAAAAAAAGGACTATATTTGTTAAAATATAGGCTGATGCAATAAAAGGAAAATTAATTTGGCCATACAAGGTCTTAAGAAGTCAAGGCATCAATACATGTAGCTCCTTTGCAATGTAATCAATTAAAGCAAATCTCCAACTAATAATAATTTTCTGTTTTGACTGAACTTGGACATTATTACCAGCTTTGGAACCAGCAAGGATATTAAATGCATCGACTTCAATTGAGTTTTATTCTGAATCTCACTGCAAATTGTAGCTTCAAGTTGGTTTATTTATTTTTCCACAAGCAGTTAACAACACGATTAAAGTTTAAGAAATGAAAGAGTTATTGTAGTCAAAAGGTTATTAATACAATAAGTGATGGACCAAATATTTTTGTTAAGCAGAAGGCAGCTTGATGAAACACCAGATATAGATCTATGTCAGGAAAGATAAAGAGAATATATGGTTTGGGATGTTTAGAATATAGATACACATATAAACACATGGTACCATTTAATCATAACAGCTACAAGCCAAGAAGGGTGGATAAAAATCAATGATGCTTAAAATATTTTAAAATGCTTTAAATTGGATTTTAAATTTAAATTAGATTTTAAAAATAAAACAATTTTGAAGGAAAAATCTATCTCAATATAGTTTTCTATTTTAAAAAGATTATAGTCCAAAGGCAAAAGTCCATCATAAAATAGGAATTAGTTTTTAATTATGTAGAATGAGGATGCATATTTGTGCAGTGTTTAAATTTTTGTTAAATGAATTACATTAATCCATTCACCATACCATGCTCTTCCAGAGATTTCTGTAAGATTTTTTTCTATCAAACAATATTATCACAGAGGCATGGATTTACAGTTCTCAAAACTGGGAATTTGGATCTGCAGAGTTCATATACCTCTTCTCCAGAGCAAAAAATGTTATAGAACATAAATTGAGAAAAAGACCTTAATCCTATTATTCATTTGCAACTAGTACTGTATACAGAACCAACCGCTTACCTCTTCAAGTACTAAGGTTCCAAAAATGTCAATGGATAGAAGATTGTTGAGAATGGAATAGATCCACTTAAGAAGCTAAGTGTAAAGAGGGAGGGGCAAGTAGTAGTGATGAAGATGATGAAAATAACACGTTTAAACCGGCAGGATTGGTAAACATTTTGATTTCATCTTATTTCTTAAAGACTGCCATGAGGAACCGTCATGTTTGAGCAAAATTATATTTGTTATTATTACTGCATGCCACCATTATTTGGATATAGTTGCTATGAAGAAATAAAGAGTTGGAACTAACAAATATTCCTTTTTGGGGCACTACTTAGTGACAGTGAACACAATCAGTACTACTAAATAAGCAGAAATAGTATAAATAATAAAATAACAGCAAGCATAGATGTTCTTGTTCAGGGGAATCTATCAACATAAAGGGTTTTGGAAGCTATTCACCTTTGAGATCATTATTCTCCTGTTCTGTAGTTTCAGAGTTATCTATCCAGCATAATGTTTCAGTCATCCATACCTATAAGGAAGAGGTGTGGCCATACGCATGCGGAATACATTTCCAAAACCCTGGAGCAAATCCCGTGATACTTAGCACACACGTACCTTTTGCAACCAGGGTCAGCACTGCGAGGGTTCCGAGGCCAAGGGTAGGGCCTGCGCCCCACAAATACATCAAAACATCAAAACTACAACTCCCAGCACACTGGAGAGCAACACAGCCAATCAGGGAGATCAGGCCGAGAGCGAGAGAGGTAGGGCGCTGGTCACGCGTGCACACAGGCCAACTGCTACCCACAAAGCATAGCATGGCCGAGATACACAGCGGCACCCATGGCCGGAACGCACAGGGCCACAGTGGCACGGCCGCCGCAAGTGGCCGGCGTGCCCAGCACAGCATTGTGGACCAAGAAGATACCCCCAAAATAGCCAGGAAAACCTCAGGCGCCCCTGGCCAAGGGGCGCGGAGCCGCTGTGGCAAGGCCCGTACCAACCCCGAGTGAAACGCTAAAACCTATATGGCCTTACCGTGCTACCGGAATCGCTTCCACCGTGCCCTCGGAAAGGGAGAAGGGGAAGAAGACGAAAATGGGGAGGAAGGGAGACCAAAAAGCGGGAGGAAGGAAACACAGTGTGAACGGGGAAAGATGAGGGAAGAAAAAGCCACCGCCCCCTCCTTTCAAGACAGCAGACACACACCTGGACACGCGGTGGCCGCGGCCTTGCTGGCAGGTTTGTGGGAGAAGGGCCTGCTGTTGGTGTGGCAACAGGGGCCTCCGGACAAGGAGACTGCTTGCAGGAAAGGGAACAGGGCGGGGCGCCTGACACAGGACTCTCCTCGCCCAGGAATGGGTCCAACCTGGGCGCAGCCGGGTACAGCATATCACTTGAAAGAAAAAGGACTACTATCCAGGAACCACTATAGATAAGTTTGTAATACCAAGCAGCAAATTAGAAAAAAGAGTTAATGAATGAATTTTTCTTGGCTAATTAGTTTACACAACATACTCTTCTTTCTGCCTGATCAAAAACTTACACTTCATTAATAATGGCTCAGTTGCTGAGACAAGGATATAGTCCAGCCAGCAGATGCTATAGGGAAATTGCTGGATAAAGTGTATGACTGTGAAATGGAGTAACATGCTACAGGTCTAAAGAGTAAACCTAAGTCTTGATGGGTGAAGTAATATCCACTATGATCTTGCTATATGTGCTTTCATAACAACAGAAGAAAGGAATGTCTTCTTTGGAAAAAAAATGATACATCAGAAAATGCACACAGCAGAATACTTACAAGAAGCGCAGCAAAAGGCGCAAAGCAGGAAAGTTTGTTTTTCTAGGTTATGAATAAGCAAGAAGATGTAGCTAGTGAGCTATGAGTACAGCATTTTAAGCTTTTCCTGTGTGGACCAGACTGATAATCTAAGTTTTTGTAAAAAAAATTTTTTTGTCTGACAACATCAGTTATCAAACATAGCTGTCTAAGCAAATACAAGAATAATTTGCTATAATACCATTGTTTTAGTTCAAAAAACCTATTTAAATCGTTATTAAGGTAATGACTATCCTTCTCCTTCCAATAAACTACAGCAGAAAAGTTGCCAAAATATGAATGATGAATGTATTAAACTGTAGATAAATAATTATGAAATTATGAAACTATGATGCATTTCTAATAGTCTAACCAAATTGGTAACTTTTATATAACTGTAAAACTAATCTGAAAAGTTGTTATTCTAAAAATGAAATCTTTACATGATTGTAAACATTAAGATTATACCAACAAAAATGGGTTTTATATAAAATGATTTAAATCAAATCCACTCTGATCCAAGCTAACGCTAACACAAATATCTAATTCACATAATTCGTAAAGGTAAAGGTTTCCCTTGCTCGAAAGCCAGTCGTATCCGACTCTAGGGTGCAGTGCTCATCTCTGTTTCTAAGCCAAAGAGCCAGCGTTGTCTGCTTCTGCAGACGTTTCCGTGGTCATGTGGCAGGCATGACTAGACACCGGAGTGCACGGAACGCTGTTACCTTCCCACCGAAGTGGTCCCTATTTATCTACTTGCAATTTCTTGCTTTCGAACTGCTAGGTTGGCAGGAGCTGGGACGAAGACGGGAGCTCATTTCCGTCCTGCAGTACTCGGGAATCGAACTGCTGACCTTCCGCTTCCCAGTCAGCGTCTTAGCAACTTGAGCCACTGCAGCTCTTATAATTATTCACATAATTATAAGCAGCAAAATTAATTTAGAATATCCTACACAGTACATTAAAAAAATCCCATCATCTTTATTTCTTTGAAGTACACAGCCCAACGAACTGTATCACACAGGAACTGATTGAGATCATGCAACAACTTAAAATTGGACAACTTTAGATACATTATGGGCCTATTTCTTCTAAGTAGTCTAAAGTACTAGAGATCTACTGATCTGTCTACTTTCATTTCAAAAACAAGCAATCTATACAGAAGCATGTCTTATTTACTGGTTTCTTTTGATCTTGGTTTGTTACTCCATGACAACAGCTGCTCAAACTGGTATTAATTAGAACAACTCGAGTCTTCAAAATTGTAACACCTTCCTTTGCCTGTAACTAACTCTTATTACTTTAGCCCAAGTCTCTCATATTAAGTTAGTTCTCCTGAACATGTTTCAGATCATCCACAATGAAAACAAACAGGCCATTCTATGATGAATTTGCTGTTAGTAACCTTTAGGCCAGGAGGTTACGTCTACCATCCCAACACCCCTACCGTGAATGTATTAGAATTGACAGGAAGGTGCACAAGGAAGGAGGAAGACAATTAAGACATAATTAGACCAGATTACAATGGCAAAGACCAACAGACCATAACTAACATAGAGATGAGGACACGCTACAATGGAGTTTTACTCTGTATGCACTTTTTATGGCAATAATTGAACACTGCATGCTTCCAAATCTTAAGACTTAAACAATCTTAAACAGTATAAAGACACTTTGCAACTGCAAAAGCTTTTGGATATTTTGTTAACTACATGCTGCTGAAGTTATTACACAATTCCTCAAGAAGAAATGAAGAACAACGGATTTTCAATTTAACAGTGATCATAAAGATTAAAATATAATATAGTATGGTAAACATTGTTAGTAAACACAGTCATTTAATAAAGTTCTAACTGCTAATTCCCTAAATGAGATACTTAAGAGTGACCTCTAGTGGCAATTTTGCATAAGATTAGGAAATTTTTACCGTATTTATTCGTGTATAACGCGCACTCGTGTATAACGCGCACCCCTAATTTTCCATGAAATCTTGGTATAAAATTTTTTTTCACACGCCTCGTCTCCCGCGCCACCCAATCAGATCCCGCCAGCCGCGCGCCCCTGGGCCCGTGGGTGGGGCAGACGGTGCATCTCAGCAGTGCCTACCGTACTCGGCGCCGGCTCCTTGAGTCGCGCGGCCCGGGTAGGCGTGGAGCACGCCGCGGCCCTCTCCCGGAGGGTTCCCTTCTCGGCGGGTGCGTGCAGGTGAGCGGCGGCGGCAGCGGGACCTGGGCGCCTGGGAGGAGGGCCGCGGCGTGCTCCGCGCCTACCCGGCGCCGGCTCCTTGAGTCGCGCGTCCCGGGTAGGCGTGGAGCACGCCGCGGCCCTCTCCCGGAGGGTTCCCTTCTCGGCGGGTGCGTGCAGGTGAGCGGCGGCGGCAGCGGGACCTGGGCGCCTGGGAGGAGGGCCGCGGTGTGCTCCGCGCCTACCCGGCGCCGGCTCCTTGAGTCGCGCGGCCCGGGTAGGCGTGGAGCACGCCGCGGCCCTCTCCCGGAGGGTTCCCTTCTCGACCCGGCGGGTGTGTGCAGGTGAGCGGCGGCGGCAGCGGGACCTGGGCAGGCGCCCAGGTCCCGCTGCCGCCGCCGCTCACCTGCACGCACCCGCCGAGAAGGGAACCCTCCGGGAGAGGGCCGCGGCGTGCTCCACGCCTACCCGGGCCGCGCGACTCAAGGAGCCGGCGCCGGGTAGGCGCGGAGCACGCCGCGGCCCTCTCCCGGAGGGTTCCCTTCTCGACCCGGCGGGTGCGTGCAGGTGAGCGGCGGCGGCAGCGGGACCTGGGCAGGCGCCCAGGTCCCGCTGCCGCCGCCGCTCACCTGCACGCACCCGCCGAGAAGGGAACCCTCCGGGAGAGGGCCGCGGCGTGCTCCGCGCCTACCCGGGCCGCGCGACTCAAGGAGCTGCCGCCGCCGCTCACCTGCACGCACCCGCCGGGTCGAGAAGGGAACCCTCCGGGGAGGGCCGCGGCGTGCTCCGCGCCTACCCGGCGCCGGCTTCTTGAGTCGCGCGGCCCAGTCCTCGTGTATAACGCGCACCTAAACTTTGAGCCTTTTTTTGGGTATAAAATTTTGCGCGTTATACACGAATAAATACGGTATGTAAAATTAAACTAATTAGAGCTAAAAACAGGATTAATCTACAGTTAAGCAAGGTTTAGAATCAAATGGGTAGTAAACTGAAAACAAAACATGTAGGCCTTTAGTCATGTGGTCTTAACTAGTGAATACACATAAAATGCATTACATTCTTATATTACTTTGACATATTTCCAGTCGTGAACCGCGGCAAATGTAAGCCAAGGTGGTCGGGAACTGAGGTTTTACTTTATTTGTATTTTTATTCACTATGATCTGTGGTTTCAGGTATTATGATTATTTCATCATAGCAAGGTAGGAAAGCTTACATTTTCTATCAGAACTTCCCGTTCATTTTCTACTTCTTCACTCCATGTAGTCATATCATTATCTGTTTTCTGTGTTACTGTTAAAACTGTCATATTATTGCAAGCTACATCTGGAAATAGAGATGCAAAATCTGTAGAGAACAGAAGAAATCAATGTCACAGTTAGATGATTTTTACAGATGATATGCTTCCACTTAACGTTACAGTGTATAAATAAGGAGAGAAAAATAAATCATGGTACTACAGTATTCATCAACTAACTCACACAATGAAAACAAATCTACGCTTGAAAGGGGTACTGCAAAACTGCTGGGCTAAATGTGTTTACTTACAAATAGAAGTAGGTTTTTAAAGCTAAATAAGACAGGTTAAAAAAGACAATTAATTTATAAGAAAAATTAATACTATCCGGATCCAGCAAATGTTCTAAAGTACTCTCTTATGCAATTTTCATCCCAAAAGTTTAAAACAACAATCAGAATAGAAAATAATAGAGTGGAAGAAATCCATACCTCTGCGCAACAGTTCTGGACACGTCTGTACTGCACATTCGACCTTTGCTGTTTCAAAGTATGTGTTGACACTATTAACTTCATGTTTTTGGGCCACATCATTACCCTGAAATACAAAAAAAAAATAGTTAATGCTTAATTTACATAAACACTGGTTTGCATTTTGATACAGGTGGAGTTTATGTGAAAGCATTTTGTGCCAGCTTTTGAAATAATTTTGTATGCTAAAACTTCCAGCAAACATCAATACAAGCCTATTCCTGATAAGCTGTAGGCTATCCACACACCAATACAATAACAGCCAATTTGCAGCCATGTGTGAGCACAGGTTGCTAAATTTAGGGTGTGGGTGGCGTTACCTAGCAAAATTCAAAGATCTAGACCAGAGATGGTGAACCTTTTAGAGACCAAGTGCCCAAACAAAGATGTGGGGTGAGCTCTGTGCTGAAGGGAGGGAGGAAGTGCTCCCATTGGGCTGCTGAGCAGAGGGGTGGGTGAACTTTGTGCTGGGGTGACAGTGCACGTGCCCACAGAAAGGGCTCAGAGTGCCTCCTCTGGCACATGTGCCATAGGTTTGCCATGACTGATCTAGTCGAAGATACTTTCAGGAACAACTGTTTCATCGGCTATGAAACAGAGATGAGCACTGAACCCTAGAGTTGGATACGATTGGCTTTCGAGCAAGGGAAACCTTTACCTTTACCAAAAAAAAAAGAAAAAGAAAAGATAGGAATCCTACCGACAAAGGACAAGTGCCCATTTTACTGGCCCAAATTATAAGCATTCCTTTCACACGTGTTATGACGCCATGCTTGATTGATAAAATTAGTAAAACACAGCCTAAATACCTTTACTTACTTTGGGTGGAATATTAAGTTTGCAGTCTGGCACATGCTTTTAAGAACTGTCTAAGATGGCAGCTCTGCAATTTCAAAGGCTACCTTGAAAAATATTGGCTTAACCCCAACTGCTAGTCATAACAAGAGTGTTTCCACTAAATCAGTATGATTTCCATAAATGTTGATTCACCATACAGCAACTGAATCACCAAGTCTATTCTTATTGCAACTAACAATTGGATTTAGGCTATTACTGTCTATCACCTAAAGCAGTGGTGGAGAACCTTGGCACTCTAGGTGTTTTTGGACTTCAATTACCAGAAGCCCAAGTCAGCACTCCTGCTGATCAGGGCTTCTGGGAATTGAAATACAAGAACACCTGGAGTGCCAAGGTTAGCCATCACAAACCTAAAGTAAACAACACATTCATCTGAGCGAATCACTCAGCCTTGACCTACCACCAACTAGCAGATAACAAGGGGGAGGACCCCAAGCGAAAACAATTACTATTGTCTTATACTCTTATATCAGGCCAGGCACCTTGGCACTCTCCAGATGTTTCTATAAAAATGTAAAGAGTTCCTCTGGAGCAGGTGCAGAGTGCTCAAACAATTTACTAGGGTATAGAGAAAAGTAGCTCTGAAAATTGAAAGCCGTTTTAAAACTGTAGTTTGGAAAGATAGTTTATAAAAGTTATCTCACTGTTCAGCCAGCAAGATGACTGAATCAAAATATTTTAGTTTAGGCAGCCACATGTGCATATCTCAATTTGGGGAACATACTATGGGAGAGCAAGATATGTGGACTATAGTAGCACCATCTAGTATAGATTTATTTATAGTAATGCAATATAATTTTGCCACCACTTTTTATCAATTGTTAATAAGCTGCCGCTTAAAACTAAGTAAAATAAGCAAGAATTATTGGCCAAAATTGAAGTCAGACATAACAGCAAGTGAGAAGCAAGCACTACAGGTCTCCAAGCAGCTATGCTGAGATCACTGCTTGCATCATACAGCACCGAGGCAGCTGGCTTCTCCTGCAGCCACAACATATCAAGACCATGGAATATCCCCCTTGATTAAGGTAGGCAGGGCTGTGCAAGCTCTAAATGTAATTTTTCTGTTTGTTCTTTTAAAACCGTGATGGCGAACCTTGGCACTCCAGATATTCTTGGACTTCAATTCCCAGAAGCCCAAGCCCCCATGAATCCACACGAATGGGTTTACTGCGATTCATCCGGCCCACGCCACTCTTGTCGCTCCTGGAAACGGAAGTAAAACGCGCCTGGACAGTTAAAACTCTTCTGGGTTAACCCTTCCTCTGTACGGGCGCGTTTTACTTCCGCTTCCAGAAGCGACGAGAGTGGCGTGGGCCGGATGAATCGCAGTAAACCCATTTGTGTGGATTGTTGTCAAAAGCTTCAGCCAGCATACCTGTACAGGTTGGCGGTCATTCCTGTCTTATCCAATTTGATAACTGTGACCCAAAGTAAGAACTCTACTATGAAATTGCCACATTGTTTTAACAGTCAACACAGAATAAAGTGATTCTGAAAACAGAAATTCTACTAATCTACATCAAATTCATTGATAATGTCACCCCATATTAGTTCAATACTTTATACTTTCTGCAAGACTGCTGAGAAGGTAAGAAGTCACTGTTCAAAAATATAGCCCAAGCTAGGCTCTCTACTTAAAAGAGCTGAGAAGGATGGATTGAACTTTACTGCTCTGCAAATAGTCCAGGAAGATGTGTTTAGAAAAGTGGAAACATTGTGGGGAGGGAGTTGAGAAGTTGTGTGGGAGTCAAGATTGAAGTACCTGTATATCAAACAGGAAACATATCAAAAATAAAGACAAAATGCTGTGGCACCTTAAAGACTAACTGCTATACAGTGGAACCTCGGATAACAAACGGCTCGGTTAACAAAAAAAATTGCGTAACAAAAGGAAATCCATAGAAAATAGTGGCTCGGTTAACAAAAAAAAAATTTCGGAATGGATTCATTGGTTTCCAATGCGTTTCTATGGGAAACTGCATTTAGGTTAACAAATCTTGGTTTTAATGCATTCCTATGGGAAATTTGCTTTACAATTTTTTCATAGTACAAAAGGTCCCGGAGAACGCATTAAATTTGTTAACCGAGGTTCCACTGTATTTTGATGTTAGCTTTTATGGCGCAAGTACACTATTTCAGACATAGGAGTCAGACTTCATGGCAATAATTTATACATTGGTTTTTGGGATATCACCAAAGTTGAAATAGTATGCCCTCCTTTTCCTGTAATCGCAAGGTTGGAATCTGGCAGAAAAGTATGCAGGAGGAGATCTTCTCCTATGTGGTTCCTGTCCATGGAATACGCTCCCTTCCAAGTTACAATCAGTTCCCACTCTAACAGCTTCTAAGCAGCAAATAAAACACATACTTTTAAATGGGAATTTGAATCACGCATCCTGCAGTGGAGTTTTTAATCTGTATCCTTTGTAATTTTAATGTTTTTGAAAGTATTGGGTTGATTTCTATGGTTTTACAATGGAACAGGTTTATACTATTTTATTAAGGTTCTAGTTAAATATTGGTTTTTATCTGTTTATATTTCTTTTAAAAACTTTGTAAGCCAGCTTAAGCACTATATTTGTAAGTGAAAAGGTGGGGTATCAATTTAGTAATACATTAGATGTCAGAATCTGGTAGCTGAGACTGAGAGCAACCAGTAGCTAGGTATGTTGAAGTTCATTGCACAGTGTACAGTAAAACCCGGGTTTCCGACGTTGGTCCATTCCAACAACCTTCGTCGTAAACAAACAAACAAAAATCCTAAACCAAAGCACGTTATTCCATAGGAATGCATTGAAAAATAAAAAACGGTCCCGACCGGACCAAAAATAGTATTTAAAAAAACACACCAAAATTTCCAAAATATGACAGACACAATCACCCCTCCCCTTCCACACCGCTGCTTCTTCCTAAGTGGTTTGCTCAGCCGCCAGGCGAGGTCAGTCTCTGCCGCTACTGGCAGCGGGAAATTGTGGGGACCTTATCTGCTTAGTTCTGGTCTTCGTCCAAGCTCCCTGCATGGCAATACAGCCGGGAACGTGCGCCTCCGCAGCACTAAGTGAAGAATCATGACTTCCAGTGGTGGGGGGCATTTTAGAGTCTAAAATGGCGCTGGGGATCTAATTCCATCATAAACCAGGAAAACGTAAACTGGAACATCATTTTAGTAGGATTTGCAATCGTAAACGTTAACCGAGGCATTCGTAAACCAAGGTTCTAGTGTATTTTATTACAGACATAAGTTCCAGGTAGAGCCTCCCACATGTCCCATCTGATTCAAGCATTTCTGTTCTTACCTGGAATTCACTGATGTATTGAGCCATCACAAAATCATGCCTTTCTCCTGACATGGGCTCCACTAATATGTCAGGCAATTTTTTATGGACCTGCCTTGTCTGCTGAAATGTTGTACCATTGACATGGCAATCAAAGCCTATGTTACCAGGTAGCTGAAACCTCTGATCCTGAGGACCAAAAGGCCCCATTACTTCATCTGGCCACACAGTTGTTGGACCTGTTGAAAGTTAAATTTTATGTCACATGAGAATGAGATTGTTTTCATTTGTAAGTGACAAACATTTTTTGCATGCTGCTGTATAAAGCTAGAGGGTGCAAATCAATTCCATTGATCTCAGTGGCACTGAGGTTCTAAGTACCACAAGATGCTGACAAATTAAAGTAGCTATAATTCCCACTGCAGACACTATTTTTTGGCAATCATTTATGTGAAACAATTTCTTGGAAGTTTCCTTACATATGTCAGGAGGTGTAGCAGCAACAGAAGGCTCATCTGAGCCAGAGGATCCTGCTGTGGAAAAAGTCTTGGGAGTTACAACCCTTCTAACCAAAGAATAAAATCCTGGTAGGTACGTCACCACTCTAGCTCTGTTACAAAGTACCTAAAGGGGACACAAAAAGAACTGAATATAGTACAGGTTGCATACAAAAATGTTGATTTTTTTTGCATACAAAAATGATGACTTTCCCAGGGGGAGAGCATTCATTAGTTGCATTCTAAATCTTAGGTTCTAAATTTCCAATTTAATGTTTTCTTTCAAATTAGGCTTAAATTTTAGTAGAAAACTTTCCCATGATAGAAGTCTCAAATATGTAACATTTGGTTAAACTGTTGATCTTATGTAAAAGTATTGATTATCTACTATTTATTATCTAAAGAAAAAATCAAATACTGTATACACACAGACAATAGCCAAATGATTGCTAAGCAAAGTACCATATTTATTCGTGTATAACGCGCAAAATTTTATACCAAAAAAAGAAATCAAAGTTTGGGTGCGCGTTATACACGAGGACTGGGTGCGCGTTATAAACGAGCCTCTTTTACTTCCTTTTTAGAATTGGGTCAGCCGTCTATTGCTGCGGCGGGTGAAGGGGAGGTGGGGGTGGTGGCTTTGAAGTAATTGACGGGATCTGATTGGGTGGCGCGGGAGACGAGGCGTGGCCTGGAGGTAGCTCGCAGTTCGAGCGAGGCTCCTGGGGGTCGGAAGTGCTCGTTTCGGATTGCATTTTCTGCAACAGGTGGGTCTGATTATCCCCCCCTCCCTCAATATTTTAAGGCGTGCTCTTTTTCACCGATATAACTGGTTCCCCTTTAGAATTAGGGGTGCGCGTTATACACGAGTGCGCGTTATACTCGAATAAATACGGTATATTGGAAAACACAATAAATGTGTTTGCCTGTTCCTCATTCTGGCAAGCTTAGTTAAGCAGAGAACAGAACAAGTTAGTTCTGCTAGTTTATTAGAAGATACAGTAAAACCTCGAGATATGACATTAATCCATTCCATGAGGTTATTCGTATCTCAAAAAATGTGTATCTCGAAGTGCGGTTTCCCAAACGAATGCATTGAAAACCAAATAATTGGTTCCTGTGGTCTGAAAATGTTCAAAAGTCTTCACAAAGTGCGCTTTAAAGGCATAGAAACTATGCCTTTAAAGTGCATTTTATAAAGACTTAAAAGAAAAGCTTTTTTTACTTTTCTTGATTTTCAATGCGTATTCATATTTCTGACATCTCCCTCTAGTGGTCGGCTGTGATAATTGCAGGACTAGTCTCTGACGATCAGCTATTGAGGGGACGGGGAATTTCCACACTTCCTGGTTGCAGAGAGCTTCAGGCGGTGCCAAAACATGACAAAAATTTGCAAAAATAGAGTAGACTTGCTCCAAACACCCTCCTGCTGCTGCGGAAAGCATCAGAAGACCCCCCAAAAATTTTTAGTATTGAAAAAATTATATTAAAAATTCATATCTCGAACCAGATTTCCCCCAAAATTTCCATTCGTATGGTGAGTTTTTTTGTAAGTAGAACCGTTCGTATGTCGAGGTCCCACTGTATTACATTTCAGTCTGTAAAGCTGGCAAAATAGTTTAGCATAAGCTTAAATGTAGTGCTTTTCAACATTCTGTAAACTGAGGGAAAATTCATCATCATCATGCTGTATTGTACCTAGACTTAAACATCTCATGGCAACCAAACCACGAATTGTGAACAACCTTACACTGGCATTGCCTTGTACAAAAGGACACTTTTGTGATGTGCAACCTTTATTTTAGACAAGAATAGTATTCCTCCATGTTAACCTGTGAAGAACTGCATACTGGTGGTACATAAAACCTGGAATCCATGGTGGACATGACTAGACCAAAAAGCAAGCTCATACTTTTCTAGTTCTCTATCATTTTCCACTACTTTCCTTCTCACCTCCCCTTCCCCTATCATGGTACTGTATTAGGGAAGAAAGAGTTCGCATTGACTGTACGAGACATATGAAATAAGGCAGAAGCTCATATAAAATCAATCTTTGGATTGCAAGCCGCCTTCTTCTATTTTAAGGTTACAATTCAAAGCAGCCTTACATGTGTTTTGCTGTTTTCCCCCCAATAAACTTTAAGTAACTGATAGGCCGAAATGAACACTGCATTAATGCCTCACTATTTAACTTAATTTCCACATTATTTAAGAGACAATTTTAAATCTGATAGAAGATAAACTTTAGAATGGGTTAATTTTAAAGCATTCAATTCTAAAGAAATTTATATAGTTTTAATATGGCTAAGACGCTGACTGGGAGGCAAAGGTCAGCAGTTCAATTCCCGAGTACTGCGGGATGGAATGAGCTCCCGTCTTTGTCCCAGCTCCTGCCAAACTAGCAGTTCGAAAGCAAGGAATTGCAAGTAGATATATAGGGACCACTTTGGTGGGAAGGTAACAGCATTTTGTGCGCTCTGGTGTCTAGTCATGCCTGCCACATGATCATGGAAACGTCTGCAGAAGCAGACAGCGCTGGCTCTTCAGCTTTGAAACAAAGATGAGCACTGTCAATAGTCGGATACGTGTGGCTTTCGAGCAAGGGAAACCTTTACCTTTACTATTATAATAGCACATTTTTTGACTTGGGGAGGCATCGAATCATCTAACTTGGCTGGTACATATATATTTTTAAATTAACCAAATATCGTCTATAAAACTGGTAAAAGGTAAAGGTCACCCTTGCTCGAAAGGGTGACCTTCCCACCAAAGTGGTTCCAATTTCTTGTTTTCAAACTGCTAGGCTGGCAGGAGCTGGGACAAAGACGGGAGCTCATTCCGTCTTGCAGTACTCGGGAATGGAACTGCTGACCTCCTGCCTTCCAGTCAGTGTCTTAGCCACTTGAGCCACTGCAGTCCTAGAAATTTGGTATAAAAAATAATAAAGTATTTAGCCCAGGATTTTCACCATTGAGTTATATAACAGATTTATAGAAATGTCCAGATAATCTTATAAAAACACTAACAAAAGAATTAGAAAGATTTAGCGTAATAAGATTGTAGGATTGTTTAAGGAAGGTGTCTAACAGAGATCAATATGGTAGCTGTAGATAATTATCAAAGTCTGAAGAACTGATAATACAGATGAACAGAAAGAAATAATAGCAAAGGGTTTAGTTAGTAAAATATATAAAATATTGGAATATGAAGCTGAAAAACAAGCTTTAAGATTAAGTTAGGAAATGGATTTAAGAGGTAAAATAAAAGAGAAAGAATAGGCTATATAGAATATGGAAACAAAGAATTATGAAAAACATGTCAGTTAGAATTAAAGAGAACTGCTAAAGAATAATATGGAGATGGTAAATTACTCTGGTAACATTTAAGTTATTATGATTCAAAATACTTAAAATACTGTTGTAGATGTAAAAATGAAGTGGGGAATATTTTCATTCATTGTGGGAGTGTAAGAAGGTGAAGAAAATATGGATTTTTCTTTTTTAAAAAATTTAACCAAATATCATCTATAAAACTGGTAAAAGGTAAAGGTCACCCTTGCTCGAAAGCCAGTTGTATCTGACTCTAGGGTCATCTCTGTTTCATAGCCGAAGAGTCAGCGCTATCTGCTTCTGCAGACGTTCCCATGGTCATGTGGCAGGCATGACTAGACACTGGAGCACACGGAATGCTGTTTACCTTCCCACCGAAGTGGTCACTATTTATCTACTTGCAATTTCTTGCTTTTGAACTGCTAGGTTTGCAGGAGCTGGGACAAAGACGGGAGGTCATTCCATCCTGCAGTACTCGGGAATTGAACTGCTGACCTCCCGCCTTCCAGTCAACGTCTTAGCCACTTGAGCCACTGGAGGCCTGTAAAACTGGGGGTGTGTCCTAAAATAGCATTATTAATTTATTTTGGAAATATGCATAGAATGGAATACGAAAAAGATGATTGTTGTAATTGTTACAGATTTGAAATTGAATATTGTTAATAAATGGAAAGCAGATTGTTAATTTGAATTAGGTGATTGGTATAAATAAATATGGAATATCGCTATAAATGATAAATTAACATTTGAGTTGAATGTAAAAAGGGGATGAAAAAAACTGATTTTAGAGAAATATGGGATTTTTTTTAGATTATATATATATATATATATATATATATATATATATATATATATATATATATATATATATATATATATATATATATATATATATATATATATATATATATATATATATAAAAATAAACATCTGCTTTCCATTTATTAACAATATTCAAT